>CAWUFW010000115.1:0-1200000 GCA_963921515.1 Calotriton arnoldi
CTTCCTTCCTTTGAATCTGCTTCCCTGTGGGGTGGGCTGGCTGTGCTGACAGGATGGCTGGGAGTGTTGTCCTGGCAGTTGTTTGGCTAAGAGTCCCAAGAGTGTCCCTGTGCTTCACACAACATAACCCAGGGTGGTGGTTCTTTGTGGGATCTTGTGTTAGGATGGGGGGCATTGCATTCTACCAGGTGGGTACTGTGGAGTTTGTGTTGGGGTGTGTGTGAGGGGAGGTGCTTGTGACTATGGTTAGTGCTGCAAGTCCTCCTTCCCACCCAGCCAGCCAGTCAGTTATCCCACCATGGACTGTGCTTGCATTGCAGGGAGTGGAAGTTGTCTCTCAGGATGTCAGTCAGTGGTGTCCTGCTGTTTGTTGGTGCACATTTGCCAGCAGGGCCTTGTGCTCCCCACAGCAGTAGCCAGTGTCAGCCATCTTGTGAGTCCTTCTCCACTCCCTGTGATGTGAGCATGGTTCAGGATGGTGTTGATGGGACAGTTGTGGGGGTGAGCTATGTCTGTGACTACGACTCCCATCATGCCATTGCCTCCACCCCACTTCCCAGCATTCCCATACTTACTTGCTTTTGTGTGGAGTTCAGTGTGTGTGGGTGTGAGAGCAATGGCAAGATGGCTGACAGTGGTGTCCTGCTGTTGGTTGGTGTGCAGTACCCAGCATGCCCTTGTGCTCCCCACGACACAGCAACAGTGTCAGACATCTTTGATGGGCCTTTCCACTCTCTGTGGGATGTGCATGCGTGAGTGTGAGCTTGCTGGGCCATGTGGTGGGGGATGTAGAGCTGTGACTACGACTCCCATCATGCTATTGCCTCCTCCCCCTTCCCAGCTTGCCCATGCTTCCTTCCTTTTGACTCTGCTTCCCTGTGGGGTGGGCTGGCTGTGCTGACAGGATGGCTGGGAGTGTTGTCCTGGCAGTTGTTTGGCTAAGAGTCCCAAGAGTGTCCCTGTGCTTCACACAACATAACCCAGGGTGGTGGTGCTTTGTGGGATCTTGTGTTAGGATGGGGGCATTGCATTCTACCAGGTGGGTTCTGTGGAGTTTGTGTTGGGGTGTGTGTGAGGGGAGGTGCTTGTGACTATGGTCAGTGCTGCAAGTCCCCCTTCCCACCCAGCTAGCCAGATATCCCACCATGGAACGTGCTTGCATTGCAGGGAGTGGAAGTTGTCTCTCAGGATGTCAGTCAGTGGTGTCCTGCTGTTTGTTGGTGCACAGTTGCCAGCAGGGCCTTGTGCTCCCCACAGCAGTAGCCAGTGTCAGCCATCTTGTGAGTCCTTCTCCACTCCCTGTGATGTGAGCATGGTTCATGGTGGTGTTGATGGGACAGTTGTGGGGGTGACCAATATCAGTGACTACGACTCCCATCATGCTATTGCCTCCACCCCCCTTCCCAGCATGCCCATGCTTCCTTCCTTTTGAATCTGCTTCCCTGTGGGGTGGGCTGGCTGTGCTGACAGGATGGCTGGGAGTGTTGTCCTGGCAGTTGTTTGGCTAAGAGTCCCAACAGTGTCCCTGTGCTTCACACAACATAACCCAGGGTGGTGGTTCTTTGTGGGATCTTGTGTTAGGATGGGGGGCATTGCATTCTACCAGGTGGGTTCTGTGGAGTTTGTGTTGGGGGTGTGTGAGGGGCGGTGCTTGTGACTATGGTCAGTGCTGCAAGTCCCCCTTCCCACCCAGCTAGCCAGATTTCCCACCATGGAACGTGCTTGCATTGCAGGGAGTGTAAGTTGTCTCTCAGGATGTCAGTCAGTGGTGTCCTGCTGTTTGTTGGTGCACAGTTGCCAGCAGGGCCTTGTGCTTCCCACAGCAGTAGCCAGTGTCAGCCATCTTGTGAGTCCTTCTCCACTCCCTGTGATGTGCGCATGGTTCATGGTGGTGTTGATGGGACAGTTGTGGGGGGGCAATATGTGTGACTGCGACTCCCATTATGCTATTGGCTACACTGACTTGGCCAGCATACACAGAATTCCTTCCTTTGAGTGGTCTTCACTGTGTGTTGGTGTTGTTGTGGTGGCTACATGTGTGGATGTGTTTGTTAGTTCTATTTGTGCCACTGCCTAGCTGTAGTTGTGGTTGTGGTTGTGTTTGTACATGTGTTGGCACAGTTGGATGTGACTTTTTTGATGGCATGTGTTGTGTTTATCTGACTGACATACACATTTTGGGATGATTCTGTTCTAGTTGCTGTGTAATTGCTATGAGTGCATGGTTTGACTCTCCCCTTGACAGTGATGTGTGTGTTTTGTGGCAGTATATTGTGTACATTTGTTGTGTACTCACCAGGCTCTGGGATGTCCTCTAGTCCATATACGCTCACTGGCAGAAGGATGGCCCGCACCTTCTCCTCCCAGGGCCTGAGGTATATTGGCTTGGCAGGAGGGCCACTGCCGGTGTGTTGGCTGTTGATGTAGTCTTTCTTCAGCATGTCCCGTACCCTCCTGCGCACGTCATACCACCTGTTCTGGATGTCGGTCTTTGTGCGCCGACATGGTGATTGGGCGTTCACCCTGTTGATGATCCTCTCCCACATCTTGGTTTTCTGCGACATGGGGATCTGTTGGACCAGTGTGCCAAACAGCTGTGGCTCCACCCTGAGGATCTCGTCTACCATGACTTCCAATTCACTATCTAGGAACTTGGGATTCTTCTTGGGGGGCGTGGTGATGGTGGGTGATGTGTGTGTTGGTGTGCAGGTGAGGGTGTGTGAGTGTGTGTTTTGCTGGGTGTATGTGAGGTAGGTATTTGTTGGTGTGCTGATGGTGTGTGGCTTGTGTGAGGGATGAGCTGTGGGTGTGTGGTTGCTTTCTCTTGGGTGCTGGCAGTTGAATGGCATTTGCAAAGGCTCATGGTAGTGATTTGTGTCCTTTATATAGGTGGAGTTGTGGGTGTGTCTTTGTTCTCTGTCCCCACCCCCCAGTATTTATTGGCTTGGTAATTGCTTGTTTGGCCTTTTTTTGGGTGATTTTTCCTTTGTGCTGTTTGTGTATGTTGGAAACGTTCTTGTGACCGAGTCGGACCCTGCATTGGTCTCGTGACGGTGTTCTCCGTTTCGTTCACGCTGTGTTTGTGCAGTTTTCTATGCTGCATACGCGTCGGTCGCGGTGTATTGTGTTGCTTCGGCTCGGTTTTGTATGCGTGTCGGCCGTACGGCTTGTCCTCCGTCCGACTCGCTCGTGGTTTTCGCGCCTTGCATCGTACTTTGCGGTTTGGAGTTAGCGTGTACGTTTCGGTCGGATTTGTTCCGGGTGCGTGTCGGTCGGTTGGATTCGCGTGTTTTTCCGGCCGGATTGCTGTTTTCCGTGCGGCTCGGTCGGTCGACTTGGTTTCGGTACGTGTCGGTCGGATTTTTCGCGCCTTGCATCGTACTTGGCGTGTCGTGCGCCACGGGTACGTGTCGGTCGGTATTTTTTCCGGATCCGAGTCGGTCGGTGCTTTTTCCGGCCCGAATCGGAATCGACCCCAAAGTCTGTCACTGGCTTACAAGACAGTCAAATTTTAATGTCCGGCACTATATTAACATTTCAGGATGACTATATCATTATTAATTTTAGACAGCCAAGTTTAGCCAGGCGATTGCTCTCCACACATCGGAAGCCTTTTGATATGGAAGAAAATATAAGTCCCATGCCTTTAGGCTTCTTTTATCCGCATCTAATTAAGGGTCAGGCTCCAAAACGTATTCCTAAGACTCAGGTTGATGCTCTGCAACAAGGCCCAAGTATCTATTGTCATAATTGATTTGAACATCTAGCGAACTTAAATGACATGGAGTGACATGTCAGGGGCCAGAGGAACTTGGTAAATGCTGAAATCTGGATTGAACCCCTTAGTGATAGCCCACAATTGGTCTCTATGGTAGGTGGTTTCACTGCGTCCCCATCTTCCACTAGGTATTCCTCAAAATGGATTTTACAATAGAGCAGTGTTCTCCACCAATACAAGTTCTCTAAGAGATATTAGGGCAGGAGTCCCATTGAAGTTTATTTGCTTGAATGTATTAGGCTTATTATCTTAACTATAATTGGCTTTCTTATGTAAGCTGTCTTATTTAAAAAGGTTTTATGATGCTACAAGAAACTTGGTGCATGGATCACATTATTTGGGAAAGTTATCAGTCTTTTTGTGTCCCTGCCTCCAGATCTGCAAGAGGATGAACGGAGAACATCTGATAGAGAGGCAGATAAAGGGTCAATAGACCGTTCTGTACAATATTTACAACATTTGTTCCATCGGCAGGCGTATACCGATTTCGTGGAGGAATGCCTGGCTGCCAGAATAACTTTGCAGACTTCGGGGAAAAGGTCAAAAGCTGTTAGCTGTCACCACGCAATCTCCACACAAGGAGGCGGAGAGGGGACAGGTTCAAGTGGAGGATCCTCCCCTGCTGCTGCGACAGAAGATCATCCCAAAAGGACAGCCTGATCAAAGGATAGATGCTCATAGCCAGAAGCACGAGATACCAGACTCTCCGTGCCGCATCCAGAGCCACAAAAATGACTTGTGCCCGGTAATTCCTGATCTTCTCGAGCACTCTGGGCAGGAGTGGTATGGGCGGAAAGGCGTACAGGAGGCCTGAGCTCCATTGGCGATGAAGAGAGTCTCCTTGGAAACTCCAACGCGCGAAACTGTTGACTTTAAGTGTTCTCTTCGGAAGCGAACAGATCTGACCAAGGCTCTCCCAACCGCTGAAAGAGACCTTGTAAACTTCTGGATGGTGACGCCACTCATGATCCGCAAGGCACCTTCAGCTGTATTAGTCCGCTCTGGCGTTCAGAGAATCGGCCAGATGTTAAACCACCAGGGAATTGCCCTGTTGTTCCAGCCAAATCCAGAGACGCAGGGCCCCTTGACAGAGAGTCCACGACCCCACACCACACTGTTTGTTGCAGTACCACATGGCGGTAGGGTTGTCCGTGAACACCTGAACCAGCCTTCCCTTGATGGACGGTAAAAAGGCTTTCAGTGCCAAGCAGATTGCCCAAAGCTCCAATAGGTTGATGTGGAGCCTGGCTTCCGCCAGAGACCAGAGTCCTCTGATCTCCATCTCTCCCAGATGGCCACCCCATCCCAGAAGAGACGCATCCATCAATACTGTGAGATCTGGGTCTGGAAGGGAGAGGGGTCTGTCTTTGACTCAATCACGGTTAGTCAGCCACCACTGCAGGTCTTTCACAGTGCCCTCCGATATTTGAACCAGGTCGGTGAGATTTCCCCGATGCTGTGCCCATTGGAACATCAGGTCCTACTGCAGAGCCTGCATGTGCCATCTTGCATGGTCCACCGGCAGGATACAGGAGGCTATGAGGCCCAACAGCCTCAGAGGCATTCTCACCGAAATCCAGGCTAGAGGCTGAAACATCGATATCATAGCCTGAATATCCTGGACTCGTTGTATGGGAGGACAGGCCCGAAACTGCACCGTATCCAGAACCATTCCAATGAAAGAGAGCGTTGAGAGGGAATCAGGTGTGACTTCTGCATGTTGATAGTGAACCCCAGCAAATGCAGGAGGTTCGCCGTAGTCTGAAGGTGGGAGACAACTGCTTGGGATGAGCCTGCCTTCAACAACCAGACGTCGAGATAGGGGAAGACTGGAACCCCTAATCTCCGCAGATGGGCTGCGACCACCGCCATCACCTTGGGGAACACCCGAGGGGCACTGGTGAGGCCAAAGGGGAGCACGGCAAACAAAGTGCTCGTGGCCCACCGTAAACCGCAGGTAGCGACGATGGGCAGGCAGGACGGGGATATGAAAATAGGCATCCTGCAAGTCCAGCGCTACCATCCAGTATCCCGGGTCCAGGGCAGACAGGACCTGAGCAAGGGTGAGCATCTTGAACTTCTCCATTTTGAGGAAGCAGTTGAGGGCTCTGAGGTCGAGGAAAGGACGAAGGCCTCCATCCTTCTTTGGGACCAGAAAATAGCGACACCACAACCTATTCCTGACCCGGGAGCCCTCTCTATAGCTCCTTTGGCCAAGAGAGTTCTGACTTCCTCGTGGAGTAGGGCAATGTGATCCTCCATCAGCCGATCGTACACTGGAGGGATGAATAGAGGGGTAGTCTCGACAGGGAGGGAGTAGCCCCTTCGGACTATTTGCAACACCCACCTGTCCGAGATGATGTCCCGCCAATGGTGGAGATGATGATGTATTCTGCCACCAACTGGCCGTGAATGATCCAGGGGGGTCGGACTAGGAGGGTTTTGCGGTGGAGGAGGGGATCGTGGCTTGGCTCGACTTCTGGCTTCCCGTCGGGGTGAACCACGTCCACAGCCCGCAGAGGTTGCTGACCTTGCGGAGCCCTCTGGCTGGAATAGAGTTGGCGGGGTTGGAAGCCCCTTCCGTAGCCACGATAAGCAGAAACAAGCCGGGATGTTGTGGTGAGGCCCAAGGACTTGGCCATAGCCCGCAAGTCCTTGAAACACTCAAGAGCAGCATCTGCTTTGTCTCCAAAGAGACGGACGCCATCAAAGGACATGTCCATAAGATTAGCCTGGACATCCCCTGAAAAACCAGACATCCTCACCCAGACATGGCGACATACGGCCACCGTTGCGGAAATCGCTCTGCCCAGCAAGCCTGTCGTGTCCAAGCCACATCGGATGGCGAACTTAACTGCATCTCTCCTGTCTGAATTAGCTTGGGAGAGTAGAATCCAGTCTTCCTCCGAGACGCTGGGCAGCACCTGTGCAACAGTGTCCCACATCACATGGGAATAGCGGCCCAAAAGCCATGCAGTGTTCACCAACCGCAATGCTGGACTGGTGGAAGAAAATGTTTTCTTCCCAAAGCTTTCCAGCCTCTTGGATTCCCTGTCCGAGGCCGCAGAAGGGAACGCACCACAAGAAGTGGAAGCTTGAACCGCCAAGTTTTGTGGGGTGGGTGGTGAGGAAAACTGGGTCGCCCGGTGGAGGGCGATGACGGCGGGCAATCGTTCTGTTCACAGGAGCCCCTGTGCTGGGCTTGGAGCAGGTGCCCAGAAGAACGTCCGTCAAGGCCTCATTGAAAGGCAGCAAGGGTTCCGAGGTGGAGACACCAGGCTGTAGGACCTCTGTCAAGACATTGGTCTTGAATGCCACAGTAGGGAGCTGCAGGTTCAAGACCTCTGCAGCCCTACGCACTACCATAGCGAATAATGCCCCCTCTTCCGTAGCCAGGTTAGGGTTAGAGAGCATTCCAGAATTTGAGGAGGTGCCCAGGCCACTTGCATCACCCAGCTCCTCATACCAGTCCATGTCCTGGGGCTGTGGAATTTTTAAGGGGTCCTGCTCCCCCTCCCAATCCTCCTCATTAATTCCTAACCCTTCGGGCACGGGTGACGCTGAGGGCCTTGGCAGCAGACGCTGCACCGCGGAAGGTCGCTGTGGAGATGAGACCAGCGCCTGTCGGGACCTGGAACGGGTCCAGTCGGAGGCCATGGGGCCGGAGCCGAAGGTACAGAACTCACCAGGACTCCATCATCTGAACCTGCAGGGCCCGAGGGCATACCGGCAGGGTCAGGCCGCCCAAATATGGCAAAAATGGCATCATAGAACCCTTTAAGTTGGGCGGGGATCGCTTCGGCCCCGGAAAGGGAAGGAAGCGCGGAGCCGACGCAGGCTCCTCCGTCTTGTCACGCAACCGACCAGGCAAAGTTTCTTGTGTTTCTTGTGACGCCTCTTACCTGACAACTTGGAAGTGGTGCTCGGACCTACCTCTCGACCGGGAACTGGATCGGGATAGACGGGGTGACCTTTGAGGCGCCGGGCCACATTTAGCTTTAGGGACTGCTCCCTCAAAGCTTTTGGTGCCATGGTCTGGCAATCGGAGCACGACTTTGTGTTGTGGTCGTGCTCCAGGCACTAGAGACACACTAAGTGGGGTCCGTGACCGACATGGCGCGGTGACAGGCGCCGCACAGCTTGAACCCCGAGGTCTTCTTGCTAGACATCCCTAGCACACCAGTCGACAAAAAGTTTTTAAAAGTCTGTAAAAAAATAACAGGGGGTAAGCTCTCTTCGACGGATTTGCGCTGGTAGGCGCGGAAAGAAATGAACAGACGTCAGCGCGCCGGAGTGGCGGTTATATTGCCAACGCCGACGTCACGACAACGGCGAACATAACGCCAACGATGTCACGCGGAGTCGACCAATGCCACCTACCGGCGCGCAGGGGTGCTGCTAAGAAAAATCTTCCGGAGCCAGCCGGACGCCTGGATGTTCAAAGATAAGGAATCTGCGGCTAGATGTCTCTATCAGATCGTAATTGGGGGTGAGAGTCTGAAAAGTTTCAGCGCTGTGTCCATCATCTCCTTGTGTTTGCTTTGTTCGCCCTAAGTTGACTGGGCATGCCCAGACGTGGGTCCCTTGCTCACTTTGCTACTGGATTCAAGCTAGCCTGGCTGATGAGGGGTGTTCTCTCGAAACCGGTCCCAGGATGCTTGTTTCCGGTCCAGGGAAGACCTGGCTTGTCAGTTCGGGCTGGACTGTTCCCATGAGGCACAGGGTCAAGACTGATTTGCATATAGCTGGGTCTGAACTGGGGTGGCGAAGTGAGCTAAAGAATGATGATGGATGCAACCCAGATCTGTGACTGGGGGTGAGTGTCTGAAACGTTTCAGCGCTACATCCATCATCTCATTGTGTTTGCGTAATTTATTGAATGTCTGACACCTTGTCCTCTTTTTATTATGTGATTATGTTTTTTAATACTGCTATTTTTTACATGAGTTGTTTTTATGATTGCTTTTATATAATAGAATAAAGCATTCATTGGTTGATTGACTGATAGTGCACAAGATCAGCTTCTTGCGAGTCCATATAGCACTATGAAGCTTCGCATTCACTGAACACACACACTGGTACCTGAGAACTTTGAGGTGAGGGTAATGTGACTCTGACTGACTAGGTAACCCATGTGTATTGACTCAAGTTACAAGATAGTGACAGCATCTGTAACCACTTTTCAGCATATTTTCATTTGTATTGCCATTTGGTTTCCCCCCCTCTCCCTCAGCAGTGTCATTTGCTAGGAGAGAGTCCGTAGAATAGCGTGAAGCAAGCAACGTGCATAGAACGCAACCCGTGTCTGGCATCTCCCCAGTTAATGAAGTAAAGCCTGTGTTGATATTACAGGGGCACTGCTCCTGGTTGGCCATTAAAGATGTGCCTGGGAAATGAAGAGCATGTCGAACTGGACATACGAATTGACATTTCATATTAGCATTTCTCCTTTTGTGACCATCTGGTAGATCCAAGCTGCTTTTTAGCTACCCCTGCGCCCCTTTTCTGTCCTTTCCACCAGCACCCTCCCTCTGCTCTTCATCCATGCTGAGCCCCCAACCCTCTTGGTTTATGAAAGGCTCTCCACCTGGTTTTAAGATTCATCGCAGATGTTTCTGGGAAGTTGTACTTTGTGCACAGTGTGGTTTCTTATGGCTACACTTATAAAACCATTGCATGTGTATTTCTTTTGTCGCATCGGCGCTTCTGGGCATTTGTGTGCATTATTTTAGGAATTTGTCCGGTTTGAAGATGGCACTTACACTTTTATAAAGTAGCTGTGTGGGTAAGGAGAGAGTGTTTTTATTACACAATTCATGGACATTCAGTATGTGCTGTGTCGTCATGATCACGGTATAGTCTTTATTAAAATCAGCATGTGTCAGAATGGACAAGTGACAGAACTACCATCACTACCAACCAAGCAGTAATGTAGCAGTCTATTGTCAGTGTCATTGGTCTGATCACTTAAAAAAAAGCCATAAGAAGTTGTAGATGTTAATTAGTCTTATTTTTTACATTTTAATTTTTTAAGTAATTTAAAAAACAGTTAATTTTTTTAAAGAAAACGTACATGAATTTTTTAAATGATAAAAAATGTGATTTAAAAAAAAATATTTTTAACATTGTGTACATTAAAGATATTTGAAAAATGTAACTAAAATTATTTTAATAGTTATAGTAGTTTTTTGAATATTTCTGTAAAAATTAAATTACCATTTATAAAGTTGAAAGTTCAAAGTAAGATTTATTTGGTTCTTTGTATAGAAACCATAAAAGCAGAGGACAACAGCGATAACCGTGGATAAAATATGCCTAACCTAAACAATAAAACATCAAGCATAAAATTCATTAATATGAGTACAACTGAATAAAAAGAGTTATGCATAAAAACATACACAGCTCATTAGAAAACAACCATTATCAGACAGATTAAATAGTCAATCACAGATTTTCCACAATCTCATGTCAGCTTTCACAAAGCATATCACATTAAAAATAGCTTCTTCTTCGGGTAACAATTGTAAATACAAAAGGGCAGAACGTACTTGGAGAAAGTTCTTTGTTTTTAGGAGCGGTAAATCGCTTGTACGTACTTTTTACAATTAAAAGATATGGCTCAATAAAAGGAGTGAACTTCAACAGGAGGTGGGCACACACTCTGGATTTCAAAAGGACAGCTTCTTCTCTAGAGGTAGACCCGAGCCGATAAAAACTGTCTTTAGCCCATTTACGGTCAGTCCTCACATTCCCTTCAGAGAGCTTTACAGCTCACTCCTACCTAGGCTCTGAGAAAGGTCCTTAATGTACTTGAGCCAGGGAAGATGAAGAGACCTGTCAAGGGACATACATTCTTTTAAAATCTCCCTATTCAATTTGGCCGCAGGCCTTGTCCAAATATCTAGCCATAAAAAAAAGGGCGGAATACCGTGATATCTGTTATATACCCCACGCCCAGTTCTTTATGCACAGAAAATATTCGGGCGCTATGCGGGACACATAAATGACGTCTTAAAAAAGAGTTTTCAACAGTCTGCAGTTTGGCCTGATTAACAAACTCCCAGACCTCACACCCATAGCCTGCCTTGGAAATGCTTTTGGTCTCATAGATCTGTTGTAGGGCCTTAATGGGTCTTCTCCCTAGTCTTGAGCCAAAACTAAACACCACCGCATTAGTCCTTGTAAACTCCTCCTTCGTCCTACTCACAAGAGGACGCAGGCACAGTGAAGAATCAAAGAACAGACCCAAATAAGAAAGAACTGTTGTCTTTGGAATAACACTGGTCTTCAGGGTAAACCTGTATGTCTAAACCTGTATGTCTTGGTCGGGCCAACCACTATCACGTAGGATTTTTGAACATTAAGCGATAAATCCATGCACTCCATGAAGTTAGCAAAAGAGTTCAACAAGGACTATAGACCCTGTCAGTTTTGGCCATGATAACAGTATCCTCTGCAAATAAGAGCACCTGTAAACATCGGGCTCCAACACGCGGGCAATCTGCTTTGATGTCAATCAGGGCCTGCTCCAGGCTATTAATATACAGATTAAAAAGAAACAGGGCCAGAATACAGCCCTGATGGACCCCACTTTTAGTGTGGAAATTTTGAGAACATTTGAGATCGCTAGAATAACGTACTGAAGCTGTGGTGTTCATATGCAGGTCTCTTCAAAAGAGGACGATGTCACGGTACACCCCATAGATAACATGACCCGCCATAATTTCCCTCGATTGACTCGATCAAACTCAGAAGAAAGATCCATAAACCCTAAGTGAATAGAGCCGGGGCGAGCAATGGTGTATTTACCTAAGACCATATAGAGCTTTCAGACAAAGATCCACTGTTGACCTCCCAGAACAAAAGCTATGCTGTACTTCTGAGAGAATATAATTTTACTCAACCCACTTCCCCCAGGAGCTTTTGCCCAACAACTTTCACGACAGAGTTGAGAAGTGAGATGGACCTGTAGAACGAAATGTTGCCCCTTTTACTATCCAAAACCTTCTGTCAGATACATTTTTATTGCAGTGGGAATGGGTAATGTTGCTTGTTTAGTATTCAGCATCTTCCCTGAGCTAAGTGAAATTGTAGTGGGAATAGTAAATGTTGCCCCTTTGCTGTCCAGCCCCTTCACTGAGTTAAGTTAGACTGTAGTGGGTATGGAATATGTTGTCCCTTTTAGTATCCAAAACCTTCCCTGAGATAAGTTTAATTGCAGTGGGAATGGTTAATTTTGCTTCTTTACTGTCCAGCACCTTACCTGAGTTAAGTGATACTAGAGTGGGAATAGTAAATGCTGCCCCTTTAGTCTCTAGCCTTTTCCTGAGTTAAGTTAGATTGGAGGGGGAATACTAAATGTTGATATTTTTACTATGCAGCACCTTCCCTTAGATGCTTTTTATTGCAGCGGTAATAGTTAATGTTGCTTGTTTAGTGTCTAGCACCTTCCCTGATTTCACTGTTATTGTAGTGGGAATAAAAAATGTTGGCTCTTTAGTGTCCAGGCCCCTCTCTGATTTAAGTTAAATTGTAGTGGGAATAGTAAGTGTTGCCCCTTTGTCTTTAAAACCTTACCTGATATACGTTTTCTTGCAGTGGGAATAGTTAATGTTGCCTTTTTAGTGTCCAGCACTTTCCCTGAAATAGGCGATACTGGAGTGGGAATAGTAAATGTTGCCCCTTTAATGTCCAAAACTTTCCATTAGTTAAGTGATATTGGGGTGGGACTAGTAAAGGTTGCCACTTTTACTGTCCAACACCTTCTCTGAGTTAAGTGGTATTGGAGTGGGAGTAGTAAATGCTGGCCCTTTAGGGTCCAGCACCTTCCTTGAGTTAAGTGGTATTTAAGTGGGAATAATAAATGTTGCCCCTTTACTGTCCATTATCTTCCCTGAATTATTTTATTGTGGAGTGGGAATAGCATTTTAAACACTTTAAGGGCCTGATTACGAGTTTGGCAGTGTGGGAGCCGGCGGCCACCCCACCGCCCCGCTGCCACACGCCATACAGGGCAGCCGCCCGCCCGCCCACCAGATTACGAGTGAAATTGTGGTCTGGCGGGAGGGTGGGCAGCATTCCGGTCCCACAGAGGTGCAGTAAAAGGGCTCAAATGTGAGCCTTAATGCTGTACGGACGCGGGACGGCCACAGCATGTTCCAGCATGGCATGGATTGTAAAGTCCATGCCGAGCTGAAACTAGGGGTGCATGCACACAGGGGGGCACAACATGTGCCCCTCTGCATGCACCAACATGCATGGGGCAAGGGGCCCCCTTTGTTACCTGATTGCCAGCAGTTTCATGGAATAAGAACCTTCATGGAGCCACTGGCGGTCAGGAAACTCATAATATGCATGGCGGTGCTTCAATGGCACCACCAGCATATTGTGGGCCCATGACCGCTACGCCACCACCAGTGAATGCAGTTTTCTGGCGGTTGCGGCGGTTCAACTGTTAAAGTTGTAATAGGGCAGTTGGACTGCCGGTGCGGCGGTGGCCGGACCGCCACCGCCGCACCGGCATGAGTTTGGCAGTCCATGGACTTCCAAACTCATTATCAGGCCCTCAGGGACCGATTAGGATGTTGGACAGACCACCACCGACAGGCTGTTGGTGGTAGTCCGCCCAACAGCCAGGACAGCGGCCCGACTGCCACATTATGATGCGGTCGGTTGGAGCTCAGCGGTCGGAGGAACGAACAACGGAGCCTGGGGGGGCATCAGTCGGACCTTAATCCCTACAATGGGGGCGGTGCCTGCGTGGGCACCACCGTAGGGACTATGCGGTCCCTTTCTCTCTGCCTTTACATGGCGGTCCGTGTAAAAGCAGATGGAAAGGGACTTTGGGGGCCCCTAGCAGGGCCCCCGTGGGCCTCCGCTATGGGGTCAGGGGGGCACATGTGGTGCCCCCTCCAAACATCCATGCACCATGTGCCAGGCACCCCATGGTGCCTGGCACACAGCGAATGGATGTTTGCAAAATGCCTTTTTCCATTGCGACTTGTACTGCGGTCCTTTTCCAAGCCGCAGCACAAGCCACATGTGGTCGCATCGTAATTTGGTGGGTGGAACTGGTGACTACATGTTGGGCAGTTCCATTACCACGGCGATGGCGGTCGGATGCTCGTCCGACTGCCATGGTAATCAGGCCCTTAGAGTTTAAAACCTTGTTTCAGGTAAGTTGTGATGTACTGTGAAAAGAAAATGTAAATTATTAGGTGGTATGTATATGTGCTTATTTTGATTGTACTGCAGTGGGAGTAGTATGTGTTATGACTTTAGTGTTCAGTAGATTGTAATAGTTTTTGTATTAGTATGGTAGCAAAGCACACTGTTTGCAATGTTATAATATTTTTACACTAATAGACATCATTTATCAGTATTTTCATTTTGAAGAAAAAATATCGTTTTATATCCTATATAACTTATGTTTTATACCTGTTAAATAAATACAGAGAAAATGTTTTAACATACATTTTTAGTAAGCTAGACATTTGTACCTTTTTTTAACATTATAATTTTTCATTTATTTTTTAACGACATATTTGACATACATTATATTAGTAAGTAACAAAATATTTGTATATATATTAAATAATATTACATATGTTATAATATTTTAATGTTAACACATTGTTCAATAGTTGTTAAAGACATACAGAAAATAATTACAATAACATACATTTAAATTTTTTCTAAGTGTTGTAAAGTTTATTAACATTTTTTAGAAACATAAATATACATTTTTATACTATTGTTTAACAAAACAATTTTTAATATATGTTAAAAACATGTAGGACCTGATTACGAATCTGGCAGTCTCGCGGTGGTCCACCGCATTACGACTTGCAAAGTTGTTGTGCTGAAGGACTGCTGGCTGTGCCAGGGAACAGTCATTCCCTGGCGGTGGTGGAGGTGTGCCACAATGTAGTATGCGTAGCAGGGCTGGTGCAGTCCCGCTGAGCATATTACAAGTTTCGCCACCCACCGCCAGCCATTTCATGGCAGGAGCCCGCCATGAAAAGGCTGGCGGTGAGGAACAAAACCCCCCCTTTTCCCCCAGCCATGGGGATACATGAAGGGGGGCACAACATGTCCCCCCCGTCTGTATACCCCCAAAGTTCCAGCACGGCATGGACGTCACCATCCATGCCGTGCTGGACCTTTTTTGCCGTTCCCATTGCGGTGCCTGTTTTCCAGGCACCGCCATGGGAAAGTCGAAGGAGCGTCCGCCGTACACAATTTCAACTCATAATACAGCTGGCAGTCCCTGCGCGGGTTTGGCGCAACTGTGTCGGCGGAGAGCCGGCACAACTGCACCAAACTTGTAATCAGCCCCTTATATCTGTTATAATATTATTTAATATATATTTTACAATACTTTTTGAAACATTGTTTTACATGTATTATATTTTTTTAACATTGTAGTATTTTTGTGATATTTCTCCCATTGATTCTTATGGGGGGATAGTCTTTTTTTACCTTTATTATGTGGCCATTTATTTTCCACCGCTAACTAAATTTAGTAGTCTATTCCTCTTGTTTTTGGGTCGTTTGTTGAGGAAAGAAATCCTGCTGGGTGCTGCTCTTCGTCGGTTAAGGTAAAAGTTTATTTCTATCTATTTGTAAGGTATTTCTACGGTAGGGGGAGATAGGAGAGTTGTGTATATATTGTGTGTGATGTTTCTGGACAGTTTGTGTGCTGTATTGTTTTTTGATGCTGTTTGGTGTTGTGTCGGTATATGGTATGTTGCAGGTATTAAAGTGCATTTTAATGTAAGTTATGTGTATTTTGTGTATTAATCACTAGTGCTGTGTACAGTTATATTACATATACGTATATTTGAAAATGTAGTGTTATGTGCAGGACGGTGTGATCTTTCGTTTTTGCAGGGGTTTTTTCCTTGGACCGTTGTAAGGGAAGTCGGATGTTCCTTTTTTTTCCAAAGGAAATCTGAATTAGTTCATTATAAACTCATTTTTTTAGTATAGCCATTTCCTTGTTTTTCGGGTTTCCTGGAGCAGTTCTTTTTTGCAAACAATTTTTCTGAATTTTTATGGAACCTACAGACTGCCTCGATGGACTTATTTCTTTGGTAGAGTATATTTTAGCATTCTCTGGGGGCTTTTTGCTATTGTTACAAAAAGCTTTTGGTGGATTACTTTTTGGGATTATGCTTATTTGGACAGAGATTTGCAGCAACAAAATAATAATTTAGTTTAATTATTTCACTATGGGTGGAAATGTTATATGTTTAAACATATGTGATGCTGTTATATGTACTAAGTTGTTTTGTTTAAAATATGTGATGTATTTTTGAAATTATGAGTAGGTAGTTTGTTAGTCTGTTTTATGTATGAAATAATGTAACTTATTTTTTCTAAATAGTATTAATATTTTTATTTTGTCAGTGAGTATTTCAAATTTAGCAATATTTTTTCACTGATATAATAATATTTTACTAGTTTATAGGAAAATATTTAAAAATTGTTTTAATGTATTATGTTGTTATTTGTAAGATGGCTGGTGGATTTTATATGTGGTTTAGGGGATAGATTTGGCTATTACTTCTAGGTTGTCTAGTCCTTTATTGTTTATAATAGTCTAACTTTGAATTGCAAATGCTCATACATTGTTCTGTTGGTTTAGGACAGATTTGTGTAACAGATTGTTCTAGTCTAAGGTCTTGGTAGCTTTGCTCTTTTTGTAAGGCTTCTAGTAGTTTGTGTAAGGTAGGTTGAGTTCTTCCTAATGTGGATTGGAAGGCATTATGCCATCCTTCCACTGCATTGTTTGTTTTTTGCCTCTTGTGCTAAGGTGCTGTCATACACATTCCACCAAAGTATGTGTAATTTTGCCTGGCTCTGTGTCCTGACCTATGTAGTCTGCCCACCCAAGTGTCCTCGAAATAGTCCATTAGGGGGGCTAGTATCTCTTCATTATTTTGGTAAAAAGGACTTTTTAGTAAGATGTTATAATGGTTGGCTACTTCATTAACAGGGACGTAGGCTAGAGGTATTATTTTCTTTATTTCATAGGCAAATTGACTGTTGGTGGTGTACTCCACACTTAGGGCCCGATTATGTTAACAGTGGTTGGACTGCCGACGAGCATGCGGTAGTCCGACTGCCGTATTACAATGGGACCACCGGGCTGGCGGTCCAAAGTTGGCGGTACCACAAGCGGGGGCATGCTGCGGCAATAGAAAGCATCTTCTGTGCACCGTGTGCCATGCACCATGTTCTGCATGGCACACAGTGCACGCACGACAGTGCCACAGTAGGGGGGCACTACATATGCCCCAGGCACATTTTTCTCCGGGCTACTGCACCCGGGGGCCCTGTTTGGGGCCCCTTCCTACCCTTTCCGCAACCTTTTCATGGCGGGGTCCCTGTCATGCAAAGCCTGCCAATAAAAGGTTGTCAGAAAGGGACATCATAATTCCGATGGTGGTGCCTCTGCACTACCGCCACTGCTTGTCGCTGTTCCGACCGCCGCACCGTCGGGATCCAGGATCCTAACGGTGGCAGCGGTGTGCCCTCTGGCTGCTATCAGTCTATCCTATTTCGGCAGTCGGACCAAAGGGCTTTTGGAGGTCAGACCGCCACGGAAGGGCCAGTCAAGTATACTTAGGATCATAGCTGGCTCAAAAACAATGATAATATTTTGGGGATTGTAGTTGTTTGGTTGTTGCTTACTCTGGGTTAGCAGTTCCATGTAGGCACTGGTTTGTTTGTTTGGCAATAATGCATACACAAAAAGTATGTTAGTTTTATGAAATTCACCATGTATGGTGCAAAGTTGAAGGAATGGTTTGGGACACATTTTGAATGTGCCATCCATCATCCATGTTTAACAATGGGCTAGTTTTAATGTTTGTAGAGGTATAAAATATAAATATACATTTCTCATGACTTTTATTGTCATATAGTTAGAATTGCTCCTCTTTGTGGGTTAATGTAAGCTCTGGTGGTATTTCAATATCTCTGAATGTTTTAGGAGCAAGTGGGATTTCGCTGGTGGCCTTCTTAATTCTGGGTATAAGGAGTTTTAAGGTGGGTATGGCAGGTAACTGTCTTGTTATATGGTCTTGTACATGGGGTAGTATATCTTTAAGGATTTGTGCTGTAGGTTCTTGGGAGCTAGTTCTTGCTTCTCTTATATTTTCTAATACTTCTTGTACTTGTACTTGTACAATGTTCCTTAACATTAATTACTACAGTTTCTCTAGTAGATGTCCTCCAATAACAAGCATTCAAATAATATTTGGTACATTTCCAATTAATATGCTGAGAAGAAGTATTTTCTTGACTGTACATGTATCCCATGTAACACATTAGAAGTTTCCCTTTTGTGAAGTTATACATTTTTCACCTTCTGTCATTATGTCTTTATGTACTGTAATTAAATAAATATAGAAAAATAGATATTAATAAATGTTTTAAATAATTTACAGTTTATTATAACTAAGGCTCCCTGTTTTCCGTTTTTACGGATTTTTACACATAAATACAGACAGAAAACAATGTGTTTTCTGTCTGCATTTATTTTTAAAGGCGGATAAATACAGAAAATTGTGCTTCTTTAAGTGAACCTTTGTGCGGTTTTTCATGAATTATAGCCCAACAGCTGAGCAGATGGACAGCAAGGAAAATGAAAAAACAGGATGAAATTTCTTTAAATAATGGCATATGTCAACATGCATTTGTGGTATAATGCTAATATTTACCAATGGCTGTATTGGTATGTAATATCTGGTAGCTTAAATAGCGAAATCATGACAGACATCAAAGTATGAGTGTGCGTCGAACAGTTAAATAAATATGGAAATGTACAGTTTTAGAACTTAATTTTTACGAAAAACACAAAATACATATGGATAAATACAGATAAAATGGCTAAAAAATAAATATGGATAAATACAGACGGAAATGTTAAAAAAATAAATACCATAAAACCGGGAGCCCTAATTATAACCAATCAGGTTTCTTGTAAAGCGTGACCACTCATCCATTAGGGTTTCAAGGCACTGAGGGGATGGGGGGATCTGCGGTTCAGTCGAAGAGGCAGGTCTTGAGGTCTTTCCTGAATTGAGGCAGTGACGGTGATTGCCTGGGATGTAGAGGCAGGGGGTTCCAGGTCTTCGCAGGGAGGTAGAAGGATCTTTCTCCAGCCGTGGTCTTGCGGATCAGTGAGATGGTGGCTAGGGGAAGTTGGGCGGAGCTGAAATGTCTGGTGGCTGTGTAAGAGGAGAGGCAGTGCACACCTCATATGCAGGTCTGGCATTGTGGAGGGCTTTGAAGGCATGCATGAGGAGCTTGAAGGTCATTTTTTTGCTGATCGAGAGCCAGTGGAGGTCGCTCAGGTGACCAGTGATGTGGCTGCGGCGGGGGATGTTCAGGATGAGTCTGGCGGAGGCGTTCTGGATGTTCTGCAGTTTTTGGGTGGTGCCGGCATAGACTGTGTTGCTGCAGTCGAGTCTGCTGCTGACGAGCGCATGGGTGACTGTTTTCCTGGACTCGGTGGGGGTCCACTTGAAAATCTTCCGAAGCAGGTGGAGGGTTTGGAAGCAGGAGGACGAGATGGCATTGATTTGGCAGCTCATTGAGAGCGAGGAGTCCAGGATGATGCAGAGGTTCCATGCGTGGTCCGTGGGTGGGGGGGGGGTTACCGAGCGCTGCGGGCAACCAGAAGCCATCCCAGGCTGAGGGGGTGGAGCCTAGGATGAGGACTTCAGTCTTATCTGAGTTGAGCTTGAGGCAGCTGTCCTTCATCCAGGTGGCGACTGTCTTCATCCTGTTGTGGAATTTGCTCTTGGCGGCTGTGGGGTTGTCTGTGAAGGAGAGAATCAGCTGGGTGTCATCGGCGTAGGAGACGATGTTGAGTCTGTGGCTTCTGATGATGGTTGCAAGCGGGGCCATGTAGTTGTTAAAGAGGATGGTGCTCAGGGAGGATCCCTGAGGCACTCTGCAGCTGATCTCTGTGGGTTCTGAGTAGAACAGTGGAATTCTGACTCTCTGTGTTGGCCGGTAAGAAGGAGCGGATCCATTCTAGGGCTTTGTCGCGATGCCGGCTTCATGGAGTCTTGCACAGAGGGTGTGATGGGAGACGGTGTCCAAGGGGGCTGAGAGGTCTATGAGAATGAAGGCTGCAGTTTCACCTCGGTCGAGGAGCATGCGGATGTCGTCTGCAGCGGTGAGGAGAGCGGTCTCAGTGCTGTGGTTGTTTCTGAAGCCCGATTGGGAGAGGTGCAGGATGTAGTTCGTTTCAATGAACTCGGAGAC
This sequence comes from Calotriton arnoldi, assembly GCA_963921515.1. NCBI lineage: Eukaryota > Metazoa > Chordata > Amphibia > Caudata > Salamandridae > Calotriton > Calotriton arnoldi. The sequence goes on from CAWUFW010000115.1 coordinate 20,063, forward strand.
TTGGGTGTTGATGGCCTTCTCGATGACTTTGGCTGGGAAGGGGAGCAGAGAGATGGATCTGTAGTTATTGAGGTTTCGTTTGTTTGAAAATTCACTTGAATCTTGTTTTTGAAGTTCTCTGCTGTTGGAAAAAGTTTCTTGGACAATTTTCTTTTTGAAACAGGTGTGTTTATCTGTTGGAAGAGAAAGGTAGTATTGATTATAATGCATATTGTTTTTTTGATGTTTAAGGACATTTAGGTTAATAGGAGTTGCAACTACTGCTGTTTTACTGCATTTATATAAGTTTTGTGATATACTTACTTTTTCAGACTTCTTTGCTGTGTGTTTCTTGATGGTTTGTTTGAAGATGGAGTAATCTGTAGAAAACTATAAATTATAAAAAGTGAGTTAATAATTGTTTATTAGGAAATGTTGCTTAAAAGTACAGTCATTTTATTATTTGTTTTGAGTAAAAAATTGTACTTACTTGCAGAAGTTAATGTATGGGTGTATATGTTGAAAGCTTCTCTGTTGCAGGGAAAAATCCGTCAGAGTTTCCTCTCTTCAAGTGTTTGCTGTTTTTGAGGTAGTTTTTAAGTGAAATTACTGTGGCTTTTATATTGTTTATTTAACTATTAACTAGTAAAGCTCTTTTATTGGTTATACTGTTGTGTAGTTTCATAGTACTGCTTGTTTTAGCACCCTTTTAATTATTTTGTCTGTTATGTCCTTATTTGTAGAATGCCAATTAATGTTTTTATGCTGCCTTTGGAGATGACTTATTTTATTTAATATTGTATGTTTTTATTTTATGTTAAAAAAATCATATTGTGTGTGAATATAAATATATAGTGCGGTGTAGATATGTGTAATTTATAATTTAGTTATAATCTATAATTTAAAGCACTTTTATGTTTATATAACTTTAAATGTATTTATGTTGTATAAAAAATTATATTGTGTTTACAAAATGTAGTTATTGTAGGGTATAGATTTATATTTTCTTTTATTTAAAATTTGGGTTATTGGTATTTTTTTATTGCTAGTTGTTATGTGATTTAACAATATTTATGTTGTTGATATTGTTGGTTTCGATATTTTTTTACATAGTCTATTGTTTTGTTTAAAAAAAAAAAAAATTATCGGCATTTCACAAGCAAAGGCAATATAAGAGTACATTAGCAGTATTATACATATGCACAGTGGGTTTGTTTCAACCATTCTGAAACTGATTTTTCCCCATACTTTACAACCTTAACGCATATAGCTTCCTGAATTATTGCCCCCATTGATACCACATTTCGCAACCATATTCTTGAACATGCCTTTTATTTCACCGTAACTCCCGCAACTCCCCCACCCCCACACGAACGTCGTTTGAAATTTTTGTTGTTGCAAAACATATTGCCCTAGGTATAATTCCTATTACTGTGAATTTTGTGAGTCGATTGTCTCAGTCTGTGAGTTAGTGTTTGGCTTAGTCTGTAGGTTGATTATCACCGTTGACCATGCTAGGAGATCTTCCTCCAGTCTTTGGTCTTTCCTAACTAACTTCATTCTTACGCGCTCAGCAGTGGCCCATTCACACATATCCGTTAACCATCTGTCTACCCTTGGGGACGTTGGTTTTTGCCATTCAATTGCTATGCGTCTTTTTGCGATGATTAAACCCAGCAGAACAAATTTCCTGCTTAGCTTATTTTTAGGTGTAGGAAGCAGACCCAGTACCACTGTCCGAATTACTCGCGGGATCTCCCACCCTGATGCCAGTCTTATTTTGTGCAGCACCTCTTCCCAGAATTGTGCCACCTGTGGACACCCCCAAACTACATGCACAAAGTCCACCTCTGCTTGCCTACATCTATGGCATTCGCCTGAACGCTCTGGGTATATTTTGCTTAAGGTCTTCGGTGTGAGGTAGGCTTGATGAATGTAATTATATTGTATAAGTTTGAAACGTGCATTGGAATAACCCAGTTTTACCCCTTCGTGTATCTTCTCCCATTCTTTCTCTGTGATTTGTCCTCCTGTCGCTGCCTCCCATTTCTGTTGCACGGAGAGTGGATTTCTTGGCAAATCCTCCCTAATTGCCCTGTATAAGTGAGTTATCATGTGGCGGCCTTGTGCCATGCTCAACATTACTTGTAGGGTTCTCGTTACCGGGGGCTCCTCTGGGAACGATGGCCAAATTTCTCTGGCCACTTGTGAAATCTTAGCATATTGTAAGAATTGCCCTGTTCCTAACTCATATGTAGGTTCCGCAGTTTCCCGCGTGAGGAACTGGCCATTGTGGTATAGGTCGCCCATCAGCATGCAGCCACCTGCCTTCCACATGTGCACGGACATTGACTCTGCGATTTTAGCAAATCCCGGAACCACCCACAAAGGTGCGTCGGGCGCATATGGTGTGCACTTCAGCACTCTTCTCACCATGTTTTCCCATGTCTCCGCCACATGCCTGATAAGGTACGGAGATGACCCGGGATTACCTATTCCACGCATTAATAGCTCAGGCAACGCCCCTCCCCCATAGGGTCCTTCCAGGAGCCTTTTTTCCCAGTTGTCCTGGTCAGCCAACCAGTGAATTGCGTGTTGTAATTGTGAGGCCATATAGTAGTACTCGATACAAGGTAACTCCACCCCCCCCCATCTGCCATGGTCTCTGTAGTGTTAATAGGTACATAGTCTATTGTTATTTCTAAGTGACACTATTTTTGTTTCAGATTTTGTTGTTTATATTGTTTTTGATGCATGTTAAATTCGATATTTTTAACGTCGATATTTTTTTTCAATATTAGTGACTTTTTAAATTAAGTATAGGATGTCAACATTTTTGTAAACAATATTAATGTGTCGATAATTTTGTAGGTCGATATTTGTGGTATTGAACTATGTCAGTGATCCGTTTCCATGATTTCCTTGGGAGGATAAAGAGGTTGCACATACCATCTGGTACCCTGGGAAGGTTTAGGGGTTCAGATGGGGCACAGTGAGTAGCTAGGAACCAGGCCAAGATTTTCTGATATATGTGAACTAAGTTTCCAGATTCTGAAGCTTATGTTGTCCAGATACACAGTCCTACTTAACTCGTAGGAATCGTATAGTATATAACCAATAACACTTTATTCCACCAAGGAAATAGTGGAAACAGATCTACCCTTTGTTGTTTACTTTTGCCCGCCCAAGGTAAACATAAGAAAGTTACGAATTGGCTTTTCAAACATTTCTTGAAACAATCGTATTCTTGGATAGAAATATTGTGCTGCAATTATTAGGCAGATGAAACAGTTTTGCTTTCCTAACTGCTGAATGCATAAAGTTCATATGCAGGTATTTACATTTTGTGTTACAAATAATGACACCCTACAGCGTTTCCTTTCAAACACTTGCAACATTGTCACATAATTCACTTTACTTTTCTTGCTCTCACTGCAAAGTGAGAGTTTCTAAACACCAATACCCATATTTAAAAAAGCAATTTGTCAGGAGACATAGCCTGACACTTGACCTCTGCCTTTGAAGCCCAGCAAATGTGACAAGATAAATACAGAATTTTAAGGCATCTTTATTTATTGCCTAAACGTTTGCAACCCACCAAAAATTGGCTCACGACCCACCAGTGGGTTGCAACCCACAGTTTGGTAAATACTGCCTTATCTCATTACAGATGGGCATCTCAACAAAATCTAACCGCAGGCGACTTTATACCCCATCAGACTTTCCTGTATGATTCATGCTACTTTACCAAAAGAGAGTGGACTCATAGTTTTTAGATTCCTGCCTCGCTAGCACTCATTTATTCCTAGTGGTGGAGGACAGAAACCTCTATTTTAAAAGGATCCTCACCCACCAATTCTATTGGTGGCATGCTTCATCCTCGGATCATCATCTATGGTGCCTAATGCGGTATGATAGGCTTCAATGCTTCGGATCAGCGGAGCTCTTTGATTGTATTTTATAAGGGATCTATATTAAAATTGCCTGCAGATAACTGAAATTCTCTATGACTTTATTCCTTATGGGAACCCTTGGCAAGGATAAAAACATGTTCAGATGTTTTATGGAGTGTACAATGAACTCCCACATCGAAAGGTCCCACATCATGGTCACAACTGTCTGCTTGCCAGCATTTAATTGCTACCATGTATATCATCTCTATTAAAGCTTCTGCTTTACGGTTGTGCTGTGTGTCACCGCACTTAATGTCATTACAAAATTTGGATGCCCTATTCCCTGGGTTAACCATTCCAAAACCCTGATTTAATAACCCAATTCTCATAGAAATGAGAAGGGCATACCAAAAGACGCCATCAATTTGACTATACACAATTAAAGTAAATATTCACAAATATCCAGTGAGTTGAACAAGAAATCCAAAGATCCATAGAACCATTTGTGGTTGTAAAATTAATTTTTATTTCATTTTCATAATCTGACAGTAAGCACAGCCAACACGGTTTGTCCCAGAAAACAATGGGATATCTATTTTCTTATCAATACATCTAAATTGGCTCTTTCTTTGAATACTCGTTTATGGTCTAGTACAATAGCCTGAATACTGTTAAGAAATGTTTAAGAAATGTTAGCGCTTGTTTAGGCACTTACAGAAGTGAGAGTATTGTTAATATGATACCTACACACTATGCTCTGAGGGTGCTATAATATACGCTGCTTGAAAGTGACACAAGTATGAGGACATGAAACCATATTTGATCAAAACCAGCAAAGGTTTTGATCACACTGCTCCATTGACTGTTTTATGAGGTGCTTCACTTGCCTTAAGTGTATAACTCCTTGAGATCAACACAATTATCTTCAAAGCTACCTTCCTCATCATCATGCTCTGGTATACACAAACGTGTTGGGGTTACAAAACATTAAAACTTCAAATAGAAACGATTTTAGCCACCATGATTACTTGCTCATGTTAGGTCAATTGGCTGTTTATCATATTCTAAGTTCGAGTCAGCAAAATTTCAAGAGTGGGGAACCATCACAATCAGAGTGTTACCCATTACAAAATTCCTTCCTCTGCTGGACCTCAATACAGACTCAAAACAGACCGAAGAGACTGAATTCAGACAACCACGAAGTGCTGCACCCACATGATCCAGTGTGGCTGAAAAGTGACTCCAAAGAATGCTAAGCAATGGGGTGTAAGACTACTTCTACCTTCAGGTATCCAAGATAAATGGATAGTTCACCTCACCCACAGAATCGTGGCATGCTTCATCATTGGTTACCTAACAACCAGTGGTAAGGATAATACCACCACAGCAGACTCAACTGTATATCAGGAATTCTTGATAATGTGGTTCAGGATATAGACAAGGATCCAGTTCTAAAAATATCTTAGGTAATCCCATTGAATTTTCTCCTTTATTGAGTGAGAAACCCAGACATAATTAAAATCAAGGAATAATATGAATAGCTGTTGGTATACAATGTACCTTGTATCTCCTTATTTAAATGTATGAATAGCCAACAGCCATATTGGCTACGAAGGCATTTGTGAATTCGTCATCCCAAGGTACCGGATCACTCACATCCTTGTAAGTAAGCTTCTGTAAAGGCTTGCCACTAGAGAAAAGTTAGGAATCCACTAGCAACAGTAGTCAACCATTCCCAGAAACATTCTTACCTTCTTTTGTGTCCTAGGTGGGTTCATTCTCAGTTTTGTGGAGATGCATTTTTTTTGGACACCTTTCTCACGCTCCTCTCAATGTTCTGTCACGAATATATAAGCTCTGGCAGTACTGGAGTTTATTTGAAGAAATCTTTGACGGCTCTCTGCGAGATGATTTAATAATGTAATAGAGTCTAATCTGCAGCTCTCTTTTGTTTTTGGTGCTGCCAAAAGGTTGTCAATATTAGTACTGAATTACAGGGCAAATTTAAGGTCTCCAGGTTTCGCTTCAATTTCTGATTAAAGATCGAAGGGCTCTCTGTATACCATTGGGGAACTCTACACCAAGCTGGGATTTTATTTAAAAATTTAACGGCAAAAAGAAATTGACAGCCCTGATTCCAGGAAACAGAGAAGGCGGCTTGTGATCTAAGACCCCAGACCCCCATGAGGACCTTTCAGTTTAGAAATAGTTTTAAACCTATGAAATCAGTGACAGGCCAGTACATGGAAACAAAAACGTGGTAAAAAGCAGTGGGTTCAGCAGAAATAGATAGGTCACATCACACTTTCGTTTCAGGAAACTCAACAGAAAATCTTGTGTTAGTTCAGCTGAGCTGCTGCACAAAAATAGGTCACATTTCCCTTCAGTTTCAGGAAACTTGATATAATGTTTGGTGGGTAGTGCACATGAGCCCTCGTACCAAATAGGTAAAAAAATAGGGCACCACAATCTTCAACTGCTAGAACAATGAGCCAGGATACACCAATCACATTAGGGCCCGCTTCCTCTCTATAAGCACGGCGGCTTCTAACACCCCTGCCTGACAATACGTACACAGGATGAGGCACCAGATGTCTCATCATGCCTTAGAATATACTGACGCACAAGTGCACGCTTCTGCAGAAACCACATGTCCACACGTAAAGATCAGATAGCTTGACCCAGTTAGCATTCTAGCAAGATATGACCACGCGTTGTGCAGTTACATAAACAAATGCTTTTTGTGAGAAGCTGGCCTGGTATATGATGTCCACTAATGTAGGTGGGAACCTTGCACCAGTCCAGACAACCCTTATGGTGATTTAAGAGGTCTCAGACAACCTTGGAAAGCTATCCAAGTGGTAGCTGTGGAGAGCAGCCTTCAGGCTTAGTCTTGAAGGAGTGTAAAGCAGCATGTTTCACCAGAATGTAACCTTATAGTATAGATTAAATAAAAAAGAACCACACAAGGTATTCCTAATAATATGTATTTATTATATAATACTCTCTAGTACGTTCCGGTCTCTCCCACACGGAGATATACACCAAGCACACAATACTATAGCAAAGAAATGACAGTAAATAGCACTAATACACAGTGGGCCCCGGGAAGGGGCAAACCATATACTAAGAAAGTGGTATAAGAACCATGACTTGAGTCAGGACAATGTAGAGAGGTTGTAGAATCGCTGGGGACCCAAGGAACCACCCAAGGTAAGTAGACAGGGACCCCACGGAGGGCGCGTGCAGTGTGAGAACACGACCGCGGGCTCCGTACAACTCTATGTGTAAGTTGCAGTTGGATTTTTAAAGTTTAAGGACCCTTCCCAGTGGACCCTGAAGAAACCCTGTGAAAGACAGAAGGTTGGAGAGCCACCCCGCCCGTGGATACCGTGGTACCCAAGTTACCTATCCCAGGGAAGCCGGGTGTATATGTGTGAAATGGCGTCGGAAACTGCTGTCGAACCCAATGGAGGACTTCAGGAAAGTGCCGCTGCTGGAAGAGGAGAAAGTGTCCGTGGGAATCCAAATGTGGATTCTTGATGACGAGTACCTGAAAGCAGAGGGGACAGAGTCTGGGTCACTTGAGAGTGACCATGGGCTTGGTAGACGAATGCCCACCGATGTCGGGTGCTTCAGGATAGATGTTGATGACCTTGACTCTGCAGCTGTGGGGACCAGGCGACGCTGAGGATGACCAGGAGCCGGACACGAGCTGTCCCACAAAGGATGTCGAGTGCTGAGGGGTCGGTGTCCAGCTGGAGCACCAACAAGCCTTGGCAAAAGCAACCAACGCAGGAAGTCAAGAAGTTGCAGGAAGAGGACCAGCAAGGTCTAGCAGACTCACCAAAAGCAGGGGAGTCAGGGCAAGCCCAGAGCAATCGGGGGAGCCCAAAGAAGATGTAGTTGACCCTCCACAGGACCCACAGGTTGAACACACTGGAGTTGCAGGAGGACCTCGGGCAGCTTTACAAAACAGGCCACGGAGCATACGGTGCGATGTGGTTGAAAATCTTTGCAGGAGAAGTTGCCAGAGGTTGCGGCTACTTGGAGCCCAATGCACTTGCTGCAGAATTGACAACAAGCATTTGCACTTGCAAAAGTACGCAGTGCACAGGGGTTTGGGTATTGCAGCCCCCAAGAGGAATTCTGACCTCAAACTGGGTGAGAGGGCAGCTCAGGCCTCGAGGGACGTAGAAACCCACCTCCTGTGATGTTGAACCCTTCGGAGTCCGTAGGAGCTCGGGATCAGCAGACCGGTCAGCAGTGTTGCGGTGCTTGCGAATGCAGGGGAGTCACTCCTTCACTCCAAGGGAGAGTATCTTCAGGTGTCTTGGATGCTCCACAGGCCCTACACGGATCCTGTATGGTGTACAGGCACAGACGAGGCAGCAGACTGAGAGGGAGACGAAGTCAGACCCAAACGAAGTCCAGAGTGCCCAGACGGTTGAAGTGCAGTGGTTTCAGTTCTGAATCTTGTCCATGACGAATCTAGGGACGAATCTAGGTAAGACCTTAAGTACCCTAAGGAAAGGGTTGGGAAGATTCAGGGGACACTTCCAGGGGAGGGTCTGGACAGGGGGGAGGTTATTCCATGTCCTTTGTCCAGTTTCGTGCCAGAGCGGGAGCCAACGGCTCCCAGGCCTGGTTTGAACTGGACTATGCACAGGGACACCAAATGTGCCCCTCATGCAGGTTTTCAGGCGCTGGCAAGCGCACCTACTTAGCCCTAATACACTAAATCCTGTCTGGGAGGTATGACAGGATGCCTATTGTTCTGCCTTCCCCTGCTCGAGCTTGGCTATACAGCAGGAGGGCAGAAATGTGTCTCTGGTCGGCAGCAACCATTTTGTGCTGTCCAGGACTAGAAGGCTGGTACTGGGAACAATGAGAGCCTAACGGAGGGCTCTCCGGTGAGTGGAATCATACCTCCCACACCGGTTACCGGTGTGGGGGTAAGATTCCAACATGTTTGACAGCAAACACAATAGGGTTTGTTGCAGCCGTTTTCGAGATGGTCATCGCGCGGTCACGTAATGCCCCTCTATATTAGTATATGGCTGCTTCACTGGCAACCCGGGAGAATGGACTCCGTAGGCTGCAGGGGTGCCCTGCTCGTGCAGGGGCACCCTCTCACTTAGAACCAAGCACCCTGCCCTTAGGATTGTAAAGTAGGTCCATTTTGAATGGTCTCTCATGGGTGGCACAATACATGCTGCAGCCCATGGGAGACCTCTGGGGTACCTATGCCCTGGGTACATGGGTACCATATACTAGGGACTGACAAGGGTACACCAGTATTCAATCTGGGGTGTACCAAAGTACATAGCATAACAGTTTAGGGAGAAAGCAGATAGACTAGGTACTGATTAGTAGGATCCCAGTCAGACTAGTCTAGACTAGAAGAAGCAGGTCCTACTTTCCTACACTTTTGTATGCTTAAATTCCGAGAACCTATACCCACACAGTGGGTTCCTGTTTGTCATCACGGAAGGTCAATATGTCATGTGACGCTGTACTTACTTTGAGAGTTGTTGTTTCTACCTATAAATTTCGCTGCCTGCGTGCAGTACTCAGGACATCAGATTGCATCTCCATAGAGGTGACTAATCTCCGCTGCAGTATCTAAGTAAACCTATATAACTTTGCTTATTGTGTATTGGATTTTCTTTCTCAAATTTTTCGTCCAACATATTAGCGAGTTGCCAGCCAGGAATTTCACTTGGTCTCACCAACTGCTACTGTCCAGAATACCACCTACCCCAGTTGAATCGATTGCGCATCTTGAAAGAAGGTAAGCAGACACCCAAATTATTAAAGTTCTGCTCATTCCCACGGATGGCTGGAATTCGGAATTGACATCATTAAGGCGAGAACAGTGCAGTCTTTTATTTAAAGACTTAACGTTTGGCATTGTAATTTAGCTGATTTTTTGTATTTGCATGGAAGATTGTTTATGAATTGTATGACACATTATTTAGGCATCCCGGTGATAAGTCCGGAAGATAGAGGGAACTCAACTAAACAGTCAAAAGTGGTCAAAAGGCAGAGTGGGGCTTGAGACTGGGTCTCCCAATGTATGTTCTGTCATTGCACCAAAAGGACGTCTGTGCTGGTGTCATCAAACTTTATGCTGAGTGAGAACAGAACACTCAAGTCACTTTTTGCAATCCCAGACCTAAAGTCTGGAAGTCACAATTTGCAGTTACAAATAGTGAAGTTTATCTCCTCTATAAATGCGAAGGAAGTGACCAATGATTTTTGCCCTGAATTGATGAATATGTATATATACATGTAAATAGAAATGTGGCCTCAGAGTAATGCTATATTTTTAATACATTTTGTAATGTCATGTAGTGTATAACTTAGGAATAAATTAACAGAGTTCTTATCTTGAGAGAGATATTGTAGAATGCTAGGAAAGGAAATGTAAGTAATTGACTAAGTTAGGCAAATGTCTCAACAGTCCGTGAGTGATCAATCACAACAGGTCCCCGAATTAGATGTTCTTTATAACAGTCAGGTCTATCAATACCAGTAGCATCTAATCATCCCTTAATGGAAGAAATCCTTGAACGCCTAGGTATTGAAAGAACATCACCTTTAGGTCTCATGACAACATACATTGATGTGATAACAGCAGATCTGTCAGATAATTGGATGAGCCCTCCAAAGAACTGATTAGAAACATTTCTAAAACTGAGTGGCCGTGCCACCACAACATCCAACAAGGATATTGTCATTGGATAACAGAGGGTTGTAGTACTGCTGTTGCTCGGATTTGAATTTACCTTGAATAAATGAAGACAAGAGGCTTATGGCAAAACAGGAACACGTTGGTTTAATTAAACACTGCAGCCAGGACAGCCTTGACAGAGTGCGTCTGCTGAAAGTCTCTTGGCGTACAAAGGTTTGGCCGCTGTTATATACAGTTCATGAGGTATAATAAAGCAATTTTCTACATTTCAAAAAAAGCATCTCAGTCATAAAAGGACACAGATGGTTCTCGACCTTGGGGAGAGCTGGTGTGGACCATATTGTATGTGTCCAGATGTCCGGCCTGAGGAGCATGTGATCACAACGTCTGGGGTGCATGTTGTGTCCTGAATGGTTGAGTGTTTTTATCTCCATGTGGTATCTAGCTTTGTGGTATTTTTGGGGAATGTGATCCCTTGGCCAAGCTTGTTTTATTGGGGTCAATTTCCTCTGACCTGTCTGTGGTGCAACTTTCTATCTGTGGGATCAATCAGGGTTTTCCCTGGGTGCGCTTTTGTCTTTAGATTAAGAGAGACCTCACCAGTGACCTGGTATCAGATAGGTGTGGGTCGTAGAACTTGTGTAACCATGTATCTCTGACTCGGGTTTGATAGGGAGGTCACCTTGGGTGATTCCGACACCAATGATGTGAGTTCATTAGAACTATTAAAAATAATATGACAGTCAATGGTATAATTTTTATTGACATTCTTAACATTGTGCAAACAGATGTCACAGCATACATTGACATTGTTCTTACTGGTATAGACAAGGTTATGTTTGCTTAGGTCATAACGTACATTGACATTGTTCTTACTAGTAACAGTATTGTCATTTGCGCATGGATTATGTCATACAATGATATCATCTTTCTCAGTGTCGGCACGGCTGTGCAAGTACAGGTTGTGACATACGTTGATATTGCCTTTATTGGTATTGCCATTGTCGGGCCTCCACATATCATGGTATTAATTTACATCGTGTTCACCCATTCCAACATTCCCCCCTCTAGTTGATTCTTCAACTACTCTATCTTCCTTATGTCATGCCAGTTATATTATCAGAAAAAGAGTGTGTGTGTGTGTGCGTGTGTGTGTGTGTGCGTGTGTTCTTTTAGCTTTTCCCGAGCTATGTGCATACTACCTAATTGGAGGACTGCTTTTTTACAGCAGGAAACCCCCACTTGTAGGAAACCACATAACAGAAGTACAACAATGAGAATCAGCATTAGTGACGTGAATAGTTTGGATACCCATAAGGGGATCCATGAAAAGATACTATGCAACCAGTCCTGCTCCGGGGCACCTCCCTCCTTCATCTTTTCTGCTTGCAAGTAATGCAGTTATTGGATGGCATGGGTACTGTCCCGTTGTCCATATTGTTTCTGGGATAAAAGTACAACAGGAAGCACCAATCTTGGCACACACCCCACCCTCCATTGCAGTCATCAAGTTCAACACGTACCGATGTTGCTTCACCATGAGGCGGATGGCCCTCAGTTCCTCCTTGATCGCATCTAGGCCGAGCTCAGTATTATTTATCATCTTCATTATCTCCTACCTGGTTATCTGTAACTAGCGGTCGTTTGCTTTTGTTTGCAGAATGAAAATGGGTATTGACCCTCTGGCATTTACTTGAGTCTCTTTGAACAGTCTGAAGTCTTCTGGAACGTCCTTGTACTGAGCCGAGCCAAAATAATCAGCAGTTCATCTCCTTCGAGCCTGATGAAAATGAGTTGCTTTCTTCTGTAAAGGATGTTGAGACAACTCAGACAGATCTTCTCCAGGGATAACCAGGGTTGGGGTGTGTAGGGTCATGAGAGAGCAGAGGCCCCGCCATCCGGGAATGAGCAGGATGTAGGCAAGGTCCAAACACTGCCAATGGTAATCCATCAACGTGAAGGTGCCCCATTGCAGGTCCAGTATGTGAATTACCATACCGCAATTCTCCCTGATGCCCAATGGTATGGTTCCTTTGCTTCTGAAACATAAAGAGTACAATGTAAGTTTCAGTACAATCAGGGGTTGCCACTTCCCCTCCAACCATGTGTACCTATCGATCTCGCTATCCCAGATTTCCTGGCACAGGGTGTCTATGCTGGCGTTTGACCCCCTCCCATGGGACTCATTTTCCCCTGTGTGATTTAGATGAGCAGCCCTGCCTTGAAATTTCATGTCCGGAGTCTATTTGTCGTTAAAGAAGGGCCGCCCTGGGACCGCAGACGGAAGCCAAAGGGCTTGTGCACTGGTGCCGTGGTCTTCCTACTTCCAGGAACCTCTTTTCTACAAAGTCCCAGGGCCAAACAGTGTCGTCCCCTATGGTGCTGTTCCTGCGTATCCTGTCTACCTCGGATTGGATATCACTCGACTCGGTCAAGAGATACAGTGCAGTGGGGTTGGTCTCATACCAGGTGATGTTTACTAGTGTCCTACGGGGTTCTACTCTATTGGGTTGGAGTTTTACCTTGACTTTGCATAGGTACAGATGAACGAGGCCCTTGCTTTTTCGGGGGCTATCTCCTGTGATAAGTAAAGAATGTCTGCGCCTACAGCATTAGGTATCAGTAAACAGATATAACATGGCCTGATCATAGTTTGTGTGCCTACATCGGTCATGTGTTGATACCATGTGTTACGTAGGAGTGCGCTGTGTAGTGCAAGAGGAATACTAGCATTTGGTTCAGTGTATGTGAGGTGAGAGAGGTCTCTGCGCATGCGTTGCAAGAATGTAGAAGTAGAGCTCATGAGATTAGGTATACCTTTGGCTCAGGAGGACCTCGAGAGCACCCTGGCTAGAGAGAGTGTGTACAAAAATCCAAAAACACACAACTTGGGAAGCATTTCGTAGGCTGTAGGGTCGTCTTCGAGGGAGATGTCTGTCGTCTGGGCCTGTCGTTGGTTGTTTGTTGTCCGGTGTCTGGGCATCCAGATGTGTCTTGTCCTGGTGCGGTGCAGAAAAATCTCTTTTGAGATGAGGCTACAAAAGTCAGTTCGGAATTTGCGTTACTTGAGCGATTAGCCTTGTAAAAGTCTTTGAAAGATTTGATCGAAGGAATGGCTGACAGTGGCAGTGTTGGTGCACTTGTAGTTGGATTGCAGACCTGCAGGATAAGAGCTGTGGGTTGTAGGTTAGCTTGGAAAAAACACATTAATAGTATACGTTCATGGTCGCCACAGTGCTTTTAGGGGTGCTTTCGCCAGTTTCTGGGTGACTCCAATGGAACCCCTGTGTGGGGAAATATGAGGTAACCTGTCCACTCTAGGCCCAGGAATTTTTATCCTGATGGTCGGACATGCCGCCTTCCCTGCTGCGATCATTGGTCTCGGCCCTGTATCGGGTAACAGGGATGGGTCTCTCAATGAGGGAAACGCACCACTTGGCCGGGTGCCGCTTCACCCGTTCCGCCTACTCCCTCAAAGAGGCGCCAAGGAGGTGACAGAGGCTGAGCTGGGTAGCCCCCAGCCAGCCTCGGGGGATGTGATAGTCCTGTGTACATTGTTATCCGGGGTCCCCAGTTCCCTGCGTTCCCTACATGCTACTGCCTTGGCCGTTTCTACCAAGAGATGGTGTGTGCGGCCGGTCCACTGTCGTGCTAGGCCGTGCAATTCTAAAAGGTTTCCCATATAACCCCAGAGTGATCCTTTAAGAAGGGCTCAGCAGTCTGGGGTTGCCCTGGCTAGCATCTCCAAGGTGTGGGCGGATGTGGTTGGTTTGCACTCTAGGGGGGAGACTCCAGGGGAGGAGCAGGCTATAGTCCCATTCTCAGTGAACTGGATGGACATCCTCAATTTGGACAATAGGTCGCGTCCAAATATACTTGCCGGGGAGGACGGATAGTACAATAACCGTTCCCTGATCTTGCTTCCTCCCATTTCCAGCTTGAGGGGTTTTGTGAGAGGGACTTTGGCCACGGACCCCGGGATACCCTGTAACTTGGCAGTGCTCTTGGATATAGGGGCTGCTCCTTCTGTAGGCATGACCTAGCCGCCCCTGTATCCACCAGAAAGTGGTATGGTGTTTTGCCTACGAGCACTGTGACCACGGGCTCTCCTCAGGGCTGCACGGGGATGCCAGGAGGTTGAGCGGTTACTTACGCGTCTTTGTCGAGCGCTCCCTATCTGCTGCCTGGATTGACATGCCCCACTCTGGTCTTTCGCCTTCGCTGTCGGACCAAGAGCAACTGGAGCCTTCCTCCCTGGTGTTGCTAGCTAAGTGGTCATGTATGGTGCGTCTTGGGGCCACCCCACAATCAACCCACATTCTTAACAGGGTAATTTGCATGTCTATATCTTGGTTCTGGTTTCTGGTCTGAATGTCAGTTTTGGTGAGTTATATGATTTCGATATCAAATGTTTCCCTCTCTGGCCAAGGGGATGGGTGTGTCCTGGTATGGGTGTGCCACTCACGGCAGTGACTCTCTAGGCTCCAAGCGTGGGTAGGAAACTTCACTTGCATGTGATCTAGTGGCAGGATGGATTGGGGAAGCTTGTTTGTTTTAAGGTCTGTGCCACTGGGTGGTACCGAAAACCAATCTACTTAGTCATGAGCTCGAAAAATATTGATGCATCAAAAGAATCGATCAACATAAAAAATTAGACAAAAAATGCAATGAAATAATAACAACCTATAACAAAAGTGTAGTTGTTAGTTCAGCACAGTACGTGTTGGTTTGTAGCAGTAAATTAGAAATCATGAACCTCAGATTTAAAAAAAGAGTTATTATTACCTAAAGCACAGACTTACTAATATGACATAACATTTAAACATGGAGCATGATTTGCAAAAATTTCAACAGCGTCACAACATCAATAAATGGATAAAATGGAAGAAAATATCGAAGAGACTAAAAAGGTTGACAGAAAAAATAGCTATTTTGTCCCAAAAAAATGGGGCCCTCTCCTAAAGCCTATATGGCGTAGAGAAGGGATGCTCTGTGTATGTGGAGCTAGGTAAGCCTGATAGTCTGTCACTATCAGTTCAGCGGACAAAAATGAGCAACTATTTAAGCAGAGAAAAAGGAATAACCCGATAACTACTGGCCCCCTGTGGCCTGACATTAGCTACATCGGATTCACCAAGGTCCGAATTTTCCAAGATTTTCAAATTACACCCTATATCACACCCAGGGGTTGTGCACATCACTGCCTAACGCCAGAGAACTAAGCGGAGAGAAAAAGGGGAACACCCCTCACTTGTTTTAGATGCTACCAGTGTGTAATCAATCAATAGCACTAGGAAAATTTTTGTGACTAAAAAAATAAGGTTGAGATAATAGCTCTATATCACACCTATAGCCGATGAGCACCAACTTGCCTCCACGCCCACCGGTCCAAGCTATCCCTTAATGTCATTAGTCAAGAGAAAGTCCCCTTTGGGTAACTGTCATTTACCAAACCATATACATTCAAACATAAAACCATATCACCAGAACATAACACCACCACCATCAAAGGCCAAGTGCTAGAAAAATACAAATATTTTATTAAAAATAACCAAACATGTGGTCACACATAGAAAATGTTTCCCATTGAGTATTAAAAATTTTTTTTTTTTAAACACAATTTATGACAATTAATACAGATTAGAGTCAGTACATTACTGGGAGAACCTGTAAGAAAATTTGTTTCTTATCATGTAAAAAAGGCAAATACAGCAGACCAAAATCATTTGTCAAACACTAGATTTTTTGTGTACAGAAATTAACGACAAATGTCACCATAGTCTATAGTATGCCTTTAAACAAAAGAGCATTGACGCGTTTCGGTGGGTATATCGGCTTAGACACCACCTTCTTCAGGACAAGAGCTGATATCTCCCAAATCACACTACGGATCTGTTATAAGTCCAAGGTATTTGTCCAATTAAAATTGTAGGAATATCCTTACAAACACGCCACCGGGGATACAGCAGTCTCCCTCTTTGTTGGACATCCCTATCGTATTAGAGGATACTTCTCCAACCTGACAACACTCAGGAGGTACTTATCCCCTGAATGAACATGCTTTCTTGCAACTGACAGGGAAAGGAGTTCTGGGAATTTTTAGATCACTATGAAAGTTAAATTGAAATTTGGGAACTTGGGGGCACATTACGATACCCGGCGTAAATAAATCCGCCAGGCATGGAAGCGGCAAAAATCCGCCCGCACACACCGCCTGAACACCGACCACGCCATTATGATTACACAAACCGAAAACCGCCATCGGCAGAAAAATCACACAAAATACCGCCCGCCATCGTCCGAGTCGGAGTCAAACCGCCCGCCACGGACGGAAACACGCACGACAACACAAAACCGCCCGCCCACACGGCCGACACACCGCACGTGAAATTACGATCGCACCGCCATGAGCGCGGAAAAACCACAAATATACCGCCCGCCAGCGCAAACAACGCCGATGAGAATCGACACAGCAGAAGCCATGGCGCCAACGTACCTGCACAGAAACCATCCGCACACAAAACCAATAGCACACAACATGGCCAACAAGTCCACACAGCAAGGCACGCACAAATACACAAGCACAGTACACATCCCGAAAACACCCCCCCGGACAAACAAAAAATACAAAGGCCAGAACCCCAGACACAACACACCTGAAAACAACAGACCATGAGGACACACCCACATAGGTGAGTACAAAAGCAGCACTCCCACAGACTACAACCCCTTGCTACATTGCAAACCAGAGAGGAGAGGAGAGGACACAGTGACACAGCAAGGACAGCAGCACACCACAGAAACGCACACATCACTACCACCACCACCACCACCACCAAACACCACCACCACCACCACCACCACCACCACCACCACACCCCGGCACCACAAACCCCCTGCACATTACACAACACACACCGCACCAGCACCACAAACACCATGGCACCACAAAGGATGCCCAAGTTCACGCCCATGGAGCTGACGGTCATGGTCGACGAGATCATCAAGGTGTACCCACAAATCTATGGGAACATGGTCCAGCACACACCACTAGCCACCAGAAACAGAATGTGGAACCGGATCGTAGACCAGGTCAATGCAGTCGGGACCCTGCCCAGAAACAGAGTCGAGATTAACAAACGTTGGAATGACGTAAAGAGCCTGGTCAAGAAGAAGGAGGGCAAAAACAGAGAGCTGGCTGCCGTCACTGGCGGAGGGAATCCCGCGCTCTTTAAGACCTTCAAAGCGTGGGAGGAGAAGGTGCGAGTCGTAATCCATCCGGAGATCCTCGCCGGAATAGCAGGGGGAGTGGAGGCTGGTAAGTACAAACTAATGTATACCAGCACACCGCTATGTACTCACATGCGCAACTACCATGCCACAGCTCCCAGGGACAAATACCCCCATGTCCAGCACACAATACACAACACATCACACACACATGCAACAGACACTACCACACACAGCCCAAACCGAACAACTGTAAGATGCGTGGGGACATGTGTACCCTAAGCCAGCCACGTAACCACCAACAGGTCCCCAAATATGCCAGAAGCGCCACAACGAGCACCCACCACACCCATGTGTCCGCCACAGCTGCACTAACCGACAAGTAACAGGTAAGTGGCAGGAACACAAAGTGCAGTGGGTGGGACGGTGGACAGCCCAAGTACAACACACACCAGGCCCCAGTCCCACAGCACAGCAAGGAGGAGCATCCCCCACACCCCACAGCCACGTGTCAGCCACCGCAGTGCACAACGACAGCCGAAAGGCAGACATCACGGTCCACAGCAATCGGTGTCAGTGGGTGTACAGCCACCCCCACGACCCACAACACCCCCCCACCCCCACAGACCTGCAACATGGAGCACCCCCGCTTAGAGCCATGTGGCATCCAGTACAGTGCACGCACGAACAACTTGCAGGTGGGAAACTGGACAGGGCTGGATTACTGGAGGCATGAGGACCATAACACCACCAACACATGGGACATGTCACGTAGCAGACGAACACGCAGCACCGCCCACCGTCACGAACAAGTGAACAATGTGCACACGGACATGAACAACAGACTCACACCCCACATGACCCATCACAGACATAGCAACACCCAAGGAGCCACGTCTGCATGCACAAGCCACACTGAATATAGTCCCACACGGCAGCCACTGTGCAACTCATCACACACAACCGAAACACCATTGAAGTCCTGGCCATGTAGCCCCCACTGCCTGTCAACCCCACACCCCACAACTACGCCTATGTAAGACAAACAACACTAGACGCAACAGAGCGGAACAACATAAATGCACACGAACACCACTGAACCCATCAAACTCACAGACACACCATGCACATACAACATACCATCCATCCCATCCGTCAGCCCCAGTCTCATGAAAGGCATGTCATCCACACAGCTGCCACACATACATCAGTCACGCTAAGACACATGCCCATGACCAACCATGTGCCAGAAGTCAATTAAGCGCACAACACACTGTGAGCAACAACACACAACATGGGCCACACCCCCCGAGCACTGCAGTGATGCACATGGCACAGGGCAGCACGCACACCAAGGAGATGGGACAACTGCAATACGTTGGCTGGCACACAACTATCACTCACTCATAACGATGCGTCCAATGCCATGTCCAGTAATCACAACAGACAGCAAATATGCAGGGCATGTCAGGCATGCACACACCTCAGACCATGCACTGTCATGCTGCCACAACACATGTCACGTTCGGCACCCATGGCTCACAGCATGTACCCCAAAAGCATATCCCCTCCCAAATGCGAATCTGGGGCATGGCCCCCATGTAGCCATATGCGTTCCTAAGCGTTCCATTTGAACCCGAAAAGCATATCCCCTCCCAAATGCGAATCTGGGGCATGGCCCCCATGTAGCCATATGCGTTCCTAAGCGTTCCAAATGAACTCCAAAAGCAAAGTACAAACAAGACCCAGGATGGGCCAGGAGCCCGCATACACCAGAGTCACAATGAGTAGGGGCACAGCAACACACCCATCGGCATGGCCAATCCGTCCCATGCCACATGTGCACAGCACACAGTCCCATTGCCTAGCACACACAACTACAGATGCCACAGCCACACACTCGCCTCCGGGAAACCCATGTACGAGATTGCACGAACTGCCAATGTCAGACGACTAATACATACTTCGCCAGGTGCAACACAATAACAAATCTCATTCTCTCCACAGGTGACGAACTGCCGGATGCTGGGGATGGAGACAGCAGCCAGCACAGCCAGCCCACAAGCCCCCAACGAGGACACACGGATCTGGAGGATCTGTCCTCCTCTTCGGACACGGACCACCAAGCTGGCCCATCTGGCGTGGCAGGGCCCAGCCGCTCCCCAGGACCCCTCCTACCCACCAACCCATCATCCAGGGATGCTGAACAGTCCCAGTCCCCTGCTGCCACTGTTGTTGCGGCCACACCCACGGTCATTGCGGCCACTACCACTGCCGCAACCATTGCCGCACCGACCACCACCGCCTCCACCACCACCACGTCTTCGCTGGCACCAGCCCCAGCGCAGGTGGTGGCCCGGCCGACTGGATCCACCCTGGGAGCCACAGCGAGGACCGTGGTGTGCAATGTGGCTAGTGGGCAGGCCGGTGGCAGCAGGACTGGTAGGAGGAGCAGGGTCAGGGAAACGCCAGCCTCCCCTGGGAGCCATGCCCTGCCTCAAATGGCCAGAGTCCTTGGGGCCTATGAAGAGGCCCAAGGACAATGGGCCAGGTCTGCTACTGACACGCGGGAGGTGCTGGGGGTGCTGAGGTCCATGGACGCCCATATGGGCCAATTCGTGTCCCGTATGGACCAACTCGTGGACCTCATGGGCCAGCTGGTGGTGGCGGTGGGGTCACAGGCAAGGCCAGCAACACCACCTCCGCCACCACCTGCTAGGGCGCAGGGTCGGGCAGCAGTGTCCACTTCCCCTGCGTCCACAGCCAGTGAGCACACCTCACCCACCACCAGCAGGTCGCCACCACACACCCCCCTCCCAAACGTGGAAGGGGCCGTCCGAAGAGGAAACAGATCTCCCGGGAGGACTTCGCACGCTCCAGTCGCAAGTGAGGCAGCCAGCCAGCCTTCCGCCAGCCTTCCTTGACCAGCCACTGCATTGACTTGCTCTACGATCCCACTCCACACAGCCAGCTGGATGGCATGTGTGTGTTGGACTATGGACATAGAACCAGTGGGTACACCCTGATCATCACGCAGCCATGACCGACAGCTCATTGTCACTGCACGCACCACTTTTGTCATCACCTTACACACAATCACATGTCACAGTTTGTAATAAATGCACCTTTTTCACTAACTGCTGTTTGTGCCCTGTGTTTTATTTGTACGGAATACAACGGCCACCTTGGGCGGAAAGGCACCTGATGCGTGGCATGGCAATGGAATCCGGAGGGCCTGTAGGGACCTAGGGGTGGGAGACAGAACAGGAGCACATTCAATGAGTGTGTCACACACCCATCACACAGTACATGTCAACAACTACAAGCAATGTACACACATCGCACAGAGCAATAGGGCACAATGCCACAGTCACCAACAGTGGCATACTACCCTGGCCATGGAGCGTTGACACACTGCACGCAGTGAACATACGGCCACCCTGACACAGCACACACACACCTGCACAGATACAGACACATCATCCGTCGTACATGGACACTCACCGTCAAGTGAAGTAGCGGGCGATGAGCTGCTGGCGCACATTCCCAGCTTCCTCCTCTCCGCTGTCCACCTCACTCGAGCTGTCCTGGTCTGCGGGCTGGGGCCCTGGTTGATCTCCGTCATCCACAATGAGGGGGATCTGCTTCCGAATGGCCAGATTGTGCAGCATGCAGCACGCCACCACTATCTGGCACACCTTCTGTGGGGAGTACGCCAGTGCACCCCCGGTGCGGTCCAGGCACCTGAACCTGGACTTGAGGAGGCCAAAGGTACGCTCGACTACACGTCTGGTCCTCCCATGTGCCTCATTGTATCGATCGTCTGCTGGGGTGCGAGGATTCCTCAATGGACTGAGCAGCCATGCCCCATTCGGATACGCAGAGTCACCTGGGTGTGAGGGACACAGAGAACCGTTGCTATTCCAACTGGACAGGGGACAGCATCGCACAACCAGCACGCTACACCACTCCACATACTCACCGACAATACAGCCACGATCCTGTTGCAGATTGGCCATCAGTCGTGGCAAGATGCTGTTGCGCATTATGTGTGCGTCATGTGCCGAGCCTGGAAACTTGGCACACACGTGGGTGATCACCATGTCCGCAAGGCACACCACTTGCACATTCAGGGAGTGCGTGTGCTTCCTGTTGCGGTACAGGTGCTCAGTGGCCTGTGGTGGAACAAGGCCAACATGTGTGCAGTCAATGGCTCCCACGACGTGTGGGATTCTGCCAAGTGCATAGAATGCACCCTTCACTGCCGCCAATTCACGAGCCCTGGGGAATCTGATGTACCTGTTTCGGTACAGCATCATGGCTGCCAGTACATCCCTCAGCACCTTGCTGAACATGGGCTGGGACATCCCTCCTCCACTGCCCACTGTGTGCTGGAATGACCCAGTGGCGAAGAAATGCATGGCGGCCATCACCTTAGCCGTGGGGGTGACAGCAGTCGGATACACCCTGCGGGGACGGAGATGGGGCTCTAACATGGCACACAGTCGATGCAGAGTTGGCCTGTCCAGCCGAAACTTCCTGATTACCTCTGTATCGTCCATGTCCGCCAGCAATTGGTATGGGCGGTCAATGTTCGGTCTCCGCCTGGGTTAAATGGCAGAGGACACATGTCAAAGCAACACGGCACATAGCAATTTCGCATACACATCACTGACATGACTGAGCAAGCACATGAGCCACAGCCCAGCTGTCAAGCTGGGACGGCACGGCCACAATACACTTACACAGGTCTCCCAACAATGGCAATGGCAAGTGAGACATACCACTGCCATGTGCATGCACATGGGGATCTAGGCCCCAATGACTTGCGGGGCGTGCTGATGGGGACTGACTGCATATTCGTCAAGCGGCAACGCCACAGCAACATGAATGTCTGCTGAGCATGGAACTGCTTCCGAGGCTGGATGAGTATGGCACACGACGACGACGATGTGGGCACGGGCTGAGCGGCCAATACAAGTGGGACCTGTGGCACGAGGGGATATGAGACAGTAGTAGGTGTCAGCACTGCACCCTATGTACAGCACTGTACGGATCACAGCTCCCGAAACATTGACTGGTGTCCACATTGACAGCCCCATGCCAAGACGGCTGTGTGCTTGCAGTCACACGTCACAGGTGAGAGGTTACATTGCACGTGCCAGGTGGCAGACGTACATAGTGGGAGCTGGCATGTGTGTGCATGTGTCTCCTGTTCAGGATCCACCAGATGGGCGCTGACTCTGTACTGACCATTGGACACAGCATGTTCCGTGGAAGGCTTGTGTGTGTGGGATGGTGGCACTGGATGTGCCTCCGTTGGGTGGGGGGCCATGCACAGGGCGGGTACGTCGATGATTGCGCATTGTTGGTCACGGTGGGTGCACCAACTAAGATGTGTTGCCCTGTGTTCAATTCCTATGTCCGCATGATGATGGACTGTGGATGTGAGCAGACTACACATTGGTCGATGTGCTGTCTATATGCATGTGCCTTCACACCAGGCACAGCTGCCCCTGCACATGTGACCCCTGCTGGACTCGCTGCTGGGTCTGTGGAGCTGATGCACCTTCTGCGCGTGGGGCGGACAGCTCTCCTCACTTCCCTCATTGCGCATGTCATGTCTTTGCCGCAGGTGACATGGATCATGGAGGGCCCACATGTACGCGTGGGTAGGCTACACATGATTGTTCACTGGTCGCCACCCCCAGTCAGTGTTTCGAATGGGAAGGTTGTCGTGCTGGTGGTATGTTCGATGTGGCGGATGGGCGGGCCTAGGTGCGGGCTTACATTCCGGACATGGGGGGTAGTTGGATTGGCGACTAGTTGCAGTACACACGGGACACGTCTCTTCCTTTCCACATCTGGGTCATCCCTTGTACTAACTGACAGTGATACAGTCATCTTCGCCCCAGCCCTCATGTCCTCCCCTCGCCCCCCAATATGCATGCTCACCTGCGAGGCTAGCGCTTGCACAGGCAGCCCCAAGCTCGCACCAGAGAGGGCAAGGAGTGTATGTGTGGGTCCAGTTGCACGAGTGGGCTGTCTCAGGGTATGATGTGTGGCGGGACGCCGTCCACCTGCGTGGTGCCCCAAATGGAGACCCGGCCTGCATGGACTATGCATCACAGTCTTCGCCTTCCGGATCCGCCACCTGCGACACCCAGTGGCTGTGGCTGCCCTTGCGGCCAGGCCGCGTCCGTCTGTGGCTGTTGGCCCACACATTCACTCTTTGGCCTCTCTGGGGAGGGCTCGGGGGTGGTGGCGCACGCGCTTGCACTTAGTCGCAATGGCATGTGTCGTGGTTGGTATGATGGGCAATGGATGGGATGGTGCGAGCCACCTCCCGTGACGTCAGTGCTGCTCGTGCTGTGGTGCGTCCCCCTACACTTCCATCTGACTTGTGCCATGCTAGACGTTGAGGTTCTATTGCCTGCGTGATATGACCAGGAGGAGCGCGAGGAGACCTCACACACACCATGCTCCACTGCCATCCCGTGCCCTGTATCGCCTGTGCGGATTGACTATGTTGGGGTTACACCTGGTCGACTGGGGCTGTGTGTGCCTTGTCAAGGGGCATGGCGGGCGCACAACAGGATCCAGCTTGTCCACAGAGGGTGGGCTGAGGTGCGCCTGGTACCGCTTTGTACGTGTGCCCGGCTGCTGTGCACACACGTGTTCACTCCCCCGACAGGTGTCCTCTCACAATGCCCAGGGAAGCGGTGGTGTACTGTTCATGACCCCTCCCAACACGGCGTGCTCCAACTTGGCATGTGCGCATCTACCCGTCGCACCCACCCACCTGAGCACTGCGTCCATACGACTTCACACGACACATGTGTGTCTTCCACAGTAGTGCTACTCATATGCGTTGACATCCAATACCAGTGGACTACATGGTCATGTCACGACTGCCGTGTACTTCACATACTCTCATCCTCTCTCATTCGTACTTGTGAAATGAGTCAGCGGAGACAGTTTTGGTTTCAAACATTATATTGAGTCTTCTGTCCTCTGTGATGCAGTATAGTGGACACTACTGGCAGCGGGATACATGTTGAGGATATACTGAGCATGATTACAAATGGGATAGGGTGTAGGGTTACATGTGATTAGCTGTTGCATGTGGGATGTGGGCTTCCGAGTTACATCTGCTTGGCCAAGGCTGTGCTAATGTACATTTACGTATAGCTGCGGAGCTGCGGACTTTGACACAGACGGTATACATGTAGCCTACCAGACCGCTCGGCATCATGGGCACAGTCCATCTCAGTTCCATGTGACAGGTTTGCTGCGGTTGTTCCTCATGCACGCGTGCATGTGAGATGACATCAGGGCATGTGCTTGCGTGCATGCAGCGGCGTGCCACTTGTTGTTGCACTGTGGTGGTTACTGGACATGTCACAGTCACTGGGGTCGTGTTGTTGTTGTATGCACTTGTCGTCCATGCAAAGGTCCTGGTATGGGATTCCCGGGGCGGGGGTGGGAGGGGTGCAGCACCCACAGACTCCAGGCGACCTATTCATGTCCACTGAGCGGTGTGTGTGTCCATGTGCGCTGGATCCATGTCGTGTCCTGGTTGTTCGTGCAGTTCCGTCCATGTGGGTGCGATACACAGAGCCCATGCCACTGCCTCCCACGATGCATGCGGTGTTCCTGGATGTGATGGGGAACAGTGTGCATGTCCCGGTCATATCCGATGTCATGGCGATGTCGTTGATGGTGTGGTTACAGTTGCCGGTCGTTTGGTATGGCTGTTGTGGTGGTGACTGGCCAGTCCGTGCGGAAGCTGAGCATGGGTGCGGGGTTGGACTTCATGGGTCACTCGGGGAACCTGCGTTGTGGTCCGACGTATTTACAGGTTGTCAAGTATGCGATGCCGTCCAGCAGGGCTTCCATGTCATTGGTGGTGTACATGTTTGCCAGCCAATGAAGCGGATGGTGGCTGTCAAGGTGTTGTTCGTAGGTTGTCCCTTGGAGGACCATGATGGGGCATGCTGGGTGACATTCGATGTAGCTGTTCTCGATGATCCGTCGTGTGGAGGCACAGTGGTTCCATTTCAGTGCGGGTGCGATGTTGGCCACATACGCCATGCCCCCATAGGCAGAGCAGGCCCTGTCGTGTGCGTCCAGAGGGAGGAGTAGTGGTAGCAGGTCCGCCTTCAGACATGCCGGGTTGGAGAGGCATATCTCGACGGGATGCTGGTAGGGACACCTCCGACAGTAGAAGACGGGCATGACGCAGCTGAACAATGTGATGCGGTAAGTCAGTCGGTAACTTACGTTCAGCAGGGACAGGAGATCGCATCCCAATGTATGTATCGTGTTGGTTTTGTACAGCTTGAGCTGTTCGGCGTAGTTGGGTAGGTGTGTTGCGGTTGCCATTTCGCAGCGGTTCGTTGAGATGGCGTGCTCCGGCTGTGTGTGCAGTCTGCAATGTGCACGCTCCGGGGTTGCTGTGAGCTCTGTGTAGTCGTAGGGAGACAGGACTTGTGTTCTGTTGGCTTGTTTGGAGGACACGGGCCCTCTTCCCACATGCTTCTCAGACAGTTCAAGGTCAGTGCTGTGTGACTCCTTCCAATTAACTTGCATGTGGCCGACATGGGGGAGTATTTTCTTCTTTCTTCCCCGTCCGTTGTGTGCTTCTGTGATATGCGCTATCTGCCCTGTGGTCGGTCTCCTCGGCATGCCTGTGTTGGTCTATTCTTGGACAATGGCTGTATTCACCGGCTTTTGTCGTAGGGCTGTGGTTTCGGAGTTGGAATGGAAGGTCATTCAGTGCTGTCTGCTCTCCCTTGTGTGGGCGGCAGGCTGCCTTTCCGCTCTGCGTTGGGCCTTGTGTGTGGATGTTATTCTTGGGCCACCTGTTGTCGGTCCCCGGGCTCTTTGGTGTTCCGTTTCATATGTCTTGTTCATATGTGCAGGGTGGTATGGGTTTTTCAGTGTGGTACTGGCGTTCCTCTTCCCGAAGGGGCCCTGCTTCTCCTAGTTGGTGTTGCCGCCGCTGTGTGCTACGCCATGTTTGTTACACTGGGGTGTGTCCTGCAGTTGCGTGTCTTCACTGACATGTGTGCGTCGGTTGTGTGGCGTTGGGTGTTGTCCGTGAATTGGGCGTTGGGGACATGTCTGTGGCCGGCCTGTCACGTGTCATGTGCGTTCGGGGTGGGGCTGATGTGTGTGCTGCTTGGTTGTGTCCCTGCGTCTGTGTGCGACGCATGCATGGCGCTGCGGTTGGCCTCTGCGTTGTGCGCATGTGTGGCGGCGTCATCGGCGCTTTGGGGCCGTGACGGGGTGGTTGGTTCCTAGTCCCAGGTGGTGTGTACACATGTGTTCCGCGATGTTAGGATTTGGCCTGTGTGTCATATGTGGATGCAATGGTGGATGTGTAGTGTGCACGCGCTGGTGGGGGTTGTCCGCTTTTTCCGCCCTTGCACTGTGTGCGCTGTTTGCGTGCACTTGTTGTGTGTGTGCCTACCTGCGTCTCCGCGGTACGTTGCGTCCTTGGTGGTGCATCAGCAGAAGCATGGGAAGGGCCTGCAGTGCTGGATTCATGCCCGGGGTGCCGCTTCTTCGTTGTCCGTGCTCTGCGTCCGTGTTTCCGCCTCTCTTTCACGTGCGGTGTCTCTTTGCCGTGGGAGCCGTTTGTTTGCGGCATCGTAATTTATGCGCCGGGCGGGACGTGTTTCGTCGGACGGTGTGTGTCAGTTGTGCTGCGCCGCTACGTGTGCGGGCGCACTTTGATGGCAGACGGTGTTGCTGGCTTGCCGGCGGTGTTTGGCCTGCTTTTCGCATCGTAATTGGGCGGGCGTGTGGACTGCTGCGTGCCGGCGGTAACTGGTGGTTTTTGCATCCGCCAGCACGGCGGTTGTGCTTCCGCCCGCCATCGTAATGGGCCCCTTGATCTCCAGTCTGATCTAACCTTTGAACTTCCTTTCTTGACAAGACTGAGTGCCTTGAGACATCTTATCTCAGATGTGGCTGAAATTCCCTTTTTGGATGCAGACGAGTTTCCTGTGCTAGGCGATGAACTAAAGCATTTCATATTGGGACTAATAGTGAATCAGTTAGAACCGTGTATTATCAAAGACATTTCATAGATTTTGTAGGGGAAAAAGAAGATTCATAAAGATGTTGTACATAATTTTGTTGCATATCATTTGAAATTTGGTTTTGCTGTTTGCACAGGTGGAAACCGACAGAGAAGTCTTTCCAGCTGGTACGTTCCACCCAAGGGCTAGGTTCCAACGAAATAATGGAAGCCGATCCTAATACCAGTGGGCGTAGATACATCATAGTAGACACACTAATGGCTTTAGTTGTAGCATTAGTTATAGTGGGATCACTGACAGAATATCGACAGTCAGAATATTGAGGTACAAAAATATCGACACAAAAATATTAATGTCCAGAATATCAAAGTCCTATCTACATAATGGTAAGTACAAAAAAATTGAGAGAAAAAATATCGTTGTTAAAAATATCGTTTTTTTTAATGTTAAAAAAATAATGTAAAATAAAGTAAATAATACATATAATTAAAAAAAACAGTTAAAATTATTAGAAAATGTTTAAAATTATAAGTAATACATATAATGTAAAAATAAATTAAACATATATATGTCTAAAATATAATGTATATACTTACTTAATAATATCTATAAATAATTATTTTAATAACTTATAAATTGTTAAAAACATATTAAACATTATAAATACATATATATACACATACACCAATAAAATAAATTAAAAACAAAAAACATATATAACAAATTCAAATATTAAATTTATTACATCTTTTTAAAATACATTTTACACTACATTAACTAAAACAGTTAAGAAAATATTGGATAGCGGAGGGGATAAAATTACTATTCCCACTCCACAGAGTGCAACAGTAGGGAAAGTGTTGGATAGCGTAGGGGTAAAAATTACTATTCCCACTCCAGTGAGTGCAAGAGTAGGGAAAGTGTTGGATAGCGGAGGGGTAAAAATTACTATTCCCACTCCAGTGAGTGCAACAGTAGGGAACGTTTTGGATAGCAGAGGGGAAAAAATTACTATTTCCACTCCAGTGAGTGCAAGAGTAGGGAAAGAGTTGGATAGCATAGGGGTAAAATGTACTATTCCCACTCCAGTGGGTGCAACAGTAGGGAAAGTTTTGGATAGTGGAGGGGAAAAATTACTATTCCCACTCCAGTGAGTGCAAGAGTAGAGAAAGAGTTGGATAGCGGAGGGGTAAAAATTACTATTCCCACTCCAGTGAGTGCAACAGTAGGGAAGTGTTGGATTGCGGAGGGGTAAAAATTACTATTCCCACTCCAGTGAGTGCAACAGTAGGGAAAGTTTTGGATAGCTGAGGGGAAAAATTACTATTCCCACTCCAGTGAGTGCATCAGTAGGGAAAGTATTGGATAGCGGAGATGTACAAATTACTATTCCTTCTCCAGAGAGTGCAAGAGTAGGGAAAGAGTTGGATAGCGTAGGGGTAAAAATTACTATTCCCACTCTAGAGACTGCAACAGTAGGGAAAGTGTTGGATAGCGGAGGGGTAAAAATTACAATTCCCACTCCAGTGAGTGCAACAGTAGGGAAAGTGTTGGATTGCGGAGGGGTAAAAATTACTATTCCCACTCCAGTGAGTGCAACAGTAGGGAAAGTGTTGGATAGCAGAGGGTTAAAATTAACATACTTATCGATTAAATAATTATTATAATTAAATAACCAATTAATAATTAATTAATAATAAATTAATTATAAATACTAATAAATAAATATTAATAATTGTTTTATTATAATTAAATTACTTCCCACCCTATTCCCCTATAAACCCACAACCCGCTCCTAAAAAAATAACACAATTAATATAATTATCAATTAATTAATTAATAAAAATGTATAACCAATTAATAATTAATTAATAATAAATTAATTATAAATAATACTAAATAAAAATTAATATTTACCTATTTTATAATTAAATTTCTTCCCACCCTATTCCCCTATAAACCCACAACCCGCTCCTAAAAAAATAACAATTAAAATATTTACAAAATAATTAATAATAAACAACCAATTAATAACTAATTGATAATACATTAATTACCACAATTAACAATATAAAATATTAAATATATAAATATAAATTAATAAAATATATTAATTAATTATAATTAAATTACTTCCCACCCTATTCCCCTATAAACCCACAACCCGCTACGGAATAAAAATGCAAAATTTTATTAAAAATAATTAATAATTTCTCAAAATTATTATCAAATTTACTATAATTAAATTACTTCCCACCCTATTACCCTATAAACCCACAACCCGCTACGGAACTAAAACGCAAAATTTACTTTAAAAAAAATAACTTCTAAAAATGTAATACATATATTAAGAAACAAATACAATACTTAACCAAAAATATACAACACATGAATTTAAATACATACTAAAATACATAACACTAATATAAACATCGATATTATTAACCACAATATTTTTACAAACGATATTACTGACTTCGATATTAACAAAAACGATATTTCTTACCTTCATGTCGATATTCTGGTCACCGATATTCTTGATGTCGATATTCTGTCCCTTCGATATTTCCAACTCGATATTTTTGTACTTTGAAAATAAAAACTCGATATTATGTCTGTACACCGTTATAGTGCTTATAGGGTTATATTCAGCTACAGATAGCTCAGTAGAATCTAAGTCTACTGTTGCCCCTACCAGGCCACATTCTTCTGATAGTAACATGCAGTTGTGGTGGGTTTAGAAATTACACACAGATGTATCGAGGGGGGATTATACCTTGAATGTTTAATTTAGACTGCTTTATGAGTATATAGACATGATGAATGCTGGAAGTTGCTGTTTGTACTCAGTTACCCACTCCTGCTTCAGACGAAATTACCTATCGCCATCTCCCTCTGACATATATAAATATATTTTATGGAGAAGGCAGTTTTCAATATTATTTTTCGAATTATGACGTAGATTATAATAATCCTTATTTTAAAGGTGTAGAGATTGCAGGCAAATATTGGATTTGGTGGAGGATAGATGGGGAGACCTAAAATCTCAAACTGAAACTAATAAGGATCTCAAAAACCACAAGTGGAGTAGTGAAGAAATTGAACATCAGAAGAAAGGAAATTCACCTGCCTTAGTTTTAGACTGGAAACATAAGGGAAAGTTGTGTATACATGTAAATCAGAGTTATAAAGATCCGTTGTTTTTAGCGGAGAGCAAATATGAACACTTTTGAAGCGAGAGGGAAAAATTCTCGTTTCCTGGAGGGACAGGATCCTGTGATTCCTGGAGTCTATTTATTTCTGGCTGAAATGCATATTTCAAATTGCCACATGGATGGCATGGTACTGGTTATCTTGGCATAATTTTCCCGAAGATTTATCATGTGGAACATTTTAACGATCCTGTATGGGAAGGGAAAACCAGAACTAAGGGGCCTATTACGATGGCGGGCGGACTTTGTCCGCCCGCCACCGTAACGGAAAACGGGACCGACCGCCAGAGGTGCGGCGGTCCCGCGAGGCCAATTAGGATGTGCCCGCCACACTGGCGGGCGCATTCTGGACTTTAACATTGCGGCGGGCGGTGCTGTAAGCAGCACCCACCGCAATGTTAAAGTGGCATGTTGTGCATTGCTATGCACAACGTGACAGGCACCGCGCGGTGCCTGCCACCTTGTGCGTGGCAATGAAGGGGGTACCATGGGTACCCCCCAAGTGCAGCCACCCACCCCACCACCCCCCTGGGGGCCCGCAACGGGCCCCCAATGTGATTTACCGTATGCCTTTCCATGGCGGAGTCTCCGCCGTGGAAAGGCATACCCACCGCACACATCATAATATATTGTGGGCTTTTTCCGCCCGGCCGGCAATCGTGACGATTGCCGACCGGCGGAAAAGCGTCAGACGGTCTTTCCGTCCGTCGCGGTACCCCCGCCATAGTAATATGGCGGGGGGTGAATTGTGGTATGATGGCTGGCAGATCGCCACCGCCGGCCGGTGGCGATCCGCCCGCCATCATAATAGGCCCCTAAATGAGGAGTTAGTGCAGCAGAAGTAGTAGGAGATATTTTTGATGCCATAATCCCATTTGTAATTCTAATGAAAGCTATCTAGAATAGTGGACAAAGAAGCTACTAGTACCGCAAATTCCCTGTTACTTGTAAATACTGAGATGATTGTAATAAGGTCTATGGTCTTGCAGAACTAGACCTTTTGTTCGGGTGTTGAAAGTTCAGCAATGCTGTTCTATATTCCGGCTGAAAGTAAGGACCTGGAGAAATATATTAAGAATATATCCAGGTTGACGAAGGATGTGAAAGAACTGGAAATGACAGGTGCTTGGGAAGCTAGTGGAAATGGGTTTGCTTCGATAGGCAGATGAGTTGGAAACTTGGGAAGTGGAACTTTGGGTGCCATTTTGAAACCCCATTTGATAATCGCCCTTTGTGTGATATTCCTATTTTTGATCTTTAAGGGATATCAGCATGCACAAGTAAGACACGAAGTAAAGAAAAAGAAAGCAGATGTGGAGTTAGAAGGAGGTCAGAGGAGATATTATGATGTTATGAAGCATCTGGAGGAGTCTAGACAAAAGATGCTCAAGACCACTAGGTTTTGATTGGTCTAATCTGATAATGATCTGATTGTAATCTGTGATGGCTTGATTGCCTTCAGAGGGGAGATTGGAGCAGTGCAGTTTGGCTCCATTCTTTTACGTTTTGCTAGGCCTTATATATATATATTATCTACTGGCGGTCGCCAGTAGATAGTTATAGTTACAACCTATTATCCATAGGAAATCCGCGACATTCTATTTGAAATAACTCTCTTGCCGGTTGACGTATCTTCGCAAAATTTTCAAACTTTATGGCCCGCTCCGGTCCGCTCCTACCCTGAAAGTCTCGGGGGATTCGTCAAGCGGGGGCCGAGAAAAAGGGGGTCCCAAAACGCGTTTTCCCCATGCAATTTTCCATAGGAAACTTTAGACACGGCTACAGCCCGAACTGCTGAACGGAATTACACCAAATTTGGCAAAGAGGTAGTTCTTGGTTCAGAAAGAACCCTTTTTGTTAAATGGTGTAAATCCGTTCAGTAGTTGCTGAGAAAATCAAAAGTAAAAAGATAGTGATATCTATGGCCGCGTCGGATTCGCGCACCCTCCCGATCACGAGCTGCATGCTAATTGGCTGTCAACACTCCAAATCAGGAAGTGTTGGCAGCCATTTTATCCCTCGGTAGAACCGAGGGACAGAAACAAGTGCGCAAAGCGCACAAAGGGAGCAGGGTAGAAACACCCTGACCCCTAGGTTTGCTCAGGGGGTCCCACAAGGACCCCCTGGGCAAAAAAAAATTTTTTTTTTAAAAATCGGCAGGATGCGCTCAGGGTGCGCGAATCCTGCCGAAAAAAAAATCGAGCGCGGTCTCCGCGCTTCGATTGTATTTGCCCCCGGGTGGCCCAAGTCCCGGGGGCATGGTGGGGGGTTAATTTTATGTGTGGGGGGCCTCAAAGGGCCCCCAAGCCCGGGGACCGCCACCCCCGGGGCTTTATTGGAAAAATGGTGCGGGAGGGCTCTTCTGCCCTCCCGCAGCCCCGGGACCGCCACCCCCGGGGCTTCTTTTTTTAATTTAAATAAGGTGTGTGGGGGCTCCAGCCCCCACACGCCCGGGACCACCACCTCCCGGGGCACTTATAAAATAAATGTGGGGGTCCATTACGGAGCCCGGGGACCACCACCTCCCGGGGCAGTGCAATTTAAGGGAGGGGGCCGCGCGGCCCCCTCCTGGAGCCCTTGATGGCCCTGGGGACCGCCACCCCCAGGGCCGGCTCCTGCAGTGTCCCGGGGTGCCTACCCCCGGGACACTGCTGTTTGCAATGACAGGACGGGAGCCTCGCGGCTCCCGTCCTGTCATTACAAACTGCTTTGGATATTGGAAGAGAGAGCAGGAAACCTGCTCTCTCTTCCAATATCCAAAGCCGATTGCTTTCCACATGGGGAGCAGCATGTTAGCTGCTCCCCATGTGTCAAGCAATGCCGGCTCCCGTAGGACACGGGGAGCCGGCGGGACTGTGGGGGTTTGGGGACCCCCACAGTCCCCAACGAGAGGCCAGGCCCCGGGGGATGGGGTCCCCGGGGCAAGTAGTGGCCCGGGAGGGGGGCCACGCAGCCCCCTCCCCAAAGTTTAAAAAAATAAAAAAAGGGTATGGCCGGCCCCGGGGGATGGGGTCCCCGGGGCCTTAAATAGCCAGAGGAGGGGGCCACACAGCCCCCTCCAAAGAATAAAATTAAAAATAGAGGCCATGCCCCGGGGATGGGGTCCCCGGGGCCAATACAGGCCCAGGGAAGGGGGCCACGCGGCCCCCTTCCCGTTTTTTAAAAAAAATTAATTACAAAAAAAGGGGTAAGGCCCTGGGGGATGGGGTCCCCAGGGCCCAAAAACAGGAAAAAGGAAAGGGGGCCACACAGCCCCCTTCAGGCGACCAAAAAAAAAAAAAAAACGATCGGGCCCGCAGGCCCCGCCCCTTCCTTCACCACTCTGCAAACGCGCCCCCTGGCGCGTTTGCAGAGAGGAACAATTCCCCTTGAATACTGGGGGTCCCTGGGGGCCAACTAGCCCATCAGGAACCTCCAGTATGCGCCAGGGAGCTGCCTTGCAGAGAGGTGTACAGAGGCCACGCCCCTTTTACACCTCTCTGCAACGCAGCTCTGTGGCGCTTTTGGAGGTATATGGTGGGCTAGTTGGACTCCGGGGACCCTCAGGATTCAAGGGGACTTAATCCCCCAACTTAAAACGCGCCACGGGGCGTGTTTGCAAAGTGGTGAAGGGAGGGGGCGGGGCTTCAGGTGACATGTGTGCAAACAGGCCCGTGGCGCTTTTTAAGATGGGGAATTAAATCCCCTTCAATCCTGAGGGTCCCTGGGGGCCAACTAGCCCAACAGGTACATCCAGAAAGCGCCACAGAGCTGCGTTGCAGAGAGGTGTAAAAGGGGTGTGGCCTCTCTACACGTCTCTGCAACGCAGCCCCTGGCGCATATTGGAGGTTCCTGGTGGGCTAGTTGGCCCCTAGGGACCCTCAGGATTCAAGGGGACTTAATCCCCCAACTCAAAACGCGCCACGGGGCGCGTTTGCACAGATGTCACCTCAGGCCCCGCCCCTTCCTTCACCATTGTGCAAATATTCTTCTAAAATCATCCGAAATACGAATTCCGATTTACTCACCTGTTATAAGGAGAGACCTCAGTGCTGCATCTTTCAGCCCAGTACTGGTCCTGAAAAGTAATTTTAACCGTACTCACCAGTAACTTGAATTTCCTTCCATAGGATATCATTGCCTGCTTTTTGCTGAAAAAGTTTCTAAGTGTTGATTTTTGAAACATACAAATATTCCTCTAAAATCAGCCGAAATACGAATTCCGATTTACTCACCTGTTATAAGGAGAGACCTCAGTGCTGTATCTTTCAGCCCAGTACTGGTCCTGAAAAGTAATTTTAACCGTACTTACTAGTAACTTGAATTTCCTTGCATAGGATATCATTGCCTGCTTTTTGCTGAAAAAGTTTCTAAGTGTTGATTTTTGAAACATACAAATATTCCTCTAAAATCAGCCGAAATACGAATTCTGATTTACTCACCTGTTATCAGGAGAGACCTCAGTGCTGTATCTTTCAGCCCAGTACTGGTCCTGAAAAGTAATTTTAA
The DNA here is from genome assembly GCA_963921515.1 of Calotriton arnoldi. NCBI lineage: Eukaryota > Metazoa > Chordata > Amphibia > Caudata > Salamandridae > Calotriton > Calotriton arnoldi. Next base: position 55,611 of record CAWUFW010000115.1, read on the forward strand.
CCGTACTTACCAGTAACTTGAATTTCCTTCCATAGGCTAACATTGACTGGTTTCACTTGGAAATTCTTCTAAGTGTGGAGTTTTGGAACTTTAAAATATTCATCTAAAATCAGCCGAAATACGAATTCCGATTTACTCACCTGTTATAAGGAGAGACCTCAGTGCTGTATCTTTCAGCCCAGTACTGGTCCTGAAAAGTAATTTTAACCGTACTTACCAGTAACTTGAATTTTCTTCCATAGGCTAACATTGACTGGTTTCACTTGGAAATTCTTCTAAGTGTGGAGTTTTGGAACTTTAAAATATTCATCTAAAATCAGCCGAAATACGAATTCCGATTTACTCACCTGTTATCAGGAGAGACCTCAGTGCTGCATCTTTCAGCCCAGTACTAATCCTGAAAAGTAATTTTAACCGTACTTACCAGTAACTTGAATTTCCTTCCATAGGATATCATTGCCTGCTTTTTGCTGAAAAAATTTCTAAGTGTTGATTTTTGAAACATACAAATATTCCTCTAAAATCAGCCGAAATCCGAATTCCGACTTACTCACCTGTTATCAGGAGAAAACCCAGTGCTGCACCTTTTAGCCCAGCACTGACCCTGAAAAGTAATTCTAACCGTACTTACCAGTAACTTGAATTTCCTTCCATAGGCTAACATTGACTGGTTTCACTTGGAAATTCTTCTAAGTGTGGAGTTTTGGAACTTTAAAATATTCCTCTAAAATCAGCCGAAATACGAATTCCGATTTACTCACCTGTTATCAGGAGAGAACCCAGTGCTGCATCTTTTAGCCCAGCACTGACCCTGAAAAGTAATTTTAACCGTACTTACCAGTAACTTATATTTTCTTCCATAGGAATCCATTGTCTGGTTTTCAGCAAAAAAGTTTCAAAGTGTTGATTTTTACAAACTACAAATATTCCTTAAAAATCGCCTGTATGACTTAAACGCATTCTTTCAACTGTTTACAGGAGATGCACCAGTGCTGGATCCAGGATCCAACACTGAGTAAGAAAAAGTAACGATAACAGTTTTTACCTGCTAAGTGAATTTCCTTCCATAGGATAACATTGGTGACTATATGAGAAAAAGTTTCTAAGTGTCAACTTTTAAAATACAATAATATTCCTTAAAAATCAGTACTGTAACCAAAACGCTTTTACTCAACTGTTTACAGGAGATGTCCCAGGACTGAATCTAGGATCCAGTCCTGTGGTTAGAAAAGTAATCCATAAAGTAACTAATTGCATTTAACTAGAAATTCACATTGAGCTGAATGTTGCATTGTGTTTGAAAATGTGTTGCCCATTGCAACAACTGTAACTACTGTACTTAAAAGTCTATTGCCTATGTGCAAAGTATTTAAACTAAAGTAATTCATTCTGAGAAAGTATTTTTTGTAATGTAATGTATAATGTAATTACAATGTAATTTAAAAAATAAAATATGTAAAAAAAAATTGTTTCTAAATATGTAGTAAATCAGTATGAAAAAAATTAATATAACAATTAATACTTTTAAAAATTGTCATTTACAAAACCTTTGGAATTCACTGAAAAAACCGTAGGTTTCAGGCACGTTATAGTTAGAAATTAGCATTTTAAAAACCTTTGAAATTCACTGAAAAAACCATAGGTTTCAGACACGTTATAGTTACAAATTAGCATTTAAAAAACCTTTGAAATTCACTGAAAAAACCATAGGTTTTAGGGACAGTTATTGTTACTTGGACATTGCACTCGTAAAAAACCCGTGAAATTCCCCCGTTATAGTTAGTTCAGCTAACTATAACTCGCGCCCCGCAATGCACTGCTGATGACGTCACATATTACATCACTCATGACATGGTCAGTGACATCACTGATGACATCACTGATGACATCTCAAATGACATCACTGATGACATCATCCACGTGATAATCTGATGCACCTCCTCACACCCTAATATAACCTTTGATACACCCACTCTAAATTACAGACTGCCATTCGCAAAACCATAGACACTCCAACACCAATAACTACATACCCACTCACTGATTCTTAGGTCTACACACACACATCCACTCACTCACCCGTACAGTCACTCATACTTATGGTCACTCAGTACAGGACTATCATATGCACTCTTACTCCTATATAGACACTCAAACACCGCCACTCATCCATAGAGGTACTCACACACCTAGTCAGTCATGCAAATAATTAAACACACTGCCATTTACTCACCTATACAGTTATACACACACCAGCTCACTTAATCATACAAATACTAGCACATTGTTACGCTCTTATACAATCACTGATACAAGCACACACTCATCCATACAGCCACTATCACAATCACTCACTCTCGCTTATAGCTATTTATATACTCCAACACACATATATACTGCCTTTCACATATGTAGTTACTCACACATGTACCACTGGGACATACATTCACTCACTAACACACTCTTACACACACTTACCCACCCATACAGTCTATCACAGACGCACTCTTGAAACCATCCACCCAGTGAATCACCCACTCACACATCTATGCACAGAGTCGCACACACCCCACCCACACAAACACTCAGGCACCCATACAGATACTCGGACAACCAATCAATAACTCATATAGACACTCATGTAGCTATTCACAAACCCATGCAGCCACTTACACAGCAACAGACAGACGGATACAGACATTCACCCAGTTTAGTCACTAACCCATGCATTCAGTAAGATACGTTAAATCACTCACTTATAGAGTCAGTCACGCACCTACTAAATCATCCATACAGACACTTACACACCCACTCATTCTTCAATACGTCTTTTCCTATATATATTAAAAATATTTAAACTTTACAGAAACACACAGTCACTGGATGATGTCATCAGTGATGTCATTTGAGATGTCATCAGTGATGTCATCAGTGATGTCACTGACCATGTCATGAGTGATGTAATATGTGACGTCATCAGCAGTGCATTGCGGGGCGCGAGTTATAGTTAGCTGAACTAACTATAACGGGGGAATTTCACGGGTTTTTTACGAGTGCAATGTCCAAGTAACTATAACTGTCCCTAAAACCTATGGTTTTTTCAGTGAATATATATATATATATATATATATATACACACTTGTCTTATGTACTTGTGTGATGCAATAATACTAATGCTTGGAGACATTATTGTTAATTTTAACTGTGGACCGCATTTAACTTCTGCTATTAGCCGTTTTCAGTGCAAGCAACAATGGATTTTAAACATCTCGCTTCTTGGGGTTGCAGTTAAATTGATATGCAGCAACAGGGCTGAATACAAATGAACTGAAGTTAAGGCATTCAACGTCAAACATACTAAAGTGTAGTTTTTCAGCGACAAGTGACGTGAAAGCACGAAAATCGAAAGGGACATTGAACTTTTAGAGGGCTAGTAGCCACTATATTTGCTATAAATAGTTTATTAGATCTGCAGTTCCCGAGTGCTGGTATAAATTGCATATTTTCTATACAAACACGCTTTATAAAAATGCTCGTTGTATGTATGGTAATTATTCAGCCTGAATCGAATCCTATTTAAGTTGCTAATTTCGGCACACGACCAATGCATTCTGAAGATGAACTTTGATAATGCCTAGCTGGTATTTTTGTAACAAATTTTTGAAAGTATTCACTTTTGATAAGTTTTATATTGTTAAAAGAATTTAATTATTTTGTAGGCATTTTAGAATAACCCCAAGTGTAAAAAGCAATAGTTTCACGTTAATGTGCTGCTTGACAATAAACTTGGTCGTATTTTGTCTATGTTCATGCTTTCAATCAGTATAAATACTTTCTACAAAATGGCGCTATTCAGGTGATCAAGGCTGCTGTGCAGCCGAAGCGCGTCCTGTTTGTCCGGAGAGGCCTGATGGAATAAACTAATGTCTCTTGAGTGCTGTCTCTTTCACTAAAACGTGAAGAATTTTGTGGCATATATATATATATATATATATATATATATATATATATATATATTTACGCTTGTCTTATGTACTTGTGTGATGCAATAATACTAATGAGATAGGTGCACCAAAGGTATAGAAAGTGCATCTATTGTGTGTTTTGACCTATATGTGTGTGTGCATATTAGCGTTTTTCTTTTCAGAAACATCTGGATTGCTGATATTAATCTTTTATAGGTTTAGATTCTAAGGTGGTGCGCTAAAATGCATTTAATGCAGTGCATTCGTCAGGGATTAGTGAGAATGAATTCCATGTGTGTTTAATGCTTTCTTTATAAATTGTGACCAGTTATCGTTTTTTCTTAAAATTACGTGTATTAGTTTCTGTGCCACCTGTAAGAGTACAAGGAACAAATGATGGACAGAATGCTGAAACAATGCAAACATTCACCCCCAGTCATTAAGATCTGGGTTTAATCCATCGTTCTTTTGCTCACCACGCCACCCCAGTTTGGATCCAGCCATATGCAAATCAGTCTTGACCCTGTTCATGGGAACAGTCCAGCCCGAACTGCCAAGCCAGGTCCTCCCTGGACCAAAAACAAGCATCCTGGGACCGGTTTCGGGGCATCACCCCATATCAGCCAGGCTAGCTTGAATTGAGTGACGGAGTCAGCACGTGACCCACGTATGGGCATACCCCTCCCACTTAGGGCATCAAAAGCAAAAGGAACAAATGATGGACCGAATGCTGAAACAATGCAAACATTCACCCACAGTCATAAAGATCTGGGATTAATCCATCGTTCTTTTGCTCACCACACCACCCCAGTTTGGATCCAGCCATATGCAAAACAGTCTTGACCCTGTTCATGGGAACAGTCCAGCCCGAACTGCCAAGCCAGGTCCTCCCTGGACCAGAAACAAGCATCATGGGACCGGTTTCGGGGCATCACCCCTCATCAGCCAGGCCAGTTGAATCCAGTGACCCCGAAACCAGTCCTAGGATGCTTGTTTCCAGTCTAGGGAGGACCTGGCTTGGCAGTGGCTGGACTGTTCCCACTGGGAGCCGGGTCAAGACTGATTTGCATATGGCTGGGTTTAAACTGGAATGGCATGGGTAGCAAAAAACAATGGATCTAGACCCAGATCTCTGTACTGGGGTGAATGTTTGACATTGTTCAACATTCTGTCCATCATTTGTTCTTTTTGTATTTGTCACCTGAGTGGGACTGGTATGCCCAGACGTGGGTCCCGTGCTCTCAATGCCACTGGAGTCAAGCCAGCCTGGCTGATGAGGGGTGAAACCCCAAAACCGGTCATAGGATGCTTGTTTCCGGTCCAGGGACGACCTGGCCTGGCAGTTCGGGCTGGACTGTTCCCTTAGGGAGCAGGGTCAAGACTGATTTGCATATGGCTGGGTTTAAACTGGAATGGCATGAGGAGCAAAAAAATGATGGATTTAGGCCCAGATCTCTGTACTGGGGTGAATGTTTGACATTGTTCAACATTCTGTCCATCAATTGATCTTTTTGCATTTGTCACCCCGAGTGGGACGTGTATGACCAGACGTGGGTCCCATGCTCTCCATGCCACTGGAGTCAAGCTAGCCTGGCTGATGAGGAGTGAAACCCCGAAACCGGTCCTAGGATGCCTGTTTCCGGTCCAGAGATCTCACCTGGCCTGGCAGTTCGGGCCGGACTGTTCCCATTGGGAGCAGGGTCAAGACTGATTTACATGTGGCTGGGTTTAAACTGGAATGGCATGGGGAGCAAAAAAACGATGGATTTAGGCCCAGATCTCTGTACTGGGGTGAATGTTTCAACATTTCGTCCATAAAATTGTTCTTTTTGCATTTGTCACCCAGAGTGGACGGGTATGCCCAGACGTGGGTCCCGTGCTCTCTATGCCACTGGAGTCAAGCTAGCCTGGCTGATGAGGGGTGAAACCCCAAAATCGGTACTAGGATGCTTGTTTCCGGGCCAGGGAGGACCTGGCCTGGCAGTTCGGGCTGGACTGTTCCCACTGGGAGCAGGATTAAGACTGATTTGCATATGGCTGGGTTTAAACTGGAACGAAATGGGGAGCAAAAAAACAATGGATTTAGGCCCAGATCTCTGTACTGGGGTGAATGTTTGATATTGTTCAACATTATATCCATCATTTGTTCTTTTTGCACCTGTAAGAGTACAGCACAATATAGCTTGATTCATTATTAAAGATTATATTTATTGATTTATATGAAGGTTGTAGAATTAAAATGTTTTAAAGAGAAATGTCAAGTTAGCGTGATTGTGTGCCTTAAGCTTACAGTCAAGACAGTTAATTCTAACATGAAAGTTGTTTTCTGCATGTTTGACTCTTCTGCAGGTGTAGACCAAAGGCATTAGTTAGTTAGTGAAAAGCACATTGTATTTCAGAGATAGAGAAGCAAGGAAAAGCTGGCAGGTCAAATGATTTTAATGAGGAACAAAGGGAGTGCTACCAGTTGGTACTACCAGATAAAGGGAGGCATCAAGGACGCTTTGGAAGTGGAGACTGGAATATGGGAGTAGTGTTTAAGGCACCTAGGGCCAGATGTAGGTAACTTCAATTTAGCGAGTCCTTAATAGCGATTTTTACCGAATCGCTATTAAGGACTCGCTAAATGGAATGTAGGTAGGAATCGCTAAAATATTAGCGATTCCTTAACATTCCTTAATAACGAATCGGTAATTGAGATTCGTTATTAAGGAATACCTAGCCATTCATTCCTATGGGCTAGGAGGCCCATAGGAATGAATGGGAAGATATTCACTATTAGCGATTCGGTATTACCGAATCGCTAATAACGGAGAGTATTTCAAGGGTGTCCAAAGGACACCCTGTTGCACCCCTGAAATGTGCATGTGTGCACATGTGGCGTACATACATGCCCTAGGGGCATGGATGTGTGCCACATGGCATATTTGAAAAAGCAAAAAGTGCTTTTTAAAGGAAATCGCTACTTACCACCAACTTGAAGTTGGTGGTAATTAGCGATTCCTTAAGACTCAAGTGCACTATTTTTAGTGCTACGTACATTGCATTTAAGGAATCGGTATTTCCGGTTCCTTAAATGCAAGAGCAAAATAAGGAATCGCTATTTTGCGATTCCTTATTTTGCATGTAGGTATGAACTCACCTACATTGCACTCAGCCAAATACCGGTCGGTAACGCTGAAATTCTCCGAATTTCGGCGTTACCGACCGGTATTTCGCCACCTACATCTGGCCCCAAGTTATTTTCTGAGAACTGGAAATCATATTATGATGTGTATGAGGTCATGTTTTCTCGAATGTTCTTTGTCTATTTTAATTAGTGAACCCACCTTGGGTTTAGTCAGATTCTCTTTATACTTGGAGAGGTACAGACCTCTCTTGACAGCTTTGATTGTGTTGCTTCATGCTATACATGATTCTTTACTAATAGAACTTCTACAGAGGTTCTGATGCGGACACCTTTCTTGCTACTTTGATGCAATAGGGATTTCCATACTCTTAGTTTAGTGTAGAGCTTAATGGATGTTCCAAATCGTTTCCATGTATGTGGAGAAAGATCTAAACCATTTGATGAGTCATCAAATCCTTTTCCTTATTTTTTTGTATCACCACTACTGAGATCCTTATATGCTCTTTGCTGTTGAAGACCAATATTGTAAAACGCTTTGGTCTTCCTTTGATAATCTTATACTTTCACAGCATGTTCTTGAGATTTATGTGCATTAGTCTGGCTTTGAGTTTGTAATAAATCTTTTTGCCTTCAAGTTACTGACTCAGACTTTTATTGTGTGGTCCTAATGATTGCACTGTAATATGAGATTTAAATTGTTGTTAACCCCTCTTCCTCTCAGGCTACTACAAAGGTCTATTGACCAGAATTGAATTGGAAGGAATGGCCCAGAGCATTTTCACCTCTCTGACTCTAACTCACTGTTTACGTTCCTGCAATGGTAGAACACTATCGGACCTAAAGAGGGCACACGCTTTCAAGCATGGCAGTTATGGCAGCGAGTCTGATTATATAACCTTAGATTTTAAAATGTAGCCCTTATCGCATGATATGAAAAATTATTACAAGAGATGACAGCGATCATATTGCCCTGGAATTAACACTGAAAGATGAGGCAAAGCAAGAAAATGCTTCACTAAGCAAAATCTCAAACACTGATCCTATAGTTGGGAACAATTGCAGGTCCATCAAATGGCCAAACATCATCTGGAAACCCAGGGTTATGGCTGGTATATATAATGCTTTTGCTTCCATCTAAATTTGGGTCCAATATCTATCAGTGATATCTATGTCAAATTATTTGCAATCCTAAAGGATTTTTTTCTATAAGGATGGTAGGGTGAATCCTGAAAAGATTATCAGAAAGGCCCTGTGGTTTAACAAGAGATGAAAAATTGCCAAATCCATCCTAGTGGCAGTAGTTAAATCACACTGTAGCCCAGCAATTACAGAAACCAGAAGATGATATAAACCTATCCAGATTAGAGCAAGGAGGAACTGGGATGACTCTAATTGGCAGTATTTATTGGGGGCAGCAAAGAGAAAAGACAATTGCTCATTTTGGCACATTACTGCCCATGGTAGTCTGAAAAACTGTCTGGAGAGCTTTGCTCAACCACAGGTTTGGATCAGCCACTCCTGTACACTGCTCCTCCATTAATAGACAATCTTTTCCCACATTTTGCTCATGATAGTTCTGAGAATGGCATAGATTACTCTGAATTCTGTTTTTCAGAGCTGTTGTTGCTGCTAGGGGCGGACCACAAGCCCAAGTTCCTACCTCGGCAGGGAGCCGCTGGACGTCGCCGGCTGTTTTCGCGCCAGGAGGCGCTTGTTTAAAAACTCACCAGGACTCTCGCAGCACGGGAGCCGTTGTTGCTGCTAGGGGCGGACCACAAGCCCCAGTTCCTACCGTGGAAGGGAGCCGCAGGACGCCACCAGCTGTTTTCGCACCAGGAGGCGCTTGTTTAAAAACTCACCAAGGCTGCCACAGCACGGTACGTGCCCGGGCGAAGACTGTACCAGGAGCGGGCCCGTCTGTGCCAGTCCGCACCTGACCAAGGCTGGGCTGGGCCCCGTCCCTTTGTTTCGCTGCAAGGACTAAGGTACTGTGCGTTTCTCTTTTTTTGCCACATTTACAAATTCTGGCAGTGTCCATTATTCTTCAGCTGGCAGTCTTGCTTTCTTCCTGTGATTTGTGCTAGTGTTTTATGCTTCCACTACCCTGTCCCTTGAGCCCTGTGTATCTTGCCGAGGGGGCCATCCAGACTCTGAAAGTCTCTAAGAGATTTGATCTAAGAGACTAGGTCAGCATCTGTTGCACGCCCTGAAAGATGGGCAAAAGGAAATCACCTGCTGGGGCCACAGGAGGAGCTAATGCCAATATTATAGACTTGTTTCTAATCAGGGCAGCTAATGTCATTCCTGAGATAGCCCTGACTGAGAGGAGGCTATCATTAAAAGCAGACAAGATTAGCCAGGATTTGCTGTCAATAGACAATCCCAATATTGATAAGAATGCTAAACCTGTCACTGGCCCTAGATCTTCACCTGCACTTGCACTTTATACAACGATTGCCAATGGCGCCAACGGAAACGGCAGCGATGGGCAGCCAACTGTAGAAGAGGACTCCACCTCATTTGGGCACCCAACCAAAAGGAAAAAGACAGGGGAGAAGAGAGTGACCCGGTCTCAATTGCGGCGCAAGTCTTCACTAAATGTTAACACAGATATGGAGCAATTGGTAGACACATTACTCCCCAGGCTGGAACTCTGATAGCCCCCATATGCTTACGGTTGGAAGGCCTTGAGGCGATGCTGGAGACTTTCTCTGTGAGAACACCCAGGTCATTAAGCCCAGGCATAAACTCTAGTATAAATCCTGTGGCTGTGGGGAGTACCAGAACAGATGCATCTACACACACAGGCTTGATGTACACACGCCCCACGACTAACGCACATGGTAGTGCAAATGAAGCGATCCATCGAAACAAGACCCTGTCACAGAGGGAGACTGAAGGAGACGGAAATACCCGGGACTATAATATCATATCAGACACCTCTACACAGAAGAAGGTTGTGACAGGGGCAGTATCTTTAACGGGGACTCAATTTGCCCAACTGACTATAAATGTACCCCCAATGTCCAGTGCAGGTCTCCCGACTTCCTTGGAGTTGCCCCCGGAGTCAGCACCCCTAGTGGCTATTCTAATAGGAGTTCCCTCTACCACTCAAGGCTCAAAAGAATCTACAGTGGACCCTATACACAAGGTCCCTCATTGGTGCGACAGCAATATAGATAATAGGCACTTTCTGTCCCCCCATATTATCATGGCAAGAAGGGTGGGCTTGGTGGGCCACAGGGTTAGGAAAAACATGGCAGGAGATTGTGTAGTAGTTAATGTAAGACATCCCACCTATGCTAAAGCATTTGTTGAGAGTTCTTTTATTCAGACCTCTAAAACATCAATCAAGGTCGTTTCTCTGCAGTACTTCTATCCAATTAATTTCTTCTGCCCCTTTTGCCCCAGACAGTCCACCTTAATGCCGCTTAAACTGGCTCAGAATGAGAATGGTAGGTTTGTACTGCCCCTAACCAATAGATTTGAACCCCTGCAAGAACAGGTTGGCGTAGATGGTTGTGATTGACTACCTCCTGCTGGGGCTGAGCGACAGGTTTCAAATACACCACCGCGGATGGGTAATGTTCTCACCTCTCCTTCCAAACTGACTTCCATTCTCCCAGATTCTTCTTGCCTGAAGATCTTGTCCTGGATTATAGCTGGTCTTAGATCCAAAGGTGATGATGTTTCATGGCAGAGGATGATAGTGTGCTATTACATAATCGCACTGCAGGAAACGTGGGACACTACTGATAAATTTTATTTGGATGGCTTTACTTCCTATTTCAAAAGTGCAATTCCATCTACAGCAGGTAGACCGAAGGGAGGCCTTGTTCCACTGGTCTCACTTAAACTCCCCTGCTCTATTAGAATTGTAGAGACACACTCAGCTCATCTCCTAGCAATAGATGTGTTGTTTGCTAATCACCCCCCACTGCTAGTAGTACATTTTTATAACTCCTACTGTAGAAACTCAGTTACTCAACACCTAATAGCACTGGAGAGGTTCCTTGAACAATATGGGAGAGGCAAGATTCATACTATGAGGTCATAATCTTACAAGATTTTAATATGCATCCATGCCATTTAGGCTGTATTGTGGGAAGGGGCCAAATGGACGAATTACCTTTAGTGGCCCATTTTGAACACACAGAATCAGGCCATTTAATAGAGGAATTCCTGGCTGCAAATAACTTGTTCTGTTTAGAGCAGTTGGGCGCGGATGCCCCAGTTCCCAGCTTTGCAGACAGGGGTTCCACTAGTATCATCGACTTTATAATGGTCTCTGCTCCCCTAGCCCCGGCAGTACAAAAGATGATGGTTCTCTGGACCACCCATAGTGACCATAACCCTCTAATACTCGAACTGGTGTTTTGTACCGAAGCCCGTAGAGGGGAGGGTAGGAGCATTCCAAACTTTGAACTTAGTACAAAAGATCAAGCCCGTAGGTTAAAATGGTCAAAGGTGGTTCCAGAGACCTTTCTAGATAGCTTATATGCTGAGTGTGCCGATGAGATTTCCCCACTGTGTGGACACGAGATCACAGGATAGAGTGGGTTTAGATACGTTCGATAAGATATCAAAATGTATATCCAATGGCCTTATGACTAAAACCAGGACTAAAGGCCGAAAGGAGTTAAGGTGGTTTGATGGCACTTGTACTAGAGCACACAGTAATTTAATCCACGCCCTCAAGCAACATCCGAGGGATGAGGTACTGGTTAGATCTGCTAGGAGGGCCTATAAATCTGCAATTCAAAATAGGAAAAGCATCATTATGGCCCAGGCCTGGGAGGCACTTGATAAGGCAAGTGTGCTGACAGATACTACAAAGTTCTGGGAGGTTCACTGACACAACATCGATGTAACAAACATCGATGTAAAAAATATCGATGAAAAATATAGACTACAAAAATATCGACTCCTATACTTAAACAGGTAAGTACAAAAATATCGACTAAAAAATATTGTTGTAAAAAATATAGATGTACAAAATATCGATATATATATATATATATATATATATATATATATATATATATATATTCACTGAAAAAACCATAGGTTTCAGGGACGTTATAGTTACAAATTATCATGTTAAAAACCTTTGAAATTCACTGAAAAAACCATAGGTTTCAGGGACGTTATAGTTACTTGCACATTTCACTCGTACAAAACCATAGAAATTCGGCCGTTATAGTTAGTTGAGCTAACTATAACTCACGCCCCCGCAATGCACTGCTGATGACGTCACATATTACATCATTCATGACATGGTCAATGACATCACTGATGACATCACTGATGACATCACTGATGACATCATCCACGTGAAAATCTGATGCACCTCCTCATACCTTAATAAAACCTTTGATACACCCATTCTAAAATACAGACTACCATTTTCGAAACAATACAGACACCAATACCAGTTACTACATACGCATGCACTGATTCCTAGGTCTACACACACATCCACTCATTCACCCATAAAGTCACTCATACATGCAGTGACTCATCAATACAACACTATTATAGGCACTCATACACCTATACAAACACTCACACACCGCCACTCATCCAGAGTTACTCACACATCTAGTCAGTCATGCAAAGAATCAATCACACTTCTATTTACTCAGCTATACAGTTATACACACACAACCTCACTTATTCATAGTGATATTAACATATACTTACTCTCTTATACAATCACCGATACAAGTACACACTCATCCATACAGCACTCTCACAATCACTGACTCTCACGTATAGTCATTTATATACTCCAACTCTCTCATGCACTGCGTTTTACATATTTAGTTACTTGGACATGTAGCACTGAGATATCCATTCACTCACCAACACACCCATACACACACTCACCCACCCATACAGCTGTTTCCACATGCACTCTTGAACCCATACACCCAGTGAATAAAGAACTCACACATCTATGCACAAAGTCACACACCTCCCACCCACTCACACACACACTCAGGCACCCATACAAATACTCAGGCAACCAATCAATAACCCATATAGACACTCATGTAGCTACTCATCAACCAATGCAGCAGCTTACACAGCAATAGACAGACTGATACAGACATTCACACAGTTTAGTCACTAACCCATGAATTCAGTAAGAGACATTTAATCACTCACTTATACAGTCAGTCACACACCTACTAAATCCTCCATCCACACACTTATACAGCCACTCATTCTACAATATACCTTGGCCAATATATTTATAAAACATATTTAAACTTTACAGAAACACACAGTCACTGGATGATGTCATCAGTGATGTCATCAGTGATGTCATCCGTGATGTCACTGACCATGTCATGAATGATGTAATATGTGACGTCATCAGCAGTGCATTGTGGGGGCGTGAGTTATAGTTAGCTCAACTAACTATAACGGCCGAATTTCTATGGTTATGTACGAGTGAAATGTGCAAGTAACTATAACTTCCCTGAAACCTATGGTTTTTTCAGTGAATTTCAAAGGTTTTTAACATGATAATTTGTAACTATAACGTCCCTGAAACCTATGGTTTTTTCAGTGAATTTCAAAGGTTTTTTAAATGCTAATTTCTAATTATAATGTTCATTAAACCTATCTGCTGTGCGATCCAAAAACAAGCTGGTGCTTGTAGTGTTATTGACAGTGGACGCAACCATGTTACCTCAGGCAGTGGGGAAGATCTCGGTCATGAACCTGTGTCGTCGCCCCCTGTAAGCGGAAGCGCAGTGGGCTGGTCCAACGTACGCCACTCCAGCGTAGAAGTGTGAATAACTAGGCCGGGGTTCTGGGCGTGGTTCACTTGTGTGAAAGCCAACGCGTCTGCCAGAGCGGCGACCCTCACCCTGCCACGTGGCTGCCGCCATGACCGCGGGCCTCCTCGACACAAGCCCCCTGCGAACACAGCGGCACAGCACTGCACAGTTATGTCTGTACAGACTACTGCCTTCGATCTACACTGCGGACAGCAGGGCTCACAATTCAGATTGAGTCGCGATTCCAGATGACGGAGTCCAGTAGGCATGACACATTGCTCCCAGTGCGGCCCGCCTGGACCATGCATCATCGCAGGCTGCGTACACGCTGAGCGCCAGAGGTACCACTAACTCAGTGCACCACAAGTAAACGCCACGTGGCCTTATTAAGGCAGAATTCATTAAACAAAAGACATTGCTACCAGTGCGGCCCACACGGACCACGCATCATCGCAGGATGCGCACACGCTGAGTGCTTCAGGTGCCACTAGCTCACTGCACCATAAGTCGCCACGTACCCTTAAACCTACATAATATCCTTTTAGTATCCTTGTTTCAAGAACTTTTTTGATATCAATTATAGCTTTAGTACAATGACCAAATTCATCTTGCAAGTCCAAAGGAACACTGAATGGCAGTCTACACTGCGGACAGCAGAGCTCACAATTTGAATTCAGTCTTGATTTATTAATTGCAGACAGAATTGTACTCTATGTCGTTGAATTTTCTCAAGAGGAAGTGACAAAAAGCTTTCCTCGATGTCTGTGCTGACTACTGCCTTCGATCTACACTGCGGACAGCAGGGCTCACAATTCAGATGGAGTTGCGATTGCAGATGACGCAGTCCAGTAGGCAACAGACATTGCTACCAGTGCGGCCCTCCCGGACCACGCATCATCGCTAGCTGTGCACACGCGGAATGCTTCTGATGCTCCTACCTCAGTCAACCACAACTGATGGACCCTTTATGACAGAATATTTTGTGTATGATTTCAGATCTGGTGCCCCTAACTTAGTGTAGCACAAGTCATGGACCCTTTATGATTGAATCTCTGTGTGTGATCTGATGATTACTGTTGTACTTGTTACCAGCACCAACCATTCCCGGAGGGCTGGCTTACACTCACCCCACACGCATCCAGCACAGACGTCACTGGACATGTGACCCTGGTAATAAAAAGGAGTCGAGTGCACGTGCTTGTATCCAGTTCCACTATCTATCTGTGTCCGTGTGTTCATTATGAATGCAACATGCTGCCCCTGGGCCCTACCACATTACATTGTGCTCTGGACAGCGTATGCAACCAACTTACCTTTGACAGTGGGAGAAAACTTTGGTTATGTAACTTTGTCTCGGTCATTGTACAAGTACGTACATAGAGACTGGATGATTAGAGTACTGCAAGGAGAGTGTATAGTGAATTTATAAGTGCGTGGGGATTGGCGGAGGGATTGTATAAGTACATATGTTGGCGCACCCTAACTCCGACAACGAGCTTGTCTCTAATTGGCTGCCCTCCATGTCCCAAAAACTGAAATTTGGATTTTGCATGGCCCAGTATTGCTACAGCTGCAATACTCCACTGAATGTGCAATAAACATTCACACCCACACAGATGTGTCATGTCCACCATCTTTCTTGTGTGGAACTATGGATGAATGCAGGGTCAGTGATTCCCCGTACCTTCCATGTTGGCCATGTTCAGGGACTTGGCTCACAGAGTGACACATTGACGCTTGCGACCCGGGTGACGGCAGCACTACAACAAGAACACCGGCATGCGCATCAGTTGATTCCTCATACAGCTCACGATGGAGCCACGCCCATAGCTCCGGAGTCATTCTTCACAGCCTCACGCAGAACTGGCATACGCCAGGCCAGCCTACTCCGATTACGCTTACAGGGAAGGACAACAACGCTACATGGCCCAGATTTTCATTGCAGTGATCTGCTGGTCACACCCTAGTTGTCAGTACGCCACAGCCACTCCCTCACGGCTAGTATACACCCACACCACACCCATCCAGCACAGGCGTCACAGGACACGTGACCCTGCCAATAAAAAAGACAGGGCGCACGTGCTCGACGCCATTTCAGAGTTGCTCGCACCGGATGCACTGCGGCCGGCACAGGCACACCGGCACGGTGACTTTCGGTTCACTGAGGTACGGGTACCGTAACTGCTGAGCGGGTGTACAGCCTGCGGTGATGGCCCGTCCCGGCGGTTTGGACAGCTCAGGTTTTGTGTGCCCTGCTGGACTGCAGTGTAGGCCTGAGCCACCGAACAGGGAGGTCTACCACCACGTGCGTGGCCTCACTGTTCACTGAGTTAGTGACACCGCAAGGACTGACCGGGTGTGCAACCTGCGATGATGATAGGTGCACTAGTATGTCCTCTGGCATGGCAAAATCAAGACGCAGCACCAAATGTGAGACCTGTTGGCCTGCGGAGCGGGACTGCATGATGCCGAGGGTGCCCTGTCAGCGAAAAGGTGAACAGTGAGGCCTGGGTGCGCAGCGGTGGGCAAATACGTATGGGCGGCGGGAGTGGATACACAAAGGCGGCACAGCGATTTAGGCGTCCGCAATCGTATATACTCTCCCATTACTAATTCTGTACTATGTTTAGATGTGGGAGCTTGAGGGCTCCACTAGGTCCCGGCACGTGGTTGGAGACACAGCACTCACTGTCCCTCTTCATCTCTTCCTTTCTCTCCTTCACACTCTTTCTCTCTCTCTTCTTCTCTCACTCTTTCTCTCTTTCTTTTTGTCTTCCTCTCACTCTTTCTTTCTTTTTCTCTCTCTCTTCCTGTAACTCCCACTGTTTCTCTCTTTCTCTCTGTCTTCCTCTCACTCCTTCTTTCTTTTTCTCTCTGTCTTCCTCTCACTCTTTCTTTCCCTCTCTATCTCTCTTTCTCTCTCCTTTGATGGACGCATGACGCACAATCTTATCTTGCTTTTTGTCTTGCAGGCCTGCGATGAAGCGTGGCCATCCTGCAATCAACACTCAACCTGAATTGTGAGCTCCGCTCTCCGCGTGTACACAACGGGTGAGGAGGTTTCTTCGGCACGTGGTGGACCCTCTTCGACACACGCCGTGGTGTAAGATGAGCAGAGAGGCTTGTTTGCGCAGCGGCGGGCAGTCACCTCCGGGCAGTGGGAGTGGATGGGGTGCAGCAGCCTGGGTGCGCAGCGGCACGCAGTCACCTCCGGGCAGTGGAAGTGCATGGGGTGCAGCAGCCTGGGTGCGCAGCGGCTGTCATACACCTCTGGGCAGTGGGAGTGGATGGAGTGCAGCAGCCTGGGTGTACAGCAGCTGGTAGACACCTCTGGGCAGTGGAAGTGGATGGGGTACACTAGCCTGGATACACAAAGGCGGGACAGCGATTTAGGCATACGCAGTTGTATGTACTCATCCATTACTGATTCAATTTTTATGTTTCAGATGACTAAGCTTGAGGGCTGCCCTATATCCCAGCAAGTGGTTGGAGACACACCAGTGACAGAAAGGTGAGCTGTGAGGATTTTCTCCACAGTGTCAACACTCACTCTCCCTCTCCATCTCTTCCTTTCTGTCACTCACACTCTTTCTCTCTCTCTCACTCTCTATCTCTTCCTTTCTCTCTCTCACACTCTTTCTCTCTTTCTCTGTCTCTTCCTCTCTCTCTCATTCTTTCTTTCTCTTCCTCTCTCACTCTTTCTCTCTCTTCCTCTCTCTCACTGTTTCTCTCTCTTCCTCTCTCTCACACTGTTTCTCTCTCTTCCTCTCTCTCACACTGTTTCTCTTTCTCTCTTCCTTGTATCTCACTCTCTCTCTTTCTCTGTCTTCCTCTCTCTCACACTTTCTCTCTTCCTCACTCTCACTCTTTCTCTCTCTCTCTTCCTCTCTCTCACTCTTTCTCTCTCTCTTCCTCTCTCTCACTCTCTCTCTCTTTCTGTCTCTCACTCTTTCTCTCTGTCTTCCTCTCACTCTTTCTTTCTTTTTCTCTCTCTCTTCCTGTCACTCCCACTGTTTCTCTCTTCCTTGTATCTCACTCTCTCTCTGTCTTCCTCTCTCTCACACTTTCTCTCTTCCTCACTCTCACTCTCTCTCTTTCTGTCTCTCACTCTTTCTCTCTCTCTTCGTCTCTCTCACTCTCTCGCTGTCTTCCTCTCACTCTTTCTTTCTTTTTCTCTCTCTCTTCCTGTCACTCCCACTGTTTCTCTCTTTCTCTCCGCTTCCTCTCACTCTTTCTTTCTCTCGCTCTCTCTCCTTTGATGGACAAATGACGCACAATCCTATCTTGCTTTTTATCTAACAGGCTGTGATTCACGAATCGACGTCCCCCCCCCACACCACCACAGCTGAACGCGTGTACAAACTGCGATGATGCGTGGCCATCCTGACAACGCCTGACAAAGTTGCTTCAGCACGTGGTGCACCCTCTTACACACACGCCGGTGGCGGAAGGTGAGCAGAGATACTTCTTTCCGCAGCAGCGGGCAGTAACCTCTGGGCAGTGGGAGTGAATAGTGTGCAGCAGCCTGGGCGCACAAGAGCGCACAGACACCTCCGAGCAGTGGGAGTGGATGGGCTGCAGCAGCCTGAGTGCGCATTGCCGAAACAGATAATTAGGCGTGTGCAGTTGTATGTACTCTGCAATTACTAATTCTATACTATCTTTCAGATCACTAAACTTAAGGGTGCACTATGTCCAGGCACGTGGTTGGAGAAACACCGGAGGCACAAAGGTAAGCTGCGAAGATTTTCTCCAGTGTCAACACTCCTTCTCCATCTCTTCCTTTCTCTCTCTCACACTTTCTCTATTTCTCTGTCTGTTCCTCTCTCTCATTCTTTCTTTCTCTCTTCCTCTCTCTCACTCTTTCTCTTTCTCTCTACCTCTCTCTCACAGTTTCTCTCTCTCTCTTTTCCTTGTATCTTACTCTTTCTCTCTCACTCTTTCTCTGTCTTTGTCTGTCTTCCTCTCTCTCTCTCTCCTCTCTCTCACTCTTCCTCTCTCTCTCTCCCTCTCTCTTCCTCTCTCTCACTCTTTCTCTATTTCTTTGTCTTCCTCTCTCTCTCAATCTTTCTTTGTTTCTCTCTTTCTCCCTCACTCTTTCTCTTTCTCCTTTGCTGGACGCATGATGCACCATCTTATCTTTCTTTTTGTCTTACAGGCTGTGATTCACAAATGGTCCAGCGATGACACGACATGGCTGTACATAGTTTTATTTGTTGTTGTTTTGTTTTAATAAAATGTTTTATATGTAAATCCATACATGACTAAGATTCTTATATGTCCAACCTAACGTGACTCTCACATTTGTTTGTGGGGGGTGGGGGTGAGGGGAGATGGCGGACAAGGAGCTCCTACTGGGGGATGTCGGAGCAGTGTTGGGTGTCCGACCCGCATGATCGTTGCCTCCATTACATCTGTTCTCAGAGACTTAAGAGCCGGCGGTCTGGCTCGTAGATGAAGAACTGCGAGCCGACTAGCAGGCTCATAGAGGGAGAACCGCGGCCCGTCAGTTCGCAGAGGAAGAGCTGCGGGCCAGCTCGCAGAGGAACACCTGCGGGCCGACTAGTATAGGGAAAGGTGCGGGCCATCGGCTTCCAAAGGGATAGCTGCGGAACACTGATGTGGGGAGAGGGAGCGTGAAGAGCGTATCTCGCAGAGAGACACCTCCGGTATATTTCCAGTAATGGCTTCACAGATACAACTGCAGGCCCGAGAACTCGCACCCGAAGTGCTGTGAGCCGACAAGTGGTTCGCAGAGGCAGACTTGCGGGCCCAAGTATGTTGTTGGAGGTATGCTGTTGATGGTGGAAAAGGGTGCGTTACCTGCTGATGTAGGGAGACGCAGCGTGAAAGCGGTATCTCGCACAGACAGAGCTCCGGTATATTAAATTGCCCCCGGGACCTTTCTTTCATATTTTCACTCGATGCGAGGCACAAGATGGCTGCTAACACTTCCTGGTTTGAATTGTTAGCAGCCAATCAAAGGCAAGCTCGTGCTCGGGAGTTAGGCACAGTCCAGATATATATATCTTTTTTTCCGTTAATATCTCAAAAACTACTGAACGGGTTTCCACCATTTCCACAAAACCGCACTTTCTGACCAAGACCTTTCTCCCTGCCAAATTTGCAATTCTTTCTTTGTCACACAGTACATTTAATGCACCGCTCTCATCAAGAATGGAATCAGTAATGGCACAATTTCCCTGTTGCTCCACACATAAATACATGTAAAGAACAAATCAGAATAGTTCCTTTATTTTTTCAAATTGCAAAACTTCTCTCTATTGGTTATTTTTTAACTTTCCATATTAACAGTTTTTTAAAAATTTAAGAACACATACAGGTGAGAAGTTCAACGTATTCTATCAACAAACTTTCTAGAACATTCTACGACACGTGCAGGTTAAAAGTTCATAATTTTTTCAAACCTAACGATATTTTTTTGCAACATTTTCTCGAACATTTAAGGGCACGTGCAGGTTAAAAGTTCACCATTGTTTTAAGTTCGAACAGTGCCTTCCAAATGCAAGAAGCAGGTGTGGTTGAACTGAGCAAATTTTATCCTATCATATGAACTCTACGTTGAAACTGCTTTTTTATTAACCAATCACAAAGATGCTTTTCGACAAACTAATATGCACCCTACTTTTTAGTAAACAATGTTTTTCATCTCCCAATCAGTTATCGTTTTGTATGAGAAAAAAAGTAGTTCCCCATCTTTAAACATATCTCTTATTCTACGAACGGACTGCATGAGCTACAGACATCTATCCATATCTTCCAGCTACACCTTCAAAATGCTAGTGTGGATCGTAGGACATAGCTATGTTTTCTGGTGCAAGAGGTATGCAGAACAGAGACGTATTGACTTAGACCTAGGTTTACAAAATGTGGACATTAAATGGTTTGGACAGAGAGGATTGAAGTGGCACCAATTACTCCCTTTGGTTAAAACATGTTTGCATCTCCAACTCCCTGACCTCATGATTGTGCACTGTGGTGGAAACGACCTAGGCACATTGACTGGGGTAGGTTTGGAAATGCTAATGAAGGACACCTTTAGACAATTGATGTTGCTTTTGCCTCAAACTGTCTTTGTATATTCCAATATATGCCAAAGACAGAAGTGGAAATGGTCAAACAAATTTTGTCCTCAGATTGAAAAATCTAGGAAGAATGTCAACAAAGCTGTGTCTGCATACCTCAGAGACCATAGAATGGGGTCGATCTACAACAACAACATACGTTATGATATGGCTGATATCTACAGAAGTGATGGAGTACACTTCACAGATAAGGGAAATCGAGTTTTTCTGAATAACCTGAAGCTGTGCATCCGCACTTATATGTAGCTCCAACTAATAAACACAAAGGCTCTTTTTAGAGCTGCCTTATATTCCCAATATCGGTTCGCAGACTGACAACTGCGATCCGGCTAGCACAGGGAGACCTGCGGGCCGTCGGGCAGCCTCGCAAAGGGAGAGCTACGACCTGTGGGCTCCGCTCGCACAGAGAGAGCTACGGGCCGTCGGCTCGCAAACGCAGAGCTGTGAGCCAATGGACTGGTAGTGTTTTATGGTTTAGGGTAGTGCAGTGGTGTTTGTGTAGTGTAGGGGGTGGTGCTGGGGTAGCGTTTTACGGTTTAGGGTAGTGCAGTGGTGTTTCTGTAGTTTAGGGGGTCATGCTGGGGGTAGTGTTTTAGGGTTTAAGGTAGTGCAGTGGCGTTTCTGTAGTGTAGCGGGTCATGCTGGCAGTAGTGGTTTAGTGTTTAGTTACGTAGTGCAGTGGTGTTTGGGTAGTGTATGGGGTCGTGCTGGGGTAATGTTTTAGGGTTTTGGGTAGTGCAGTGGTGTTTCTGTAGTGTAGGTGGTCGTGCTGGGGGTAGTGTTTTAGGGTTTAAGGTAGTGCAGTGGTGTTTCTGTAGTGTAGGGGGTCGTGCTGGCAGTAGTGGTTTAGTGTTTAGTTAGGTAGTGCAGTGGTGTTTGGGTTGTGTAGAGGGTCGTGCCGACAGACTGACTCACAGAGCTCCGAGCCAACGGACTGGCTTCTAAAGGCATAGCCGCGACCTCGTGATGTGGGGAGAGGCAGCGTGAAAGGAGTATCTTACACAGACACAGATGCCAGTGTTGCCTCGCAGAGGTAAAACTACACACCCGATGGCTTCTACACGGAGAGATGCGAGCTGACGGACTAAGTCACAAAATGGCTGCCAACACTTCCTAGTTTCAACCGTTCACAGCCAATGAGCCGCGAGCTCGTGCTCGTAACCCTCAGCCAATCAGATGTCAGAATTCTCAAATATCGATATCTGTAAAATTTGATATTTCTCAAAAACTACTGAACGGATTTACACCATTTCGAACAAAAGTGCGCTTTCTCGACCACAACCTTTCTCCCTCACAAATTTGGCGTAATTCCGTTCAGCAGTTTGACCTGTAGCCTTGTCTAAAGTTTCCTATGGAAAATGCATTGAGAAAACACATTTTGGGACTCCCCTTTTTTCTCAGCCCCCCCTTGACCAAACACCCCCAAACTTTCAAGATAGGAGCTGATCAAAAAAGAGAAACTTTTTGAAAATTTCGTAAAGATTCGTCAAACGACGCCAAAGTTATAAGCACATGGAGGGCTCCAGGAGAGGGGCCGCGCAACCCCCCTCCCAACATGAGTGAAGCCCCGGGGCTGCGGGGACCCCAGCGGGCCCCTGCAGCCCCAGCGACCCCCAGCTATTATTTTTTAAGAAATGCCCGCGGGACCTAGCCCACCCGGGGACCTCATTAAAATAAAACGCGGGAATCCGCGACCCCAGCGCGAATTGCGCCGATTTTTTTTATTATAAAAAATGCTTTTTGGGCCCTGGGGTCCTTCTGGGACCCCTGAGCAGGCCTAGGGGGTCACGGTGTTTCTACCCTGCCCCCTTCTCTTGTTTTATACCTTTGTTTCTCTGTTTTCTAGTGACTCGCTTCTACCGAGCCACAAGATGGCTGCCAACACTTACTGGTTTGTAGTGTTCGCAGCCAATCACAGTGAAGCTCGTGCACAGGACTTAGGCTCCGCCCAGATATCGAAACTTGTATTTTTCTTATTTCTCAGCAACCACTGAACGGATTTACACCATTTTACAAAAGGTCGCTTTCTGAGCCAAGCACTACCTTTTTGCCAAATTTGGGGTAATTCCGTTCAGTAATTCGGCTGTAGCCTTGCACAAAGTTCCCTATGGGAAATTGATTTTTTGACTCTTATTTTTTGTATTTCTCAAAAACTACTGAACGGATTTACCCCATTTAAAAAAAAGGTTGCTTTCTGAACCAAGCTCTACCTTTCTGCCAAATTTGAGGTAATTCCATTCAGCAGTTCGGGCTGAAGCTCGTCGCAAAATTTCCTATGGAGAAAACGTGTTTTGGGACCCCCCTTTTTTCTCAGCCCCCGCTTGACAAATCACCCCCAAACTTTCAAGATAGGAGCTAACCTAAAAAGTGCAACTTTTTGCAAAATTTCATAAAGATTCGTCAAACGACGCCAAAGTTATTAGCAAATCAAAAAATGCTTTTCCTATGGAAACTAGGTTGTAACTATAACTACCTACTGGCGACCGCCAGTAGGTAATATATATATATATATATATATAAAATAATATATATTAATTGTATTAAATATTACAATTAATTTTAACAAAATAGATTACATTTAATATACATTTTAACAAAATATAACAAATAATCTTAATTTAAAAAAAGATAAACACACAAACAATATTTTACACATTATATATATATATATATTTACTTTAAAACAATTAAACTATTCTTTTTAATTTATTTTAAAACGTTAAAATTATATAAAAATAAAAAATTTATATATCAATAATTTAAAATATAACAAAAAAAAACATTCTATAATAAATTAAAACATTGAACTATTAAAAAATATTTACATTTCCCAATACAGTCAGTGCAAAAGTAGGGAAAGTGTTGGATAGTGGAGAGGTAAAAATGATTATTCCCACTCCAATAACTACAACAGTAGGGAAAGTGTGGGATAGCGAAAGGGTAAAAATTACTATTCCAACTCCAATGAGTGCAACAGTAGGATAAATGTTGAATAGCGGAGGGATTAAATGTACTATTCCAACTCCAGTCAGTGCAACTGTAGGGAAAGTGGTGATTAGCGGAGGGGTAAAATTTACTATTCCCAGTCCAGTGAGTGCAACAGTAGGGAAATTGTTGTATAGCAGAGGGTAAAAATTAATATTCCCACTCCAGTAAGTGCAACAGTAAAGATAGTGTTGGATAGCGGAGGGGTAAAAATTACTATTCCCACTCCAATGAGTACAACAGTAGGGAAAGTGTTGGATAGTGAAGGGGTAAAAACTATTATTCGCACTCCAGTGATTGCAACAGTAGGGTAAGGGGCCGATTCCGATCTCAGTCGGAAGGGCTCCTAGCGGCATATGCCAGTAGCGAGTCCGAGTCGAACGTGTGATTTCCGTGCGACTCATACAGCTGTATGAGCGAGCAAGTACGATGCAATAATCGCCTCACACTCCGACCGACTCGTACCCGTCAGCGATGCCTCCAGAGCGACTCAAAGATGTCCGACGCGTACGGCGCAATGCGTTCGATTCCCGGCCGGCCAAGTACGATGCGCGTTGTGAGCAGCTGGTGCGAGTCGGAACCTCCGGCTCGAAAAAGCTCTGGGAAGCGTACTTCAGGGGTCCGCGCCGGACCCCCCTTCGCCTGGGGCCCTACTACTCGGGCAGCCTTCTCACCCATGCATGTACGTTGCGGGGGGCACTGACGCGAACACGCGACAGGGGGCGCCCTTTTTCAAGACGTACGTTTTCACGATGGAAGCCTCTTAACGCGACGTACAACAGGCTCCCTTTGACTTCAATGGGGCTCTGAGCGGCCCGAGTCCGTCAGCGCTGCAGCGCATCGTACTCTGTCGCTCGGAGCCCCGCAGCACGAGTCGGTCGAAAAGCTCTATGGGACAGAGTCGGTCGTAGGGCTTTCCGAGCGAGATCGGAATCGGCCCCCCAAGTGTTGGATAGCGGAGGGATTAAATTTACTATTCCACCTCCAGTGAGTGCAACAGTAGGGTAAGTGTTTGATAGCGGAGGGATTAAAGTTACTATTCCAACTCCAGTGAATGCAACAATAGGGAAAGTGTTGTATGGCGGAGGGGTAAAATTTACTATTCCCACTCCAGTGAGTGCAACAGTAGGTAAATTGTTGGATAGGGGAGGGGTAAACTTTACTATTACCACTCCAGTGAGTGCAACAGTAGGGAAAGTGTTGGATAGTGAAGGGGTAAAAATTACTATTCCCACTCCAGTGATTGCAACAGTAGGGTAAGTGGTGGATAGCGGAGGGATTAAATTTACTATTCCACCTCCAGTGAGTGCAACAGTAGGGTAAGTGTTGGATAGCGGAGGGATTAAATTTACTATTCCAACTCCAGTGAATGCAACAGTAGGGAAAGTGTTGTATGGCGGAGGGGTAAAATTTACTATTCCCACATCCCACTATTCCCATATTGTAATATTAATTACATATAACAAATACCTACAAATATTATATAAAATAAAAATAAAAATTCCCAAAAATAAATATTTTAAACTAGAAAATATTTACAAACAAAAACATTAATTATTACATAAATGTATATATTTTATTTCCTACCCTATAACACCACACAAATCACACCACACTTCGAAATTTTGGAAAAAAATATACTTCCATATTTAACATAATTATCAATTAAAAAAATATTCTTAATAAAAAAATAATTAATAAAAAATTAACTACCCACACTTTAACCCTATAATCCCCACAACACACACCTAAATTAAACTGTAAAATAATAAATTACACAATTAAAACTTATTTTAAAATTACAAACTATTACTAATAAACAACTAATTATAAAGTAAAATGTATTTAATACCCACCCTTTACCCCTTTAAAATAAAAAACACAAAAAAATTAACAATTACCCAAAATAAATATCCAATAATTAACAACTTTATATTAATTAATTAAACATAAATTACTTCCCACCCTTTACCCCTATAAACACAACACACACCTAACATTAATTACACAATTACCATAATTAATTTTTAATTAAATTAATAAAATTAACAAATAATGATTAATAAAAAAAAATACTTGCCACCCTTTACCACTATAAACCCCAAAACACACACCTGAAAATAATTACACAATTACCGTAATTAATGACCAATTAATTAATATTAATTAACAACCAATTATTAATTAATAATAAATTAATTTACACATTTAACGCTATAACATCTCAATTAAATATTAATAAATAAAAAATAATCATTAATTTAATATAATTAAATTACTTCCCACCCTATTCCCCTACAAACCCATAACCCGCTACGGAACTAAAAAACACAAAATTCAAATTAAAAAAAATTAATAACTACTAAAAATGTAACACATATATTAAAAAATATAAACAATTCTTATACAAAAAAATACATCATATACATTTAAAATATATACTAAAATACATAACATTAATTAAAAAATCGATATTTTTAACAACTATATTTTTGCAAACGATATTAAACACTTCGATATTTTTTAAATCAATATTATTTACCTTAAGTCGATATTCTTGACCACAATATTCTTGCTGTCGATATTTCTCACTCACGATATTTGTGACTTGATATTTCTGCCAGTCGATATTTAAAACTCGATATTGTGTCTCATCACCGTTCTGGGAAGTTGTTAATAGTGCCGGGTCCGCCCCCAACTCATACACTGGATGCATTTCCGCTGGTCTCCTTGGAGGAGCTACGGCTAGTTTGCACCAAGATCAAATCCGGCTCCCCTTCTGACCCCCTCAAACCCGACCAGTTCATGAGATCGCTACCTTCGCTCTTGCCACCTCTGAGCCAGGTGATCAATAAATCTTTGTCTAGTGCGACTGTTCCTAACACTTGGAGGCAAGCGAGGGTGGTTCCTCTGCTCAAGAAACCTACCCTGGACGCTGCCAAATTGGAAAACTATCCCACGATCTCTCTTCTCCCGTGGATCGCTAAGATCACTGAGACTTACGTCAATTCCACTCTTACCAGATTTTTGAAAGAAAACAACTGCCTGGACATTTCTCAGAACGGCTTCCGCTAAGGTCACAGTACGGAGTCTGCTCTCCTGGCTGTCATAGAGCATCTTAGGCTCGCTCTAGATGAGCGACGTACGTCGGCTCTGATTCTTTTAGACCTCAGCGCCGCATTTGATACGGTCTCTCATCGGATCCTGTTACGTAGGCTGAAGGAGGCAGGTGTTGTGGGCCCGGCCTTGACCTGGTTTGCTTCCTTTCTCTCTAACAGGACCTTCCAGGTCGTTGCCCCTCCTTTTGCCTCCACGTTCCATGCCAACAAACAAGGGGTCACGCAGGGCTCCGCGTTTGAGCCCCACGTTTTTCAATCTTTATGTCCAACCTCTGGCGGTCCTGGCGAGGAGCAGAGGGCTTACGATTGTATCATACGCTGATGATACACAGCTGGTGGTGGCTCTCTCGGACAACACCGGGGGTGCAGCATCGAAGTTTCAGGAAGATCTCACGGCTGTTGCCGAGTGGATGACTGACAACTGTCTCCAACTAAACTCCAGCAAGTCAGAGGTCCTGCTGGTGGGAAATCATCAAGAGCTGTGGGGGGACTGGTGGTGGCCGGACATATTGGGCTGTGCACCTACTCCTAAGCAGATGGTGAAAGATCTTGGAGTCTGGGTTGATTCGGTCCTCAGCTTTCAGTTTCAAACCAAGAAAGTTGCAGGGACCTGCTTTGGCATACTTCGGGGGCTTAAACCGTTGCTTGGGTTTTTTGACCCATCCGTCAGGCAAATGATCATCCAGGCCTCCATTTTATCAAGACTGGACTATGCCAATGCACTGTACCTAGGGGTCAACAAGACCGAAACCCTGAGATTACAGCGAGTTCAAAATGCAGCGGCTAGAACCCTGCTGGGTCTCCCCAGAACCTGCCCCACCTCTAGGGCAATCCGTCCGCTGCACTGGCTTCCTGTTGTCAACCAAGTGGAATTTAATTTAAGGTCCTCTGCACTGCTTTCAAAATCTTAAAATTTTCCTATCCGGCCATCTTGTCCAATCTGCTGTCACCTTACTCCCCTACGCGCCAACTTCGCTCAACGGGACAACATCTGGCGACTGTGCCCCGTGTGAGGAGGGCACGGTCGGGCGGGCGCTCTTTCCGTTTCTTGGCTGCCAAGCTTTGGAATGATCTTCCATTCTCCATTCGTGCTTTGGAGAACTACATGGTCTTTCGCAGAGCTATTAAAACCCATCTCTTCCCCACAGCCTAGAGCCTTCTTCTGATCTTCAGCCTCTATGTTCTGCTTCAGCGCTGGGACGCCTCTTTGCTGAGGCAGCTGTGCGCTATACAAAACATGCTAACATAACATAATAGACCCTTCTTCTCAGACACAGCAAATGCTAAAACAGATTGCACAATAGCTGCTGAAAGATGGGTTCTACACTTTGAGGGGATGTTCAGTGGGGATAATGCAGGGGGGTCCGACGTACAGTGGGACTCTGGTATAGAAAGTGCCCCACTGCATTTTAATACTGAAGAGGTACTAAAAGCTATCCTGGCCACAGCTGGAGGGAAAGCGCCAGGCCCGGATGGGGTACCGGCGGATTTGTATAAAGCAGACTCCCTAACCTGGGCCAGGATTTTGACACAAGTGTTTAATGCGGCCTGTTCCTGTTATCTTCCCTCTTCCTGGTCAATGGCCACTATCATACCTATTTTTAAAAAGGGTTTGAGGGACGACCCAGCTTGCTATCGACCAATCTCCCTCTTGGACTCAGCTGCAAACATCATGGGGAAAGTAGTTCTGGATCGGATACCCACCTGGTTAGATAAGTCAAATATTGTCTCAGACTTACAGTATGGCTTTAGACAGGGGAAAGGGATGTTAAATCAGTGTCTCAACCTACATTTGCTCGTGGGGAAGTACACAATAGCAAAAAAGGGATCTTTGCACATGGCCTTTATGGATCTAACGTCGACCTTCGACCGCGTCAATAGATCCAAGTTATGGTCAATCCTTCTGGAGCTGGGTCTTGAGGTGGATCTAGTGGCCTTTCTACACTCTGCCCACAATAATACTAGTGTGATCAAGCAAGGCTTGAGTCCGTAACTCCCCAGACTGGACCACCTCAATATTGAAATAAACAAACAGGATGTCTGGGGGGTTATTTTGATTAGAGTTGTGATAAACCTTAGACCATTAATTCCAAAGTTTTCAAGCTTTATTTCGCTTATTTTTGATATTTCAACAAAGACATTCATAAATCAATAGAGCATGTCTTTTCAAAGAAACACCACATTAGTAAATCGCACAATTCAAAAACGTTTGAAATAGAACTATATACAACATTTACATAGTGCAAAAAAAAAAAGTTGTGACAAAAAATAATAATATATGGAACGTTTTTGTAAACAAATAATGACAACAAATCAATAATCACAAGAAAAACATCAATAGCTCATGTGTGCCAGCCTGAAATTAAACCAGTCCTACATTCATATTAACACCGGACGGACAGTTACTCATTTTCGCAACACATGTTTCCTGTCCTGCCTGTGAGAGGATGGGGATACCTAACCTACTGGTGGGTGTTATCAGAAGCTGCTGAGGGAAATATTATTTAACATTCCTCATGACACACCCCATCAACAGTCCCCATACTCAAAGCCAACGCGTTTCGAATTCCTAACAAATCCGGGATTCTCTTCAGGACTTGGACTTGGTATTTTGGCTCTTAATTGTGGTGTGGAGTTGTTCCACAGGAACTGATGTCCAGAAACGTTGCTTCAAATCTTATATTGTGATCGAAGCTTCAAATGTATGTGACGTGTGGGACAACTCAGTGGTGTCAGTCATTGCTGCCGGTTTGGAAGCAGAGTAGCATGTTGGATTGATATTTCCCGCAGTATAGAGAAAGAATTACAGGAAACAGAAACGATTTGGGAGCAGCTGCTGTTTAAAAGCGTCCGCATCAATTATGGCTTTTTTCAATTTTAAGGTAATGGACTGACATCCTGTTTGTTTATTTCACAATAACACTAGGGCAGCGGTGAGATATAATGAGGGTGGCTGTGAGTCAGCTTCATGGACTGTTAAGAGAGGGGTCAGGCAGGGGTGTATCCTGGCCCCCCCATTGTTTACACTCTATATTAACAAGTTAGGGGACATCCTTTTGGCTACTAGCAGAGACATTCCGAGAGCTGGCGCCAAATTAATACAGCAAAACACAAATGTCAATGGAGGTCCCTCCACTGGCAAACAAGAGGTAAGAGAGGTTAGGGAATGGATACCTCCTCCCAACTAGAAATACACTGCCCCACTTGTATCCATCCAGAACTACCCTCTAGAGGTCCTAAAATCCTTAGGTGGCGAACACCGCAGAATGCGGAAAGGAAGCAAATCCTCTTTGTTATTTAACCCTAACACACCCTATTGGTGTCATGCTTCATCATCGGGTTCACCCCGACTCCTACAGGTCAGGGTAGGCTCGACCATATTTCAGGGAGCTCTTAGGAGATGTAGGCCAGGGGGACTTAAAGATAAAAATCCTACTTCGTTTCCCAGGTATCCCTTTTATTCTCGGGGACGTAGTGGATGTTAAAAAAGCAATAAAAACTGGTCTTTTTGGAGTAATGGTCCTATGACCCTAATAATCCGCCAGCATGTTTCAGCCCAAAAATTGGTGGCCTCAAGGGTCCTGGGCTTTCATCAGGGCACAAAAGGTTCCCTCCCTGGCATTGACAGTAAATTATTCTATATATATTTGTTTTGAAGGAACAGAAAGCTGTAACCTTTGTGCAAAGTATAATGGGGAGTATACTTCTCTCCCTTCTTTAGGTACGAGAAAAATTCTGCCTGTAAGGGAAACAAAAAGACAACAAAACATACAATTCAATAACTGTAGTCTGTGTGTGTGACCGCACCCATCATGCACGGGTGCTCTTATTCCAGAAAATATCTGATCACTGGTGCGTGATAGTAACTCTGAGCTAAAAATAGATCTGTTGATCTCACCTTGCCCGATAGGCAGTATGCGTGAACTATCGCACTATATTTTATTCGCACTAGTGCACTTCTCCTTGTACTTGTCCTAGATGCTCAAATACACCCACTCATGTCCGATCTGTAATAAGAATCCATTCATACTTGATGCCAGATGTCTGTGCCAATACAAGTGCGTCGCATGCCAGTGATGGTATAATCGCATGCCATTTAAAATATCAATGAGCGCAACACACATACAATAGTATCCCGTCGCGCTTAATTGCAAAGAAAACGGGCGCATCTTACATACGCGCTGAGTCCAGTAGCGCTCACATGCTCTTACCGTGACCGGGGGAACAAATAGTGTCCCTTGGATAACGGCACGGGCAGCCTTGTAGTCAAACGCTGTTAAGAAAACAGGTAAAACTACAGCGTTAATACCACCATTCATACATACGAGTGACATTCGTATTACCTCTATCCATCGTCGCGGTATCGTTGTAGACTTACTACTTCAAAGGTCCTACCCCGTGGGCCACCTAATTGGTGTCCGTATATCCCGGCTCTTGCACCGAGCTGGCTGGTACACCCGTTTAAGTATACGAGCCATCCCGCCTCGCACACGGATGCCGGGAGTGTTTGAGGGGCGGGGCGCTTGCGAGCAGTGTCATTTCCTGTGCGCATGTACTGTAAGAACTACCGGGAACCCCTAATGCTCATGGGAAACGTAGTTCTTGTTCACAGTCGGTAATAGACTGCTCTGCTCCCAAAGGTATATGGGAGCTGTGGTGCAGAACCCAGAGTGAAATTCCTGGTATGCCTCACTAAAGAGGGGTATCACTACTCTAATTAATAAAAGAGTGTAAAACCAACGGTTGTAAAGTAGTGTGCCCGTACATACTAAAACTAGGTGTGTGTTGGTACTGCCTCTTTAATCAGTGTCGCGCTGGGCTATACTGCGGGTTACTGGAAAGATAGCGGGTTCGTGCAAAGTACTCGAATATGGGTGCATAGGAATTGAAGAATCATAACACCAATCTGTAATGGTGATGTGTACTGTCTGTATAGAAATAGGACTCTCAGTATAGAACAAGGGATTTAAGCCGCCTGTTCTAAATTATTTGGCTGAGGAAGTGAAACTGGCTAGACCTATACTCGGAAATATCGCGCCGGGTAGAATTAACAGCCATGTGCTTTGTTCCAGGATGATGCAGTCAGTTCAGATGTGCTGATAAAATAACACATATGATGATGTATAAATTAGCGCAATATTCAAGGAGAAAGAGAAGGTCAGAAAATGTACTCTAGGTCACCAACGATATCGAATGTTTGTTCTTGATTACATGTAGTGACCTTGTTTTGCTAAGGAATCAGAACTGGGCGCATCCCAAATAGCTCTGATGGCCCCATGCCTGGTTTAATTTCTATTCAGCATGTTCCACGGGATTGAATCGTTCAGTCCTCGTTTGTCAGTGCCCATTCTGTAAACCCATCGTTGTTCTCTCTCCAAGAGTCTCTTGGTGAGGTTAGGGCCCTCTTTAACTTTTTCGATTATGGTCCATTCTATGTCTTGGTCGTCATGATTCTTTTCCACATAGTGGGCCGTCAATTTTGTAGCTGTAATTCTTCGTTTAATGGTGCTTCTGTGTTCACCAATCCGTAGCTGGATTTTTCTGGTCGTCATGCCAACATACGTTTACGTGGTATATGCCCACAAGAAACCTCCGTTCGGCCACAGCAAATCTGGTCAATGTCCCTAAATTTAAGAGGGTTAGAACAGGTGGGAGAGCTTTTAGCTCTGCAGCCTCGCGATTATGGAATGAACTTCCACCTGACATCAGGAGGAGCAGAGACATAATGCAATTCAGGAAGAAACTAAAGACCTGGTTATTTCCAAGGGAAAGGAACACTTAGATGTAATTCCTGAATTCTCTAGTGCTCCTCCTGATGTCCTTCTCTCCCCTTAGGTCTCTATTATCTATAACTCCCTTTTTTCTCTTTCAAATACAGTATGACACATTACATCTATGTACACTTTCAGCGCCAGGATACCCGTTGGGTGACAGTGCGCTATATAAATGCTGTATACAATACAACATACCTAGAGCCACAAGGGCACTTGATCAGGTAGACCACGTTCGAAGTATTGCAGTTAGTGTGGTCTCTCTGCTCCCAGTCGTTCTTTAGACCTAGGTTGATGCTGGTGGTGTGCTTGGTGAAGGGGCATGCCACACAGATTCCGCACAGGAAGTGTCCCTTCACTGGTGGTTGATTCCATAAGGTCAATTGGCCCTCACGTGTGGGTTCCCATGTGTCCGTATGAACCAGTGTGTTCCTGATACTTCTATTCCTCCTGAACGAGAACATTGGTTTCTCAAATGTAAGTTTGTTGGACGTGAGGATGCGCCAGTTTCTGTTTATGATTTTCTTTATATTATTGGAGGATGAACTGTGTGTGGTAACACATATAAGTGCTTTAGTTTCCTTCTTGATGTTGGTTTCCAATAGGGCTTCACGTGGTGTATTACATGATCTCTTTTTGGCTTGCTCGATGACCTTCTTAGGATATCCCTTCTCCTCCAATCTTGTAGTGAGGTTTCTGGCTTCTTCATTGTAATCCTCCAGTTTAGAACAATTCCTCCGTATCCTTAGATACTGTCCTATGGGGAGATTTTCTCTTAAAGAACGAGGATGTGCACTATCAAAGTGCAACAAACTGTTTCGGTCTGTAGGTTTCTTGTACAGCTTGCTCTCTAGTCTTCCATCTTTGGCTATAATGTTGATGTCCAAAAAGGAGACACACCTGTTGTTAGTGGTGCTAGTGAATCTCAGATAGGGGTTGATACTGTTGATCCACGTCATAAATTCAGTGGTGCTGTCTTGGTCTCCATGCCAGATGACAAAAATGCCATCTATATATCTGAGCCATTGTCGTATGTTGTTAGAAAAGGGGTTATTGGACCAGATGTATTCCTCCTCTAGATGTCCCATGTAGAGACAGGCAATACTAGGGGCAAAAGTACTGCCCATGGCAGTCCCATGGACTTACAAGTACAATTGGTCCTCAAATTTGAAAAAGTTTTCAATGAGGGCAATGCGCATGAGGTCAACAATAAATCCCACTGGTGCCTGCCATAGCCACTCTTGTCTCCTCAGTATGGTCTGTATGACCTGAATGCTCTCCTCTTGGGGTATGCTCGTTTACAGCGCTTCCACGTCTAGGCAGACCATTATCTCCTTTGTTGGGTCGTATTCAATCTCTGTCAGTATATTAAGGAGATGTTTCGTGTCTCTCACGTAAGATTTAATCTTAGGGACGAGTGGGCGTAAAAAGAAATCAGTATACTGTGAGAGTGGTTCAAGGACCGACCCTATGCCAGACACTATAAGTCTTCCAGGGGGTGGGACCCTCCCTTTGTGTATTTTAGGGATGGTATAGAACACAGATGTTCTAGGTTCTCCATTGTTCAGGAAATCTCTCTCGTTGTTATTAATCAATTCCCTTTCTAGCGCTTTGCTTGTGATGTCAGTGATAGTCTTCTGCAAACGCGCCGTGGGGTCCCTTTGTATCTTTCTATAATTCCTTCCGTCCGACAGCAGGTCCATGCATGCTGATCTGTATGCGTTGACCTCTTGAATTACAATCGCTCCCCCTTGTCAGCGGGTTTGATAATAAGGTTTTTTCGTTTTGACAGGGAGTCCAATGCTTTTCTTTGGACCTGGCTAAGGTTGTTATAGGTGTTGAAATTCGGTTGGAGTGACTCGATTTCTTTACTGACTGCTTCCTCAAACGCCAATACCTCGGGGGGCATCATGGACGAAGGAGGGCAAAAGGTGGATTTCTCACGTAACGTTGTGTATCCCGTGTCTTTTTCTTGTTCAGGTTTTCCTTGAAAAAAGGTTTTCACATGGATTTTCCGAAAGAACTCGCTGAGTTCGCAGCAGGTTATGAATTTGTCTATGTGCGTGGTCGGGACAAATCCTAGGCCTTTATTAAGTACCTCAAGTTCGTCTGTGGTCAAGATTTCTTCTGTCAGATTTACCACCAGATCTACTTGGTGCTTGGGCCTGCCAATTGATCTTTGGTTTGGCTTCTTGTGTTCACCCGTGCATCTTCCTCCCACTGGACCTTTCTGTTTGCCCGTCTCCCCCGTCTGCCTCTTCTCCCACCCCGACCTAAAAAATGATGCTGATTCTGATTTGGTTGGTAATATGGCATTCCATAATATTGTTATGGGCCTTGGAACGGCTGTTGGTTGAATGGACCAGGCCAAGGAAACATCGGTGGAGGGTACCCCTGGTTCTGTCCACCTCTCCTTGGTCGTTGTTGTTGTCTGCCCCTCCAACTGTTGTTGGAGTTATCACTGGACCACTCATCTTGGTCTGAATAAACAGAAACCGAGTCACTTCTATTTGAAGATCCTGTGTCACTCTCTGGTTGTTTGGTATAATCGTCCCGGATATAGGGGTACACTTTTTCATGGGAATTTAAAAAAAAATCTTTTTGGAGTTTATTTATCTTACTCTGCATCAGAAATTCTTTGTGTTCCCCTATCTCCTTATTCACCTCTTCAAGTTTCTTTTTGAAGACGGTGATTTTAATTTGAGTGCTCAAGGCATCTTCACTTGTTTTAATATTCACGAGGAGAGCCTCAGATAGGCGTTTGGCCGTATTAATTATTAGGATCAGCCAATCGCGTGTGCAACGCCACGCGATCAGCGACCACTCTTTCTTGAAAATAGGGTCATCAAGAAAAATCCGGGGTTCATTCGTGACTATTAGGCCTGTAGGGGCAGCATTACCCCTCAAATATTCGGTCATTATAGCACCGTGAAGTAAGGTCTTCATTTGATTTCTTTTCATCTATTTTATCTCATCCCAATTCTGAGATTGATTGAGGCATTGGGAGATATTGGTATCAGGTAACAACGACGGGGCCGCCAGGATTGCTGATGCCATGTCATCAGTATATCCAATCCCTAATAGCTCAGCCATGTTTTTGACTGAGGCTACTAGCGCTATGATGTCGTATTTATTCTTGTTGTAATGGAAAGTTCGGAAATTCCTGGGGGTCAGATCTAAGATCAAGGAGATTAAGTATGGACTAAGAGAAGATAAGGAAACTATCCTATACCCCACAGCTGTACGCTGCACAAGTACTGCAAAACACAAATGTCAATGGAGGTCCCTCCACTGGCAAACAAGGGGTAAGAGAGGTTAGGGAATGGATACCTCCTCCCAACTAGAAATACACTGCCCCACTTGTATCCATCCAGAACTACGCTCTAGAGGTCCTAAAATCCTTACGTGGCGAACACCGCAGAATGCGGAAAGGAAGCAAATCCTCTTTGTTATTTAACCCTCACACACCCTATTAGTGTCATGCTTCATCATCGGGTTCACCCCAACTCCTACAGGTCAGGGTGGGCTCGACCATATTTCAGGGAGCTCTTAGGAGATGTAGGCCAGGGGGACTTAAAGATAAAAATCCTACTTCGTTCCCCAGGTATACCTTTTATTCTCGGGGACGTAGTGGATGTTAAAAAAGCAATAAAAACGGGTCTTTTTGCAGTAATGGTTCTATGACCCTAATAATCCGCCAACATGTTTCAGCCCAAAAATTGGTGGCCTCAAGGGTCCTGGGCTTTCATCAGGGCACAAAGGTTCCCTCCCTGGCGTTGACAGTAAATTATTCTATATATATTTGTTTTGAAGGAACAGAAAGCTGTAACCTTTGTGCAAAGTAAATGGGGAGTATACTTCTCTCCCTTCTTTAGGTACGAGAAAAATTCCGCCTGTAAGGGAAACAAAAAGACAACAAAACATACAATTATACAATTCAATAACCGTAGTCTGTGTGTGTGACCGCACCCATCATGCACGGGTGCTCTTATTCCAGAAAATATCTGATCACTGGTGCGTGATAGTAACTCTGAGCTAAAAATAGATCTGCTGATCTCACCTTGCCCAATAGGCAGTGTGCGTGAACTATCCCACTATATTTTATTCTCACTAGTGCACTTCTCCTTGTACTTGTCCTAGATGCTCAAACACACCCACTCATGTCCGATCTGTAATAAGAATCCATTCATACTTGATGCCAGATGTCTGTACCAATACAAGTGCGTCGCATGCCAGTGATGGTAGAATCGCATGCCATTTAAAATATCAATGAGCGCAACACACATACAATAGTATCCCGTCGCGCTTAATTGCAAAGAAAACGGGCGCATCTCACATACGTGCTGAGTCCAGTAGCGCTCACATGCTCTTACCGTGACCGGGGGAACAAATAGTGTCTCTTGGATAACGGCACGGGCAGCCTTGTAGTCAAACGCTGTTAAGAAAACAGGTAAAACTACAGCGTTAAAACCACCATTCATACATACGAGTGACATTCGTATTACCTCTATCCATCGTCGCGGTATCGTTATAGACTTACTACTTCAAAGGTCCTACCCCGTGGGCCACCTAATTGGTGTCCGTATATCCCGGCTCTTGCACCGAGCTGGCTGGGACACCCGTTTAGGTATACGAGCCATCCCGCCTCGCACACGGATGCCGGGCGTGTTTGAGGGGCGGGGCGCTTGCGAGTATTGTCATTTCCTGTGCGCATGTACTGTAAGAACTACCGGGAACCCCTAATGCTCATGGGAAACGTAGTTCTTGTTCACAGTCGGTAATAGACTGCTCTGCTCCCAAAGGTATATGGGAGCTGTGGTGCAGAACCCAGAGTGAAATTCCTGGTATGCCTCACTAAAGAGGGGTATCACTACTCTAATTAATAAAAAGAGTGTAAAACCAACGGTTGTAAAGTAGTGTGCCCGTACATACTAAAACTAGGTGTGTGTTGGTACTGCCTCTTTAATCAGTGTCGCGCTGGGCTATACTGCGGGTTACTGGAAAGATAGCGGGTTCGTGCAAAGTACTCGAATATGGGTGCATAGGAATTGAAGAATCATAACACCAATCTGTAATGGTGATGTGTACTGTCTGTATAGAAATAGGACTCTCAGTATAGAACAAGGGATTTAAGCCGCCTGTTCTAAATTATTTGGCTGAGGAAGTGAAACTGGCTAGACCTATACTCGGAAATATCGCGCCGGGTAGAATTAACAGCCATGTGCCTTGTTCCAGGATGATGCAGAGTCAGTTCAGATGTGCTGATAAAATAACACATATGATGATGTATAAATTAGCGCAATATTCAAGGAGAAAGAGAAGGTCAGAAAATGTACTCTAGGTCACCAACGATATTGAATGTTTGTTCTTGATTACATGTAATGACCGTGTTTTGCTAAGGAATCAGAACTGGGCGCATCCCGAATAGCTCTGATGGCCCCATGCCGGGTTTAATTTCTATTCAGCATGTTCCACGGGATTGAATCGTTCAGTCCTCGTTTGTCAGTGCCCATTCTGTAGACCCATCGTTGTTCTCTCTCCAAGAGTCTCTTGGTGAGGTTAGGGCCCTCTTTAACTTTTTCGATTATGGTCCATTCTGTGTCTTGGTCGTCATGATTCTTTTCCACATAGTGGGCCGTCAATTTTGTAACTGTAATTCTTCGTCTAATGGTGCTTCTGTGTTCACCAATCCGTAGCTTGATTTTTCTGGTCGTCAAGCCAACATAACTAGAGCCACAAGGGCACTTGATCAGGTAGACCACGTTCGAAGTATTGCAGTTAGTGTGGTCTCTCTGCTCCCAGTCGTTCTTTAGACCTAGGTTAATGCTGGTGGTGTGCTTGGTGAAGGGGCATGCCACACAGATTCCGCACGGGAAGTGTCCCTTCACTGGTGGTTGATTCCATAAGGTCAATTGGCCCTCACGTGTGGGTTCCCAGTTGTCCGTATGAACCAGTGTGTTCCTGATACTTCTATTTCTCCTGAACGAGAACATTGGTTTCTCAAATGTAAGTTTGTTGGACGTGAGGATGCGCCAGTTTCTGTTTATGATTTTCTTTATATTATTGGAGGATGAACTGTGTGTGGTAACACATATAAGTGCTTTAGTTTCCTTCTTGATGTTGGTTTCCAATAGGGCTTCATGTGGTGTATTACGTGATCTCTTTTTGGCTTGCTCGATGACCTTCTTAGGATATCCCTTCTCCTCCAATCTTGTAGTGAGGTTTCTGGCTTCTTCATTGTAATCCTCCAGTTTAGAACAATTCCTCCGTATCCTTAGATACTGTCCTATGGGGAGATTTTCTCTTAAAGAACGAGGATGTGCACTATCAAAGTGCAACAAACTGTTTCGGTCTGTAGGTTTCTTGTACAGCTTGCTCTCTAGTCTTCCATCTTTGGCTATAATGTTGATGTCCAAAAGGAGACACACCTGTTGTTACTGGTGCTAGTGAATCTCAGATAGGGGTTGATACTGTCGATCCACGTCATAAATTCAGTGGTGCTGTCTTGGTCTCCATGCCAGATGACAAAAATGTCATCTATATATCTGAGCCACTGTCGTATGTTGTTAGAAAAGGGGTTATTGGACCAGCTGTATTCCTCCTCTACATGTCCCACGTAGAGACAGGCACTTCTATATGCAGATGACGCGATGCTGTTTGCTAGGACAGGTGTAGGACTACAAAAACTTCCAGATGCTTTTATAGATTTTATGAACACACTTGATCTAGCAACTAATTTTACCAAATCACATACCATGACAATTGGCACCAAGAAGGCCACGAGGTGTAAGTTCTTCTGCAGGGGGGTGAACTCACCAAAGTCCAAACTTTCCCCTACCTGGGTGTGATATTTGACGACAACGGGTCTTGGGCTGCGCAGAGAGCACACAAAAAGAATATTTTGGCAAGGGCGGTGGGGGCTACGATGGACTTTGCAAAAAGACTGGGAACAAAGCCCGTCCTTGCACTGTTAAAAGTCTATAGGGAAAAATGTATTCTGATGCCTCCTATGGCTGCTACGTGTGGGGAAATAAGGAAGTAAAAGATCTGCAGGTGGTGGAAAACTGATTTTTGCATAGGCTCTTCGCTTTCCCCCTCTGTATCCCTAGGTTGATGTTGCATGAGGAGCTTGGTATGGGATACATTTCTGATCATACTGCAGTTGCACCTTCAGTACGATGGATGAGAATTTGGTCCTCCCCAGCACACGCCCTTAATCAACTTGTTATAGTGGATTCCATGGCTCTGGAGGGGGCTCTGTGTGTTCCTTGCTTGGGGTACAAAGCGGAGCAGATGAGAGGTCTAGGCTGCCCCGATCAGTATACAAACCCCAAATTGTTGTGATCTATTGATATCAGAGGATCAAACTTCAGTTTCTGGCAAGGCGACAGGAGGACAGGAGGACAGGGAGGGTGTGGAAATCAAAAAACCTACGGTGAGAACTTACATTACACTCAGTCCCTGTCCAAAAGCGCACCGTTACCGGTCTTTTGGTAATAACGTCCATCATCGTTACCTGTTAACCAGATTTAGACTGCATCTCATCCATTGGCTAATAGCTTTTCCAAAGGGCTTTCTGAAACCTGGGGACTCAAGGCCATGTCCATGTGAAAATTTTTCTGAACAGGACACTTTGCATTTTACTCTATTTTGTGAATTTTATGTCCCTCAGCGTAAAAAACACATTTTCCGCTTTTCAGCCCATGTCATTTTGTCCAGGCAAGGCCAGCATTACTATATCTGCAGATGCTCTCCTCGCCCATGGTTTGTTTCGGGGTTGCCAGCTACTTCTCTACTTCTCTAAGTACTAGGAGAAAAATGTCTTCTGTTTAGTTGACTTGTACCATCCTTGAAGAAATGCACTAGAATCCTCTTTTATTGGCGAATACTATGAGCTGAATTTTCAGTCTTTTGTTTTTAACAATTAGTTTTATATCTATTTTACCCTTTGAACATGGCTTTACGGAAATCTATATATGTAAACTGTATTCATTGTGTACATATGGTATTCTTCTGTCATGCTTTAATAATTGAAGTTGGCGTTTTTATTTTGTGCTTTCATGGCTTTTATTAGCCGGATAAAGAATTTTTGACCTGACCTGACCGGAGACACTTAAAGCTATAGACTCTTTTAAGAATGGGAAAGCGCCAAGACCTGATAAAATCCCATGATTTTTCCGCCATGAGCCTCAAGTGTTGGCTCCTTATGTTAATTTACTTTTGAATACCATACTAGTCGAATCAGATGTTCCTGCACCATGGGAGGTGCAGAGGTCATCTGGTTTACAAAAAGAGCAAAAGATATGATCCTGCAAATTACAGACCTATTAATCTGCTATACAACTCCCAGATGTTTTTTTTTGCATAAAGCTGCTTGAAAGATGGATTTTAAATAATCCAATTTTGTCCCCCTTACCTGCTGGCTTCAGAGCTAAATTTGCACAATAGACCCAGTTTACGTAATTCTTTCAAGACAACATTTGTATGTGGCTTTTATTGATCTAAGGGCTAAATTCGACCTGGTGCTGAGGCATGAACTTTGGACAGTTTTAAAGGTTTTAGGGTTACTGTATAACCTATTATCAATTATAACAAGACTCCAAACTGAGAATTATGTTTAAGTACACTGGGGAGGTAATGGTGCGATGACTGACTGCATTGCTATTCAAAGAGGGGTCAGCCATGGTTGCGTGCTGGCCCCCATGCTTTTCACACTTTATATAAATGATGTAATTTAACATTTAAATGATATTGTGAATGACTTCTTCAATCGTGACGGATGTAACATCTCGAATGATGTTTGCAGATGATATGTTGTTGAGATCACAACCCCTAATGGGACTTTAAACCTTGCTAACAAGTTTCCAGACTACTGCAAACAGTGGGGCTTGGAGATAAATATCAGTAAAACAAAATTGTATCTCAACACGCACAAATCATATATAGGGAATCTAAAACTGGAGGATACTGTTTTGGAAAGGGTTGAGACTTTTGACTACTTGGTATAAAAATCTTGATTACACTATCATGGGCTGCCCATATCACCAAAAGTGCACAGGCTGTGCAGCACAGGTCTGTTGCTGTGCTAAAAATGCACAAAGTCACTGCATTAAGATCACTCTCACCTGCTCTTCGACTACATAGCCTGAAGGCTCAAGGTGCTGCAATCTATGGAGCCAAGATATGGGGCATCCACAATGTTAACAGTTTAACAATAAAAGAGAATCATTTTGTTAGATACCTTCCTAGTACACCAAAGAGCACTCTCATGCTCCCCCTTTTCCTGGTTTGGGTCTTAAGAAAATTGCTCATATAGATAACATTAGACCCCTTGTTCTCTGATCAAATCTGATTTGTCCACATGGTCTTCTCTCAATCTGGGAAAAACTCAAGTGATTAAAATATATCTACTCCCCCAACCTATCGATAAATGCGAAGAAGACTTTTAAACACAATCTCCTCAAACGCTGGCCCGAAACGCTTATATCTGACACATATATCTCCAGTAAGGGCACAATAATGACAGACCTCATCTTCTACACCAACAGAAGAGCTCAGTGGAGAAAGGCCCTCACTTCTATGCTTCGTACCAAACAGCTGACCAAAACTCCGCATGGCTTTCGTTTAACCACGCTTCCATCCCCGGCCCTTAAGGCTGAGCTGACTGTCTCCCTTCACAATAATGGTAATGTCCTTATTCAAGCCTCGGACCTGAACCTCAAGCGATTTAACTATGCCTTCTTGAGGATTAAGAACACACTAACTAACTCCAACCCATCCACCCGCTGTCAGTCCGGGCCACCCACATTATCTGCTCCAGAGGTGTTAGAAGGCCCCTCCTCCCCTTATCCCGCGCTCCAATCTGTAAGTACGCACCCCACAGATCTACCCAACTTAACGGAGGATATTTTTACTCCCTACACCACGAACCCGAACAACCACTTTCTGCCTCGTGTAAGCAGTTTAACTGACCTGAGTACCACCCACCTTGTGGCTGTCCTCACCACTGTTCCTCCTTTACCTTGTCTTTCCTCTTATCCTCAGTCCCCTCCGTCACCCACTGCTCGCTCCAACAACGGGGGTGATGGGCACCCTACCTACTCTAACACCCAGATAGGCTCGGATATTCTTCCCTTAGGCCCGGGATCTTCCAACTGCAGGGCCCGGAACCTAGTTGCTGTCTCCTGTTCGATGACCAGTAACCAACAATCACCCCACTCTCATTACATTCTTCACCCTCTACCTCTCCTAACTCCACTCTGCCTTTCCCTATTCCCACTCCAGGCTCTGATTTCAGTCTTGAGCATGATTTTATCTCCCTCTATAACTCTGCCAATGATCCTTTGCAACCCTCTATTACCCCGCTCACTGCTGAACCAGTCATACCTTTGCTTGCTAGTTCTGCGAATAAGTGCAGGAACAATCCCTGTCTTGAGGAGAAGATTGCGGACCACAAGCATGATCTTGCAGTTGTCAAAGAGATGGTGCAAAGCATACTTCAGTTCTCCTTGAAGATGGAGAAGAGTTGGGTCTCACCCACTGCTCAGAGGAATGATATTACAAATCACAGAATCTGTCCTACTCAGACCATCCCGCTTTCTGCTCCTCTCTTAGTTCCAGCTGGAGCTCTAGGCCTTTACCTAATCATCACTCTAGGCCCCACAGACCCTTACCTCAGCTATCTGAAGAGGACATTCTCGCCCTCCTTTTCTCCTACACTGACTCGAGGTCGGTCTCCTCCTCCAACTCTACTCTTAACATCCCCTCCATCATTGCGGACCCTGACAGGGAACCGAGTCTTAA
The DNA here is from genome assembly GCA_963921515.1 of Calotriton arnoldi. Classification (NCBI taxonomy): domain Eukaryota; kingdom Metazoa; phylum Chordata; class Amphibia; order Caudata; family Salamandridae; genus Calotriton; species Calotriton arnoldi. The sequence continues at coordinate 99,281 of CAWUFW010000115.1, forward strand.
GCACAGAACGGTGAACAATGAAAACCTACTTCACATAACCACCTCTCTTCAATAAGTGGTCACTTCCAATCTGCACGTCAAATCGATGTTACTCAATTGTAGATCACCTGTGAAACATGCAGCTGATATTTCAGAACTCATCATTGCGCAAAACTTGGACCTTCTGATCATCACTGAAACCTGGCTCAATGATACCTCTTCCCCAGTTCTTGACATCTTAATCCCCCCTGACTACTCCATTCTCAGAAGTGACCGACTGGGTAAAACAGGCGGGGCATTGCTTGTATTCATCACTCCAACCTCACAGTAAAACAATCTCTATGTGCTGTGTTATCCTCCTGTGAACAGCAAGTCACTGAAATCTGGAATAAAGGAAAGAAGATCTGGGTGCTGCACTCTATCTATCACCCTCCTGGTGACAATCTGGTCTTCATAGAGCAAATAATGGAAGTCATTAGCTCGAGCTCGGATCAAATCTGCCACATATTCCTTGGAGACTTTAACCTTAATTGGAATGACACAAATGATCCTATTGTATCTTAAACCAAATCAAAGCTGCACCAAATGTCCAAATATGATCCGTTAGATCATTTCCCAAGAATATCCAATCCGTTTAGTAAGGTATAATCTCGTTTCTTTATTGATTTCTTTAAAAGGCCACAGCCTACGCGTTACGTTCTGTACGCAGAACTTCTTCAGGGTGAAAATGTTGTCCGTGAAAACATTGATTGATGGATACGTCAGGCGGTATTTATTAATTCAAGATGATCTTTTAGAGATGGTACTCGTGTCTCTCATTTGGATATCAAAGTCGCTATATCGATTAGAGATGGCGTATTGCGCTCAAATTTTCCACTACCATAAACATATGTCAATTATTTCTTCTTCAAAAGGATGAGTATAATATTATGACATGATAATCATTCAGCGAAGTTCCTGTGACGATATATATTGGACACAGTGTACAATGAACCTTATCTGAAGGCCATTAGGCCTGAATCGTACTCCGGCGTTCCTGTTCCCGCCCGTGGTTTGAACCACGGGCGGGAACAGGAACGCCGGAGTCATCTTGAATTAATAAATACCGCCTGACGTATCCATCAATCAATGTTTTCACGGACAACATTTTCGCCCTGAAGAAGTTCTGCGTACAGAACGAAACGCGTTGGCTGTGGCCTTTTAAAGAAATCAATAAAGAAACGAGATTATACCTTACTAAACGGATTGGATATTCTTGGGAAATGATCTAACGGATCATATTTGGACATTTGGTGCAGCTTTGATTTGGTTTAAGTTTCTTGTTTACCCTGAGGTTAAGGGTGGTGCTTTTGGACAGAGGGCACTGTTAAAGCTTGCACATAGAATCTGGTTGCAGTACATACAAGTTTGGTTACTTTCGGCAGGTGGTGCCCTCTGTAGGCAATTGGTCCACTGTCCAAGTCTTTTGTATTCATGATCCTATTGTATGTTCATTTAAGACTTTCCTCTCTGACCTTAACCTCTCACAGCTTTGTAAACGTCCTACACACAATAAGGGCGCCACTTTCGACCTTATCATTGCCAAAGACAACATCATACCTACCCTGCGACTGGTCTGATCATTTTCAAATTCCTTTCCTCATCCTAGATAAGGGCTTGGGTAGACAGGGTCAACCCCTTAAAGAGAAACAATTGACTCGCAATATGAGAGACCTCAACATCAATATGCTAACTTCAATCACCAAAAATAGACTACAGCCCCCCCTAATATGACCAACCTTGACAATCTCTCGGATCATTACATTAACACGTTGTCTAACATTCTTGATTCTATTGCACCGAAGCAGCTCAAAAGGATTTCCGTCAAACTTTCCAAACCGTGATTTAATGGTTCCCTAAATGATGAACGACGCAACCTTAGACTATCTGAGAGACTCCGGAGAAACTCGCCCTCCACCTCAAATCTCACTCAACTTAGAAAAGTGAGAAGCTCCTACAACAAACACATCCGCCTGGCTAAAACAGACCACTTCAGAACTCAATTGGATGGAGCCAAAAATAGGCCCAAAAAACTCTTTGAAATCATTAAGGAACAATCTAACCAGTCTTCCAACCAGATCTCTACTCAGATACCCCTGCTCCCTAGTGGTGATGATTTCACAGCTCACTTCTCTGAACAAACAAGGAAAATAGAGGTGGAGCTACTACAAGTCACCCCAAATCCGTTACCTAAGAAACTTCCCGCAGGATCAGAGGAGCTGGCAGAATCCTCGACATTATCCTCGCCTTTGGACTGCTCTCTCAAAAACAACGCCTCTTGGAACTCTTTTCTCCTCCCAGATCACACGGAGCTCCTTCACAACATGGCATCCCTTAAACCCTCCAACCATTTCGGTGATCCTTTACCCGCTAAGCTCTATAAAGATTTAAACTCAGCCATTCTCCCTCTTTGGTCCAGGATCATTCATGAATCCCTCTTACAGGGAAAGATTCCGGACTGCCTAAAGGTTGGGCAAGTTACTCCCATTCCTAAGAAGCGCAATGCGGACCTATCAGACCCAAACAACATCCGACCTATAACCAGCAGTATGACTCTAGCTAAATTGCTTGAAAAATGCGTCCATTCGCAGCTCTGTAACCACATTGAGAAATATCAACTCCTTGACCCCCATCAGTCAGGTTTCAGATCAGGGCACAGTACTGAAACGGCACTAACGCACATTGTTGATGGCGCCTTGAGAGCCCTTGACCAAAATGTCCTGTGCCTCCTGATCCTTCTGGACCTGTCCTCAGCATTCGATACCATCAAACATGGAAACCCGATTGATCTTCTTCAACACAGGATGGGTCTCTCGGGCCCGGTCCTAAATTGGTTTGCCTCCTTCCTGCATAACCGCACGCAAAGGATCAAAGTTAAACACTCCCTTGCTTCAAGTAACCCTGTCTTGATTGGAGTCCCCCAAGGATCAGCGCTCTCGCCCACTCTCTTCAACCTTTTTATGGAGCCACTTGCTGTCATTCTGAATCGAGCGAACATTCAGTACCACATGTATGCGGATGACACATACCTGAAGATCTCATCTCAAGAGGACATCAAAACATTAAATGCTGCACTTGCACAAACCCAACAACGGTTAGCTCAGAACCATCTCTTACTAAATACTCTCAAAACTGAATTTCTTTTGATCTCCCCACCCAATCACTCGGCTCCTACCCTTGACTGGATTAAACATCTCACTGCCCTAAACTGCACCCCTCATGTTGTAGACTCTGCCAAATCTTTAGGTATCACCCTGGATAAACACTTAAACATGCAAGCGCACATCAGTGCTACTACTAGGGGAGCCAATTTCAAACTTAACACACTTAAGAAACTCAAACCTTTCCTCCCCCCGAAGACCTCGGGCCGGCGGTTCAATCTCTGATTATCTCTAGATTGGAATATGGGCTGGTGACTCTTGCTGGACTTCCCAAAGCTAGCTTGGCCCCACTCAGAGCTACCCTGAACGCATCGGCTAGACTCATAATGGGCTCGAGAAATTATGATCACATTTCCCCAGACCTTCTGGAACTAAATTGGCTATCTATTGAAGCCAGAATCAGACTCAAGATAGCTTGCCTGAATCATAAAGCCATACACTATAACACCCCGTACTACCTGGCAAATAAGCTTGAACTATCGGGCTCCAGCGGGAACCTTAGAAGTACGTCCACCCTTCTCTTGAAACCTCCAAGATTCAAAAAGAAAAGATCTTACAACCGTGCTTTCACTGGTCTTGCTCCGAGAATTTGGAACTCCCTGCCATCCGAGATCAGATCCAATCCTTCCACGACATCCTTTAAAAAACTAGTCAAATAACTACTCCTGAATGAACGTTAACACCATCATCCTGTGATCTTGCTCTTGCTTTTATTAATACCCAATTTTGTTGTACTACACTGATGCGTTTTATTGTATACGTTTACGTTATTTTGATCTAGTACCTCTATGGCTCCTTAATTACATAAACTGGTGATCTCGCTCTTGCTTTTATTAAAAATGTCCTTGATTCGTTTTGCACTTCTCTGTTGCGTGTTATTTTATGATGTTTTGCTCTTCGTGTACTAGGGCACCGTGTATATCCCCAACTCGTAACCTGAACGTTTTCCATTATGTTGTAACTTCACCTGCTTTCACATTGCATTTGTACCCTTGTTTGAACCAACTCTGTACAGCGCTCTGATACCCCTATGGGTCTTGTTCGCGCTTTATAAAACTATTCAAATAAATAAATAAATAAGAGGTGGGTGAGCCAACACATTAACAGGAAGAGCCAAGCCAGAGCCGAGCCAATGGTGTGGCTCGTATCTTAGAGCTTGTGCAGGAGCCAAGGCCTGGAAATGGCTGTTATGTAAATCACACAGCAAACATCATGTAAAATATGATAAAGTCACTTCAAAATTCAGGAAAGCGTACTTCCTTAACAAGTGAAGCTTTGACATTAATAAGTCACATTATAGCACTGCACCAAGAAGTACTTATTAAAATGGTAGTTTTTAAACAAAAACCATTAGTGCACTAAGAGGCAAGACAATAGTTATGTAAACACTGTAGGTGACCCAGATTATTATAGTCTATTGAGTCAAGCATAATAGGTTTTTGTACAACTAGGGCCTTATTACAGTAAGTGCCCTGGGGGCGCAACGGGCATTTGCGCCCTATTTGCGTGCCACCGGGGCACTTTGGTATTACATAAGGGGGCGCAGACCCTTGCACGTACCCTTCAGTAATGCCAATAGAGCTGGCGCACTTAAAGCACCAGCACTACCTTCAGGGGGCATTCCCTCATTTGCATAGGGGCATGCAAATGAGGGAATTCCTTTGCCTCTGGCCCGCACCATATTACAGACGCAGAGGCAAAGAAGCTCTCAGGGGGCTCACTCACAGTGCGCCACCTTCTAGGTGGCGCACTGTGTGTGCGCCCCCTGAGAGCAGCCCTCTGGGGGAGGGGGAAAGGGGGTCCTATGGACCCTCCAGACATCCCCTTGCGGGCAGGTGCAGTCATTGACTGCACCCGCCTACAAGGGGATCTCAAATCTTCTTCAAAAGTGCAGGCCGGTTGCAGCCTGCTCTGTGAAAACATGGAGCGGTTGCTTGTTTCACACGAATGCGCTGCCCTAGGGCAGCGAGAGTTCGCAGCTGCCCTGGGGCAGTGCATTCAACATAATAGGGTGAATTGTCATTGTTTGCGCCCGTCGCACCTTTTAACCCCTTCGATGCTTATGACGAGCTGGACTCGTCATGGCACACAGTGGTCGTGTGCTCATGACGAGTCCAGCTCGTCATAAGACCCCCCACGGGGGAAGCGCTGGCGCTCCCCCCGTGGGAATCCGATCGTTGTTTTTTTTGGGGGGAAGGGCTTCCCCTGCCTCCCCCCACCCCCCCCCTTCATTGACGTCAGCGTGCGAGGCGCGCTGACGCCATTGGGGGTTTCCCTTTGTTCCCCGATGCGCTGGAAGCCATTTGCTTCCAGCGCGTCGGGGAATAAGGTTAGTTTTGGCTCCGGGGAGGGGGGGTTTCAAACAGAAGAGGCATCGAGGGAAAGGAAAACCCTTTCCTTTCCCTCGATGCCTCTTTTGTGCATTCCTGCTGCACGATCGTGCAGCAGGAATGCCCACTAGACACCAGGGAATTTAAAAAAAAATGAAAATACTGTTTTGGGGAGCGGCCCCTTGGGCAAGGGTCGCTCCCCTTTTGGGGGCCATATGTTTTTGGTGGGGGCAGTTTTTTTATATAGCGCGGGGCTTTACTCGTTTGGTGCTCTCGTTTCTCCCGGGTACTCATATTTGGACTTGGGGTTCACGCATACACTTCGTGCCTTCTCATCCACAGGAAGAGCGGCCATTGCTCGGCATCTCTTTTGTTTTTGGGATCCTGCAGCCTCTTCTGAAAGTTTGTAATCTTTCTATGGCAAAGGGGCCATGATCAGGAGAGGACAGCCCCCCCCCCAATCCTTGTCTGTCAGTGCCCCCCTACCCTCCTCACTGTGTTGCTGGTAGATAGTATGGGCAGGAGTCCTTTTCGGTGGTGGTTTGCTACGTTTAGATTTTTAGCCCCTATCTCAACTCCATATTCTTCACTCACACATGTTATGTGTATTTGTAAAGCTCACTATCACCAGCAAGGGTATCCAGGCGCTACCTGGGTAGCAACGAAGGGGTCTGCGCGTCTTGTGCCAACAGCTCATCCCACGGGAGGAGGTAGGGAGGGAGACGGAATATTGGATAGTGGTCGCTCAGTTATATTTCTTCTAACTGATCTTGTGGATGGGGGAGGAAAGGTATATTGATTTATTTTATTTTATTTAATGCGTTTTTATATAGCGCGGACTTTACCCGAAGGTGTCAGAGCGCTTCACAATAGGAACAGTAACATTACATGAGGAGAAGGTTACAAGTGAGCATAATACAAAAGCAAGCGTTACATTACATGAGGAAAAAGTGACAATTGTGCATGATACATGAGATACAAAATACAAATAGAGGTATAATACTGCAATAAGTGGCAGTCACTCAGAACACACTGGGAAGGCACTTCTATAGGCATGGAGTACAGAATTTCCTATAGTGGAAGAACTTCCTTGAGGGAGTAGAGAGGGCGTGAATTAAACAGGAGACTTAAAATGAAGGGTACACAAATCCAGCACAGCACGCAAGGGTGAGGAATGTACAGGAAAAAGTACAAATTTACAATGAAGAGCGAACTTCCTAGAGGGGGCTGAGAGTGAAAGTATTAGTTCTGAAAGTGTCTTTGGAAGAGAAGAGATTTGAGGTCAGCTTTGAAGATCCGGGTAGAGGAGGTGGCACGGAGCAATGGGGGAAGCGAGTTCCAGATTCTCACCGCATTGCCTGAGAAGGATTGCGCCATCGATCTTTCCCTTTTGAAGACGGGGGGGCTCAAGCAGAAGCTTTTCCGCATTGCGAGAAGGGCGAGAGCCACCGGACAATTTCAATTTATTCGCCAGGTAACGAGGGGAGGACGTGTGTAAGGCTTTGTGTGTGATGCAGGCAGTTTTGTAAATAGATCTTGCCTCGATCGGAAGCCATCGAAGAGAGGACTGGATAGGAGTGACGTGGTCGCTTCGTTTAGACCCTGAAATGAAGCGAGCTGCTGAATGGAGGATGGATTTGAGAGGGGAGAGGTGGGATTTGGGTAGGCCCGTCAGAAGAGAATTGCAATAATCCAGTCTTGAGAGAACCAGAGATTGTACCAAGGTTTTTAAGTCTTTCTCCGGGAAGAACCGACGGATCCCCCATAGAAGGCGCAACTGGTAACGTGCGTTCTTAGCAATAGAGTTGATGTGGGAGATTAGGTTGAGTCTTTTGTCAAGAATGACACCTAGGGATTTAGCGCTGTCGACAATGATGGGTTTGTTGTTGAGTAGGTTCAGCTGATCCATCCAAGATTGAACAGGAGGAGGTGAGAGAGGTAGAGAGGAGGAGGAATTCAGTTTTGGCGGGATTCAGAATGAGTTGGTGAGCTAACATCCAGTTGTGAATAGAGTTGAGAGTATAGTTGAGTAGGTTCAGCTGATCCATCCAAGATTGAACAGGAGGAGGTGAGAGAGGTAGAGAGGAGGAGGAATTCAGTTTTGGCGGGATTCAGAATGAGTTGGTGAGCTAACATCCAGTTGTGAATAGAGTTGAGAGTATAGTTGAGTAGTGAGAGATCGTGTGCGGAAGATAAAGGTATCTTCCCACTAGTCCACCAGGCATTTATTTGTGGAGAGTGACCCCTTGGGTGGCAGAATAGCAGTATGTTTTTAGGCCCATCTGCCCCAAAGGAGGGCAGAAGCCACTAGACACCAGTTTTTTTTTTAATTTTTGTGTTGGGGAGTGGCCAAAAGGGCAAGGGTTGCTCCCCTTTTACGGGGGTGAATATTTTATTTATACTCTTTGGCCCACCGACCCCTTAGCTTGGCTGGTGGATTGTGTGTGGACTGGTGCATTATTTGCATATGTGATTGTAATGTTTTTTTCTCCTTTTTATTCTAGTGTAAAGCTTTTGATTCCTGTTTGCGGTTTCGGCAGTGGTTGTTCTGCAGTTTTGCGTAATTGCATTTATTCGGTAAGAAAAATATTTTTGTTGTGTGTACTCCAAATGAGTATTATTGTCATGCATGAATGAATTTTTTTGTAAGTGGTGTCATAATGGCAGCATATTTGTTAGTGTTCAGAGCATGAAATTCTTTGCGATGTTTTGCATTGTCTTATGTGTAATTTTTTTTTTCTTCTTTTTAGTGGGATATTGTTGATCCTTACTGTGTCTGTGCAGAGTAGGTGGTGGTGAGTCTAGCTGCTTCTGTCACGTGAGTGGTATAGTGTTGGAGTATATAGGTCTTTGTGATAAAGCTACATTTTGTTCATTTCTTGTTTTTTACAAAGGGTTTGTTGTTGTTGACCTGTTTGACAAGTAACCTTTATTAGTAAGCATTATGGCTAGCCGTAGAATGACTGCTCAGCAGTTGGTTTGCTTCTTGAATCTTCCTCTGAGCTGGATTATGAGACTGACACTGCGTCTGACGGAGAGGGGGAGGGGAAGATTCAGGCAGTGAGTTTTCTCTCCACATGGAATCATCGGATGATGAAGGTACTCTCAGTGCAGATGAAGTGCCTGTTTTAGAGGAGGATACTACTGTGCCGATGGTGCGAGGCATCTGGATTGCAGCCTGGGGCTGCTAGGCTTCCTACTGGAAGTGCTGGACTCTGGGTTGATCCAAACATGGTGCAGCCGGTGTTGCCTGCCTTTAGTGGTTATGCAGGGTGTAGAGTGGATTGTGAACATTATTTGCCTTTACAGTATTTTCAGTTGTTTATGGATGATGTATTTTTGGGTGAGATTGTTGAGCAGACTAATTTGTATGCTGAACAGTTTTTGAGGGACAACAGTGCCAGACTTAGGCCCCATTCTAGAGCTACCCGGTGGAGTCCCACAAATCTGGAAGAGATGAAGAAGTTTTTGGGTTTGACTTTTTTGATGGGTTTGATAAGGAAGCCGTCCATGGGTTCATATTGGTCTACCAGTCCCTTGATGGCAACGGCCATATTTCCTGCAGTTATGACTCGTGATTGGTATTTACTTTTGCTTCGGATGCTGCATTTTGTTGATAATGGTTTGGCGTTGCCACGAGATCACCCTGAATGTGACCGTCTTTTTAAGATTCGGCCTGTTCTTGATCACTTTGTAGATCGATTTTCAGAGATCTATACTCCAGGGAAAGAAATATCTATTGATGAGTCTTTGGTCCTGTTCAAGGGCCGTTTGGTTTTTAGGCAGTACATTCCTAGCAAGAGGGCACGCTATGGAATTAAGCTGTATATGTTGTCTGAGAGTAGGACAGGATATGTTTTTAATTTGCGTGTGTACACTGGTAGGGATTCCACTATTGACCCCCTGGTTGTCCATCCACTTTTGGAGTTTCAGAGAAAATTGTGTGGGATCTTGCTAGAGGACTGTTTAACAGAGGCCACCATTTGTACCTTGATAACTTCTACACTGCTGTGCAATTGTTTAAGGAATTGTTCAAAGTGGACACTTTTGCTTGTGGCACAATCCGCTCTAACCGTAAAGGTTATCCAAAAGAGCTTGTTTGCAAAAAACTTCAGAGGGGACAGTGCAGTTCCTTGCGTAGTGATGAACTACTAGCTGTGAAATTTGTGGACAGGAGGGATGTGTACATGCTGACTACCATCCATGATGAGTACTTCACCTGTGGCTGTTTGGGGTCAGATTGCTGAAGTGCGCAAACCTGTGTGCATTTTAGACTACAATAAGCACATGGGTGGTGTTGATAGAGTAGATCAGAGGTTGGAACCGTACACTGCTATTCGTAAGGCTTACATTTGGTATAAGAAGTTGGCCATCCATCTCTTCAATTTAGCAACTTTCAATGCTTTTGTTGTGTTCAAGGAGTGTTCTCCTGCGTCAAAGTTGACTTTTGTTCAGTTTCAGGAGTCTGTCATAGGCAGCCTTGTTGTTGTGGAACAGGCAAGTGTTCCTAGAGTTGGAGTGGTGGAGGATGTGGCTCGATTGAAAGATCGCCACTTTCCTGATCACATTCCTCCTACACCCTCAAAAGACTTTCCCACTAGGAGATGTAGAGTCTGTTGGCGAAGAGGTACGCGGAAGGAGACTCGTATGTACTGCCCTGAGTGTCCTTCTAACCCTGGGCTGTGTGTGCCTGCTTGTTATAGAGCGTACCACAAGCAAAAGAATTATTGGGAGCAACCATGAGTGGTAAAGTGAACTGCCTGGTCTGTAATGTTTAAGAATTGTTGTTCTGTTTCAAGGTTGGCATTAGTGCAATGTATTTAGTTTCTGATTTTGTGTTAGTACATTTGTATCTATTTGCAATTTGTTTGTGTTTTCTTTTTTGTATAAAAAAATCCTAAATGTGATGGTGGTGTGTGTAGGCTGGTGCTTGGCTGGCGGTGTGCGTGGAGTGGCGCTTGGCTGGTGGTGTGCGTGGAGTGGCTCTTGGCTGGCGGAGTGCGTGGAGTGGCACTTGGCTGGCGGTGTGCGTGGAGTGGCGCTTGGCTGGCGGTGTGTGTGGAGTGGCTCTTGGCTGGCAGTGTGTGTGGAGTGGCACTTGGCTGGCGGTGTGCGTGGAGTGGCACTTGGCTGGCGGTGTGCGTGGAGTGGCGCTTGGCTGGCGGTGTGCGTGGAGTGGCGCTTGGCTGGCGGTGTGCGTGGAGTGGCGCTTGGCTGGAGGTGTGCATGGAGTGTTGCTTGGCTGGCGGTGTGCGTGGACTGGCGCTCGGCTGGCGGTGTGAGAGTAGTGACTTGCTGCTGGTCACTACACACACTGCTAGCCGAGCGACACTCCACGCAATCCATCAGCTTGTGTGGTTGCTGTGTTAGGAATGTGGGCGTGTGAAAGTGATGGGCCCTTGAATGGCGCTGTCTGCTGGTGTGAGTGTTGTAATGTGATGGGCCCGCGGCTGGTGGTGTGAATGGTTTTGTATGTGTCACACGTATGAAAGGTGTATGAATGGCCTGTAAAGAGGTTGGTGCCTTGTCGTGGCTTTACAGCTCACGAGCTGTGAGTCAATGGTTCAGTTTCTCGTCCTTTCAATTATTAACAGTGCATTTCATTTTTGTGAAATCACTTGTTAATACAATCGTATATACTGAACCATCACTCACCCTCGTGCCAAATCCAACCAGTATGTGTGTGTGCTTGAGGATTAGATGGCTGTGCAGTAATATTTTTTTTGTCTTTCTCAAGCAGGGTGTACCTTGTCCCTTTTTGTGAATGTTGTAATGTGTTTGTTTCGTGGCTGGTGGTGTGAATGGTCTTGTGTGTATCACGTATGAAAGGTGTGTGAATGGCCTGTAAAGCGGTTGGGGCCTTGACGTGGCTTTACAGCTCACGAGCTGCGAGTCACTGGTTCAGTTTTTGTCCTTTCAATTATTGACAGTGCATTTCATTTTTGTGAAATCTCTTGTTAATAAAATTGTATTTACTGAACCATCACTTGCCCTCGTGCCAAATCCAACCAGTATGTGTGTGTGCTTGAGGAATAGATGGCTGTGCAGTAATCTTTGTCTTTTTAGTCTGTCTGCCAAGGTGTAAATTCCGTCTAAGAATAACCTACCAACTGTAGATATTGTCGTAAACGAAACACCCATGGGAGTACATGGTGATATCTCTCTTGTGGATCACAACAAGTTATGTTACCCACAATGTCCTGCAAACCGCAAAATGTCTGTCACATTTTCCTTGCAATATTGTGCCAAAATTTTCACGCTGCAGAAATAAACAACACATTATCTCAAAACGACGTGGTTTTGCAAGGGGGGTCACCTGGGTTTTGGCCCGGAGCTCGGCGGACACCTAGGAAACCTACCAAACCCACACATTTCTGTAAAGTAGACACCCGGGGATTCCAGGGAGGTATGGCTTGCGTGGATCCCCCAACGTTTTCTTACCCAGAATCCCCTGCAAACCTGACATTTTGGTGAAAAAAATCACTTTTTTCACACATTTTTGTGTGGTAAAGTTGTGGCATCACCGGGCTGACACAAATTTCCTACCACCTAGCGTCCCCCCAGGTCTCCCGATAAAAATGGTGCCTCACTCGGGTGGGAGGCCCAAGTACCCGCGACAGGCAAGGGCCCAAAATGTAGTGAGGCGACATCAAAATTGCCTATCTCAAAACCACCTGGTTTTGCAAGGGGGGTCACCTGGGTTTTTGGCCCCGTGCTCGGCGGCCATCTAGGGAAACCTACCAAACCCACACATTTCTGAAAAGTAGACACCCGGGGGCTTCCAGGGAGGTATGGCTTGCGTGGATCCCCAACGTTTCCTTAGCCAGAATCCCCTGCAAACCTCAATTTTAGCTGAAAAAAATCACTTTTTTCACACATTTTTGTGTGGGAAAGTGTGGCATCACTGGCCTCACACAAATTTCCTACCACCCAGCGTTCCCCCAGGTCTCCCGATAAAAATGGTGCCTCACTTGTGTGGGAGGCCCAAGTCGACAGGCAAGGGCCCAAAACATTTTTTGATAGGCAATGTTGATGTTGCCTCAAAACGTTTTGTGTCCTTGCAAAACCAGGTCGTTTTGTGAAAGGCCATTTTGAGGTCGCCTCAATACGTTGTGGGCCCTTGCCTGTCGCGGGTACTTGGGCCTCCCACCCGAGTGAGGCACCATTTTTATCGGGAGACCTAGGGGGACGCTGGGTGGTAGCAAATTTGTGTGAGGCCAGTGATGCCACACTTTCCCACACAAAAATGTGTGAAAAAAGTGATTTTTTTCAGCTAAAATTGAGGTTTGCAGGGGATTCTGGGTAAGGAAACGTTGGGGGATCCACGCAAGCCATACCTCCCTGGAAGCCCCCGGGTGTCTACTTTTCAGAAATGTGTGGGTTTGGTAGGTTTCCCTAGGTGCCGGCAGAGCTAGGGTTCACAAACTACAGCTAGCACTTTGCCAAAAAAGGGTCATTTTTCACTGCGAAATTGAGGTGTGACCACGTTGCGTTTTTGCGCCATTTCCTGTCGCGGGCACTAGGCCGACCCACACAAGTGAGGTACCATTCTTCTCGTAAGACTTTGGGGAATGCGGGGTGGGCGGAAATTTGTGGATCCACGCAGATTCCAGAACTTTCCACCACAGAAATGTGGGGAAAATGTGTTTTTTTGGACAATTCTTTAGGTTTGCAAGGGATTCTGGGTAACAGAACCTGGTGGGAGGCAGTCAAGTCACCCCATCCTGGATTCCCCTGGGTGTCTAGTTTTCAAAAATGTATAGGTTTGCTAGGTTTCCCTAGGTGCCGGCAGAGGTAGGGTTAAAAAACTACAGCTAGGCACTTTGCAAAAAAAGGGTCATTTTTCACTGCGAAATTGAGGTGTGACCACGTTGCGTTTTGCGCCATTTCCTGTCGCTGGCACTAGGCCGACCCACACAAGTGAGGTACCATTTTTCTCGTAAGAGTTTGGGGAATGCGGGGTGGGCGGAAATTTGTGGATCCACCCAGATTCCAGAACTTTCCACCACAGAAATGTGGGGAAAATGTGGTTTTTTTGACAATTTTTTAGGTTTGCAAGGGATTCTGGGTAACAGAACCTGGTGGGAGGCAGTCAAGTCACCCCATCTTGGATTCCCCTGGGTGTCTAGTTTTCAAAAATGTATAGGTTTGCTAGGTTTCCCTAGGTGCCGGCAGAGGTAGGGTTCAAAAACTACAGCTAGGCACTTTGCCAAAAAAGGGTAATTTTTCACTGCGAAATTGAGGTGTGACCAAGTTGTGTTTTGCGCCGTTTCCTGTCGCAGGCACTAGGCCGACCCACACAAGTGAGATACCATTTTTCTCGTAAGACTTTGGGGAATGCGGGGTGGGCAGAAATTTGTGGATCCACGCAGATTCCAGAACTTTCCACCACAGAAATGTGTTTTTTTGGACAATTTTTTAGGTTTGCAAGGGATTCTGGGTAACAGAACCTGGTGGGAGGCAGTCAAGTCACCCCATCCTGCTTTCCCCTGTGTGTCTAGTTTTCAAAAATGTATAGGTTTGCTAGGTTTCCCTAGGTGCCGTCAGAGGTAGGGTTCAAAAACTACAGCTAGGCACTTTGAAAAAAAAGGGTCATTTTTCACTGCAAAATTGAGGTGTGACCACGTTGCGTTTTGCGCCATTTCCTGTCGCGGGCACTAGGCCGACCCACACAAGTGAGGTACCATTTTTCTCATAAGACTTTGGGGAACACGGGGTGGGTGGAAATTTGTGGATCCACGCAGATTCCAGAACTTTCCACCACAGAAATGTGGGGAAAATGTGTTTTTTTGGACAATTTTGTAGGTTTGCAAGGGATTCTGGGTAACAGAACCTGGTGGGAGGCAGTCAAGTCACCCCATCCTGGATTCCCCTGGGTGTCTAGTTTTCAAAAATGTATAGGTTTGCTAGGTTTCCCTAGGTGCCGGCAGAGGTAGGGTTAAAAAACTACAGCTAGGCACTTTGCCCAAAAAGGGTAATTTTTCACTGCGAAATTGAGGTGTTACCACGTTGCGTTTTGCGCCGTTTCCTGTCGCAGGCACTAGGCCGACCCACACAACTGAGGTACCATTTTTCTCATAAGACTTTGGGGAACACGGGGTGGGTGGAAATTTGTGGATCCACGCAGATTCCAGAACTTTCCACCACAGAAATGTGGGGAAAATGTGTTTTTTTGGACAATTGTTTAGGTTTGCAAGGGATTCTGGGTAACAGAACCTGGTGGGAGGCAGTCAAGTCACCCCATCCTGGATTCCCCTGGGTGTCTAGTTTTCAAAAAGGTATAGGTTTGCTAGGTTTCCCTAAGTGCCCGCAGAGCTAGGGTTCAAAAACTACAGCTAGGCACTTTGCAAAAAAAGGGTAATTTTTCATTGTGAAAATGTAGTACGTCCACATTGCATTTTGAGCCATTTCCTGTTGTGGGCACAAGGCCTACCCACACAAGTGAGGTACCATTTTTATCGGGAGACTTAGGGTAACACAGAATTGTAGAGCAACTGTTATTACCTATTGACTTTCGATGCATTTCTGCCTTCCAAATGAAAGACAATGTGTAAAAAATAAGTCATTTTGAAAAATGACCTATAATTCTCATGCTAGTATGGGTACTCCCAATTTCGGAAATGTGCAAATATCTACTGTTTCTAAAATCTGCATTTTGTTCCCATTTCAGAAATACATAGGTGTCTTTCATAACAATTTTTCCATGTATACATTTTCCCAAAATAATTGCTATATACCCGGTACATAATAAAAAACCATTGCAAGATGCTGCTCAGTTATTGACTCTGGGTTCGTCGGGTTCTTGGTGAACCTACAAGTCCTATATATCCCCACAACTAGAAATGTCCAGCGGATATAACGTATATTGCTTTCAAATAGCTGTCATAATTAGAAGAAGTTACAGGTGAAAACGTTGACCCAAATGGCTGTTTTTTTCAACTAATTTTCAATTTTTCCTTCATTTAACTGTTAGTTTCTATAAGGAAAACTTTAAGGATCTACACAAATGACCCCTTGCTGAATTCAGAATTTTGTCTACTTTTCAGAAATGTATGGCTTTCCAGGATCCATTATTGGTTTCATACCCATTTCTACCATTAACTGGAAGGAGGTTGAAAGCACAAAAAATAGCAAAAATAGACTATGTCCCAGAAAAATGCCAAAACTGTGTAAAAAAGTTGGTTTTCTGACAAAAGTCTGCTTCTCCCTGAAAGCTGGGAAGATGGTGATTTCAGCACCACAACCCCTTTTTGATGCCATTTGCAGGGAAAAAACAAGACGCTTTCATCTGTAGCCCTTTTTCGCATTTTTCCCCAAAAACCAAAATGTAGCTCTATTTTGGCTAATTTCTGGGTCCCCTCCAGGGGAATCCACAAACCCTGGGTACCTTTACAATCCCCATGATGTTAGAAAAAAAGGACGCAAATTTGGCGTGGATACCTTATGTGGTCAAAAAGTTACAGGGGCCTAAGCGCGCACTACCCCAAATAGCCAAAAAAAGGCTTAGCACAGGGGGGGAAAAGGCCTAGCAGCGAAGGGGTTAAAAGGTGTGCCTGGCACAAACAACAAAAATGCGTAATATGGCCCCGGGTATTCTGAAGTCACATATTTGAAAGTGCTTTCACACGCAATAATGAAGAAAAAGAGTTTTGGTGAAATAAAATATATGCCTAAGATCACATAATTTCAGCAGGGAAGCTGCTATTTATCCAGGTTTTCTGGTTTCACTTTGTACAAATCAGCATGGGTTTCTATTTTTCCTTTCGTTAAGGCTTTGTTCTCACCTCTTTGTGCATTTTTCTGCAGTTGTTATAAATCATGAACTCGACCGAAAGGTATTGTAATGCTTTGCATGATCGTTAGTTACATTAGACAAGCCCCCAATCATTGTTTATAGGCAGGGGGAGAATAAGTGATTTGTCCAGAAGCACAGGATGTTGAGCTGATGCGGACACTTGAACCTGGTCGGCAGTTCTGGCCGTAATGCCACATCCTGGGTAGAGGGAGGCAGGCAGACAGAAGCTACATTAAAGCTTGGCTCTTTATGGGCTCGAGGTTCCAACAGGATCTCGAGCTGAGTCAGAGCCATTTTTCAGGCTTGAGCCAAGCTTGAGCTTTCAGTGGCTCACCCACCTCTATTAAAATGAATGTGATGCCCTGCCTTAACCACAATTTCAATTATCCCACTGCGTGTACCCACCACGCTAATCACTAAAATAGCGATATTATTATCATTTATATTTTTTAACACGTACAAACTTCAAACATCGGAAAGTGGGGGACTACGACTACCTCATATAGAGTTCTACTGGCTAGCGTTAAGGCTGGCACTAATAAGGTATGTGATACACAAAACCTTAGATCAGGTGTACTCGTAAACATTCGCCAAGGGGCCACAATGTTCAGTGGTGTGAGCGGGGACCGCATTGTGCCAGTAAGGGGTCCTGGGTGGGTCGGGGATTGTGTAAGGAAGTCTAAAAAATGTTAAATAAACTGGCATGCATTTATTTGCAGGTTAACTAAAGTTAAGTGGTGCAGGACACCACAGTAGTTACTTCATTTGACCTGCAAAAAAATGCTTGCCCGTTTATTGAAAAAATTTGTGAATATTAGTGCTCAGGAAGTATACAGCAGCTCGCGCTACTGTTTACTGGGGGGCGCATATAAGCATCAAGAGGGCCGCAAGCCGCCACCAGGCTGTGCTTTGAGTATCATTGCCTTAGATACCCATGTGTGTCAAACTTGAAACTACCCTACTAGGTAAAGCGAGAGGCATTAGCATACTCTGCAGAGGGGACACACAGCAAGGAATCTACTCTAACCCTGCCTTATAGGCGATCAATTGTGCCTGGCGCAGGGAGCACACGATCCCAGGGGTAAACAGTAGAAAAACCACCTACGTCCCCTTGTGGAGCAACAGCAGCATACAGATAGGTGGATCAGAACCGGTATTGGTATACTTTGACTCCCACAGCATGAAGACAATCATTTACTGTGCGACTAAAAACTTTCCCAGAGATACAAATGGAATTTAACCTCCAGCCCCAACATTTCTAGAATTATCAGTGTCTTACTCACTGTCTCAATCAGCTATTAGGAACTCCAATGGATTGAAGGGATCATCCATCCTCAACTTTCTGCATACATTGAGCATGTACAAAGGAGTGGTATGTGGGCTCAATAAGATTGTAGTGGAATGTGTCTTTTCAGAACTGGTTACGATAAAGCTGAAAGAATGGTGGTCAACACAATTAGGGATAAATTATTGAGACGGCGACTGGCCTGAACATATGGCAGTACATGACAAACTGCTCAGCAAAGCCCTACCAAAATTGGGATTTTATTAAACCTTAAACAGAGGTCACTGGTCTCCCAAAAGATTTAGTGATGCTGCGCTTCTCCTCATGGCAAAGTGCTGAAGATGTGCACACACGAACAGTGACATTGTACACCTGGTCCGAGACTGTCTTGACTTGGATAATTACTGAGCAGAGGTATGGAAGACAATGAGAGACATGGTTGATACACAGGACCTTTGCAATACAGACAGCTCTCTTACACAATGCTATCCAACATCCAGAAATCACGCACCACCAGATGAGATGGTTTGCAACGGCTGTGGCAACGGCAAGACTTCGTATACTTAGGGCCTGATCCACAAAGGTAAACTTACACCTTTGTGTAAGCTTACTATTTTTTGATATTCACAAACTGCCATTTTCATTTTACTAATATTAATTTTACAACTGTGCAGACTCCACAAGCATAAAATAATCAATTACAGTTTCCTTACGGGAATCCTGAAAACACAGTGCCAGGCATACAGCCATTTAACACTCATCTTCCCCAATGTAGAAAATCGCTATTCCAGTTATCCCAAAAGGAATAATTAAAACACCATGCCCGGGATATGTAACATTCATTAATCAACCATAAACCCCCTTGTAAAAATTAGCTATTCCCATTTTCCTAACAGAAAACATTAACATAGAGGCAAATGTATTTAACAACCCATAATTCCCCATCAGTAAAACAGCTAATTGCTGGTTCCTTACAGGAATCATGAAAATCGAGAGCCAGATATATTTAACAGCCATTTAACACCTATCATCCCCTTGCAGAAAACTGCTATGCTTATTATCCCTAGAGAAATAAGTAAAACATGTGCCAGTGATACGTAACAGCCCTTTACTGACATACTCCCCAGGTAAAAATTAGGTATTCCTATTTTCCCAACCAGAAACATTAGAACATAGTGCCAAATGCAATCAACAGTCCCTTAAATGCCATAATCTCCAATGCGTGAAATAACTAATTCTATGTCAGGACCGGTAGCGAGGATTATGCTCATCTTTCTTCACTTCAATGAATAGCAGCCATTTTAAGAACAACTTTAACAAACTACAATTCCCATGAGGCCTTGGGAATTTCAACAACAAAAGAAACCATAGAGTTCAACATGACAATAGTCTCCTCCTTCAACCAATCAGGAGCCTCCAACCAGGTTATAGTCCATCAGCGATGTCCACCCATCCTCTTTCTTCGCTGCTCGCAGCCAGAGATAAGTGCTATTGTTTATTACTGATGTTAACTTGAACTGTACTTAATTACGTGTTTTAATTGAATTGCGCGCTCACGCGGTATCGCTTAATGCCCTCCATTTTCTGGTGTTCTGTGTTTGCTGCTTCAATTGTCAATTGTCTCCTTTGTATTTATTTAATTGTGCCCGTTCATTTGATTTTCCGCGCTCACGCGGTATGGTTTCATGTTTGCTGCTGAATGGGTGCCACCTTTGCAGCCGCTGTTAACTGAGGTGCGGCTCCGCGGTGTGTTCCTCCCACCACCAGAGGGCGCCTGGCTGGCGCCTCTGGCTGCGATGCGCTCTCTGCATTCTGCGCATTCCGCGCATTCCAGAGACTTCGGAGCAGCGTGTAACGGTCGGGAGCCTTAAGTTCATCTGGAGAGAGACGCCCTTTAGGTAGAAGGGTCTGTACTGCCAATCGGCTGCTTGAAGCTTTACGCCCCTTACACAGGGGTCGGTATTCTTTGGTGTTTCACGCTCCCACTCCAGGGAGACTGTATGAATAACAGGAAGCCATCCTGCAGGGACCCTCCCAGACGTGGCACCCCTTAAAAGATCCTGCACCTGGGGTGAACTGTCCCAGGGGCTTGACCCTACATAGTGAGTTCCTCACGCTAAAGTTTTAGACTGACACCCAACCCCCCTATATATCTGGCACTCTGTTCGGGTGCCTCCTAGCAAGACCTCCTTGCAGTGTACGAGACAGCAAGGGATATCTTCCACTTATGGAACCCTTTGAGGAGACCTGTGGGGAGGAGGGCAAGGTGGCGATGACGCCAGATATAGATCCCCGGATTGCCACTTTCCTGCAAGAATTTATTAAAGACCCCAAAAAAGGGATAGACATGTCCTGGCAAGCTTGCCAGGACAAGCTGTTGGACACCCTGGGCCCTCTAACAAAGATCCTGGACATGGCGGAAGAGACCAAGTCGTCAGGCTCCCTGATTTCCCCTGATACCCTCTCCGCCTGGGCACAGCATGCAATTGTCTTTTTCGGACAGCGAATTGTGCGTTATCTACAGAGAGACATCGGTCGTTGATTATCAAGGTAGATCAGGCCCTGTCGCACAAGGTGGCCTTTTCGGGGAGCAATTTATGAAGGAATTGGGGCAATTCGTGAATACCTTCACCTCCCTTGATAAGGCGCAGTCCCCCATCAAAAAGGTATTTCACTCCAGGGTTTTACGGGGAGCCGGTCGAGTTAGGGGCTGCTCAGCCGGCCGGTCTAATAACCAGTATCACTCCAGAGGACAAGGCTCCCACCAAGGCCAGGCCAGATTTGGTACCTTCTATCCTACAAGAGAACGACGCGGCAGAGGCAGAGGAGCCAGAGGCGCAGGTGCTTCCAATAACGCCGGTGAGTGTCCTTCCTTCTTCCCACGTAAAAATAGGGGGCCGACTGGCGAGTTTTTTCCAGGCTTGGACTTCCATCACGGGGGACGCCTGGGTTCTACAGACAATCCAAGGGTTCCGGATAGAGTTCTATGGCACTCCTGTTCAGGCCGCGCACCATAGAGTTTTCAGTGGCGGACTCGACTCTAGCGGAGGCTGAGGTGAGATCCCTCCTAGTAAAGGGTGCTATATCCCCAACCACTCCACACCCCAGAGGTTTTATCAGCAACCTTTTTCTGGTGGACAAGGCAGACGAGGGTCAGTGGCCGGTCATCAACTTACGCGAATTCAACGAGTGGATCGTCTACCGCCACTTCAAAATGGAGGGGATCCACCTGTTACGGGACATCCTCAGGACTGGATGGTGCGCCTGGACCTCAAGGATGCTTACTTTTCGATCCCGATATTTTCTCCTCACAGGAGATTCCTGCAGTTCCTCTGGGGAGGCGAGACTTACAAGTTCACCGCATTTCCCTTTGGCCTCTCGTCCGCCCCCAGGTGCTTCACGAAGGTCCTCAGGCCGGTTGTGGAACTCCTAAGGTCACAAGGGATGAGACTCATCGTCTATCTCAACGACACCTTGATAATGGTGCAACGCCTCAACAAACTGAATATGCAGCTTCGGCGGGCGGTCGACCTCTTGCAGCAGTTGGGCTTTGTAATCAACGAGTCCAAATCCCTTCTAGTCCCCTCCCAGGAGGTGATTTTTCTGGGTTTCTCCATTGACTACGTTGAGACTACTCTCAGCCTTCCGTCCCGGAAGGTAACGAAGATCTGACACGAATTGAGACATGCTTTGACAAAACCTCGGATCTCTCCGAGACAAGTGGTCCGTCTGGTAGGCCTCCTCTCCTCCTCTATCCAGGCCATCTACCCAGGGCCCCTTCACTACTGTGCTCTTCAGCGCTTGAAGGCGGCACACTTGCGCAAGTGTCTCTCATACTCCCAACAGGTGTCCCTCTCCAGGGACGCCAAGGAGGAGATCAACTGGTGGCTGGCCAACATGGAAGCATGGAATGGACAGGCGATTTTTGGTTCTGCCCTAGACATCGTCAGAGTCCGACGCCAGCAGGTTAGGATGGGGTGCCAGATGTGGCGATTTCGCTACAGGAGGATTGTGGTCTCCGCACGAGCAACATTTACATATCAATTGTTTGGAGCTCCTGGCGGGCTCCTTTGCGATCCGGTATTGGACCAAGGACACCATCCAGTCTTGTGTTCTCCTCAAAATGGACACCATGTCCGCGGTCTGTTACATCAACCATCTGGGAGGCACCCGGTTGAAGGCCCTCTCCGACCTCGCCTCCAATCTTTGGCAGTACTGCCTGGATCGCCAGATCTCGCTTACGGCAGAATACCTGCCGGGTCAGGAAAATCAAATAGCAGATTTCCAATCACGCAACTTCCAGGATGGGAGCTTGTGGAAGCTCCACGAAGCTGTATTCTCGGACCTCCAAGCCAAATCGGGGCCTTTTTCGGTGGATCTTTTTGCCTCTTGTCTGGACCATCAACTGCCCAGATTCTTCAGTTGGAGGCCGGATCCCCTAGCAGTGGCCACGGATGCGCTTCTGCAAGACTGGAGGGAAGAGAAGGGTTATGCCTTTCCTCCGTTCGCCATGATCACAAGAGCCACGGCACAAGTCCGCCGGCAAGCGTCGGAGGTGGTATTAATCACGCCAGTTTGGAGGTCTCAAGTCTGGTTTCCAGTTCTTCTGGAACTTTCTTGGGATTTTCCAATCCGTCTCCACCTGTTTCCAGGGCTGCTTCTCAACCCAACACAGCAACCGCATCCCCTTGTTCTGCAAGGGTCCCTAGCTCTCATGGCATGGCGGATTACCAGGGTCGAAGGGTGGTCCCAGGCCTTTCGGATACGGCTGAAACATTCATGTCTAAGGTCTGGTCTGACAGCACTGTCAAATGCTACAAATCCATATGGCGGAGATGATCCCGTTGGTGTCTGCGACGGAGTCTTGATCGTGTTGCAGCAGATGTGACACATGTTTTGAATTTCCTGGCCTCCCTAGTGGAAGAAGGCTTGGCTTATAGATCTATAAATATCTTCCGCTCCGCTATCTCGGCGGGACATGCAGTAGTGGATGGCTCCCCGGTGGGAGAACATCCCTTTCTGTGTCGGCTTTTGCGGGGAATCCGCCTTGCCCTTCCCCCGGAGCCCAGGTACTCAGCACTCTGGGACGTGAACCAAGTGTTGAATCTGTTTCTTTCCTGGCAACCTAATAGGTTCCTTTCCAGGAAAGAACTTTCAGCGAAGTTAGCCATGCTCCTCTGCCTGGTGACTTGCAGACGGGTTTCAGATGTCAGAGCTCTCGACATCACCGATCGGATTTTAACTCCTTTAGGGGTGACCTTCACAGTCCGTAGGCGGACCAAGTGTGGCAAAAGCGTAATCTCCTACCCAGCTTTCCTGGAATCTCCAAAATTATGTGTGGTCTCATGTCTTAGAGCCGATGAAGAGATGTCGGAGGAGTTTCGTCCCCCTGTGGAGCGACAGCTCCTTATTGCCATGCGCAAGCCCCACAGGGCGGTAACCTCCCCCACAATCGCCCACTGGATGAGGTGGGTAATGCAAGAAGCAGGCATTGACCTCCACACATGGGGCGATGGCTTCGAAGGCCTTCACTCTGGTGGCTCGTTGGAGGATATTCTGAAAGCTGCAGACTGGTCCTCGGACTCCACGTTTAAAATGATTTACTTCAAACCAGTCCTGCACATGGCGGTAAGTAAGCTTTGAACTAGCATAATCCTCACCTCAGGTCCTGACATAGAATGAAAAATTTCCTAGCTATTGTAACAGAAAGTTTCAATTCTATTAAGGACACGAAGGCGAGGATTATCCCACCCAGGAGTTTTCCACGACACACGTGGTTAGGACCCTCCCTACTCTTAGTAACATGTTTTGGTTTGTTCTTGCATTATTAAGGGTGTTGTCTCTATGCAACTGTTGCGTTCCTTGCTTTTCATTTACAGGCTTAATCCTTAGCCTTAGAAGGGATCTAATCTGCCCTCTTTGTTGCAGGGATGGATGCGAATAAACAGTATGCTTGAAGTGATGGACGTGGCTGGTCTCCCGCGCAGAAAGAGGATGGGTGGACAGCGCTGATGGACTATAACCTGGTTGGAGGCTTCTGATTGGTTGAAGGAGGAGACTATCGTCATGTTGAACTCTATGGTTTCTTTTGTTGCTGAAATTCCCAAGGTCTCATGGGAATTGTAGTTTGTTAAAGTTGTTCTTAAAATGGCTGTTATTCATTAAAGTGAAGAAAGATGAGCATAATCCTCGCCTCTGCGTCCTTAATGGAATTGAAACTTTCTGTTACGATAGCTAGGAAATTTTTCATTACTGTTTCCTTCATGGAATCATGAGAACACAACACCTGGTATATGTAACAGCCCGTTTAACACCCATGATCCCCAATATAGAAAATCACTATGCCCGCTATCCCTAGAGGAATAATAAAACACAGTGCCCGAGATATGCAACAGTCATTTACAGCCCAAAATCCCCCATGTAAACATTGGCCAGACGCCCCAGGACTTTGCAGCGTTGGGTGGTAAATTATGCAGCCAAAAAAGCAAAATGGGTGGCCCAAAACCTTAAAATTCACTGTGTTTTTGCAGTGGGGAAAAATGTGCCTGCCACAAAAATACATCAAGGCCTGTTCTCTGTCACTGCTGGAGACTGTGCTACTTCACAATCTGTAACCTTGTAGAGCCTCAAGCAGCACAATCACTTGAAATGAAGGATGCCTGATGCCAAAGAGAGCAGATTACAATATGAAACCGGCTTTTTCTGGCACCAGACAACATGCATGTGCAGGGCCGGAGGGGCTGGTGGGGGAGCCGGCAGTGGGGGTTGGGGGCATATAAAATATTTTTTTTAAAGAGTTTAACAGGGGACTGAGGAGGCCGAAGGAGAGAAGTGCAGTGGAAGATGGGGAGCTGGAGTTCCTTTCAACAGCCTGCAGAGTCCGCAAGGGGCACACTGAAACGTGCAAGGCAGGCTTCAGGCTACTTGCACAGGAGGGGGCTCTGTGCATTTGAAAGGCAGGCGACAGAGGAAGTTAGCACCTCTGTTACCTGCTAGCCAGGTGCTCAGCCTCCTTTTACTGGCTCAGCAGCAGCACAGAGCCATTAAAGAGAGGGTCAACCACATGATTTTGGTTTTTTAACACAAATATGACAGGCGTTTTTGCAACAATTGCAGGATGTTTTACAAAAGTGTTGATTTTGCTATTTATTTGCAAATCAAGAAATCACGATATCCTTAGGGACTGATTGGCTATTTCCATTTCTCCAACAGGAAAAATTAGAACATAGTGGCAAACATAATTAACAACCCTTTAAAGCTCATAAACCACCCATGTAAAATCGCTAATTACCAATTCCTCACAGGAATCATAACAATGCTGTGCCAGATATATGTAACAACCATTTAACACCCATCAACTCCCATTTAGAAAAATGCTATGCCGATTATCCCAAGAGTAACAAGTAAAACAATGTTCCAGGATATGTAACAGCTATTTACCACCCATAATCCCCCATAAACAAATTAGTTATTTCCATTTTCCTTACAGTAACCATTGGAATGCAGTATTAAATGTATCCATCAACATTTAAAACCAATAATCTCCAGTGCATGAAGTAGCTAATTACCATTTCCTTACAGGAATCATGAAAATACAGTGCTAGGTATATGTGACAGCCATTTAACACCTATCATCTTCCATGCAGAAAATCGCCTTTCCCATATTCCCAAAAGGAATAAGTAAAACACTGTGTCCGTGATATGTGACATTTATTTATCACACATAATCCCTCATGTAAAAATGTGCTATTCATATTTTCGTAACAGGAAACATTAGAACATTGTGTCAAATGTTTTCCACAACCCTTTTCCATCAAAACTGTAATTAAATGAATAAGCTAACCAAAAGGACTAATTTCCATCATCCATCTGCACAGGAAGTGACATCACTGGATTTCCCATCAACTATCTGTACAGGAAGCATCATCACTGGGTTACTCATCATCCATCTGCACAGGAAGTGACATCACTGTCTTCCTGCCAAAACTGTATTTAAAAAAAGCCAAACAAGAGGACTTATTTCTGTCACTCATCTGCACAGGAAGTGACATCACTGGATTTCCCATCATCCATCTGCATAGGATGTGACATCACAGGTTTCCCACCAAAACTGTATTTAAAAGAAGAAGCCAAGCAAGAGGACTCATTTCCATCACACATCTGCACAGGAAGTGACATCACTGAATTGTCCATCATCCATCTGCACAGGAAGTGACATCACTGAATGTACAATAATCCATCAGCATAGGAAGTGACATCTCTTTTCCCCCTCCCCGGACCTACTTATTGGCAGCCGCAGTGCGAATGTGAAGTAGATGTGACGCTGGCGCGCTAAAGGCTAGTCCATGTGCGCACGCCCAAGCCTGGACTACACCCTACGTCAGGAACCCTGGTCCACCCCCTCCCACTACTAGCCCACTGTGACCTTCTATGCCTTCAACCTCGGCCGCTGCTACCCACGCTGCTGCCTCACCACCCCACACAAAACAGAGGGTGCATTCTCCTGCGCTTCCTGCAGTTTTATGCACTTACCCACACCCACCACAACTGCACCAACAGCACCCAATGTCTCACTCTCTCACACTCACAGTCCTGCAACTGCCCACACAACACTGTGCACTCGCATTCAAGCTCCTCAACACCCACTCACTCACTGAACATGCCACTGAGATCTGGACCCTGCTGCACGACAACTCCCCAGACCTACGTTTCCTCATGGCAACCTAGATGAACCCCGCAACAGCGCCTAACTTTGCCACAGTCATTGCCCAGGCTGTAAGATCACGAGGCAAAACAGACTTCACAAATCCGTGGGCGGAATCCCATCATCCATGAGAACGCCATGAGCTGCACCACCTCCCCAGACACGCCATTATCCAACATTGAATACCTGTCGTTCAAGCCCCACATCACTGCAACTTCATCCTAAGCAGCACTGTTATCTACAGGCCACTGAGACTGCCCACAAACTTCACCAACACTATCATGGACTCCATTGCACCACTCACCCTCAAATCTAGCAATTTAATTCTTCTCACAGACCAGAACTTCCAACTGGAAGACCACGACGACCAGTTGGTACACGGAGGAACTCAGACTGATGAAACACCACTGCAAACAACTGGAGTGCATATGGAGAATGAACCAGGACAATGTAGACAAAAGCATGTTCAAATCTGTCCTGAGACTCTAACACTAAGTGATCCAGACCACCAAACATGCCACACTGGTGGACCGCATCGATGCCAGCACCAAGAGAAGCAAAGAAATCTTCACCATCTTGAAGACTTTCACCTCACCAGTGGCCACCTCCAACTCAATGGCCCCCTCAAAGGATCGCTGCAACAATCTCTCTCAATTCTTTAGCAACAAATTTACTGCCATTTACAGTAACTTCAACCCGCAACCTAACCTCACAGACCTTGCCAAATACCTCCCAATCTTATCCAGAGAACTAATGCTAACCACATGGCCTGTCATTACCACAGACAAAACCACCACCATGAAGCCCATCCACTTAGGGGCCCCATCGGACCCATGCACCCATCACTCTCTCTCCAGAGAACTGCAAGCCATCAGCACCATGCTCACACGCATTCTGAATGCCTCTGCCTCTTCCGCGACCTTCCAAGGTGTCTGGAAACACACAACCGTCCTATTGCTGAAGAAACCCTTTGCGGAACCTTCAATGCTCGCCAAGTGCAAACGGATCTCCCTGCTGCCATTCCTGGCCATGGTCTTACATCAACAAATGCCTCACTGAATACCTCAATGATCACCAACTCCTCAACACTACTCAGTCTGGCTTTAGGCCCAACCACAGCACAGAAACTGCTCTCATCGCCCAATGGATGAAGTAGACACAGTCTCCCATTCCATTCTCATCCAACGCCTACAGAACATCAGAATCCAAGGACACGGACTCCGATGGTTCTGCTCCTTCCTCACTGGAAGGATTCAGTCAATCAGGCTGGAACTGTATACCTTGGATGTCTGCAATCTCATCTGAAGATAAAAACTTTACAATAGAAATGTGGGCCGTTTGATGTCACACTAGTGTATTGTTTCGCTATTTTGCGTATTCACTACGCTCAACTTTTTGTGACCCCACTGCTTAGAAGCCATGGTTAGTCAAATAACAAGCACAACAATTGAAAAGGAGCGTACAATGTATCATAAATATCACTCAATTAGAGCATTAGGAAGAGATCCATGTATTGCGATGTCCATGTACATCCATAAAGACAATTCATGTGAATTCAATTCCTCTGGAGTATTGTACGAATGTTCAAATCCAACTTTATTCAATTTTTTGTATCGAATAAATTGCAATCAGCCTAGCTGATATGTTTACATGCACTGAAAAAAAACAAAGATTAAAGTAATGTTATAGTTAGGTGAATATGTCAGTGACAACATGAAAGTTTTGTACAAAAAATAAACACAGAAATTCACCAGTTAACTATAACTTGCGCCCCCGCCATGAACTGCTTATGACCTCACATGACATCACTCATGACATGTTCTATGACATCAGTTATGACATCACAGATGACATCATCCAATAGTTTGTTTTATAGTTTACATAGTGGCGGCTAACTACCATATTACTTTTCTACCTAAATTTGTACAGCCTGTGTCCAGCTAATGGGTGTAAGTGTCTACAAAACACGTGTTCCTAATGCATCATAGGTTTGTAGAGATATTGAACACGTTATAAATTCTTTGTATTGAAGAGTAACTCTGGGTGCAGGTGACAGCATGTTCCAAGCAAGTTTTTTGGTACTACAGAAAAAGTTTCCAAAGGGGCAAACATTCTACGTCCTATATACTAAGTATTGTAAACAGCCTTTTAGACCGGATCAACTCAGTATGACAATTTCTACTTAACACAGAAAACTGTGTGCACCAGGTACTAACCTATGTACATGTGCTTGTTTTGCTTCAGAAGATGGGCTATCCGTAAAGTTTTCACCACAGTATGAAGACTGCAGGTAGTTCTCTCACTTTCCAAGGGAATGAGACATTGCCCCTTGCCAATTCTAATGTGTCAGGCAGAGGCACAATACCTGCTGGTGTTGCCAGAGCCTGTTCCCTAGACCTGTTGATTAGTTCTAACAATTGTTGCACTATACCCATAGCTAATAGATATGATGTGCTTTCTGATTTGGATTGACACGTGGGGAAAAAGGACCTCGCAATACCCACTGTCCCAATTGTCACACAGCACCTGGTTAAGACCTCTCACACCATCATTACTCAGTACAGATCCATCAATATACTTAGCTGGCCTAAAGGAGAAGATTGATAATTTGGTCTGGCAGGCAATTGTTTCAAAGCTTGACATAATAGCTTTGCAGGAAACCTGGCTTACTGATGTAGCATACTTCGAAGGCTATCCATTTTACTCCCGCCACACTTTCAATCTGGCCATGGGAGGGCTAGCTATCTGGGCTAATTTGAATCTTCAGGTAAAGGTGACACGAGTTAAATCTCATTCACCATCCTTCTTAGCGTTAAACATTTGCATTCCCACGGCAAATGTTTTTTTATTTGATAAACGTTTCTAATAAAGATTTTATTAATGCAGTTTGTTTATATTTTACTAACTTATTTAATTTTCTATCTGAACTAGAAGCTAAAGTTGAAAACAAACAAATGCAATCTTATTAACGCTAAGTTAAATGGGACCTCCCAGGCCCTTGGAGAGCCAACATACGAGTATACTATTGCTCATGATGTAAGGGGTGGGGGGGCTGAGCTGCATAACTACCTTGCTGTCTATGGCTTGGTTGATTTACTTGAGTCATTAGGAGGGGTCAACAGCACAGTACCCTCTTTTAGAGGCGGGGCAGAGCATCAATAATTGATTATATGTTTGTAAGTCCCAATTTTATATCATGGTTTTCTACAGGAGAGATTTTACCCACAGTGTGGGATGACCACAATGCCCTTTGTGCCTCTGTGTTGTTACTGATTAAAAAACACTAGTGTAATATTAATTTATTTTCTTTCACACAACATTCAACGGAAGGCTTAAGACTAGTATGGCACCTTAAAAATCCTACAGAATCATTGTCTACCCTACTCAAGTCACACCTAGGTTTGTTTCTTAACTGCTTAGCTGACAGTGGATAAAAGTTGATGGCCTCGCAATACAATAGTCTAATATTATATTATATAAGGGAGTCTATGCTTAAGCCAATCCATCCATCTAAAGAAGACCCCAGGTGGTTTGACGGGTCTTGTTCTACGGCAACCCGCAGATTGAGAAAGGCCTTAAACGCACATCCTAGGGTAAGGTCCGAGATTCTTCAGGCACGTCGCGAGTACAAAACTGTACTGCTAATCACGAAGAGGGAACTATATAAAAGTGAGAGGGAGTTTTTGGAAAGCGCAGCCCTTGGGAAGGACAATAAGTCCTTTTGGGGCCTAGTAAAACAAATTAGAACAAGGAATTCCCCCGCTAATCCACTCCTGCAAAATAATATTCTAGGTTCATATTGGGTTCTACATTTTACTTCTATTCATCACATTGAGGACGATCTGAATATGCTAGCTTCTCTGTGTAATAGATTACAAAATTCACCGCCTCTTTTTATATCCTTGCAGGAAGTGGAACTGGCCATTCAACACAGTACAAGTGGGAAAGCACCATGTCCAGAAGGGGGCTGATTGATTTGATGAAATGTACGTCAGAATTATGGGGCCCCTTGATTATTAATGTTTTTAATAGCTGCTTAACAACCAATATACCACTCTCTTGGACCACATCAACGATTGTGCCTATATTTAAAAAGGGAGATCGTATATCTTCCAATTGCTACGGCCCTATTTCACTTATCGATAACCCAATCAAAATTATTGGTAGAGTTATATACAACCGCTTAGTCAAATGGGCTGCTGATAAGAGCATTCTTTCTCCTTTTCAATTTGGATTTCGGCCAAATTTAGGTACAAATGAGCAGTCTGAACCTAGCTCTGACGGTTAATAAGTCCACCCATGCCAGACGTTGCCCCATTTATCTTGCTTTTATGGACCTGTCCACTGCCTTTGATGCAGTGAACAGGACCAAACTGTGGCTAATGTTGCTGGATCAAGGAGTGGACCCCCCGGTGAATTTTCTGTATTTCTTAAATGCAGATCTTTCAGCTAGAGTGCATCTAAACGCTCACGGCGAGCTCTCACCCGATTTCCCACTGAAGAGGGGAGTGAGGCAGGGGTGCATGCTGGCACCTCTACATTTTATCCTCTTATATAAATGGGTTAACAGCCCACCTAACTTCCACTCAAGTAGACACCCTGATAATGGCAGGCTCTCCGGTGCCTGCCTCACTCTACGCAGATAATGCAGCTCTTTTAGCTCTTACTCCTAATGCACTGAGGAAGCTTGTGGACCGTTTTGCTCTTTTTATGCAAGATTTAAAAACTAATTACACTAAGTCGAATATAATGTGGTGCAGGCCTGGTAAATCAAGGTTAAATAAAATTACGATCAAGGGGCAAGCACTTATACGTATTGATAACTTCTGAAATTTGAACTTTTGTTCCTCAGGGTCTTGGCACTCCCAGCTTAACAACTCTAGCCTCAAACTTAGTAGAACTGCAGGGACAGTCTGTAATCTTATTAAACCAGGCTCTAGAGGGACTGTCTTCGCAGCATTGAAGGCATACAACTCCCAGTGTATTAGTGCTTATACCTACAGTGCAGGTTTGTGGGGTTTTAATAAAAGTTGCTCCCCAAAGACAGAGGAAAATCATTTTGTTTGTTTTGAACTTACCGCCTACTACCTCTAACTTTATTGTCCATTTAGAGCTGAACCAGGGTTTAATTTCTGACAAGGTCCACCTGGCACCTCTTCTTTTGTGGGTCAGCATTTGGACAAAGAAACGTTATGCAGGAATATCATCATTGAATGCCTCAAACTTGAAAAGGCTTTTTCTATTCCATGGTTGAGATATATTCGGGACACTTTAGTAACCCTGGGATTGTCTTCTCTGTTCACTGAGCCCAGCAGCATTTCTAAAGCTGACAAGATAAAGGTGAAAGCAACATTTCTTGAACACTGTGAAGATCTAAAAATGAAACACGAACTAGTAAAATCCTCAGTCTTGAATCACTATAGATCTTTAGTTACAGGTAAACCCCCTATGTATTTATCTATTGATCTCACGCAACAGGAGTGATCACTTCTTTTCCGCTTCAGGGCAGGCTCAATATATTGGTCCCTGTGTTTTAAAATTGTCTCAGACTTAGAAGGAGATATAGTATCATCTTGCCCATATGACAATCAATTTAAACAAACACTTTTACACTTTGTTTTTTTGCAACTTACACAGTTTGCCACTCAAGCACTTTTTGAAACCCTTGTAATGTAAATTAGGATTCCAACGGAATAGAGTAGCTTTGCTCTACTTACAGTTTTTAAGCTAGCCTGAAATTTGTTATTGTGTCTGTGCCTTTTTGAAATCAGCTATTCGGGCAAGAAAAACAATGATAGGGTAACTGCACATTGGTCTCTGTATTGTTTTATAATTTTTATCACAATTTGTAGCTGAATGTATGTCTTAGGTTTTAGGAAGTCTTAATCATAGCATGAATTCATTTTATTGGATCAAAGTTGTTTCTCTTTTAGAGCATGTATATTGTAGAGTTATACTTGCATCCTGTTGTCGTTTTTATCTAGTTGCATTTTATATTTGTCTGTATTAACTTCTGTGGTTTCTTTTATGACCTACACATAGGTCAAATAAAGATTTTGAATTGAATTGAATTGACTGCAGATAGTATGGTCTTTGGCACCATCAGACCTTGGTTATTTTTAGGGAATAGTCGCTCTTTGGATAAGTTTTAAATAGAGTGTATGTACACTGTGTTTAGTAGATACTTTTAATACTCTGTGGTGTATTTCTCATGAGAGTTTCACTATATGCAAACAGTGTGATACAGAGTAAAATCTCCATAGAGTAAACACTGTTAACAGTGCCCACTTTTCTACTCGTATCCACTTCATTTCTCAATGTAGGTTCAATGACTGTCAAGGGGTTTGATACAGGTAAAGAGTGTCTGTAGTAGGGCATTAGTTATGTAACATGGCTTGAGTATCTGGAAGAACCTGCTTTTCCCTGAACAGTTGTAAACAGAATGAACACCATGTGCAGGATAGGTTTCCCTTTCATCTGTGGTTCATAGTCAACATGAACTCGGCTACCTATAAAGTGTATGGTATAGGGTAAATGTCGCAAATAACATATGCTTGCTATACCTATAAAGGTTGTACATATGATAGCAGTAAAGACGCTTCATATTATTCTAAGCTATTTTGCACTTACTTTCATAGCTCCAATGGTATACCTGTTTATAGAGCAATGTGTACCAAGAAGCTTGGATGATGTCACCAGTGATGTCATCAATGATGTCATTTGAGATGTCATCATTGATGTCATAAATAATGGAATAAAACATATCATGAGTGATGTCATAAGCAGCGCATGGCGGGGCGCAAGTTATAGTTAGTGCTGCTAACTATTATCACAAAGGTAGAGAGCGAGAGACTGTGATACCAGTTGCACTCTCACAAAGTCAATAATCACACATAAAAGCAACTGGAATATTCAAAGAGATGGAGGGAAAAAAATTGATCCTGTCAAAAGGAAGGGGGTCCTTCCGTATACCTCTTGGATATCCAAAGATATTGGATTAGATGCCTCACTCGGCGGCGGACTGAGAGACGGCATATGGTATTTCTGCGGTGCTCGTGCTTTGGCGAAAGTGTGAATAAAAGACGGCGCCACTCTCCAGAACCGCATCACCCTTGAAAAAACACAATACAGGAAAATCCTCAAAGACTGAAGACTGAGACAGTTGAAAGCCTTAGGCCTCACGAATGTGCATGCATAGAAAGGCAGGGATACATTCAACAAGCCTTGACGAAGGCCCCAGACCCATCCCCGGGGGCCCAGCTTTCTTTTGAGGGGGAGGTGGCACATGGCCCCCCTCCCCGAGCCGATTTCAGCCCCAGGGACCCCATCTCTCGAGGCCTGGCATTATTTTGGAGGGTAGGGGGGCACGCATGGCTCCTCTCCCCGGGCCTATTTCAGCCTGAGAACCCCATCCCCCAGGGCCCGGCATTATTTTGAGGGGGGCACACATGGCCCCCAATTCCCTGTCACCTGGCATTATTTTGAGGTGGAGGCGGGCGCACGTGGCCCTTCTCCCGGGGCCCATTTTGGCCCTGAAGACCACATTCCCTAGGGCCCAGGATTTTTTGAGGGAAAGGGGGGCGTGTGTGGTCCTCGTCCCCGGGCTGAATGCTGCCCCAAAGACCCCATCCACAGGGCTCTGTCTTATCTTTAGGGGGAGAGGAGCACTCTGCCCCCCCCCCTGAACCAATTTCGGCCCCAGGGGCTCCAACCCCTGTGACATGTTCAGTTAAAGGTGGGTGCCCTCGTGCCCACCCAGGGCACCCACCATAATTTCGTTGGGGGCCGCGGGGGTAGCATCAAGGCACCCAGAGCCCCAGTCAGCTCCACACACACAGCAGGTGCTGACATTACTCTCGCCCGCAGCTAGAAGCTCCTAAAGCTGCTCCCTGTGGATGGGAGCAATATTTTGATCTGTTTCCCTGCCTGTATCACTGGGCAGGGAAACAGATCAAAGGTCCGCTACCGGTGGTGGGAACCTTTTTGAAGCTCCCGCCCGCTGGGAGCACAGTTGGTGTTTGCTCCCGCTTAGCTGGAGTTTTGAATGTGCTCCCGCCAAGCGAGACCAAACAAAGGTTTCCCTGCCCGCACCGCTGCAGGCAGGAAAACCGTGAATATTGCTAACAGAGTGTTATTCTGTCTTCCTAACTGCAGAAAATAAACGACAAAGATTCTGCTTTTATTCTTCGTGAAAGTAGTGTAGATTTCTTAGAAATAATTCCCTCTTTTGGTAAAATAAATGTAGGCCTCAGCAAATGTTTGTTAGGGGATGTGCTGCCGTGCTCCTGTGCTTTCGGTCCTTGATGAAAATGTAGCTAATACTTCCTTAGAATAAAGAAGCTGAATAGTTCTTTCCTGTCTAGGCAGGATTGTATGTAACTACTGCTAGATTTATTATACAAATGTATCTAGGTTCTTCCTTCTTCCTCTCTTGGAAGTCTCACGATTTTAGACAAAGAGTGTTTAGAAATATTACTTAGGTCATTGTCAGAAGACAGCCACACCATCGTGTTTAGTCAATGAAAATGTTTGTAGAGAGTAGAGAAAGTAACATTTTAGCTAAGGGAAGGAAGTAGCGTACTATTGATCCCTGTGGGAAAATACTCCTCGGCCTGTTCACAAGATTAGTGACTTGTCCTGCATTCGTGGTATGCTGCATGTCTTGCTGATTCCTGATTATCTGGCTGGCAGATCCTACAGCTCCTAAGAGACTTTGCACATCATCGGCTGATGGTGTTGCCCTTGCTATACCCTTTACCGGCCGTGGAGTTAGCCTTTTGAACTAATTGCACGTTGTGCATTAGTATTTCATCTGTAGTTGAGCTGTTGTTTCACTGATATTTACCTTCTCCTCTCACTCCTCTATACCTGGATTTTCTGATGTTTATTGAATGATCTGTGATGATTATTGTGAATCTATACTGTATTCTATGAACCAATTTATGACATTCGAAATGTATCGTGTTTGTCCATTCATATTATGAAATAACAAAAAAAACTAATAGAAAAACATAAAAGTCTGTCTTTATTCCAGAGTTATTTGGATGTGTTTATAATGACAAATGTTTAGCGTATTTCTTCATTATAGGTCCTCGTGGAGAAATAGCATTCCGTCTTTCATCGCTTAGACCCTTTTAGCTCTACCAAAGATTCATCGGAGGACCTTTGATATTACTAATTGTGAGACAAATGACTTATGGGCCCATCATTAGAGTTACGCTTCTGATTATGAATAATGGTTGGTGTGGATAGATAGCTAACAGAAAAATCCCCCAACGCTTCTGCTGCATCAGATTTTTTTTTTTTTTTACTTTATTTATTTGCATTTTCAAAATAAAACGTTTACAAAAAAGAAAATAGTTGGTCAGAGTTATAGCATAAACATTCTACGGTGAGCAAACGAGTCAAATGGCTTGTAATAGGTATATCTCTTATCTAATATACAGGTAGCATGGGTCTTGACATACATCCGCACATACAGTGTTTACTTTGAGGTCTCAGCAATCGTCGCGACCAGTTAGCTGCTACATCTACAGTTAGCATTACTTATGTCACCTATGAAGGATTGAGGTACTGCACAGGTTATGCCCCTAGACCCTAAGGTGTCTGTGGTGTCTGCATAGGCGTAGCATTTAGCTCTTGCAACCGTTGTAGGTACAGCAACAAAGGTTGCCAAATATCTACCGGTCTGGAGGCCGGCGGCTGTAGTTGGGCATACACATCGCTGGTAGTGTTGCAATATGTCATGCTGTGCAACCATGTATGGAGTGTAGGGCCAGTTTTACATGCCCACTTAAGGGCCACTTCGCGTTTAGCAAGCAGGAGAGCCATCGCTACAAAACGACGCCGGGATCTAGAGAGGTCATGGACATACCCCAGTAGAGCAAGGAGGGGCGATGGCGTTATTTCCACCTCAACCATCTTAGATATCTCTCGGAAGATTGATTTCCAATAGCCCTCTATCTTAAGGCACGTCCACGTCATGTGCGCAAAGTCCGCATCCGGGGCACTACATCTCGGGCAGGCGTCCGACCGCGCTGGGTCAATGCGATGTAACTTGTGAGGGGTGATATATACACGCCACAGGAACTTAAACTGCAACAGTTTATGGCGGTGATTCGGCGACACTTTTCGCGTTTGTGCGCAGCAGCGATACCATTGGAGGTCAGTTAAGGGGTGTCCAAGATCGCCCTCCCATGCAGCCCTCACCGCTGCATCTCTACTCGGGAGCCGTGCTATCGCCCCCTTATACAGTTTGGCAACCAGGTGGTTCCCATCCCCGCCACTAATGACCCCGGTCAGGAGAGGAAATTCAGTGGGTGCCAAGGGATAGCTCTCCATGCATGCACGGAGCGCCGTTTGTACGCGCAGAAGCACAAAGTGGTCCAAAGTCGTAGCCTCCCGGAGGCGAGGATCTTCAGTGCGCGAGAATATGTGCCCCCCAGGGAACAAGTCTCCAAAGGTAATCAGCTGGAATTTGGACAGTGTTCGTTTGACTAGCGTCTCCTGCAGGATGGGTATCCAACTGTTAGCGGCCAAGGGCAGAGCGTGGGAGTACAATGTACTCATACCTGTCACCCTCGCCAGCTTAAGCCAGGCCCAACTCGTGGTGGACAGTGTTTGGATGTCCCGCGGGTCTCTAGGGAAGCCGCGCGGCAGCAGTGTGTTGAGTGGGGCCGGAAATGCCAAGTCCGCCTCAGGCCGATAGTATGGGATCCGAATATCCGTGTTATACCAGTGTCGAGCAAAACTCGCCTGGGCAACCAGGTAATAAATTTGCAGGTTCGGAACGCCAAATCCACCTCTCTCGTAAGGCAAAACCAAAGTGTCCCATCCAACCCGGGGCTGCCTGCCACCCCACACTAGCTTCCCAAGCAAGGTGCGCAATCTGGAAAAAAAGCTATTATAGAGAGGGATTGGAATGTTCGTGAAAAAATAAACAAATTGTGGCAACACCACCATTTTTATTATGGCTATTCGGCCTGCCATTGATAAAGGGAGTCGCAGCCATCGTTCTATGTTATTTTCGAGCCTCTCGACCGCCGGGCCATAGTTCAGCTGCAGGACACGGTCCCGGTCCCTGTGAATATGGATACCCAGGTATTTGACCGAGCCGTCGCACCAAGTTAATGGGTAGTCCCCTGCTCTAGCACAAACCGCCTCAGTCAACTGGAACACTTCTGATTTGTCCCAATTTATGTTTAAACCTGACAGGGCGCCATATCTAGCAACCTCACCAAGCAGCGGTGGTAAGTTGTCATCAGGCCGCCGCACGTAAAGTATTATGTCATCGGCGTAGAGTGTGAGCAACAATGGTCCAGTCTTGAATTGCAGGCCGCGGTGGCTGTGCTTACTCTGTAAGTGGCACACCAACGGGTCTAGCGCCAGTATGAAAAGGAGAGGGGACAGGGGGCATCCCTGCTGCGTGCCGCGAGTGAGAGGGAACGCCCTAGTCTGCGTGCCATTGAGGCGGATACAGGCCGTTGGTTGAGTGTACAGCAGTCTGATCACAGCCATAAACCGTTCAGGCATCCCCAGATTGCGCATGGTGGTATAGAGAAATGGCCATTCCAAGGAATCGAACGCCTTTTCGGCGTCCAATAGCACCGCTGCAGCCGGCAGAGTCGGTTCAATCCTGTTCAGTGTAGTGAATAATGTGCGTGTGTTCAATGCCGTGGATTTATGTGGAATAAAGCCCGATTGCGCTGGGGATATGTGCCGCTCGATAATCAATGCGAGCCTAATGGCTATCGCTTTAGCAAAGATTTTATTGTTGAAGTTCGACAAGGGCCTGTATGAGGAACATTTCAGGTGGTCCTTACCGGGTTTAGGTATTAGGATTATAACTGCTTCTCTTAGAGTGGGCGGGAGTATCCCCTTATCCACTGCCTCCTGAAATACGTCAATAAGATGTGGGACTAGGAGATCTTTGTACTTTTTATAGAAGCAGCCTGTAAAGCCGTCTAGACCAGGCGCTTTAGAGCCATCGAGCGCATTGATGGCGTCCGATAGTTCCCCCTCAGTGAAGGGTTCGGCCAGGAACTCCTGGTGTACCTTGTCCATCCAGGAGAGGGAAATCTCGTCAAG
The DNA here is from genome assembly GCA_963921515.1 of Calotriton arnoldi. NCBI lineage: Eukaryota > Metazoa > Chordata > Amphibia > Caudata > Salamandridae > Calotriton > Calotriton arnoldi. The sequence continues at coordinate 137,661 of CAWUFW010000115.1, forward strand.
GTACTCCTGACAATCCTCTAGGGTTGAATCAGTCTTAGAGGTGTATAGTTCTATATAGTATTTAAGTACCTCTCGTAGTATTCCTGCATTTCCTGTTATCCGCTCCCCCGAATCCCCAGTAAGTTCAGCTATGTATGTTGGTTTGCGTGAATGTTGCATCAATCTTGCCAGCGTCCTGCCGGGTCTCTCTCCCTCCCCGTACCGTCGAGCTATGGCATATTTGCCCAGAAATTTGGCTTCTCTGTCCACGGCCGCGCTGAACTCAGCTAGCAGGGCAGCGCGCTTAAGCAGATCAGGAGGGTCCGCATCCTGTGCACTACTATCAAGGTCCCTAAGTTTTGTCTCTACCTGCGCAATCGTGTGGCGAAGTGACCGAAGCACTCCAGCATGTTTGGAAATGCATATACCCCTTGTGTATGCCTTAAACGCCTCCCAAAGGGTGGCCTTGGAATCTACGGAGCCGACGTTCAACTGAAAGTAGTCCACGATAGCTTCACCTAGTTCAGTTGCGAAAGCCGAGTCTCGTAGGGCCATATCTGGGAACCGCCAAGTGCGCTCTACCCCTCCAGCCCTCGGGATCTGTAAGTGTGCCAATACTGGGGAGTGGTCAGATAACGTTCGCGGTAAATGCGTGACGTCTTTAAGCCAAAGTATCGCAGCCGCCGAAAGGCACCAGTAGTCAAGGCGTGTCCAGGTGTTGTGTGGTGCAGAGTAGTGTGTGTATCCTAAATCGCGGACATAGTGGTGTCGCCATGCATCTACCAAATCTAACTGTTCCATGGCATCCTGCAGGGCGCGCCTCGCGCGTGGTTTGGTGGCTGCTGTACGTAAAGTGCTATCTAGCTCCGGGTTAAGTGTCAGATTAAAATCACCTCCCAGATATATATGGTCTGCCCCCATGCGGATGTGTGAATAAATGTCGTTAAAAAACTCAGGGTCGTCTACGTTCGGGGCGTAGATATTAACAAAGAGTACAGAGTGTTCCAACATATAGCCTTTAACCAACACATATCTCCCGCCCGTATCCCTGTATACCTCCTCCTCCTGGAAGGGCAGTCTCCTGTGAATGAGCACTGCCACTCCTCGGGCATAGGAGCTGTAACCAGCAAAATATCTATGTGCCCCCCAGGCAGCTGCCACTGGTGAGTTAGCATTCATGGTCAGATGAGTTTCCTGCAGGAAGGCAACATCCACCTGGTGGCGCTGTAAGTAATTTGTCACTTGCTTACACTTGCGGGCATTATTAAGACCCCGAACATTCCAAGATATCAGGGCCACATTGGCCTCTGCCAGAACCCTGCTAGCCATATTCCACAACAATTGGACCAATTGACATTCGTATTCTGAAAACAGGCTTGCTAAACCGCAAAGGAAATACAACTAAACATACAAATTGTAATCTTGACCAACTGTCCCAAAACCCCCCCTCCCACCACCCATCCACCCCACCAACTGTGGGGGGAAGACCCCGTCCCTCATTACAATGCCAAAATGTAAGATCAAACCAAAGACCACAACAATAGAACCCCAAAGGAACAAATAGGTGTGCATCCGCACTTGGGAGGTGACAACACCCCGCCATATCCCCCATATTATGTCATACCATAACAATATATTCGCACATCTGTGGCGGCACATTAAGGCGCCAGCAGTGCAGTGTTGTGAGGAGCAGCGACAAAAACTGTAGCATAGTGTTCAACGGCAACAACTTCAGAATAACAGCACAGTACTAAGAGCTAACCAGTACCAAACAGTTCTGCACTCGTTCCTGAGTCCGGAATGTCCTGAGAGTGCGATGGAGGTGTGACAGTGTTCTTCTTCGCGGCATTGGAGTATTGATGGCAGAACTCCTGGGCTTCGTGGAGAGTATCAAAGATCCGAGACCATCCGTCCACATCCACCTTGAGGCGCGCAGGGTACAGCATTCCATAGCGCAGGCCCAGCCTTCGCAGAGCCGCCTTGACCCCTGCATATTTCCGGCGTGCCTCCTGCACCATCGCTGTAAAATCAGGGAATAGGGAGATGTTGGAACCCTGCCAGTTCAATTGACCCTTCTCCCGGGCCAAACGCAGAGCAGTGTCCCTATCCCTGAAATTCAAGAGGCGGGCTATAATCAGGCAGGGAGGGCACCCCGGATTCGGGCGCGGCCCCTGGATACGATGTGCTCGTTCTACTACAAAGGCGTCGGTGAACGATTCCCTGCCAAAGAGGTCCGTGAGGAGTTTTTCGACAAAGAGGTCCAACCTGCCCGTGTTTGTGGTCTCGGCCACTCCCGTAATGCGGATGTTATTCCTGCGCCCCGGGGCCTCCAAATCCTCATTCTTCAGCACTACAGATTTGAGAAGCCTCTCCATTCTCTCGTGCTTTTTAGCAGTTTGGGCCGCGCCATCCTCCAGATCTGAGATTCTGCTCTCTGCCACTGTCAAAAGCCCCTCATGCTTGTCCAACCGGGCCCTCATTGTGTCTAAACGCCGATCGAGGGCATCAAATCTGGTGTCCAGGGCTTTGAAGCCTGCCCGTAGCTCCGCCAAGAGACCCTCTGAACCCGCTGCCGTCATTGTGGGAACCTCGCCGCCCTCCGCCATGGTGGACTGTTGTGCTGCCGTGCCAGGCCCTGAGGCTTTGAAAGGTAGCGTGCCTTGTCGGGGGTCCTTGCGCCCCATACCCCCCTATCGTGCTGCGCAACGTGGCCAGCTATGGCTATGAGCAGATCCCTTGGCCAAGCACAGCGAATCAGCCGCGACAGGTGCCACCCAGCCACAGCAGCAGGAACAACCCCCTCGCAGCCTCAACCCAAGCGCAGTCCAAGGGCGGAACAAAACTGCGGCACTAGGGGCAAGTAGAGCAGGGCCGGGCACCCCAAGAGGATCCGTGATGGTAACTGGTGGGTGAGGGTGGGCAACCGACACGTGTGGCACCAACAGGCAGGCAACCAATAGTAGGCAGAGGGCCCCAGCAATCCCAGTCGCTTCCCAGGTTAGCAGTGCTGACAAGGCGTCCTCGCAGGCCGGCTACATGGCGCAGTGCCGCCGATATCAGCGCAGGTCAAGCAATGGGAGAGGGCATCCGTGGATGGCCCCGCCTGGGGCGGGATGGGCACAGGCCGCCGATGGAACGCGGGGGAGGGGCAGGGGGCACAGCCGCGGGGGGCAGAGCTCCTACCGGGTGCACGCCACGACCGACCTGCAAACTCGTCCGCGGCCCCTGTCGCCGCGGGGCTCCCAAGGAAGCCAGCACCCAGCCACGGTGTAGGGGAGCCTCAAACCCCACCGCAGCCGCTTACCTCCCCAACCGCCAGCGTCCAATCCAGTCCTCCAACGCGGCTCCGGCACGCGCCGAGCTACGGCTCACTGCCGCACGCGAGGCCCCGGCTTCAGGCCCAGCCTCAGGCCCCACCACGCCACAACACCCTCCTCGGCGCCGATCCGCGCCGCGAACACCAGCCGGTCCGTATTTGCGTCCGCCGCTACCCCCCAGTTTCACACGCCACCAGGAGTCATTCTCGAGGCGATATTGACATCTACGCCGCCACAGTGGTTACTAGGAAGGAGGCTTACGGCGGAGCTACCAGCCTACACGGCCATCTTGGTCGGTGGCTAGGCCACGCCCCCTGCTGCATCAGATTTTGGTAGTTGCATCGGATGGTTAGTTTAGACTAAAATACTGGGTAATGAAGAGACGGAGTTTAGAGACAGGACAGATTTAAACAGTCTATGATATATGTAAGTTCGTACCTTTATGTACGTTGAGGTTTTTTGAATCTCAGTGGAATTGGCGGGTCAGTCGTTGGCCTGAGATCCCAGGATAAGCCTATGGGCTGTCTTAGTGTGGCATACACTAAGCTTTATGTGCATTGTCTGCTGGTAATGCGGTACTAGGTGGTCGTCGAACTGAAAGTTACTGCACAGGGAACTTTGCTGAGTGAGGTAGTGGAGATTTATTTGGGTCACTTCAGAAAGAGCAACTGGGGAAGTCCAGAGAATTTTCCGCTTGTAAGAGAGCATAATTGCGCTGGTCGAGGTTGTGCTGGAGTGTAGAGATTTCTTAGAATACATGAAAATACTTTTGTATTTCTTTTAGTGGAGCAGACAAGCTGTGTTTATGTAGTTCGTAATTGTTTTTTAAAAACATTAAAGACATTGACGCTGACTTTGTAACGGGAGGGTCAGTAGAAGGAGTGATACTGACGTAACAAAAAGCCGTGCTGGTATTGGTCAGTGGTGAGTATACGTCATCAAAAGTGCCGCGCTGCTATAGGTTAGTTGGTGTGAGTCGCGCTGATATTGGATAGCGTAAAATATCTTTGATTGGAAGCAGAGAAACATAACAGGGAAGAGAGTTTGTAGATTTATTTACTAATACGAATTTTACAGATTTAAGAAGAAATCATGAAGATAATTAAATTGTTGAAGACTTTGTTTAGCAAGGATCAACCAATACAAATTAGAGAAGGAATTCCGATGCCTCCTGAAGCAACGCCTGCAGCAATCATGGCGATAGAAAGGGGTTATCATACTTGTACATGGTTAGAAAATTGAATGAAATATACGGAGAATGATGCTAATTTCGCTTTTCCAGAAAATGGTACCTTTAATACCAGGATTTTAGAAAATTTGAGATTTCGAATGAATAGTTTAAATCCAAACCCAAGACCAATGCAGTATGAGGCTTTGGAAGACTGGGAATACAAAGCATACAAGAGAGAGAAAGACAGGCACCAAAATAGATATAGGAATACAGTGAGCAGGTATTCCGAAGCAAAATGGGATGCTCGTAAGAAAATGTGGAGAAGAGATGTTGTAGAAGGTACTAAAATGTTTCCAGTTAGAGAAGTTGAGACGAGTGAAGGGGGAAAATCCAAAGAGAAAAAGAATAATACAGAACCACAAGAGAAAAATACAGACTTAGTGGATACAGATGAAATTGATGAGGATTTCCTAAATGAATTATTAATGAACAGACCTCCACCATATCAAGAGGAACAGATTAATACAAATGCGAGTGTAAGTGCTTCAAGCATTTCACCAAGTGCTCCTTTAATTCAGCTTGAAAAACAAATAAATAGGTCACCTGAAGTCGTGAGCCAGATTCAAAATGTTAACAGAGAAGTAGTGAGGATGAATTCGATAACAAATCCAGATGTTTTGTCAGTTCCAGTGACAATTGGTCCTATAGTTCCAATGTATAGTGAGCAAGGACCTACTCGAGTACATGCTTTATCAGTTCCAGGAAAGAGTAATGAACATTTTTACATGGATAATAGAGAGATAGTAAAAGTGAATAGAAATAATAGTACGAATGTAAATATAGCTGCAGAACAAGTGGAACAATTGATTGATGTTTCAGAGAGAAACGAGACACCAAAACGAATTATACATCTTGACCCTAAGAGATTGATGCAAGAAGAAAAGAGAATGGATACCCAGACACCTAATAGGTCAAGAAGTGATACGAGTGAGAATGTACAGAGATCATTGGGTCCATCTCCAGAAGAATGAGATGATTGGATTAGAGAGATAGCACCTGGATGTAGTAGTCAAAATAAAGATGCCTACATAGATGTGATTAAGTTGAAAGGAGATTTGGAAGAAATGATTGCAGGTACAATTAGCCCAGAAAGATTGAGTAAATATCAAGAAGAGTAAGAATATTACGAGAAAAGCAAAAAGCTTGCATGAGACGTTTGCTGAAGTTGCACAGATGTATGGAGTTGACATTGAGAAGTCTAAAGCTTTGCAAAAGACATATAGATTGGATTTCACAGACAAAGATTTAGAGAATCTGAATATATCAGGGAGACGATTACAAATTAAAGAGTTGATTTCCACATTAAGACGTTGGGAGGAGTTAGATAGATGGAAAGGAAGATGGGCAAAAAAGAAGGATGAAGCGAGTGTGTCAACAAAAGCTGCTTTGTCATTGTATCCTCTAAAAGAAGCAGAAAAAGAGTCAGTACCAGAGGATGTGGTTACGGCATATCCATTGAGAGAGGTACCAGGAGGTGGTTTTGTGCACGTTCCTTGGTCAAGACAGGACATATTGTCATTTACGAATGATTTCCCCAGGCTGAGAAAAAAATCTGTCGAGTGGTACAGGCAAGTGGAAAGATTTGTGAAAGTTTCAAAGGTTTTGTGGGTTGATTTATAAGGTCTTTTTGATATTGTAGTTCCAGCGGATTTGTGGATCAAATGTAAAATTGCTGTAGATTGGCCAAAAAAAGAGTATCCAAGAGATCCAAAAACAGGAGCACCTTCAGAAGAAGTCATGAAAAAATATAATCAGGTCATTACGTGCTTGAAAGGGAAAATTTCTCCAAAAGAAACAGATTGGGTGAAAATAGACAGAACTACTCAAGAATTAAAAGAATCAGTGCATGCATATTATGAGAGGCTTCTTCAAGTATTTAGGCAGTACAGTGGTACAGAAAATATCACAGAGAAAGATATGGAACACTTTGTGTATAGGTTTGTGTATGGATTGAGACCTGAGATAAGTGCTATGATTCAACAGCATTTGATTTGTTGGCAGAGTAAATCAGTTGACGAAATACTTCGTTATGCAAAGTATTGTGGAGATGACATAGAAATGAGACATAAGAAACTGAAAGAAAAATTAATGTTGGTTCAGATGAAAACAGCAAAGAAAGGAGGGTACTTGAGTGTTGATTCAAATGATTTTCAGAATATTGGTCAGACTACTACTGGAATGAAAGGTGTAGTTTCAAATGGCAATGCTGTGACGCAAATGATCCCAATCGGCCAAGGGAGAGGTAGAGGCAATTTCAGAGATAAAGAGGAACTGAAAAAGAGTATCCTTTTTATAATTGTGGAAAATTTGGACATTGGCAACGCGAGTGTAAGAGTTTGTTAAATAATTCAGGACAGGGAGGAAATAGTGATCAAATGCAAATACAGAATCAAAATTATTAGGTGCAGAATCAGGATTATCAAGTGCAGACGAATGTGACTCAGATGAATAGAGCACAAATTAATCAGATGCATAATCAAAGTCCACAAATGCAGGTAACAAACAGAGGCCAGGGTTTACAAATACCACAAGCTCCTATGCCAGATCGGGATGTGAATGGTCAAATGCAGAGATACAATATGAATGTGGGTTCTCATAATAATGGTCAAATGAATTCAAATGTGCAGGTGGCTTCACAATATTTGAAGACAGAAGAGAACGATTCAGATACATCACAATGACATTGCCTGCCTGAGGGGGGAGGAAGAGTGCGTTCTTGGCGCATCTCTAGAGGTAGATCAGTCAGGTCCCTATGTGGATGGCGAGGTTGATGGTAATGCCATTACATTCCTCGTAGATACTGGTGCTACCCGTTCCACTGTGAGAACTGTGGAAATCTCAAACCTGCCCCTCTCAGGAGAAAATATCCAAGTTGTAGGAGTCTCAAATAAATTAATCAAAATGCCAGTAACAAGACCAATGAAAGTTCAATTTGGAAATTTTCAAGAACTACGCAAATTTGTTGTGTGTGACACAAGTCCAGTTAATCTTTTAGGAAGGGACTTGTGTAAGATGAATTGTTCCATTTATTGTACCCCAGGTGGAACAACATTTCATACGAAAGATAAGGATGTGATTTTTAAGATGTCAAGGCAAGGGACAGAAGTGAATGAGTTGTTACCAATGCTTACAGTGAATGACTTACCTGATGAATTGAGAGAGACGGTGTTTTACTGATGTGTGGGATTTTACAGGGAAAGATATCAGACTAATGAGAGTTGCACCGATTCAAATAACAGTAAAGCCTGATGCAGAATTTCCAAGAATTTGTCAGTATAAAATGAGCCCTGAGACGATTGCGGGAGTGACACCTGTGATTGACATGTTGATCGAACAAGGAATACTAAAAGAAATCCTTGGAAGTCCATGCAATTCACCTATAATGGGAATTCGCAAACCGAATGGGAAATATAGGATTGTACAGGACCTGAGAAAGGTGAACCAAATTTTTACACCTTGTTGTCCAATCGTACCAAACCGAGCTGTGTTCCTATATCAAATCCCATGTGATGCAGAGTGGTTCACAGTAATCGAACTGTGTCAAGCATTTTTTTCAATACCCTTACATCCGGATAGCCATAATTTATTTGCATTCCGGTTCGGAAACCGTGTTTTGGCATGGTGCCGGGTTCCTCAAGGGTACACAGAAAGCCCCTCAATCTTCAATCAGATTTTGAAGAAATGTCTGGAATCATTGGTATTGCCTAAAGACTCAGTTCTCGTTCAATATATCGATGACCTTTTAGTGGCATCGAAAACGAGAGAAGACTATGTGACAGATACAATTGCCTTACTGAACCATTTGGCAGTAGGTGGGCATAAAGTGTCACCAGCGAAGATACAATTCTGTAAGAAAGAAGTTCTATATTTAGGTCATGTCATTGAAAAGGGAATTCGGAAAGTTTCTCAGGATCGAATCAATGCTATAATGCGAATGAATCTGCCAAAAACACAGAAAGAAGCACAAATCATTTTTGAGAATGGTTGGATATTGTAGGCAGTGGATTATGAATTTTTCGCTGAGGCCAAGCCATTACAAAGATTGACACACAAAGATGTAACAGATCCAATACATCTTGATGTCGAAGGGATGAAAACATTCATGGAGTTGCGAGACAGTTTATGTCGAGCACCAGCATTAGGAAGGCCAGATTTTGACAAAGAGTTTGAATTGTTCTGTAATGAAGTGATGGTTGCGCACTATCAGTTTAAACACAAACTCACGGAAAAGCACGAAGGCCAGTGGCATATTTTTCTGCCACGTTGGATCCAGTGGCTGCAGCATTACCAGGATGTCTAAAAGCAGTTGCTGCTACTTGTGTGAGTCTTGAACAGAGTGAGTTGAATGAAATGGGACATGCTTCGAGAGTATATGTGCCACATTCGGTTGAGATTTTGCTAACTTGGACACGCACTCAGCACCTTACAAGCAGTCGGTTAACAAAATATGAGCAAGTGATATTGGGTGCAGAGAGTGTAACAATAGCAAGATGTACAACATTGAATCCAGCCACGTTGTTACCAACACCAGGCTGTGAAGTGGTCATGGATGAAGTTGATCATGATTGTCTGGATGTGACTGAGTTGTGTACTAAACCAAGACCTGATATCAAAGATACTCCATTGGTTGAGTCTGATGTTGTATTGTTTGTAGATGGGTCATGTTTGAGAGATACAGAAGGAAGTTTGCGAGCTGCATATGCAATCTGCACAGTGGCAAATGTGATTGAAGCATCATGGTTGAAAGGAGTGAGTTCTGCACAAGTGGCTGAGTTGGTGGCTCTTACTAGAGCATGTTGCTTATCAAGACAGTTGAGAGTGACAATATATACTGATAGCCAATACAGCTTTGGGGTGGTCCATGACTTTGGGCAGTTGTGGTACCAGCGTGGATTTTTGACCTATTCGGGTTCACCAATCAGAAACGGAGAGTATGTGAAGGATCTACTGATGGCACTACAATTGCCGGCACAAATTGGGGTGGTGAAATGTTCAGCACATCGTTCTGGTTGTGAATGTGTCACACTAGTCAATAGATATGCTGATGAGATTGCACGGTTTTGTGCTTCAAATACATATTCAATTAACATGGACCAACAAATTGATAAAATTGGCCAAACAAAATGCAGGTTGATGTTCTCATCTGTTGAAACTTGGGATGAGGTGAGAGAATTACAGGAGAAAGCAAGTGACTCAGAGAAAAATGGGTGGATTAAGTCAGGATGTACACATAGATCGGAGGTTGAGGTGTGGATCTATACAGATGGAAGACCAGTAATGCCAGATGGTCTGTTATCACAGATGGCAAGGGTCTATCATGGTCCAACACACATAGATAGAGATGCAATGATTAGATTGTTTCGTCTAACATGGTTTAACCCAAAATTCAGGGTTATTGCAGAAAGTCTCTATCAAAGAAGTGCAGTATGTCAACAACAAAATGCAGGGAGAAAAACAGTAGTCAGCATGGGTCTAATTGGAGAAGCTGCAGGTCCATTTACTCGTATGCAGATTGATTTTATTGAGATGCCTCCTTGCCAGGGACTAAAATATGTTCTTGAAATTGTTTGTCTGTTTTCTCGTTGGGTTGAAGCATGTCCAGCAAGATGTAATGACAGCCTAACAGTTGCTAAATTGCTTCTTAGAGAGATAATACCTAGGTTCGGTTTCCCAGTCTCTTTGGAACCTGATAGGGGAACGCACTTCAACAATGAAATAATTCGGATGATATGTGCAGCATTACAAATTGAACAGAAGTTGCACTGTGCCTACAGACCTGAGGCTTTAGGTGTGGTTGAGCAGATGAATGGCACAATAAAATTTAGACTGGCTAAGGTTTGTGCATCCACAACACTGAAATGGCCTGATGCATTACCATTGGTGTTGATGAGTCTAATAAGTATCCCTGACAAGAGAACAGGACTGTCCCCACATGAAATTGTGATGGGCAGGGCTATGAGACAGCCGACAGTCCCAGCAAATCAAATAATGAACATAACAGATGATTTGGTACTAGATTATTGTAAAGGATTGGCTGATGTGGTACGTTCTGTGTCTCACCAGGTTGGAGAAGTTGCAACAACAACAGAGCAAGAACAAAGACATGATCTGTGTCCTGGGGACTGGGTGTTGTGAAGAAGCATGTAAGGAAGAATTGCCTAGAAGCACGTTGGCATGGTCCCTATCCAGTAATACTGGTGACAAAGACAGCTGTTAAGTGTGGAAGCTTGCCAAACTGGATACACGCATGCCGCACCAGGAGAGGCCCAAGTCCACTTGAAAGTGAAGAGCTTGCTGAAGAAGAACGACGAGAACGAAACAATGTTCCAGGGCAACATGAAAGTCGAGTAGAGTGGGCACAAGATACTGGGACTGAAGAAAATAATGCTGTGATTGTTACTGCTGAGAATTAAATCATCTCTGCGAACAGTAATAAAGATAAGAGAAAAAGAGATTCATTGGGGGAAAGTACAAGTACTGGATCAATTGCAAGTGAAAATGAAAATGGAAAAAGAAAAAGAACAAAAAAGGGAGACGAGTGGCCAAAAGGAGTGAAAAGATTAAAATACTCTGTGAATACAAAGGTTCCAGAGACAGTAATTGAAATATCTAGCCAATCTGAACAGTGAAGCAGAAGAAAAAGAGCAAGTGAGAAGAACAAAGAGAATTAAAGTACCAAGTAAGAAATACAGAGCCCCTGAATGGACATATGTGGTGACTACTTCAACGAATGATTGGGAAAAAGAATTTCTCGAATTTTGTTCAAAAGGCAGTTGCTCATACAAGCCGCCCTAAATTAACTGTTTTTCTTTTGGAAAGGGTGCAGAAAAAGAGACAGGAGATTGATGAAATAAATGAATTTCGAAGAAAAATTCTGAAGCAAAAACCAAGATTTTAAGAAAGAAAAAAAAAAAAGAAGAGCTGAGGGAGAGCTGAAGACTCTAAAAGGTGTGGGGTGTCCAACCTGAAACTAATCTAGCAAAATTTAGTAAATTTGTGAACAACCTGAAACTAATCTAGCAAAATTTTGTAAATTTTTGAATAAATGTTTGACTAATTTTTTGATTTTTATAGATGATTTTTTAGAATAGATGGAACTAAATCTGAGACTGGTAAACGGAATCAGGGTATATGTAGGCAAAGATGTCTTAATGTTTGTCTTGCATGTGTTACTCTAACAATGTTTGTATGGTTGGTATTAACATTTGTAGTACCATATTTTATGTTTACTAACGTAGTAAATACTACTAATAATAATGAGCATGTAATGATTAATGTTAAAAGAGATCTGAAAGAGGATCCAGAGACAAATATTAAATAATTAACTGGTAGTGTTTTACATGTGGATAAATCAATTAATGATTTCTCTTTAAATGTCTTTACTAAACATTTCTTTGAGTATGTTGATACTATAGATGCGAGAGATTGTTATGTGTGCATGCAGTTACCTACGTCTGTGTAAGAAGGGGTGAATTACCATCACCTACCTTTAACATATGGTATTTCGTGTAGTGTATTAACTAGCTTATTTTATGGTAAGGAGATGTTTCAGTACTATTATTCAAATTTTGACTTAATTTTTTCAGAAGTTCCTATTAGAAAGAATATGAATATAGTGTATAGTGCTAGGAATGCAGAATATATGGGTGTCTTTTTTCATTCTACTAAGACAATAGACACAGTATATGCACATCGAAATAACCTAATATGTAAGTTACATAGTGTAGAAATAGAATTCATTAATACAGTGGAAGATAGGCATAGAAAGTTTAAACAAAGAGCTGCAGAGCAGAAAAGTAGAGAACCACCATGGGCATATAAAGAAGGCAATTATAAACAGGGTGAGACTTATGCTGCAATGACTCTGGATTGGCCTCAGAGGGAAGCTTTGCTTACTAAGGCAGAAGACTGACTATAATAATCATTTCGTTGGTTCCAGTGAATGTGAACATACTTTCCTTATTACAGGAGGTTGGGGATTAAGAGATGGTACTGATCCTGTGTTCCCTGGAGTTTATTTTGTGTGTGGGAAAAATGCCTACTATAGGTTGCCAAAAACATAAGGCAATAAGAGGAGAACACTCCTCATGTGTCGCAAGGGCAGAGAGGAAATCTCTGGTGGGAGTACGTCCTCCCGTAGTAAACTCTAAGTCACAATAAGTACCCCACAGTTGTAGAGATAACTAACCTGGTTAGGTATGGGAAGATGATTACTGAAGCATCCTAGTTATTGCCCACCGCGTTGTGGGAAAGGAAAAAATTCCTTTTGTTTTAATTACCCTCACACACCCTAGTGGTGTCATGCTTCATCATCGGGTCACCCTGACTCCTAAAGGTCAGGGTGGGCTCGACCGTATTTCCGGTAGCTCTTAGAAGATGTGGCCAGGGGGTCTTAAAGATTAAAAATCCTCAGATAGTTCCCGGTATCCCTTTATTCTTGGAACCGCCTGGGATATTAAAATTTACAAGCATATAAAGGGTCACTTGGATGTTTGTGGTCCTATGACCCTAGTGCCAACATGTTTCAGCCCGACAACTGGCCCAATGTGGGTCCTGGGCTTTCTTCAGGGCAATAGATAAAGAGGTTCCCTCCCTGGTGAGAGCAGAGGATAACTATCACGCTACTCCTATTTATTTTTTTTAAAAAGGGCAGATAGCTGCTCCTTTGTGAGAACAAAAGACAAACTTATCTTTGGTTTTGAGGATATAATTCCTTCTTCTCCATCTGTAGGGAAAAAGGAGAACAAAAAGAAGAGAAAACATAACGTAACAACATTTTTATAGTGACCGTTGCTTCCCATAGGTGATGTGCTTATGAGGTACACCCATGCTCATCCATCTGGACGGGTGATTGTAAGCCAGCATCCAATGTAAAGTGTCATGTGCACACTTCTCGCTGTTATCTTCTATCACTGACATTATATTGTGTCAATTTGTGTTGTTTATCGTGCAGTGGCGATATACATCGCATTCTGAATCTATTCAGTATTGGTGTATGTGTAGTTGCTCTAGAAACACCAGCGTGCCACTCGCATCAAACCACACAGAAAAATAACCATACGCTCTTAGTGCATTCATACTTAATATACAACCTTCTCACCCCGTTCTGGGAGAGGTAAATCATCACGGGGAATTGCAGTGGAAGGGGTAGCCCTCTAGTCACACTCTGAGTATCATGTTTGGATTGCCCGTGGCGATTTGTAGCGTAAAAATGAGGGAGACAAAGAGAGATACACCCGCATAAATGAGCCTTTAAAAACTCGATTGTCAATTCCCCCACATACCTGTAGTAGAAGTGTCCCGCAGAGGGCAACATGCGATACTCACTTCGTCAAGGGTCCTGCCCCACGTCTCAACCTATTCAGTCCTGCAACCCCGGGCTTTCGCCCTGGACAATGTCTGCCGCCCGTATTTAAAGGAAGCAGGAAGACGGGGTGAGCAGTGTACCGGGGGGCGGGTCCCGTGGTCGAGACCCACGTGACCGGACGTGGCGTATCTGACGTGATACATCCTGGGAACGTTGGGACATGTAGTCCGAACTATGTGTATGAGCTAAAGAGATGATCCCATTCATTGTGAATTAATAGAAAACGATCTACTGTCACTATAGTATGATTCTGCATTGATAAGCTAGATTTTGTTAGGTTAAATAGCAGCAGGATCACTAATTCGCACTACCATTAAAACCGCGCTATTACTGTTTTTCCTTGGCATGTTGGAATAACATTTTATTGGCAACTTCTCCCCGAGTCAAATGTTCTGGTTGTCACTATCATCAGTGTGTCAACTACATCGATATGACAGATTGCTATTATCGTCATGACCCAATAAGTGTGTAATAACGTTCTATATCTCTAGGTTAAATAGCAGGCTGTGTAAGGGTATATATATATACATAACGCATCATGTAGTTGTAATTAATGCTGTTATACGTATTATCACCCTCCCCCAGGCATACTCATAATGAGGTAGTGAGACAAATCAAGGATCATACTTGTTTGTCTATTTTTGATTCAATTGGTTCCATGGGATTGAATCGTTCAGGCCCCTTTCATGTGTCTTCAGTCGGTATACCCAACGTTGTTCGCGCTCGAGGAGTCTTTTCGCCAAATTGCCTGCACCCTTTATCTTTTCAATTACTGTCCATTTTAGATCTTTGTCAGTATGATTCTTTTCCAAGTAATGGGATGTCAGCTTGGTTGCCGTTATAGCCCGCCTGATTGTACTGCGGTGCTCGCTAATGCAAACCTTCACCCTCATACACATAGTTCGGACTACATGTCCCAACGTTCCCAGGATGTATCACGTCAGATACGCCACGTCCGGTCACGTGGGTCTCGACCGCGGGACCCGCCCCCCGGTACACTGCTCACCGCGTCTTTCTGCCGCCCGTATTTAAAGGAAGCAGGCATTGTCCAGGGCAAAAGCCCGTGGTTGCAGGACTGAATACGTTGAGACGTGGGGCAGGACCCTTGACGAAGTGAGTATCGCATGTTGCCCTCTGCGGGACACTTCTACTACAGGTATGTGGGGGCATTGACAATTTACTTAGAGTTTTTAAAGGCTCATTTATGCCGGTGTATCTCTCTTTGTCTCCCTCATTTTTACGCTACAAATCGCCACGGGCAATCCAAACATGATACTCAGAGTGTGACTAGAGGGCTACCCCTTCCACTGCAATTCCCCGTGATGATTTACCTCTCCCAGAACGGGGTAAGGGAGAAAAGGATGTATATTAAGTATGAATGCACTAAGAGCGTATGGTTATTTTTCTGTGTGGTTTGATGCGAGTGGCACGCTGGTGTCTCTAGAGCAACTACACATACACCAGTACTAAATAGATTCAGAATGCGATGTATATCGACACTGCACGATATACAACACAAATTGACACAATATAATGTCAGTGATAGAAGATAACAGAGAGAAGTGTGCACATGACACTTTACATTGGATGCTGGCTTACAATCACCCGTCCAGATGGATGAGCATGGGTGTACCTCATAAGCACATCACCTATGGGAAGCAACGGTCACTATAAAAATGTTGTTACGTTATGTTTACTCTTCTTTTGGCTCTCCTTTTTCCCTACAGATGGAGAAGGAATTATATCCTCAAAACCAAAGATAAGTTTGTCTTTTGTTCTCACAAAGGAGCAGCTATCTGCCCTTTTTTTTAAAAAAAATAGGAGTAGCGTGATAGTTATCCTCTGCTCTCACCAGGGAGGGAACTTCTTTATCTATTGCCCTGAAAAAAGCCCAGGACCCACATTGGGCCAGTTGTCGGGCTGAAACATGTTGGCCCTAGGGTCATAGGACCACAAACATCCAAGTGACCCTTTATATGCTTGTAAATTTTAATATCCCAGACGGTTCCAAGAATAAAGGGATACCGGGAACTATCTAAGGATTTTTAATCTTTAAGACCCCCTGGCCACATCTTCTAAGAGCTCCCTGAAATACGGTCGAGCCCACCCTGACCTTTAGGAGTCAGGGTGACCCGATGATGAAGCATGACACCACTAGGGTGTGTGAGGGTAATTAAAACAAAAGGAATTTTTTCCTTTCCCACAACCCGGTGGGCAATAACTAGGATGCTTCAGTAATCATCTTCCCATACCTAACCAGGGTTAGCTATCTCTACAATTGTGGGGTACTTATTGTGACTTAGACTTTACTATAGGTTGCCACCACATTGGTATGGGTGTTGTTATATGGGTATAGTTTTCCCAAAATTTTACCATGCTGGTAAAAAATATGGAACTAATGAAAAGGGACTAACACGGAATAAAAGGGGTTTGAGTGCTGTGGAAATTGTGGGAGATATCTTTGGAGTATTGATACCTTCAGTTGGGGTGATTCTAAATTCACAAAAGATTAGGAAATTATCTACAGTGGTTGATCGTTTATCAACGGATACTGCTGGTGGGTTTTTAATGGTTGATACAGAAATGGTTGCTATGAGGACCATGGTTTTACAAAATCGACTTGCTTTAGATGTATTATTGGCAAAGGAAGGCAGAGTCTGTAGTATTCTGAAAATACAACAATGTTGCACATAT
This sequence comes from Calotriton arnoldi, assembly GCA_963921515.1. Classification (NCBI taxonomy): domain Eukaryota; kingdom Metazoa; phylum Chordata; class Amphibia; order Caudata; family Salamandridae; genus Calotriton; species Calotriton arnoldi. The sequence continues at coordinate 154,249 of CAWUFW010000115.1, forward strand.
ATTCCTGACAAAAGTAGATATTTGGAGGGATATATTAGCAACTTTACTAAATTACATGATGATTTGGTGGAACTGAAGGTTGACGGTGCTTGGGAGAAACTGAGTAAGGGTTTCTCTTCTATAGGTAATTGGGTTTCAACATTTACTAACAGCTTATTAGGAAAGATACTAACACCAATAGTTACTGTTGCTACTGGCATACTAATGGTATATTTGCTTTATAAATGTTGCAAGAATAAAACAAAAGATGCAAAACGGAGGGCGAGAAAAAGGAAAAGAGAAGAATAGAATTGGAAGATCGAAAGGGTACCTATTATAGTATGATGAAAGTTTTAGAGGGTGTTAGAATTAAACAGATTAGAAAAATGGACACTGCATTCTGAAATTGTTATCAGATGGTAATCTGATAAGGATTGTTCTGATAGTTTGTAGTACCATCAGATGGGGGATTGAGGGAGCACGATTTTTTAATATAAACTCTGCTCGATGAATTTCCCTTATTTGCATGTATTTTTTTAATAACATACGCGAAACTACTAATATAACACGAGAGTGTATAACATGAGAAATGTGCACAAGGCACGATAGTTGATCTTTCTTAGCTGAAGTAATGTGAATATTGCTAACAGAGTGTTATTCCGTCTTCCTAACTGCAGAAAATAAATGACAAAGATTCTGCTTTTATTCTTCGTGAAAGTAGTGTAGGTTTTTTAGAAATAATTCCCTCTTTTGTTAAAATAAATGTAGGCCTCAGCAAATGTTTGTTAGGGGATGTGCTGCCGTGCTGCCGTGCTCCTGTGCTTTCTGTCCTTGACGAAAATGTAGCTAATACTTCCTTAGAATAAAGAAGCTGAATAGTTCTTTCCTGTCTAGGCGAGGATTGTATGTAACTACTGCTAGATTTATTATACAAATGTATTTAAGGTTCTTCCTTCTTCCTCTCTTGGAAGTCGTACGATTTTAGACAAAGAGTGTTTAGAAATATTACTTAGGTCATTGTCAGAAGACAGCCACACCATCGTGTTTAGCCAATGAAAATGTTTGTAGAGAGTAGAGAAAGTAACATTTTAGCTAAGGAAAGGAAGTAGCGTACTATAAAGATTCCTGTGGGAAAATGCTCCTCGGCCTGTTCACAAGATTCGTGACTTGTCCTGCATTCGTGGTATGCTGCATGCCGTGCTGATTCCTGATTCTCTGGCTGGCAGATCCTACAGCTCCTAAGAGACTTTTCGGAGACTTTGCACATCATCGGCTGATGGTGTTGCCCTTGCTATACTCTAATGGCAGTGGAGTTAGCCTTTCAAACTAATTGCACGTTGTGCATTAGTATTTCATCTGTAGGTGAGCTGTTGTTTCAGTGATGTTTACCTTCTCCTCTCACTCCTCTATACCTGATTTTCTGATGTTTATTGAATGAATTGTGATGATTATTGTGAATCTATACTGTATTCTATGAACCAATTTATGACATTAGAAATGTATCGTGTTTGTGTTTGACCATTCATATTATGAAATAACAAAAAAAACTAATAGAAAAACATAGAGTCTGTCTTTATTCCAGAGTTATTGAGATATTTGGATGTGTTTATAATGACAAATGTTTAGCGTATTTCTTCATTGTAGGGCCTCATGGAGAAATAGCATTCCGTCTTTCATCGCTTAGTCCCTTTTAGCTTTACCAAAGATTCATCGGAGGACCTTTGATATTACTAATTGTGAGACAAATGACTTATGGGCCCGTCATTAGAGTTACGCTTCTGATTATGAATAATGGTTGGTGTGGATAGATAGCTAACAGAAAAATCCCCCAACGCTTCCGCTGCATCAGTATCATAGCCCGAATATCCCGGACTCGCTGCTCGGGAGGATAGACCTGAAACTGCGCTGTGTCCAGAACCGCTCCGATGAAAAGGACCTCCTGAGAGGGAATCAGGTGCGACTTCAGCACGTTGATAGTGAACCCCAGCGAATGCAGGAGGTCCGCCGTAGTCTGGAGGTGGGAGACGACAGCCTGGGGCGAGCCCGCCTTTAACAGCCAGTCGTCGAGATAGGGGAAGACTTCACATTCCCGTCTTGCCTGCCCACCGGCGTTACCTAGGGTTCATGGTAGGCCATGAACATTTTCAGTTCACCGTGCTCCCCTTTGGCCTTATCAGTGCCCCTCGGGTGTTCACAAAAGTGATGGTGGTGGTCGCAGCTCATCGGCGCAGACCCTGATTTGCGCAGATGAGCTGCGACCACTGCCATCACTTTCATGAACACCCGAGGGGCGCTGGTAAGGCCAAAGGGGAGCACAGTGAACTGAAAATGTTCGTAGCCTACCGTGAACCATAGGTAACGTCGGTGGGCAGGCAAGACGGGGATGTGAAAATAAGTGTCCTGCAAGTCCAATGCTACCATCCAGTCTCCAGGGTCGAGGGCAGACAAGACCTGAGCCAAGGTTAACATCTTGAACTTCTCCTTCCGGAGGAAGCGGTTGATGTCCCTGAGGTCTACGATAAGACACAGGCCTTTGTCCTTCTTGGGTACCAAGAAGTAGTGGGAGTAGCAACCACGACCTACTTCTGGCACTGGGATGCGTTCGATAGCTCCCTTGGCCAAGAGAGCCATAACTTCCTGGCGGAGAAGGGCCAAATGATCCTCCGACATACGATGGAGTGTAGGTGGCATGGAGGGAGGGGGTAGTCTCGAAGGGGAGGGAGTAGCCCCTTCGGACTATCTGCAAAACCCACCTGTCCAACGTGATGTTGTGCCAGTGGGGGAGGTGATGGCGGATCCTGCTGGCCACTGGCAACTGGTGGCCCTGAAAGGTCGGACTACGAAGGTTTGGAAGCTGCTGCAGAGGGGGCATTGGTGGACTGGCCCGCCCGCTGGCCCCCAGACCCACGACGCTGGGTTCCACGTCCCCGGCCACACAGAGGCTGGGTAGCTTGCGCAGCCCTGTGGCTCTGGGTGGAACGTGGTGGGGTACCCCTTCCGTATCCACGAAAGGGGCGAAAGGCAGACTGCAAGGGGCGAGAAGTGGCTGCGAGGCCCAAGGATCTGGCCGTAGCCATAGAGTCCTTGAAACGCTCGAGCGCGCTGTCCGCCTTGTCACCAAACAGGTGACGGACATCAAAGGGCATGTTCAAAATGGTAGACTGGACACCCCCAGAGAAGCCAGACGTTCTCAGCCAGGCGTAGCGCCTCAGGGCTACCGACGTGGAAACCGTTCTACCCAGCGAGTCGGCGGTATCCAGGCCACACCGATGGTGAACTTTGCTGCATCTCAACCCTCAGCAACAGCGCGGGTGAGCACGGCCCGGGCCTCCTCCGGGCACTGTGGCAGCACTTGCGCGACCGTATCCCACACAGTGTGTGTATAACCGCCCAAGAGACATGTGGTTTTCACCGACCGCAGTCCTACCTCGGTCTAGGTCCACTCTCTCCCCACTGCTCCGCTGTGCCGTCTCTTGCCTCCAGACCCCGACCTCCTCCTTGGGAGGTTCGAGGCTGCTGCCCGCTCCTGCGCCTGCTGCCCGCTCCAACTGGGACCAGACTGCCTCCAACCACCGTAACCTTTCTCAGACGCTTTTTTTCTTAATTTTTTTTCCCTGTTGTGCCACTGTTATTGTGCCCATCTGTGTCTTGCTCTAATTCCACCACTGTTTTTATTTTCTCGTGCCTGCCTGTTCCTTTTGCCTTTCGCCGCTGCTGCCCCTGCGGCCCCTCCCCCCCGGAATTCCCCCGCCGGAATTTCCCCTCCGGAATTTCCCCCCGGAATTCCCCCCCGGAATTCCCCTGCTCCCTCCTCCCAGCCTCTCATCCCTCCCACCTCCCCTACTTAATGGCGGCCACTGTGCGGTCGCACAGCGGACGCGCGCAGCGGACGCGCGCAGAAGGCGCGCCGCTGGCGCGCCAAAGGCAAGCCCGTCTGCGCCCGTCCGCGACCCGACCGCGGCCAGCGCCAGGAACACTGGCCCTCCCACTACCCATCGCTACGACACCACCACCCTCCTCGCACTCAACCCTGGAAGACTTAGAGAATGCCAACAGGCCTCGCCGAACACGACCCACGGCCAGTTCTCCTGCCTCCACTGCCGCCAGACCCTCACCGCCACCCCGGCCTCCAACACCGCCGACGCCAGCACCGGCGACACCCTAAAATGCATCCTCCTCAATGTACGCTCCGTACACAAACACGCCATGGAAATCTGGAACCTACTCGACTCTCTTTCGCCCGACATCGCCTTCTTCACAGAGACCTGGACCAACGCATCCTCCGCCCCGACATCAGCACTGCCATCCCAGACGGATACAAGATCCAGAGGAAAGACCGCCCCAACCACCTAGGAGGGGGCCTCGCCATCGCCCACAAGAGCACCCTCCGCCTCACCACCTCCAGCGAAACCTTCCCCTCCGCCGAACACCTGCACTTCAAGATCCAGACCACCCCCAAAGCCACACTCCGAGGAACCCTCGTCTACAGACCCCCCGGCCACCCTTCGCCGCCACCATCACCGACTTCATCGCACCCCACGCGATCGCCTCAACAAATTACATACTCATTGGAGACCTGAACTTCCACCTCGACAACCCCAGCGACCCCAACTCCACTAACCTTCGTGACAACCTCGCCAGCATCGGACTTAAACAACTCGTCAACACACCGACCCACAGAGCAGGACACACCCTCGACCCCATCTTCGCGGCAGGAAACAGCGTCCATTTCAGCCACACAACGCAGCCGCCATGGACCTACCACCACTGCGTTCACTTCGCCATCAACAAACCCAAGGCACCCAAATCAGCCCCACGCCCACCACGAAGGAACTGGAGCAAGGTTACCGACGAGCAACTTAACTCCACCCTCAACCGAGACAACCACATCTGGGCACCCGACGCAAACAGTGCAAACGACGCAGCCAGAGAACTCCACACCTGGATCTCCAACTGCGCAGATGAGCTCGCCCGCTACGCAACCCCGACAGACAACGCCCCAGGAAAGCCACCTGGTTCACAACCGCTCTCCAAGAAGCCAGACACACCTGCAGACGCCTGGAGAAGAACTGGAGAAACACCAAGACAACCGAAAACCACACCACCTACAAGGACGCCATGACGGACTACCACAACCAGATCAGAGCCACCAAAAGGAACTTCATCCACAACAAAATCCTGGCCAACTCCACCAACTCCAAGGAACTTTTCAGTGTCATTCAAGAATTCACCAACCCACGCAGCGAAGCCACAGACATCACCCCATCCCAAGACCTCTGCGACAAGCTTGGAACCTATTTCCACCTCAAGATCAAAAACCTCTACGACAACTTCATCGACCATCCACCAGGCGCCACAGACGCCCCCGCCCTCCAGAAACACCAGCCAGCCCACCATCTCCAACTGGACACCGATCACGGCCGAAGACACCACCTCGACCATGAAAAGCATCCACTCGGGGCCCCCACCGACCCCTGCCCCCTCGCATCTACCACAGAGCCGTGGCCGCCATCGCACCCGAACTACAACGCACCATCAACACCACCTTCAAAACAGGCACCTTCCCAGACAACTGGAAGCGCGCAGAAGTCAGACCCCTGCTCAAGAAGCCCACAGCTGACCCCACCGACCTCAAGAACTATCGGCCCGTCTCGCTCCTCCCCTTCGCAGCCAAAGTTGCAGAGAAAACAGTCAACAGGAAACTGACACGATTCATTGAAGAAAACGCCGTCCTCGACCCGTCCCAATCCGGATTCCGAAGCAACCACAGCACAGAGACCGCCCTACTCGCCGCCACAGACGACATCCGCACCCTCCTGGACCAAGGCCACTCCGCAGCCCTCATCCTACTCGACCTATCAGCGGCCTTCGACACCGTCTCCCATCGCACACTAGTCGTCAGACTACACGACGCAGGCATACAAGGAACAGCCCTGGACTGGGTCTGATCATTCCTCACTGGAAGAAGCCAAAGGATCAGACTCCCACCCTTCCTCTCCGACCCCACGAAAATCACCTGCGGAGTCCCACAGGGTTCATCACTGAGCCCCACCCTCTTCAACATTTACATGGCCCCCCTCGCAGCCATCGTCCGACAACACGGCCTCAACATCGTATCCTATGCCGACGACACCCAGCTCATCCTCTCCCTCACCAAAGACCCCACCACTGCCAAACTCAACTTCCAGAAAGGAATGCAAGACATCGCAGTCTGGATGACCAACAGCTGCCTGAAGCTCAACGCCGAGAAGACAGAAGTACTCGTCCTCGGTACCACCCCTTCTGCATGGGACAGCACCTGGTGGCCGACCGCCCTCGGAAGCCCACCTACCCCTCAGACCACGCCAAGAACCTTGGCATCGTACTCGACTCATCACTCTCCATGAACCGACAGGTCAACGCCGTCACCTCCAGCTGCTTCAACACCCTCCGGATCCTCCGCAAGACCTTCAAGTGGATCCCCCCTGAGTCAAGGAAGACAGTCACCCACGGACTCATCACCAGCAGACTGGACTATGGAAACGCACTCTACACCGGCATCAACAAGTCCCTACTCCGCAAACTCCAGACAGTACAGAACACCGCCGCCAGACTCGTCCTCGGCATCCCCCGACACAAACACATCAGCCAACACCTACGAAGTCTCCACTGGCTCCCCGTGGAGAAAAGAGTCACTTTCAAAATCCTCACTCACGCCTACAAATGCCTACACAACAACGGACCCAAATACCTCAACGACAGAATCAACTTCCACGTACCCAAAAGAAACCTCCGATCTTCCAACCTCGCACTGGCTGAAACCCCGCGCATCCACAGAGCCAGAGCAGGCGGAAGATCCTTCTCTCACATTGCAGCCAAGACCTGGAACGAGCTACCGGCAGACATCAGACGCGCCCCCTCCCTGAACACCTTCAGGAAGACCCTCAAGACCTGGCTCTTCGGCTAATCAGATCTGCAGACCCCCCCCTCAGCGCCTTGAGACCCTCACGGGTGAGTAGCGCGCTTACAATTCCCTGATTGATTGATTGAAGCTGGCGGAAGAAAACATCTTCTTCCCAAGATGCTCCAGCATCTTGGATTCCCTATCTGAGGGAGCAGTAGGGAATGCGCCTTTTGAGGATGAGGCTTGGACCACCAAGCTCTCAGGGGTAGGGTGTTCGGAGAGGAAAATTGGGTCGCCCGGGGCCGGGTGGTGGCGTCGGGCAATCATCCTGTCCACAGGAGGCCCTGTGCTGGGCTTGGACCAAGTGCCCAGAAGGATGTCGGTGAGGGCTTCATTAAAAGGCAGCAGGGGCTCCGAAGATGCTGCTGCCGGCTGAAGCACCTCAGTCAGGAGGTTAGTCCTGACAGCCACCGTAGGAAGCTCGAGGCTCAAGGCCTCAGCCGCCCTACGCAACACCACAGCGTAGGAAGTTCCCTCCTCCGTAGCCACCATAGGGGGAGAAAACATTCCAAGGTCTGGGGAGGTATCCACAGCACTGGCATCACCCAACTCCTCTCTCCAGTCCAGTCCGGTTTCTCGAGTTGATCTGCTAGAGGGTCAGTAGACCCCTTCCAGTCCTCCTCACCCTCCTCTGGCTGCCACTGAGGGCGGTAGGAAACGCCAGGAATGAACAGTGGGACAAAAGTACCCTCCAGCGCAGGTACCGACGTCGATTGATGTCGGTCCGGCGCCGTGTCCACATCAAGGGTGAGGCTGGGGTCGACGCTGGTTCGGGGCACACCCGCCATCAGGGGCGTTGTCAACGGAATCAGCACCGGGGAAGGTACCGTGAGGTGGACCAGCACTGATCCGGATCCAGGCCTGGATCCATGGGGGCCCTGCGATGCCGGAGCCGCTGGCATCAAAGGCCCAGGGCCCCCAGCCGTGTCCCTGGGGCCCGAAGGCGCGCCAGCGGAGTCGGGCTGCCCACAGCTGCTATGCAGCACTTCGTAAAATTGACGAAGCTGGGCAGGGGACGCCCCGGCTCCGGGAAAGGGAGGGAAGCGCAGAGCTGTCCCAGCGGGCTCCCAGGAAGGAGCCAGAGAGCAACGACACTCCGGGTCCCGCGTCACATCGGCCGACGGATGGGAAGAAGGCGAAGAACAACGATGCTTCTTCGCCTTCTTCTTGTGCTTCGACTTACCCGAGGAGTGCGAAGACTTCGATGATGAGTAGTGAAGGCCTGTCCCGTGACCTTCCCCTCGCGCAGCGCAGCGCAAACTGCCTGGCCTCCAAAAGCTTTTGGGACCGCTCCCGCAAACACTTCGGGTTCAGGGCCCGGGAGTCGGAGCACGACTTCGGGTCGTGGTCGCGCTCCAGGCACCAAAGACACATGAGGTGCGGATCAGTGACCGACATCAACTTGTGACCGGAGTCACAAGGCTTGAAACCGGGCCGACGGCTTGACATCCCTCGTGCACCAGAAGTCGGAAGACTCAAAAGACATCGACAAAAAGTCAAAAAAGGTTAGTCAAAAAGAGACTAAGGGGCACGCTCTCTCTGGATCTGGGCTGGCTGGCGCGGAAAAAGAAAGAACTGATGTCAGCGCGCAGAGGTGGCGTCTAAGTAGACACCACGACGTCATCCCGGCGACCACGACGCCAAACGCGGAGTCGACCAACGCCACCTACCGACGCGCAGGGGTACAGCAACAAAAAAAAAATCCCTGGATCCACTCTGACACCTGGGGGGTAATTCTAAAGTAAGGAATCTATAACTAATGGTCTCTTTCAGATATATTCTGATAAAATTTGATCACACTGAGGAAGGGAAATAAATAGGAAGGTGCACTGCCAGAATTCTCCTGGTAAAAGATCTGTACGTGAAAAAACAACTGTTTCCTCTGTTTGGCCTTTGCTGTCACCATTCACAAATCTCAAGGATTAAGATTGGATGCAGCAATAATAAATATAGGTCACACAGTCTTTAAAGAAGGAATGTCTTATGTTGCTTTATCACAGGTGAGGACATTTTCAGGGTTGTACATACTTGATTTTGATGAGAGAAGAGTAAATGTTGACTCGTCATGTGCGATAGAGTACAATCACTTGTGAAGGATCTGTGCTCCTGATTTGTGCTTAAATCCCATTGTTGACAAGCAACCAATTTATAGAAAGCATAAACGTTCTGAGGTACTAGGTTTTTCAAATGTTTCAAAACAAAGTGAAAAATCTACAAAGGCTTAAAAGAAGCTAAAAACGAATGAAGTTTCTAATGTAATAGGTTTTCCATGTTCTAACACTACTGGAGTTTCATGTTACTGTAATGTAGTAGTTAATGTTCGGGGGCGTGGCCAGCAACTGGCAATGGCGGACGTGCTCTGAAAGAGCTCCCGGGGCACGCTGCAAGATCCTTGAAAATATCCTGATGCAGGGGTGCACCCACATTGAAAAACAGACACCCAGATCGTCAGCTGCCGTGGAAGACGCTCAATAGCTGCACGGACACGCGAGGTGTGCCCGACGGAGCCCGGAAAGCTGGAGAAGTGTATCTGCGTGGATCCATGACCGCCATCTTGTGGAACTGCCTGAGGCCCGGACAGGACTGTACCGGAGGGCTGTTGTGCAGAGCACCTTGAGAAGGAAAACAATTAAGGGGCGCAGTGGATGTAGAGCCTGACCGGGGAGCCCCGCCGAGATTGACGGTGTGAATCGGACCGCCAGTCGGCGCCGCTCGAAGGACGGGCGTGAACTCCGGGGCTGTGGGGACGTAGGCCCGGAAGAGCGGAAGCTGCACGGAGCGAGTGCAAATGACACAGAGCAGCTGAGAGCGGACACTTGCTCGTGCAATGTGAAATAGAACACAAGTGCGGGCATAATCGCGGAGCGGAGGATTGCTCCGAAATGGAATGGTGAGTCTGCACCCATAGGAGCCGGGGACCTGAGATGCAGAGGATCCGCATCAGGAGCTAATACAGGCCGGGTGCGAGTTTTAAAAAACAAAGAAAAAGGGGAGCAAGAGTGGAGAAGCTCCTACATGAAGATACAAACATGTGACCACTGTTAGTGACTGCCTGAAGCCCTACATATGGTGGCCTCCCCTCTGGAAAGTGCTCAAGTGGTGGATTGGAGCATCACCTGTACTGGATCTCCCCTAAATTTGGCGACAGGACCGATTTGAAACCCAGTGCAGGGGCCTGTGAGAAGCTGGTGAGCAGGTAATGGGCGGCTGTGGAGTATCTGGAATTTACTGAATGTTGGAATTGCACTCACCTTGGGAAGCCACCTACCTGTTTTGAATCACCCCTATATTTGGCGACAGGATCTGCGAACACCGACAGGGAGGCAATGGTTAATCCTTGATCTGGAATCCAGCACTGGGTCCTGTGAAAAGATGTCAAACAGGTACGGGGCGGCTGTGGGGCCCCGGGACTCTGCTGAATGCTGGAATTGCATTGACCAGGGCTGTGAGCCGGGTTGCTAGACCCGCCGAACCGGATTGCACGTGCAGGGGCGTGCAGTGGCACGACTCATCTCCCGGAGCGGCGTACTGGAAGTGGTGGGCCCAATGCATAGGGCCTAGGCCTGCTGAGACCTGAGAGGTGAGATCTGATGTGACTAAAAGGCTCTGGGGGCGTGGAGTGTGGGCCTAACTTGAATACTTAGTGCATGCGGATACATGCAGGGCAGGATCCGGAGCAAGTGCCAGACTGGGCGATTCTATGCAATAGCACACGTCTATAAATTACACATCGGGCACCTGGGAGCAGTATCTTGGATGACTGTGGGTCCCACTGGCAATCCTGAGAAGTATCACAAAGAAAAGGGAGTGGGCGTGGGACCAAGGCGTGAGAAGGGAGCAGTGATCCATTTGGGAAAGTGGTTCTTCTCCAGTAGAAAGACAACGCACGGAGCTAGAATATACTGGAGAGCTACTACACCGGATCCAGTGTGTGGGCCATCCGAGGGCAGACAGAGAGGCACATTTACTGCGCTGTGTAATAAACATCTGCCAGGTGGAGTCGGGACCATGGGCAGAACAAAAGGAAAATCTACGGTACCGGCCGATGTTGATCCGCCGACGCAGGACTTACCGGACGATCAGGTGTGCACACAATCGTTGAGTTGCGTTCCACCTACAATGTTGGACTCCTCTCCGGATAAACTAGATGTTATCCTGCAAGAGATACGAGATTCTAGACGTGCTATAGAGCAGCAGATGGGGACACTGTCCACAGATTTCCTACTACTTAAAGCGGACCATTCTAAACTAGCAGACACAGTGAAAGGTCATAAGACTGTTCTGTCGGACTTGGCCCCACGCCAGAAGGAACAGGCAGAGTCGATCCAGAAACTGCAACAACAAGTAATAACACGGCAGGAGCGAGTCGAAGATGCAGAAGGGCGTTCCAGACGCAGCAACATCCGAATCCTTGGCCTGCCAGAGAATTGTGAGGGACCGAATGCGACCCAATTTATAGAGAACTGGCTGCAGAAGGTGGTGGCTCCGGAAGGACTATCTGCAATGTTCTGCGTGGAGAGAGCGCACAGAGTACCTGCTAGAAAACCAGTACCGGGGGCTCCACCGCGGCCTATAGTTGCGAAGATACTGAATTACAAAGATTGAGATACCCTGCTTTGCAGCGCCAGAGAACGCTTTCCTATTCAACACGAAAATAAAAGGGTGTCCCTCTTTCCAGTTTATACTATGCTGGTGCAACGCCAAAGAGCCTCATATCTACACGTTAAGGCGACACACAAAGTTGAATCTCAAATACGCACTGCGTTATCCGGCCCACCTGAAAGTAATCCGCGACCAGAAGAATTACTTCTTCAGCGACCCAGAAGAAGCCTACACCTGGCTGGATGAAGCATTTCCTGATTGGAAGCAAGGCGAGACTGGACGTGGGTCCCTCCCTGGAACAAGACGACGGATGCCACTACAGGACAAGCGGGATGATTCCAGTAAAGCCCCATCAATAGACCAAGTCCATGAGAGTCAGCGAGCAGCAATACAAACTGCGGCGGCATTTAAAGATGCAAGATACCAAGCATCACAGACATCATCAGAGGACACACCACAGCAATCGGACTCTGAAAACAGTCTGACTTTGTTGCCCACTGTCACCCCACAGACTGCAGATGACTTCCTGGGCTGAAGACCAGAAGCAGAGACACTCTTGTTCCTCTGTAACAGGGGGTGGTAATGTATATTGAATAGTACATAGGAGTCTGTTAAGAGATAAGTTTGGGTTGCCGCCAATAAGCACCATCTATGTGAGCTTAACATGTCTGTTTGCAAAGTTATGTAAGAATATTCACAGGTTATGGGTACACACAAATACACTGGTCCACACGGCGGCTGGAGCATGGGTACAGATTGGATATGCCTGTTAAGGGGTGCATCCTCCACTATAAGGCAGCGCTGTCCCCACTTCTTTTTCCCCCTTTTTCAATACCTGGAAACGCACTAGCGCTAGAGCGTGCCAAGATTTGGGCGCATAGCCTGACGGGTGTGGATAGCCTGGTCCGATAATATGGCCGAGTCCCCAACAGCGATCGCATACTGTACTTTACAGCCCTTATGGCTGAAGTTGTTTTGGTTAGTTTGGTCGGACACAGTTCTGGTGTCGGACCCTGTATTGGGGAGTTTGTTTGGGGTACTGGGGTACATAATGTGCCAGACGGGTCAGATAGTGACTTGTCCCGTTTGTAGAGATGACACCAAGTGCAACACATGGATCATACTTAATTATATATGGCTGCTCCAGGGTTGTATAAGGTAATTACTTGGAATGTCAGGGGAATGGGGTCAGTGTACAAAAGGTATAGGATATATGCCCAGCTCCGCAGACGACAAGTGCAAATAGCTTTTTTGCAGGAAACGCACCTTACTAATGCAGAGGCGATTAAAGTACAGAAAAAGTGGAGGGGACGAGTGTATAATACATCATACTTGGCATTTGCACGAGGGGCGGCCATTTGGATCAGAAGTGGCACCCCCTTCAAAGAACGGACGCGGCGTGTAGACGCTGATGGCCGATATGTCCTTTTACTAGGTACAGTAGATGGTCAATATGTAATGCTAGGTAGTGTATACGTGCCAAATACAAAGCAGGTCAAATTTTTACAGCAATTAAATATGGCACTGGCAGACTGGGTGGGATACCCATGGATACCGGGAGGAGACTATAATGTGGTACTGGATACTAACCTCGACCGCTCACACCCACCATTACAGGGAACGATGTCAACTCGACAAGCTAAGGCGTTAGAACTCTGGGCGCACGGTTGGACGTTGGGGGAAGCCTGGCGATCCAGACATGAAGGACACAGGTAATACTCATTCTTCTCCCCGCCACACTCCCTACATACGCGAATAGATCACATTTTCTGCACTAGCGGACTCTTACCCCGAATTACACAGGCCACTTATTTGGGGAAGACTATCTCTGGCCATAATTCCCTAGAACTTTTATTGTCCTGGGGAAGAATCCCCACACCAGTTCCTACATGGAGACTCAATCCGCGTGCGTTGGAGGACTCTGTCTTCCGTGACACGCTTGCATCCACTATCGATAATTACTTTAGAGAGAATGCCAATACAGCATCCACAAGAATGATAGAATGGGAGGCTTTTAAGACAGTGATCAGGGGGGCGGCAATCAGCACGATAGTGGGTGCAAGGCAAACAGTGTTATAGGGAATTGCAGCAAGTGGAAGAGACGCTCGGAGATCTAGAGAGGGCAGCCTTGATCGACACTACTAAGGCAGCGGCACTACAAGAGGTGCGTATTAACTATGCCGATTTATTGGAGCGGCTCCGAACAATAGATAGCCAGGCATATACGCAGAGGGTACATGCAGAGGTGGACAGAGCAGGTACACTTCTAGCGCAAATAATAAGAGATGGCCCACCCTTAACCCCAATTCTTGAAGTGCCGACGTTGGACAACGTACTTGTCAATACACAAGCTGGGATTAATGTAGCATTCTGTGACTATTACGAATCCCTATACGACGCTCCCCCAGACCCCGAGAGTAATGACATGGTAGATTTCTTGTCTTGCATACCCTTTCCTCAATTGGAAGAATCGGACCAAGAAGAGTTAGCGGAACCAATTACTCGCACGGAAATAAGAGAAGCTATTGCCGGGTTGTCCCGCAATAAAACACCTGGATTGGATGGGCTCCCGGTGGAGTTTTATGCCACTTTTTCAACATTGTTGGTTCCGCATTTAGCAAAACTGTATAATGCGGCCTTAGAAATGGGTCGTCTCCCAGAGAAAACGATGCCGGCACTAGTGACTTCACTCCCAAAACCTGGCAGGGACCCTAAAGATATTGCGGGCTACCACCCTTTATCGTTATTAAATACAGAGTATAAAATTCTCAGCAAAGTACTAGCGAGACGACTACTTCCTAGGCTACCTCGATTAATTCATATAGACCAATGTGGTTTTGTAACGGGCCGTAGCACTTCTCTAAACATTAGAAGACTATACAAAGTAATGGATGCTGTCACCACTGAGCTGAAGGGAGCGGGTTGCATTTCACTTGTCATGAGACAAGCATTTGATACGGTGGGATGGAAATACATGCTGGCGACCTTAAGCAGATTCGGTATTCCCCCAGAATACATTAAATGGATCCAATTGTTATACACCAAACCTACGGCAAGAGTTAGGACAGGAAGATACATCTCCCGCGCGTACCCGGTGCATAGAGGCACGAGACAGGGATGTCCTCTGTCGCCTATATTATTTGTTTTGGCTCTGGAACCACTAGTATTACAATTGCGGAAAGGAGCGGAAAAATGGGGAATTCCAACCAAAAATGGCATTCAAGCTCTATCGCTATATGCGGATGACATTATTGTATATATTAAGGATCTACACGAAAATATAGCCCCCATAGCTAATACTTTTTCTCACTTGGAGAGAGTATCGGGACTGGCAATTAATGCAAACAAATCTTGTGCATATCTCTTCCAAGATGACCAGCAGCTTATAGATATAACGTTTGGTGATCAAACACTCCTGTTAGCACGGCACACCTTTGAATATTTAGGAATTCAGATATATAGGTCTGCCCTGGATCTACTTGACGGTAATCTCCAGAAAGCAATGACCGCCCTCCGATCCCAGATTACATTCTGGACATCCCTCCCGCTCACAGTAGCATCTCGGATATCAATATCCAAAATGGTGATGCTCCCGCGCATACTGTACTATTTTGTCAACCTCCCTGTCCTGATTCCCGTGCATTATTACACAGCGCTAAATACACTACTGATAGACTTAATATGGGGGAAAAGCCGAAGGAGGGTTGGACTGACGAAATTACAACTCTCAACAGATAGGGGTGGACTGGGGGCGCCGGACTTCTGAGCATACTGCTTTGCCGGCCAGTTGCAATGGTTGTCGTACTGGTTGGCAGGCAGAAACCTCCACGAAATAGGATATGATGCCTCCGCAATAGAAAAAGGTACACTGCAGACGCTTCTGTTGCCACCCGTGCGGGTCCCTCCTGATGCACCTCTGTTGCTCCGCATTGCATTCATGTATTGGAAACGCGTAATTCAATATACAAAACACACAGTACCATATGCACCGAACATACCTCTTCAGGGTATTCCTACACCGAATGGCATAGTTACAACTCGCAGAATACGAGTCTGGGAGGAAGCGGGGGTAACAACAGTGGGAGCACTGTTTGGAGACGGAATGTTGCTTAGTCACACGGACTTTGTGAATGAGCAGGGACTCCCGGAAACACTGTTCCTACTTCACGCACATATGATGTGGTGAGTTAGAAAGCACTGGGCTCCAGAAAACTGTAGAACTATCAACTCATGAACTGGTACACGCCCTACACCTGATGGGTAATGGAAGACACCTAATTAGATGGCTGTATAAGGGAACACGTACGCATGTATATATGATTTTACATAGGGCATACCTTACACCGCATAGGTTACATGAGATGTACCCAGGAGTACCGGCACAATGCCCCGGGTGCATAGAATCGGATGCAACGCTGACAAATCTGATTTGTGCATGCCCAACTCTATCAGGGTACTGGACGCGCATAATCGGAGACATTAATCAGGTGATTGGGGGTACAAGACTGGGAACTATTGATTGTTGCATGCTTGGGGTTTACCGTAGGCCCAAATCACAGAAAGTACAGACGAGATTCGCTGATTTATTATTGTTATTAGCAAAATGGCTCATAACAAGACGGTGGAAGTCATCAACACCACCAGGCATACATGCCTGGAGGGAGGATGTTAATAGATGGGGGAGGGCTGAGAGCGACTCTATACGCAGGAAAGAGTATAGAGGGCTACGAAAGACACCAATTTCCTTGGAATGGAATGTGCTACTGGAAGCTTTTAAGGCACTCGACCTACAACCAGATTAGGAGTGTTCTCCATTTATGTTTGCATATAGCACAACACAGGGAAATGACCATGGGATATTGGGATGCACAGACAGAAAGTATGGGCCTGTCTACAAAACCAATATTGGGGGTGTTACTGGTGGGCCGTGTGGATTGTAAGTAACTGGAAATACTCCATTGCTGCCTTGACGGCCAGATCAATATTTTAAGTCCTACCTCTGACCAGAGCGCCCAAAATATATAATGTATGCATAATGTGTAACGGATATATCTACCCAAGTGCCAGGGGAGGTGGGGTGGGAGTTTATTTTCTTCCTTGTTTATATACAGGTAATTTGTTTGCAGTGTATATCACATTTGACACCTGGAATGGAACATACTGAGACATGATCACGATGGAAAGACATATATTGTAAAGCTTGACATATGTAATTGTAATAATATGAGTACCGTTGTGAATTATGGATGTATGTAATAATTCACTTACCTCTTTCTTCCTAATTGCAAAACCTAATGAACAAGTTACTTACCTTCGGTAACGATATATCTGTAAGAAACATTAGTAGTGATAAATGTAAATCCGTATTTGTAAAGCGCGAACTACTCACCCTTACGGGTCTCAAGGCGCTGGGGGCCGTCATGGAAATTAAGTGAGCTATTGCCCAGAGTCACATGGTGCTGAGCTGAGCTGCCGCCGGAGCCGGGGATCGAACCGTGAGCCCTGTGCTCCGAAGTCAGCTGCCCTGGCCGCTGCACCACACCTCTCCACTGATAGATTCCTTACCTTAGAATATCCCCAGGCGTCAGACTGGATCCGGAAAGTTTTCATCAGCAGTACCCCTGCGTGTCGGTAGGTGGCGTTGTGCGGCTCTGCATCCGTCGTTGGCGTCGTGGTCGCCGAGATGACGTCGCGGGCGCTACTTAAACGCCGCCCACGCACGCTGACGTCAGTTCTGTACACGACTTTCCGCGCCAGGAACGTAGAGCCATGCAAGATACTGACCACTGGTGCATTGAAACTAGGGCCCTGAAAGGGATGACCTTAACCCTAGAAATCAGTTCGCAGAACGGGGAGGATGGGTGGGGCGGTAAGGAATCTATCACTACTAATGCTTCTTACAGATATATCGTTACCGAAGGTAAGTAACTTGTTCATCTGAAAGAAACACATAGTGATAGATTCCTTACCTTAGAATAGATACCCCAGCAATACCAACCCCAGTGGTGGGCTGCGAACCAAGATCACACCAGAAAGTCACGGAGAACAGAACGGCCAAAGAAGCCGTCTCTCCGGACTTGGCTGTCCAGGCAATAATGCTTGGTAAACGTGTGCAGCGAGGCCCACGTGGCTGCCTGACAGATGTCTTGCAGGGGGACACCACGTCCCAATGCAGTAGTGGCTGCAGTAGCTCTGGTGAAATGAGTACGCAGCCCCACCGGAGGTTCTTTTTTAGCCAAGGAGTAACAGGCTTTGATACATAAGACAACCCAGCGGAAGATAGTTCTCTTGTGTACCGCCCGACCTTTCTTGGTGCCAACGTAGCCAACAAAGAGCTGGTCATCCACCCGGAACTGCTGTGTGCGGTTGATATAAAAGGAGAGCGCACGTTTTGGGTCCAGACGGTGGAGCCTCTCTTCCTCTCTGGAAGGATGCGGAGGCGGAAAGAAGGTGGGCAAGGTAATAGTCTGCCCAATGTGAAAGGCCGTAACCCCTTTTGGCAAAAAGGAAGGACGGGGCCTGAGCACAACCTTGTCCGGATGGACTGATAGGAAAGGAGGCTTACAAGAAAGAGCCTGGAGCTCACTCACACGCCTAGCGGAGGTGATGGCCACCAGGAAAGCAGTCTTTAAGGTCAAGAGTCAAGAGACGAAGAGGACAGTTATGAAGTGGCTCAAAGGGAGCACACATCAAGTATGTAAGAACCAAATTCAAGTCCCACTGAGGCATCACGAAAGGAATAGGAGGAAAAAGGTGTGTAATGCCTTTGAGAAATCTATTTACAACAGGGGACTTGAAAAGAGAGGGCTGATCAGGGAGCCTGAGAAAGGACGAAATAGTAGAAAGGTAGCCCTTGAGAGTGCCCAGAGCAGAGCCCTGCTGGGCCAAAGAAAGAAGGAACAGTAGGACCTCAGAAAGAGGGGCAGAAAGGGGATCCACAGCCTTTGCTGTGCACCATGCCACAAATTTGTTCCACCTGCAGGCGTATACCGATTTAGTGGAGGGACGCCTGGCTGCTAGAATGACATCACAGACTTCAGGAGGTAAGTCAAATGGAATCAGCTGTCGCCGCTCAATCTCCACGCAAGGAGGTGGAGGCTGGACAGGTTCGGGTGGAGAACCGTCCCCTGTTGCTGCGACAGAAGATCCTCCCGAAGAGGCAGTCGGATCGGGGGATCCACGCTCATACTGAGTAGCTCGGGATACCATACTCTTCGAGCCCAGTCCGGGGCACAAGGATGACTTGTACCCGGTCGCATCTGATTTTCTTCAGCACTCTGGGTAGAAGTGGTATAGGCGGAAAGGAGTACAAGAGACCGCAACTCCACTTGCGACGAAAAGCGTCGCCGAGCGAGTGCCGCCTTGGAAATTCCAACGCGCAGAACTGCTGACATTGCGCGTTCTCTTCGGTGGCGAATAGATCTAACCAAGGCTCTCCCCACTGTCGAAAGAGACCTTGCACCACGTCCGAGTGAAGACGCCATTCGTGATCCATCATGCACCTGCGGCTGAGTTAGTCCGCCCTGGCGTTCAGTGAGCCAGGTGTTGAACCACCAGGGAAATGCCCTGATGTTCCAGCCATGTCCAGAGGCGCAGAGCCTCCTGACATAGGGTCCAGGACCCCACCCCGCCCTGTTTGGTGCAGTACCACATGGCGGTGGTGTTGTCGGTGAACACCTGCACTACTCTCACCTTGACAGAGGGAAGGAATGCCTTCAGTGCAAGTCGGATCGCCCGAAGCTCCAGAATGTTGATATGGAGCCTGGACTCCGCCGGAGACCAGAGGCCTCTGATCTCCGCCTCTCCCATGTGGCCGCCCCATCCCAGGAGGGACGCATCCGTCACCACTGTGTACTCCGGTTGGGGAAGGGAGAGGGATCTGCCGCTGACCCAATGTTGGTACGTGAGCCACCACTGCAAGAGTTGTGCAGTGCCCTCCGAGATCTGGACGTAGTCGGACATGTTTCCCTGATGCTGCACCCACTGGAACTTCAGGTCCCACTGCAGAGCCCGCATATGCCACCTGGCATGATTGATCAGCAGGATGCAGGAGGCCATGAGGCCCAGCAGCCTCAGGGTCACCCTGACGGAAACCCAGGATAAGGGCTGAAAGATCAGAATCATTGCCCGAATATCCCGGACTCGCTGTTCGGGAGGATCAACCCGAAACCGCGCCGTGTCCAGAACCGCTCCGATGAAGAGGAGCTTCTGAGAGGGGATCAGGTGTGACATCGGCACGTTGATGGAGAACCCCAGCAAATGCAGGAGGTCGGCCGTAGTCTGGAGGTGGGAGACGACTGTCTGGGGCGAGCCCGCCTTCAACAACCAGTCGTCGAGATAGGGGAAGACTGAAACCCCTGATCTGCGCAGATGAGCTGCGACCACCACCAACACTTTCGTGAACACCCGAGGGGCTCTGGTAAGGCCAAAAGGGAGCACGGTGAACTGAAAATGCTCGTGGCCTACCGTGAACCGGAGGTAACGCCAGTGGGCCGGCAGGATGGGAATATGAAAGTAAGCATCCTGCAAGTCCAACGCTACCAGCCAGTCTTGTGGGTCTAGAGCAGACAAGACCTGAGCAATTGTGAGCATCTTGAACTTCTCCTTCCGGAGGAAGAGATTGACGTCCCGAAGGTCCAAGATAGGACGCAGGCCCTTGCCCTTCTTTGGAATCAGAAAGTAGTGGGAATAACAACCACGACCTACTTCTGGCATCGGAACGCGTGCTATGGCCCCCTTGGCCAAGAGGGCCGCAACTTCCTGCTGGAGAAGTGCCAAGTGATCCCCCGATACGCGGTGGTACTGAGGTGGCATGGCTGGAGGGGTAGTCTCGAAGGGGAGGGAGTAGCCCCTTCGGACTATCTGTAAAACCCACCTGTCCGACGTGATGGTGCGCCAGTGGGTGAGGTGATGGCGAAGCCTGCCACCCACTGGCGTTTGATGGGCCTGAAAGGTCGGACTAGGAAGGTTTGGAGGCAGTGGTGGCGGGGGTGGAGGTGGACTGACCCTGCCGCTGGCCCCCTGAACCGCCGCGGCGGTTCCCACGTCCCCGGCCGCGCGTGGACTGTTGCGCTGGCCTGTGGCTCTGTTGCGAACGTGGTGGGTTGCCCCTTCCGCGAGCACGAAAGGAGCGAAAGGCAGAAGGCGGAGGAGAGCGCGTGGCCGAAAGGCCCAAGGACTTGGCCGTAGCCCGTGAGTCCTTAAAGCGCTCCAAAGCACTGTCTGCCTTATTGCCAAAGAGGCGAATGCCATCGAAGGGCATGTCCATCAAAGTGTTCTGGACATCCCCCGAAAAGCCAGTTGTCCTCAGCCAGGCGTGGCGGCGGAGCGCCACTGTCGTGGAAATCGCCCTGCCTAGCGAGTTGGCAGTGTCAAGGCCACAACGGATTGTGAACTTGGCTGCATATCTCCCCTCAGCAACAGCCTGAGAGAGTGCCGTCCGGGCCTCCTCCGGACAGCTGGGCAGCACCTGCGCTACAGTATCCCACAAGGAGTGCGAATAACGGCCCAAGAGGCATGCAGTGTTCACAGCCCGCAGCCCGAGGCTGGCGGAAGAAAAAATCTTCTTCCCGTACTGTTCCAGCCTCTTGGATTCCCTATCCGAGGGTGCGGAAGGGAATGCGCTTGGGGAAGCAGAGGCTTGGACAACCAAGCTCTCAGGGGTGGGGTGTTGGGAGAGGAAAAGGGGGTTGCCCGGGGCCGGGCGATGGCGTCGGGCCACGTTCCTGTCCACATGAGCCCCTGTGCTGGGCCTGGACCAGGAGCCCAGAAGAACGTCAGACAGTGCTTCATTAAAGGGCAGCAGTGGCTCCGCAGAGGAAACTGCTGGATGAAGCACTTCTGTCAGGAGGTTAGTCCTGACGGCCACAGTAGGTAGCTGCAGGCGGAGGGCCCCAGCAGCCCTACGCAAAACACCACAGAAAAACTAGCGCCCTCCTCCGTAGCCACGGTAGGAGGAGACATCATGCCAAGGTCTGGAGAGGTGTCCAGACCACTGGCGTCCCCCAGCTCCTCAGCCCAGTACGGGTTATACTCACATTGAGCTGTGAGAGGGTCCTCAGACCCCTGCCAGTCCTCCCCTTCCTCCTCCTGCTGTTGAAAAGGAGGAGGATGGATATAGGGAAACAGATTCCCAAACGGCGTCGGAATCGGCGTCGGTCGACACCGTTCCGGCACCGTATCCACGTCGGGGCTGAAACTGGGGCCGACGTCGTCCGGCGCGCAGGGCGACGTCCAACGTGGTGCCAGTGGGGTCGACGTCGGTGGAGGTGTTACTAGGTCAACCGGCATCGACCGGGATCGACGACGGGATCCATGGGAGTCCTGCGGTGCGGAGGCCGGAGCCGACGGCGACGCCGGGGCCGGAGCCACCAGCGTCAAAGGGCGAGGACTCCCAGTCGGGCCCGCGGGGCCCGAAGGCGCACCGGAGGGGCCCAACGGCCCAAATAGGCGAGCCATAGCGGACAGGAATTCATCGCCGATGAACCCGGGAAGGGCGGGTAGGTCACCGACGACTGCGTAGGCTCCGCTGGAGCCGAGGGGGTGGCACCACCCGCGTTGCGCGACCGGCGAGGGGGAAGTCGAAGAACGAGGACGTTTCTTCGACTTCTTTTTGTGCTTCGCCTTACCTGACCCCGAGTGCGAACTCTCCGATTCGGACGACTTCCGATGAGGACGGCTCCGCGACCGGTCCCTCGACCTCCCTCTGGACCGGGACCTCTCACGGCGCGGAGCCGACTGCCGGGCATCCAGCAACTTTCGGATCCGCTCCCGCAAAGTCTTCGGCGCCATGGCCCAGCAGTCGGGGCACGACTTGGGGTCGTGGTCGCGCCCCAGGCAGAAGAGACACACGCGGTGCGGGTCCGTCACCGACATCATGCGATGACAGTCCTCGCAAGATTTAAACCCGGGCATCCCTGCTGCACCAGGAGTCGATCGACTCAAAAAGCTGAGACAAAAATCTCAAAAAACTCAGTCAAAAATTGACTGGGGTACCGTACCGCTCTCTCCGGATCTGCGCTTGCTGGCGCGGAAAAAGAAAGAACTGACGTCAGCGCGCGTGGGCGGCGTCTAAGTAGCGCCCGCGACGTCATCTCGGCGACCACAACGCCAACGACGGACGCGGAGCCACACTACGCCACCTACCGACGCGCAGGGGTATTGCTGACGAAAAGTTTCCGGATCCAGTCTGATGCCTGGGGATATTCTAAGGTAAGGAATCTATCACTATGTGTTTCTTTCAGATAAAATGTGTATATAAAAAAAAAAATGTAGTAGTGAATGTTTTATTCCATCTACAGCCGGTGGTTGAAAACATTGTTCAACAGAAAGAGAAACCTTTAGGTCAAGCTTTGACAACTCTTTTTAATTTAGTACATACTGAAAAATACATGCGCAATTCTACAGCATTTATATGTGATATGGTTGACTACTGTAATGGCGGTACACAGTTCACTCTGAACGTGTAACAAGATGCACAGGTGTTTTTAACCGTTTCGGTGCTCATGACAGAATGGTTCCGTCACGAGCACCAGTGCTTGTGTGCTCATGACGGAACCATTCCGTCATGTGCAGAAGCGTAATTAATCCCTTTTATTTTGGGCCTCAGGAGGTGGGGAAGAGCTTCCCCAACCTCCCAAGGCATTTTTTTCTTTTTCAATGTAATGAGGATCGCGCGCATGGCACGCTGACTTCATTACATTGAAACTGAAACTTAATTTCAGTTTCACTGTTTCAGTGCCCCGAGCACCGAAACACACAGAAGAGGTATCATTGGAAAGGGAAGAATCTCCCCTTTCCAATGGCACCCCTCCCTAGTGGATCCCTGATCCACCCACTAGGCATCAGGGAGGGGGCAGCAGCCCCTTGGGCAAGGGTCTTTGCTCCCCCCATTTCTAATGAGCATATTCAGTCTTTCCGCCCCCCCTGGGGGGATAATGGGGGCAGTACCCCCAATCTGCCCCCCAGGATGCAGAAAGCAGCCTAGACACCAGGTATTCTTTTTTTTCAAAGTTCAGGGGTGGGGGCTGCCCAGAATGGGCATGCCAATGTCCCCACCACCCTAAAAATGCCACTGTCTTTCTGCCCCCCCCGAGGTAGATGGGGGCAATAGCCCCTGAGCCCACTAGGCACCAGGGATTATTAATTTTTTTATACATGGGGTGGGGTCTGCCCAGAATAGGCATGCCAATGCCCCCACCCCAAAAAGAATTGCCACAGTCTTTCTGCCCCCCAGGGATGAAGATGAGGCCAACAGCCCCTTATCTGCCCCCCCCCCCCCGGGCGCAAAAAGCACACTGGGCACCAGGGATTATCTTTTTTTTCTAAGGTCAGGGGCTGCCCAGAATGGGCATGCCAACGCCCCCACCCCATCCCCAAAAATGGCACAGTCTTTCTGCCCCCCAGGAGGCAGATAGGGGCAGAAAGACCACTAGGCACCCGGGATTTTTTTTTTTTTAGACATAGGGGAGGGGGCTGCCCAGAATGGCCTGGCCAATGCTCCCAGCTCCCCAAAAAATCCCACAGTCTTCCTGTCCCGTCCCCCCCGAGGCAGATGAGGGCAATAGCCCCTTATTTGCCCCCCCCCCGAGGGGGGCAGAAACCCACTAGGCACCAGGGATTCTTTTTTTCCAAAGTTCAGGGTTGGGGGTTGCTCAGAATGGGCATGCTAATGCCCCCCCCCTAAAAATGACACCGTCTTTCTGTCCCCCAGGAGGCAGATGGGGGCAATAGTCCATGATCAGAACCTGGGGGGGAAGAAAGCCCACTAGGCACCAGGGATTGAATTTTTTTGATTCATAGGTGTAGGGGTTGCCCAGAATGGGCATGCCAATGCCCCCACCCCCCAAAAAAACTGCCACAGTCTTTCTGTCATCCCTGGAGGCAGATGGGGACAATAGCCCCTTATCTGCCCCCCCCCAGGGCAGAAAGCCCACTAGGCACCAGGGATTCTTTTTTTTCAAAGTTCAGGGGTGGGGGCATGCCAACGCCCCCACCCCACCCCTAAAAATGGCACAGTCTTTCTGCCCCCCAGGAGGCCGATAGGGCCAGAAAGTCCACTAGGCACCAGGGATCTTTATTATTTTTTTAGACATAGGGGAGGGGGCTGCCCAGAATGGCCTGGCCAATGCTCCCAACTCCCAAAAAATCCCACAGTCTTCCTGTTCCCCCGAGGCAGATGAGGGCAATAGCCCCTTATCTGCCCCACTGAGGGAGGCAGAAACCCACTAGGCACCAGGGATTCTTTTTTTTCAAATTTCAGGGGTGGGGTTGCTCAGAATGGGCATGCTAATGCCCCCATCCCCACTAAAAATGCCTCTGTCTTTCGGCCCCCCAGGAGACAGATGGGGGCAATAGCCCCTGATCACCACCTGGGGGGGGGGGGGGGAAGAAAGCCCACTAGGCACCAGGGATTATTATTTTTTTATACATAGGCGTAGGGGTTGCCCAGAATGGGCATGCCAATGCCCCCACCCCCCAAAAAAACTGCCAGAGTCTTTCTGTCCTCCCTGGAGGCAGATGGGGACAATAGCCCCATATCTGTCCCCGCCCCGGGGGCAGAAAGCCCACTAGGTACCAGGAATTACTTTTTTTCAAAGGTCAGGGGTGGGGCTGCCCAGAATGGGCATGCCAACACCCCCTCCCCCCCCAAAAATGCCACAGTCTTTCTGCCCCCCCCCCAGGAGGCAGATGGGGGGAATAGCCCCTGATCTGTCCCCGGGAGGGGGCAGAAAGTCCACTAGGCACCAGGGATTCTTTTTTTCAAAGTTCAGGGGTGGGGGCTGCCCAGAATGGGCATGCCAACGTCCCCACCCCCCAAACAAAATGTCACAGTCTTTCTGCCCCCCCGGAGGTAGATGGGGGCAATAGCCCCTGATCGGTTGGGGCAGAAACCCCACTAGCACCAGGGATTACGATTTTATTTATAATACGTAAGGGTGGGGGCTGCTCAGAATTGGCATGCAAATGCCCCACCCCCCAAAAAAATTTGCAGCAGTCTTTCTGCCTCCCCCGGGATTATACTGTTTTTTTTTTATACATGGGGGGGCTGCCAATTCCCCAACCCCCCCCCCAAAAAAAATGGCCACAGTCTTTCTGCCCTTGGGGGCATATTGGGGCAATAGCGCCCAATCTGACCCCCCCACCCCCAGGACAGCAGAAAGCCCACTAGGCACCGATCTTTTTTTTTTCATGTGCCTAGCTGTGGATTTTGGGCCCTAGCGCAGCGGCACCTAGGGAAACCTAGCAAACCTGTACATTGAGGGATCCATGCAAGTCACACCTCCTGGACGCTCCCGGGTGTATAGTTTTCAGGAATGTGTGGGTTTGGTAGGTTTCCCTAGATGGCCGCTGAGCCCAGGACCAAAAACGCAGGTGCCCCCTTGCAAAACCAGGTCGTTTTGTGATAAATAATTTTGTTGTCTCCACAATACGTTTTTGGCCCTTTCCTGCCACGGGTACTTGGCCCACCCACACAAGTGAGGTACCATTTTTATCAGAGGACCTGGAGGAACGCTGGGTGGTAGGATATTTGTGTCAGCCCGGTGATCACACTACTTTCCCACACAAAAATGGGAGAAAAATGTGTTCTTTCAGCTAAATTTGAGGTTTGCAGGGGATCCTGGGTAGGAAAACGATGGGGGATCCACGCAAGTCACACTTTCCTGGACTCTACCGGGTGTCTACTTTTAAGAAATGTCTGGGATTGGTAGGTTCCCCTAGATAGCCGCCGAGCCCAGGATCAAAAACACAGGTGACTCCCTCACAAAACAAAATCTTTCTGAAATCGATAATTTTGAAGTCTCCACAGTACGTTTTGGGCCGTTTCCTTTCGTGGACACTAGGCCTACCCACACAAGGGAGGTACCATTTTTATCAGGAACCTTGGGGGAATGCTGGGCGGGTGGGAGCTTGTGGCTCTCTGCAGATTCCAGAACTTTCTATCACAGAAATGTGAAAACGATTTTTTTTTTTTTTTTTACAAAGTTGGAGGTTTGCAAGGGATTTTGGGTTACAGAGCCTGATGAGAGGCACGGGAGTCACGCCATCTTAGATTCCCCTGGGTGGCTAGTTTTAAAAAATGCATAGGTTTTCTAGGTTTCCCTAGGTGCCGGCTGAGCCAAGGTTCAAAATCCACAGCTAGGCACATTGCAAAAAAAAGGGTCAGTTTTCACTGAAAAAATTGATGTTTCCACGCTGCGTTTTGGACGTTTCCTGTCACTGGCGCTAGGCCTACCCACACAAGCGAGGTACTATTTTCCTCGGGAGACCTTGGGGAATGCTGGGTGGCTGGAAGTTTGTAGCTCCCTGCAGATTCCAGAACTTTTCATCACAGAAATGTGAGGAAAATGTATGTTCTTTTATAAAGTTTGAGGTTTGCAAGGGATTTTGGGTAACAGTACCTTGGGAGAGCCACACACGTCAACCCATCCTGGATTTCCCATGGTGTCTAGTTTTCAAATATTTATAGGTTTGCTAGGTTTCCATAGGTGCCAGCAGAGCTAGGGTCCAAAATCCACAGCTAGACACATTGCAAAAAAAGGGGCATTTTTCACTGGATAAATGTGATGTGTCCATGTTGCATTTTGTGACGTGTCCTGTCACGGGCACTAGGCCTACCCACACAAGTGAGTTACCATTTTTATCTGGAGACTTTGGGGAATGCTGGGTGGCTGGAGGTTTGTGGCTCCTCACAGATTCCAGAACTTTCCATCACAGAAACGTGAGGATTTTTTTTTTTATTTTACAATGTTTGAGGTTTGCAAGGGATTCTAGGTAACAGAACCTAGTGAGAGCCACACTAGTCACCCCATTCTGGATTTCCCATGGTGTCTAGGTTTTAAAAGTGTATAGGTTTAAAAGGTTTCCCTAGATGCCGGCTGAGCTAGGGTCCAAAATTCACAGCTAGGCTGCGAAGGGGTTAATGGTAGTGCTAAATGTGTTAGAAAATGAGGGAATTACAATGAATGATTTCTTTATAACAAATTAGTCGTGGAACCATGAATCTGTCACTTGTCGCTATTCAGGCAGGACAGAAATTCAGTCTGAGCAATTTGTACACCTTACAGTACCAGATTGCAAGTTAGTGTCAGTTGAAAAACTATTTGTGAAAGCTGTACAGAACTCCTGTCCACTCTGCACATCAGAACTGTTGTCTACAATAGTCGTAAGACACAGTTCAAAATATCTCATCCTCATGCTACAAAGATGCAGAGCTGATGGTAGCAAAATCAATACTTATATCACCACCTTTAAAGCTGGTCAGATATCAATTCATAAGAAAAGGTACACTATTGTGGCTATTACTTTCATCATGGACACTCAATTAACTTTGGTCACTACACATTCTACCTTAAAAATTCATCTGGCTGGACTGAATGTAGTGATGCGTTTCTTACAGTAAAGCAGAGATTACCCTAAAAACTTCCAAATTCCTATCTTATATTTCTACAGCCAAAGTTCTAGAGGAAATATTTACAAACTTCTTTGCAGGTATAAACAGAGAAAAAGAAAGTTCACATTCATTGTTGTTATGTGGCCTAGCAAAGATACCAACTATATGACTGATTTTTTTTATAATAATAATAAATCAACTTAAATTAAATAAATGAGTATTCATATGTATCAATGTTGGTCTCCTGCATATAAAACGTGTCTTTTCATAAATCTAAGTGATTTATTTTTCCCCACAATTATATAATGAAGTGCATTTAATTAAACACACTGTTACTATTCTGGTGCATATAAATTATACATACTACATCAGGATATATTCCGTGTAAATGCAAAGTCCATTATAAAGAGCACAATCGAACGAGAGGCTTGCGAGAGAAAACCAGGAAGCACTGCCTCCTCAGACAGCACGCAAAGGATTGCCTGCCTGGCTCTCGCAAACTCTTGCGAGAGGGTCACAAGAGTAACCGGTTATGGTGTACTTCTCTGCTTTTCGCAAGCCTCTTGCAACAGTTTTTAAGAAAGGGAAACATAGTACAAAAAACATAGATCATGAAAGTTGATAGTAGCACTGAAAAGAGCCGTTTTTGTTAACAGTTTTGAACAAATATAAAATGTTTTTTGTTTTTAAATATTGTTAGAAATGGGATCTCTGGTTGGCTAAGGCTTGCACCAAAGCCAGGGAGAGACCACCACTCTAGTCAGTGCGAGGGAGTTACACGCCAAAGATAACCCCTGCTCACCCCCTTGGTAGCTTGGCAGGAGCAGTCAGGCTTATCCCGGAGGCCATGTGTAAAGCGTTTGTGCACGCACACAGCAACAACATACCAGGCACACCACAAAAGGAACTCCACACAAGGTTATATCAAAAATAGCCTTTGTATTCTCATAACACATTAGAATAGTAATCACATAATATACATTGTGCCACCTGGCACTAGGTAATATCTACAAGGGATTATGTACACCTGACAGGGCCAACTGGACCACTGTCAGAACCATCACAAAGTGAACTTAGTAAATGTAGGACATATCATAAACGTAGAATACAGCCAGTAAACACTGGCAACCTCAGCATCATCCTGTAACATAAACCCTATTATGCACAGTATCACATTTAGGCGTGAAATACATTCTGCGCCAACCTCACCAGCATAAACACAATATGCAATGATCTCATAAGTCTAAACGCATTAGACCCTAACCTCCTAAGCATAACTCACATTAGGGGCATAACTCACAGTAGAGAATAATCTCACTAGCATAAACCACAGTATGCAAATAACCTCATACATAAACCAGTTAGAGGCATAACACAGGGTGCGTAAATCATAGTACATGAATCACATTTCCTAGCACCACATAAATCACATTAGGGCCTGGCGCCCTGTGAACCTCACAGTCCCCCTGGCCAACTGGCCTTCTCAAAGGGGCTCAAATGCCCTATGTCCCAAATGTCAGGGCTGCTGCCAAGGCAGCGGAATCCAAAGTGCGCCATCCCGCTGGGGCAAAGGAGTGCATCTCACTCCTATCTCTCTCAAAGATGCCCCCAAAGAACTGTGGCCTAAACGTAGCAGCTGGAACTAACTGCTGCGCAGCTGTGAATATCAAATGAGGCCTGGACACTCACGGTGCCCTTTGGGTGGACAAATATGCAAAGCGTTGCAGCTGCCCGCGCTGGTGCGGCGCAGCTGAGAATCAGGTAAAGGGGCCCTGGCACAACTGTGCCCTCGGGGCCCCACTGGGCCTCTTTAAACAAACTTGGCCCCACATCGTCGCAGTTGCCCACTGTCCAGCGGGGCAACTGTAAAATCATAGGCACGGGCCCTACACGGGCCGTCTGAGCCCCCCTCCGGGACTCCGAGGAAACAGAAATGGCCCCCAACGTTGGAGCCACACGGGCTCTTGACACAAAACATGCCCAAAGCACCGGAAATGTGCCTCGAGAGGCAAGGGCCCCTTTGGGCCTTCTAACAACAAGGAGGCCCCCCCTTTTGGGGCGGGCACCGACAATGTGCCCAGACGCTGTGCCTCGGACAGGCACCAACAACCTTGAGGGAGCCCTTACTCACCGGGCTTGGAGCTTCTCTCTCGCCGGTCTTCCTCCCTCGCTGCCAGCTCTTCTCCAGTGTGGCGGCCGCGTCAAACATCTTGGCGGCCTCTCCTCACTTCACCCAGGCCCCCTCCTGGGACCCGGGACTTCTCTGGACATACGCGGGGCTTCCCTCAGCTCACGGGAGCCCCGCGAGGAATGGACGGTCTTCCGGGTCGCCTTCTCCCGGCCGGGGGGAAGGCGGAAATGACGTCCGCGAGGCCCCGCCTACAGTCAGGCAGACGCGCCTGTCTTCCTGGTCGCGCCGGGCCGCGGCGGTGATTCCCGTAGGTAGAACGCGGGGTGGGCTCCCGCTAAGGTAGACAACGCGGGGTGGGCACCCGCATAAAAAATAAACACAAAGCAGCCATGTGGGGTGGGCACCCACCATTTAAATATAAAAATAAGCGGGGTGGGCACCCGCCGCTCTAGGCACCACGGGGGAATCCCTCACGCCGGGATTCCCCCCATCAAGACGAGCAGCTCAGCGCTGCAGAGCCCTTGTGCTCCTTCTCTGGGGGAAATAAAGCATAGCGCTCACGAGGCGCTAGAGGCAGCAAAGATCCTAGAGTAAGTCCTGGACTCTAGCAAGAGGAGCAGAAGGGTCCCCAAAGTCCTTGGAGATGAAGGGGCAATGCAGGGCCCAGGGAGGCAAGCCCTCATGGCAGCCCCCCCTGGGCCCCAGCAGCAGCACGCCCCGGCAGGATTCAGGAACAAGAACTGAACATTTTCATGGGGTCACAGCCCCTATATTTATATCACAGATTCCCTTTGTTTGTAGTACAGGGCATGGGGGAACCAGATGCAACTGGTTCAGGGGGGATTTGGAGCACTTTGTTTTGCAAGCTCCTCTTCCCCTTTGTCAGGTGGGGGCTAGGTGATCAGACACACCACAGGGGGCGGAGTCAGCATTGTACAGGGCAGGCACACCCCTATTCAGAGTCAGGGGATTACTCCTCCCACTACTCCCAGCCCAGGTGTCTTATTCAGCCCAGCGCTGACTCACCCTGCCCCTCCTGGAGCCACACACACCTCCCAGCCCTTGTCACTCACAAGCCAGACATGCAATTGACATCAGGCAGGCAGACACATAGCACACAGAAATGCCAACTTCTAAAAGTGGCATTTCTCCAACAGTCATAATAAATCTGCGCACACCATTGCGCAGCATTTATTCTCACAATTTCATACATACCAAACTCGACCACTCTGCTCCTCCCATACCATGAATTACCACTGACACACACTGATCAGGGAATCCCCAATGCATTCCTATGGGAGGACAGGCCAATCTCACAAATGGAACACAGAGAGCGCACGCACTTTCCACTGGACCACAGTGCGAAAGTGCCCAGAGGCCTAAAACCACCAACACCATGTCAGAACTTAAGGCAAAAAGTTTAGGGGTGAACCTGCCAGAAAGGGCCAAGTCCAACAAATATGTTTTACTTTTTTGTATTTTTTCAACTTTTGTAATAGGGTGGGAGAAAAACATACAACTTGAGGTGTTAAACCAACACCAACAGCATCTGCTTAAAAACAAAAAGGAGAAAAACATATTAAAAAAAGACCCAAAAAATAAAAACTACTCCCTAGGGGGGCACTTGTGTTCTTGGGCAAGCTTGTCCTGGGCAGACCTGCATGTCTCTGATGAAAAAATTATCTGCTTAGACAAGCAGCAAAAAAGCGCTATATTTTAAAAAGCAAGGTTATTGTCTGCCTGTGCACTTAAAATCTGATCAGGAACAGTATGTCCTGGAGTAAATGATGCCGAAGCCCCTGTAGAGTTGTCTGGTCCGCAGCACGGGCTAACTCTGCCTGTGCAGGCCTAGGCGGATGCATAGACCTCAGATGTCTCCATATCCCTGTGGTACTCATACTATAGTGTTCATTTCTGCTCCCCCAGCTGAACTCTTTGCTGCAAAGTTCACAGGTCGCGTACCTCGCAAAAACCTTCTTGGCATCTGGCCTCTTTTCAAAGAATTGCCACACCAAGGATTCCTTGGGTGGCTGAGGCAGTGCAGAAGGCCCTGGCTGTTCATCTGAATCAGATGAAGACATCTTTCTGCTCATCCTGTGATTCTGGGCAAATCACTTAATCTCCCCGTGCTTAACAAAAAAAATGAATGTGCGCTCATGTAACGCAACTGGTGCTATGTAAAGCGCTCTGATACCCGATACATTCGGGTCAAGTTCGCGCTATATAAAACTCCGTAAAAAAAAAAAATGGAAAAGGATTAGGAGAGCAAGCCAAATATGTCTACTCACCAAAGTCCAATAGTGAAATAAAGCAGAAAAGATGGAATCTTCTTCTAAATAAAGACCAATCAGAATCTTTCCTTAGGGTGTGCTTCCCCTCCCGGACCTCTCGTGAGTGCTTTGCGGGTGTCTCACGAGACTGTAAAAAAAGACTTTCTTTATATCTTCTATAGAACAGTACACAATTTATTTTTCTACCTTAAACAACATGCCTAATGGTCGATTTTGTTCAAAATTACGGTAAAACACCATAATTAACTTAATTCTAAATGTACGATCTCATGAGTGGTTCGAGAGAGCCGAACAGGAAGAACAACCACCTCAAAACCCACGCAGGGGATTGTGTATCTGGGTACCACATACGTCTCACGAGAGACATCTCTTTAAAAAAATAATAATAATACATATCCAATTGTCTTTTATTCACTAGTGTATTATACATTATCACTAAATAGTAATTGAAAACAATTATAAAGAACCATATACAATACATGACAATGAAATTTGAACTTTACGATTTTGCGAGTGTCCCGCAAACGTCTCGCGATCCTCTTGAGAGAGTAATGACACCTCAAAAAAAGATTGCTGGTCACATGTCTCAATATCAGAGTTCAAATAACTGAGCAAATAAACAATTTCTATTGAGATATTTATCTATTTAATTCTCACACACATTTTACAAAGATTTTGCAAACTGTGCACCATATCCTGTTCTGTTACAATAAAAAACATTATTTTACTAAAATAATGGCTGAACACAGCATATATTATACAGTCATTTTATCATACATACACTAACAAAAATAATAAATTTACTTTTTTTTAAAAGTGACGTTATAGTTAAGTGTAATAAAAATATCTTTTTTGTTTAAAAAAACCTTAGCAATTCACAGATATATATATATATATATGGGGCGGACACTTGTCTGTATCATTCATGGAATTAATAAACTTACCATGGATTGTTGAACCCGTCTAGCCTTGATTCATGCTGAAGTGAGTGCCTCTGTGTTGGTCCGGACCTGCGGTGTATTCCCTCCCAGCTATTGGAGGGTCAGGACTTTGGTTATATATATATATATATATATATATATATATATATATATGCACACACACACTCACACATACACTCATATATATGTACCTTAAATAGACCATGCCTGGTAATGGTATGCGATCCAAAAAATGCATGCGTGGTAAAAGCTGTGTGGTAAAGACACTGCGTGGTGACTGCAGCGTTGTAAAGGCTATTTCTCATCTCATGGGGAGACAAAGTGCTAAGCAGGGAGTTACCTATAAACTTGAAAATAAGAACTATTTTGCAACTTGACCAATGTATCTTTTTGCCATGTTTTTCAGTACATTTGAATTCCAGGTGGCTGTATAAGATTCTGAAATTAACAATGACAATTTGGGCCCCCTACCAGTTATATTACGAGGTATCAAGAATTTCTCTTTATGATGAGCCACCTCCATTTTGTTAGTCACAGCTTCCCTGAGCCCAACATCCCATCGAAGCAAGGACCAGGAGGTTCTAAGAAGACAGACTTTGTGCTGTCTATTTCCTGACACTTTAAAAGTGATTTTCCTCTATCCGTGACTGCCTCAATTTTACTTGTTTGTTTGTAGGCTTTGTAGCTTAAAATCTGCTGTTTTTACCTGCCTGCGACTGCCTCAATTTCACTTGCTTGTTTGTGGGCTTTGTAGCTTAAAATCTGCTGTTTTTACCTGCCCACGACTGCCTCAATTTCACTTGTGTTTTTTGTGGGCTTTGTAGCTTACAATCTGCTGTTTGTACCTGCCAGTGGCTTCTTCATTTTCCATCCTAGTTTCTCCCCTAATCTGTGCTCAGACCTGTGTGTAAGCACTCCATCCCACCCCCAGCTCCCTTTTGTCTTAGCAAGTGAGTTTTAAAAAAGAAACAATTTAAAAGAGAAACAGTCATATTACACCTCAGAGGCTAAGCAAAGTGTGCTTTGACACTGCAGAACTTTGCTCTTAAGGTTTAAACTGGGTTTGGAAAGCACTCATTTTTGGCTAGGAGAGTGAGTTGTT
This sequence comes from Calotriton arnoldi, assembly GCA_963921515.1. Lineage (NCBI taxonomy): Eukaryota > Metazoa > Chordata > Amphibia > Caudata > Salamandridae > Calotriton > Calotriton arnoldi. The sequence goes on from CAWUFW010000115.1 coordinate 188,631, forward strand.
TAAGAGCAGGAAAAGCAGTATTGCCAGTGGCCTAATTTAGGCCCTTATCTGCAGAACTCCAGACTGTGGATTGAGCCTGTCTGTCTCCAAGGAGATTCTGAATTGAGGAGCAGCTCCTAGTCCCCTGCCCAGGAGTCTGAGCTTGAGGTTACGTGCCACTTATATAGGCTGCTATTGGACGTTACATCTGTGCTCTGACTGGCAGCTGTATCTGGTGATTCTATTGGGCTTAGGGTTAGTGTTCTGATTGGCTGATAAGTCTAGGGTTCCGATTGGTCCCTGGGTTATTGATTCTATTGGCTGTAGGGCTTCGGGTTAGTGTTTTGATTTGCGGATAGATCAAGGATTTTTGATTGGTTCCGAGGGCTAGGGTTTCTATTGGACCGAGGGCTTAGGGTTTTGTTTCCGACTGGCTGCTAAGAGTAATGCTGCGATTAGTTGTAAGGGCCTGGTCTCCTATTGGTCCTAGGCTTAGGGCTAGTGTTCTGATTGGTTAGGGTTCCCATTGCCCTAAGGGTTCACCTGACAATTAGGACTATTTAAGATCAGGATTCAGGGTGTCAGAACCTGGGCGTCGAGGCTAAGGGCGGAGAGGACACAGGCAGTTGCCTGTTTGGGCCTGTTCGGGACTGGCCGGGCCTAGGGCCAGAAATGCTTCCTTTTTTTCCATTCACCAGCACCCACCTCATCCCATCCATAAACACAAACAAATTAACACACTCACAGCAAATGCACTCCACAAATTCACTACAAACAAACCCCGCACACATTTCAATGTTTCAACACCCACTACAAAAACCCACAAACAACACTTACACCCTTCTACCCCAACTACCACACAATTGCACCTTCACTCAAACACAAAATACCACTGTTTTCCTATACCACTCACCAATCCACTCATCGCCAACACAACCCAAATCAACACCATACGTAACTATATCCCCTGCAGATCCACCAAACTTATACTAAACCTACCACCTTTTCATCCACCAACACCTTCCTACTCCTTTTACCACACAAACAACCCCACAACCCTTACACTACCCTTCACCACACCTATTACCTCTTTCAACAATCAAATCTAACAAAAAAACTTATAACTCTTGTCCATCTCCTCTCACACACAACATACACTCTTTTCCAAAACACATCACCACCTCCTTTACCTTGCAGCTTCCACTCACCAACAATACTTTACAATTACCTCTCAGAAAACCAGTACATCATCATCTCCTCTCACTACTTCACAAAAACAAAATATAATACGCACACCAGCACAACAAAATCTCACGCACACACTACCTCATAATACTTTCCGTCACAAACCAGAAACATACACCCACTCCAACCTTGCTAACTACACAAACATTACACACCCTAAACCAACTCTACTACCAATCCTTCTCTCTACCCCCACACCTAACACATACGGCAACACACAACTCTCTTTTAACCGCCTCTCATCCATTGGACAATTTAGAACCTTACTACATGACCCACATGCTGAACCACCATCCCTAACTCATACACCTTCCACCATAAAGAGACGCAAACAAAATAAACAGCTTGCCACTCATCACAGCTTCGCATCGCCATGTCTGTTGCACAAGGCTACTCTACAAAAATAACACAGCTCACCAACTCACTCTCAGACACCTTATCCACCACTTACACATGCACATGCAGACCCATTGAAATGCCTTCTTAGCCCATCTGGACGAGGAATACGATACAGAACAATTACACTATTGCTATCCTCATACAGATAATGCCAGCACTGAGGATCCACCTGCTACAAGTCCACAAAACACTGCTCACTCTTCTACAAAAATAAGTCACACCATCACCAAAAGACATTCTCTAAACTGCCTGCTAATAAATGCTCAATCACTCTAAAAAAAACAAGCATCACATCTACGGCCTTCTCACTGTCACACAACCTGACATACAACTCATAACTGAAACATGGTTGGGAGATGATATGGCTCCAGTGTTGCATGAAGTTGTTCCGCTAGGCTTTCAAACTATCACACGAAATTGTATAGGCAAAAGAGGAGGTAGTCTAGCTATTGTGTTCAAGCAAACATTAAATATCAATAAAGCTGACGACATCTCCGTACAAGGTTGTGAAGCCCTCTTCGGCAGATGCAACTGTCGTGTAGTTCCTATAGTACCCCTGCAGGACCTGCGCGTTTGGATAACAAACTGTGGGCTTGGTGACCGACTGGCTCTGTGCACCCCCACCGCATATGTTAGCCTGTTATGCATTAGCTAGTCACAGTGCCACTAGAATCTCCTCTTATCGGGGAGAGATTAGTTCCTGGCAACCTTAGATCATGACAACCCTGATCCCTCAGAATCGTGGAAACAATGTACTACTTTTCGCTCAGTCACTCGTGCTTACTTGTTCGGTTTGTCTCAGAGAGTTACACAGAATAAACAGTCTGGGCGTTTCAATAAGTATTTATTGAACAGTTGTTATTCTGGTGTAGAATATATGTGCTGCAGCAACCAGTAGACAATAGCAGAGATATATTATCAGCAGTACGATCAAAGTGAAAGGATAGTACAGTTCTACCATATTGCAATAATAATGGTTACATACATGAATATATAAAATGCATTATAGAAGTGCACGTACTCCTACGATGCCTAACTAGATGTACCTAAGTGTACCTAGCATGTGTGTAGGTCTAAAAGCCTAAGAGCCAAGAATCCTTCTAGGATTTAGTCGAACCCCATTACCCGAACAGAGAGAGTGTGGGACCCCGTCCTGGTCTCGAGTTGGACACCCCGCAAGGGCTGTGTTAGACCGCTGTCAGCTGGAGCGACTGCATGCAGGAGCCTCAGCGTCTCTGGTCAGTGTGTCAGCATGGAAGTCTCGGTTCCCTCTATCTTACCGTGGCAAGATGTGGTGTATTTATACCCTAAAGTATCTCGTCCCTCAGTATGGTTTGTATTGGTCTTTGTTAGACATGAGGAAGACGTCAGGGGTGAACTCTGTACATACATATTATGCAGGAGATGTAGCTGGTGAATGCTCATGCATAATTAATGAGTACATTGTAGTCCTGTGTTCGGGGAAAAACCCTGCAGTGTTCTAACCACGGACTAGATAACGTTCAACCCTCAGAGCCCGTTGTGTACTGTAGGGAACTAATGTAGGTGAAAGATCATGCCTATATTAGGGCATAGGAGATCATGATTATAATAGGGCATAGACGATTATGACCAAAATAGGGCATTTACGATTATGACCATAATAGGGCATATGCGAATATGACCATATACGGCATATATGAACGCGTCTATATTAGGGCCTCTATACGAAACATAACACCCACTCCACTTTCGAATTGGATGACAATGACCATACTTAAAATCTGGACAATTTAACATTTTTCTTAAAAACAGCTAAAAACATGGTTTTAAAAAGACAATTTAAAAATGATTAAAAATGTTATGAATCAGCTATTCTTTTTTTGCCACTTGAAAAAGTCAATTCTGTCTCACTCATAAAACTAGCATTACTTCAAGCAGAAGAAGGCCATTCTTTCTCAAGTGAAAGTGTCAATTTAGGAAATGTTCCAAATTTAGTTTGTTTATTTATGAAACGAAGTGGAGAAGCCAAATTCTTTCCCAGGACGCGATGAGCCAATTCCAGATTAAATGTCCTGGCTGGGAGATACAGCATTATCGGAGTTAGCTACTGCAGACGACAAATCCAACGCCTCACAGAGAACGTCAATCGCACACAGATGGAATTCAGCACTGCCAACAGTCGGCGCTGCGGCAGCTTGTGCGGCAGTCGCCACCTGAGAGCCTGTGGAGGAGCCACCCAACCCAGCAGGAGCAAACGGCACCTGTGGATTCTCAAGGAATGCGTTCATCAGAACTGGAAGACGCTGGGGACAACGCAGAGCATGGGTCCCCAGGGGGTCCAGCATAGCATCCATGTCCGGAGGCGCATCCGATGGAAACGCCAGACAGAGATGCAACGTGCATTCCTCTCCGCAAAACAGGCATCGAAGAACAGGTAAGATGCAGTCCACCCAGACTGGTCTAAATGATAGAAACCAAGAGGCGTTCAGTTCTCTTAGGCAAGGTATACCCAGAAGCTGCACCATGCGTTCACGGTACTTCTGCTCCATGAGTACGTTCGCCATTTCCTCGAAAATTGGGCCGTAAATTGCGTAGCAGTAAGATTACAATCAGGACTCCTGCAATTAGGAACAGGATAAGCGGGAGACCTCCGAAGACGCTTCCCAATACGGAGTGTATAAAATTTGGGATTACTCCGTATCAGACATGTTAAAGATACGACCCACCATTTCTACGAAATGAAAGGGGCAGTTCGTACGTATAAGCGCCTGTATCTCAGTTAAGGTCCTTGCAACTTGAAGTTCCAAGGTTTCTCGAGCGGAGGTTAAGGGCACGGGTTGCTGTAAAAGCATGGCTTTCAGTCTGCTCAAAGTATCAAATTGTATGAAGGAAACATTCAACTTAGGCCATAATGGCGCCTCCCTGACTGTGTTCAGTGGCGGAAACAATACTTGCATACAGCAAGTAACCCTGGAGTTAACAGTGACCAGATAGGCGACGCCTGGAAGCATCCCACAGCAACCTTGATCGTTTAGCATCAAGTAACTCCCATTCGAGAGCAGCTGGAAAACCGGCATGATCATGGCCGCTGGGGTCCCTGACATGTGACAAGATAGATTCGCTACCGAACCACTACATGCTCCGTGCAGAGAAATATCCTGACACATGAGAGAACCGCTTAAAGCGTTCTTGCAGTTAGTACCACTCAGAAACACTTCTCGATCCCCGCTCCAGCATCGATATCTATATGGTAACTCCCAAGTTTCCTTAATGTAACCCTTACCCATTTTTTCATATTTGCCTGCCTTTGCTCGAGGCAATATTGAAACTGAAACGTAGTGACCGGCAGAGTGATTTGGCCATGAATTAGCCATTCAGTTGGTGATTCGGCTACAGTGAATGGTAACCTTTCCAGTTTCTCAATACGCAGCATTGTATATTTGGCTCCCCTTTGTGCCATTTCTTTCTGTTTATCAGTTAGATTGTATTCTGAAAACAGAGACGTGGTGTTTATAAAACGCCAGGGCACGTAGCCTGCACGCAAAGATTGCAGCGTCCAGCTTAACATCACAATAGAACGTAACTGTGATTGCCCGTGTTGTAACAAGGCCAGATCTTCTTCTAATATGTCGATTGCCGAAGATACAATGTTGCCTAAGGAGTAAATCCTGGAGGTCAAAGTTGTTAACCCATTATCCACTACAGCTAATCCCTTCTCTAGGTTAATACGGTCTATTTCCCGTATTCTTTCTGCAGCCTCCTGTTGGGATATTTTCCAGTTTTCATTATAGTAGGCATAAATGCCAGCATATATGAAACGTTTGACGTGTTTTCCTTGGGCCTAGCAAGAAATCCCTAAGGTCTACATCAGGTGTGAGTAAGGTCAAGTGATGTTTTACTTCTGTGAGTGTTGAGGTTTCTAGCCAATCAAGGCACAACTTCCCAACACTATAGGATGTCACTACCCCTGGGTGTTGTCTCTGTACATAGCGTGTATTTGGCCTACTGATACTAAACCCCTCGGCTATACCTAGGAATCTCTGTTGACATGTGTTTGTTTCAATGGGCCAAATAAGCCATTCTGTCCAATTGGGATCTGACCTGTTGTACTGGAGAATGTCATCTAATCCTACCCCATGCGTAGTTGAATTCTGCCCCCCACCCATTTGTGATGGTGCTGGAAACCCCGGTGTGTTCATTTCCTTGTTCTTGGGTAGTCCAAGACAGGATGTCTGTTGCACAGTTTCATTCAGAAATATCATCTGCTGTGGAATGAGGCATGCTCTAAAAAGCGCTTCTGTTCCCTGGACCTGCCAGTCCCTAGAACCCCAGATTGATTTTAAATCTATAGTGTCCTTCCATAGGTCGAAACCCTGTGTAGATAACTGAGCCATAAAGGAAGTAGAGTAAATCTGTTTGGTGTTAGTCAACATAATTGTCTGTGCTGATGTTGTTGCCACTTTGTAATAAAATGACTTTGGGTCAGATGTATTAAACCCTGAAAAGTATGTGAATTTCTGTGTAAAAGTTTGCGAACTACCTTTTGGAGGTGTTGGGCAGTGTTCCCACTGGTGGTATTCAAATACATTTCTAGGTGTTATAGATTTATGCAAGAAATGATGACCATAATGTTGGTAACAGTACAATGTATCATAGTCTGAAGTACCTTCTAACATTTCATTGTTCGGAAATGCTGCAGTTTTTTCTAAATCAGACATCATATTGTTTACAGTTTCAGTGTCCCAATCATCAGAAAATGTACTGGTGGTAATGATATCACTTAAAGAAATGTATCAATCTTGTCTCATACTATACCGTCCGGTATAGGAACTGCTGTGATGTTCACTGAAGACAAGTCTCTTGGTTCACGATGTGAAGACTGGTGTGGTTTTAAAATCAAATTGACTCTTTGGGCTGTAGAGCTCTGCTGGAGATATCATCCATTAATAAGCATGCTAAAAGTTATAATTAAACCTAGCCAGAAAAGAAGAAATAAAATCCCAGTGATATACCATAGTTCTATCCAAGGTGACACCAGGTAAGTCTTTCTAAAAAAGTGCAAAAAGTCAATGAGTTTCTGTTTGTGTGATTTTTTGGCTGGCGTCGTTTCCGGCTTGCTTGGATCCAGTGAAAACGTATCAAAGTTCATGAAATAGCCAGAAGCAGTTCGATCAATTGTTGGAATTGCATCGGGATTTGTTGAAATTGCATTTTGCTCTTGACGACGGATGTTGACATAGACGTCTGTAGTCGGTCTTATTGCAACTTGGTTGTTAAGTTGATTTTCATTTTGAAGTTGAACATATTGTTGAAGTGGAACGAGTTCCATAGCATTGTTGCTTAGTCCTTCATTCCGTACAGGTGGCTCTTCAAATGTGATGAGTCTTTCTGTTTGAACTTCTTGGATTGTAGCGAGAGGAGGGCGTCTGCTACTGTGGAGTCCACGAGGCCTACTGTTTAGTATCGGCCACATAGTGTGGTTTGATTAAGTCGATTGAGACAAATCTTTTCTCCTTTTTCCCGGCAAGAGGCGACAGAAGTACAGTTCTTGTGCCTTGGATTGCTAGGACCGGTACAGCTGTTCTGTAGGATGGTCCAAATTCTTTCTTGTCTGCAATCTTTTCTCTGACCAGATCCCCGACTTTTGGGATCCAGACAGGTCTTGCCGTTACTGCCTTGACTTCCTCAGTGGCGGTCTGTTTTAAGTGGACGTTGCTTTGTTGTGTCCTGGATTCATTTCGATCCTGTAAAACAGCCAAACGATCCTGGATATCAAATGGTTTTTCATCCGCCACGGTGCCTTCACAATCAAGATCAGGTACCCACATTCTTGTCCCAAATAGGACATAGTAAGGAGTGACACCCCCTAGAGAGCTTCTTGGCTGACTGTTTAGGGCTCTTTGTACCCCATATAAGTGATCGACTCATCTACCGCCCTTGCCTAATACCCTAGCTGTTAAAGATTGCTTTAAGTCACAGTTTTTCCTCTCCACAACCGAATTTCCCTCAGGATGGTACGGAGAGGAGTACCGCAATGCTACGCCCATTCCTTCCATGGCCTCTTTGTAAGCCCGAGAGCTAAACACCGGGCCACGGTCAGAATGTAACGTGCAACTGCGTATGTGCCGATAAAGACTCGCAAATCTTTTATAACAGTTCGAGCGTCAGCACAGCGCTGAGGCCAAACCAATAGGAATCTAGAGCAGGAATCCACTGCAACCATGATATATTTCTTGGCCCCATCAGATTGTAGGGGTCCGCAGTGGTCCAAATACACACATGCGATAGGTTTGTATGATTTTAGTAATGGTGTCTGCGCTGGGCGTGTTACGGTGGAGCCTTTCATCTGCTGGCAGATGTCGCACTTTAAGACATAGGGGCCGATTCCGATTCGGGCCGGAAAACGTATTGACCGACTTGGAGCCGGAATAAATACCGACCGACACGTACCGGTGCAGCCCGACCCGCAAAGTACGATGAAAAGCGTGCAAAATACGACCGACGCGTACGGAACACAAGCCGAACGACCGAACCGCGCGGAAAACAGCCATCCGGCTGGAAAAGCACGCAAATCGAACCGACACGCACCAGGAAGAATCCCGAACGAAACGTACCCGCGAACTCCTACCCGCCAAGTACGATGCAACACGTGGAAAACACGACCGAGTCGCACGGGGCCCAAGCCGCACGACCGACACTCATTCAAAACTGCGAGCCGAAGCAACCCAAAACCCCGCGACCGACGCGTACGCAGCACAGAAAACAGCACAAACACAGCGTGAACGAATCTGAGAGGCTCGCACGAGACAACTGGAGGGTACGACTCGGTCACAAGAACGTCTCCTACATGCACAAAAAGAACCAAGGGAAAAAAAACACAAAAAAAGGCCAAACAAGCAATCACAAAGCAAATAAATACGGGGGGGAAACAGGGAACAAAGACACACCCACAACTCCACCCATATAAAGGACACAAATCCCTACCATGATCCTTTGCAAATTCAAATTACCTGCCAGCACTCAACACCAACAGACAGCAACCACACACACACTCACAGCTCATCCATCACACAAGCCACACACCAGCAGCACCACAACAAATAGCACCCTCACATACACCCAGCAAAACACACACTCACACACCCTCACTTGCACACCAACACACACATCACACACCAGCACCACCCAACACCATGCCCCCAAAGAAGAATCACAAGTTCCTAGATAGTGAATTGGAAGTCCTGGTAGATGAGATCCTCAGGGTAGAGCCACAGCTGTTTGGTACATTGGTCCAACAGACACCCATGTCGCAGAAAACCAAGATGTGGGAGAGGATCGTCGACAGGGTGAACGCACAATCACCATGTTTGCGCACAAAGGTAGACATCCAGAACAGGTGGTATGACGTGCGCAGGAGGGTCAAGGAGCTGTTGAGTAAGGACTACATCGTGAGCCAACACACCGGCAGTGGCCCTCCTGCCAAACCAGTATACCTCAGGCCCTGGGAGGAGAAGGTGCGGGCCATCCTACCACCAGTGAGCGTCTATGGACTAGAAAACATCCCAGAGCCTGGTGAGTACACAACAAATGTACACAATATTGTGCCACAATACACACACATCACTGTCAAGGGGAGAGTCAAACCATGCACCCTTAGCAAATACACACCAACCAAAACAGATCATCCCAAAATGTGTATGTCAGCCAGATAAACACAATACATGCCAGCTCATAGTGAAATGTAACTGTGTCATGACATGTACAAAGCTAACAACAAATAGAGCTAGGCAGTGGCACAAATATAACCAACAAACACAGTCAGACATGTAGCCACCACCACAACACCACCTCACAGGGAAGCTCACTGAAAGGAAGGAATACTGTGTATGCTGGGCAAGTCAGTGTAGCCAATAGCATCATGGGAGTCGTAGTCACAGAAATTGCCCACCCTCACAATGCGCACATCAACACCACCATGAACCATGCCCACATCACAGGGAGTGCAAAACAACTGACAAGATGGCTGACACTGGCTACTGCTGTGGGGAGCACAAGGCCCTGCTGGCAACTGTGCACCAACCAACAGCAGGACACCACTGACTGACATCCTGAAAGACAACTTGCACTCCCTGCAATGGAAGCACGTTCCATGGTGGGATATCTGGCTGGGTGGGAAGGAGGACTCACAGCACTGACCATAGTCACCAGCAGCTCCACCCACACACCCCCTAACACAAACTACACACAACTCACCTGGGAGAAAGCATTGCCTCACACACCAATCAAATATCCCACAAAGAACCACAACCCTGGGTCATGCAGTGTGAAGCATAGGGACACACATGGGACTTGTAGCAAAACAAACCCCAGGATAACACTGTCAGCCATCTTGTCAGCACAGGCACACAACCCCACAGGGAAGCTGAGTCAAAAGGAAGGAAGCATGGGCATGCTGGGAAGGGGGTGGAGGCAAAAGCATGATGGGAGTGGTAGTCACAGCCCAACATCCCCCACCCACATGGCCCAGCAAGAACACACCCAAGCATGCACACCTCACAGGGAGTCAAAAGCCACTTCAAAGATGTCTGACACTGGTGCTCTGTTGTGGGGAGCACAAGGCCATGCTGGGAACTGGCCAACAACCAACAGCAGGACACCACTGTCAGCCATCTTGCCATTGCTGTCACACCCACACACAGTGAAGTACACTCAAAAGGAAGGAAGTATGGGCATGCTGGGAAGGGGGTGGAGGCAATAGCATGATGGGAGTGGTAGTCACAGATATTGCTCACCCTCACAATGCGCACATCAACACCCCCATAAACCATGCACACATCACAGGGAGTGGAAAACAACTGACAAGATGGCTGACACTGGCTACTGCTGTGGGGAGCACAAGGCCCTGCTGGGAACTGTGCACCAACCAACAGCAGGACACCACTGACTGACATCTTGCCATTGCTGTCACACCCACACACAGTGAAGTACACTCAAAAGGAAGGACGTATGGGCATGCTGGGAAGGGGGGTGTAGGCAATAGCATGATGGGAGTGGTAGTCACAACTCAACATCCCCCCCCACATGGCCCAGCAAGCTCACACTGAAGCATGCACACCTCACAGGGAGTCAAAAGCCACTTCAAAGATGTCTGACACTGGTGCACTGTTGTGGGGAGCACAAGGCCATGCTGGGAACTGGCCAACAACCAACAGCAGGACACCACTGTCAGCCATCTTGCCATTGCTGTCACACCCACACACAGTGAAGTACACTCAAAAGGAAGGAAGTATGGGCATGCTGGGAAGGGGGGTGGAGGCAATAGCATGATGGGAGTGGTAGTCACAGATATTGCTCAACCTCACAATACTTACGACCCCACTTGGAGAAACACTAGAATAAAGTGTCTAGCAGCATTTCAGCAGCCGGGACCACGGGAGATCGAAGTAGGTTGTAGCGGGATATCCGTCTTGACGAAAGTGTGACTACAGACGATTCCCCTCCCGGGCCCTGAAATGCTGCTAGACACTTTATTCTAGTGTTTCTCCAAGTGGGGTCGTAAGTATCGACTCCTCATTGTTCTCCAACACACCTTAGCGTGTGTGTTGTGATTTTTAATACTCACGTGGCCACATTTTGCCACTCACTCACCTTTTTCACTCGGTCCTGATGAAAGCCCCTTCTATTTCCTTACAGGGGCTGAAACATGTAGACCTATCACAGACAACTATGGGTTTAAAACAACTCCATTAGTTGCGCTCTTGGATTTTAATATATCCTGGGCCGCCAACAATAAATAAATTTGGCAAGGATCCCCAGAGATATTTTTAAATTGCACATCTCACATCACACTAACACACCACACCAGCTCCGCTGTAATCAGGCGTTGTAGCACAACCGGGCGGCACTCGGCCACCCGGTTGGGACCCCAATGATGAAGCATGACACCAACCAGGTTGGTGTGTGAGGGGTCTTTTAATAAAACCTAATGGTTTTGTGGCACTGTTTATTACCACAGTGAGTCCTAACTCCTTGTCTTTTTCAGTGGGTACGTCCACATTGTTTGTATATTGATGATGGGGACACAGCAGCAGACGCTGAGGAGTCCCCGTCCCAGGCTCAAGAGGATACGGAGCTCACTGGTGTGGAACAGCCTCTGCCCTCCTCGGATGAAGAAGACCAACCTGGCACCTCCGGAGCAAGTCATCATGCAGCACCAGCAGGACCACCAGCTGCACCCCCTGCACCCACCCCTCCAACGACTGTCAACACACATACCACCCCTGCCGACATGGAAAGACCAAGGAGCACCACCACCACCAGCACAGGGACCCTGGACCAACGTGGGGCCATGGACACCAACACCACCAACAACCCCCAAGGGGGCCCAGGGTCACCTGTGCGTGCCACCTCAGGTACTGCACGTGTCGCCAGGGGTAGTGGGAGGGGTGGGAGACATAGGTCGCTGCTTGCAGAGTGGTCTGGACTGCATGATGACCCACAACTGGCACGCATAGCCGATGCGTACCAGTCCAGCACCGGAGAGCTCAGCCAGGTAGTGGGGCTCCTCAGGGACATTAAACAGCAGCAGGCTGCCCATCATGCCCGCTTGGACTCACACATGTCCCGCGTGGAGTCCAAGTGGGACACACTGCAAGAGATGACGGCGGTGCATAGGGACATATTACAATGCCTCCGCCAGATGAGCAGCAACCAGTCAACACCTCCCTGTGAGCCCACAACATCTGCTGCTGAAACAACTGCAACTGCCACAGGGAGGGCGGATGACTCTGGCGTAGAGTCCCCTGCACCGCAGCAGCCTGCACTTGAGGGTCCCCCCCCAAAGAAGAGGGGCCGTCCGAGGAGGGGCAAGTGAGAGGCCGATGGCCATGTGCAACCCCCAGGAAGCCAAAACCTGTTCTGGATAATCACCTTTGTGCGCAAACTGTTCACCCTGTTGACTGCAACACAACTCTCCCACATGACATGGGGAGCTCAAGTTGGACCAATGTCTCAGATGACTGTGGACTTTACTCTGGACATTTCTGCTACCAGGACTTCCAAATCATCTAGGAACTTTGGATTACAATCACAATGTACAGCACCCACCATCCTGTGCACTATACTCACACATGTATGTCAATAAACTCACTAATACACCATACTTGCCTCTGTTGTGATTCCTACGTTGTCTCTGAAGTGGCGATGATGATCTGGGAAATGACACTGTGCATGCTAACTGCTACAGCAAGTACAACACCGGCATGTGAGTCATGGCGACGTCACACATATGAGGGAGGCACACCACCAGGGCTACACAACACATACACACCATGGCCATCTGACTCATCTCCTACACTGATGTTGCCAGGAAATACGTTGCATTGCACAGACCCAACACCTATTCACAGTCTGTGTTAACTAGCCCACTGGTGCAGTAAGCAAATGTCAGTCAGATGTGTGACCACAGACAACGCACATCACAAAGTGAAGCACAGGTTTATTACACATTTGCAACATGTTGTAACCACCACAGATGCAAGGTAATACCACCTGGCAGCGGGCACACAGTCAACAAGTGTAGAAGGAAGGAAGTCCATGGGTGTGGTACACATCACCTGTAGGGACACGACAGCTACTACCCTGGAAGTCGAATCACGGTGTCGGGGATCACAGTTGACCAAACGACTCTGAAAGTACCCTGTGAAGGACAGAAATGACACACAGTCAAAAGCACTGAAGAACAGGACAGAACTGCAATACTCATGCCCAATACATGTCACAAGATACCCACCCAGAACCAAGTTAGCATGTCAACACTGTTGGGGAGTACAGACTACCTGTAAGGACACATCGCTACACGCATACAGTCATGTAGCACATGGACACACTCAAACAGCACCAGAGCACCACCAACACATATCATGCAAACTCACATCAGTTACATGACATCTCTGGATACTTACATTCAGCTGAAGAAGTTGGTGATGAGCTGTGTGCGGACATCATCACATCATCATCACTGGCATCGTGGTCCAGGCCAGGATCCTCCACAGGTGGCGGACGTTGGTCATCGTCATCCAGGATGAGAGGCAACTCCTTCCGCACTGCCAGGTTGTGTAGCATGCAGCAGACGATGACAATCTTGCACACCTTTGCCGGGGCATATGGGAGGGACCCTCCTGTCTTGTCCAGGCAGCGGAAGCGGCTCTTCAGGAGACCAAATGTCCGCTCAATCACTCTCCTCGTCCGACCATGTGCCTCATTGTAGCGCATCTGGGCTGGTGTCACAGGGTTCCTGAGGGGCGTCAGCAACCACGGCATGTTGGGATATCCGGAGTCACCTACATACAGACAATTGCACATTAGCTGAGTTGGAAAAGAGGGTGGAACACTACATTGCAGAACACACACAATGGTACAAAGTCAGTACACACCAACAAGCCAGGCACGCTGGTTCCGCATCTGTGACATCATCCTCGGGATGCGACTACTCCTCATCACGTAGGCATCATGTGCAGAACCGGGGAAACGGGCACACACGTGTGATGGTCATATCTGCAAGACAGACCACCAGTGCATTGACCGAGTGGTAGTGCTTGAGGTTCCTGTATGCCTGCTCCTGGGCCTGTGGTGGTACCAAAGCCACGTGTCCCATCAATGTAGCCAATGACATGCGGCATCCTCCCCAGGGCATAGAAGTCACTCTTCACGTCAGTGAGTTGCTGGAGTCTAGGGAAATAGATGTACTGGTTCAGGTATATCAACATAGCCTCCAATACATCGCGGAGCACACGGCTGAACATGGTCTGTGACATCCCACCAGCAGTCGCCAGAGTGTGTTGAAAGGTACCGGTGGCAAAGAAGTGTAGGGCTGCCATCACCTTCACCTTGGGGGTCAGCGCTGTAGGGTACGGCCGGCCAGGTTGCAGGTGTGGTGCCAAGCGCACTGCCAAATCATCAATCAGCTGCCTGGTGAAGCGGTACCGTCGGATGCTGTCACGTTCCACCATCGTTGCCAGGTCAGGGAATGGTCTATGGACAGCTGGTGCCCTGCAGTGCATAGGTGAAGAAAGAAAGATTGTCACTCACCCCACATATGTGGCATTGTACACACTCAATATCACACGATACATCATTATGAGGCACAAGTACATGATGTGTGCAGTTCCGTAAGGACATGTATGGCACATACATGGCCAACATCCAACATCACAGTTCAACAAGTGGCATCAATAAGTCCCAGGTTGTGCCATTGGGTATCATGAGGACGTGTCACATTTCCCATCTCCTGCTGCCACGTTACAAACACACCCCACAGTGACATGTGAGGACAGATGTGCCCCAGGCATCACAGCTCAACGACAGGTAGATTCCCAGGGACCCTGTATTGCCACATGGACACTGGCATGACATGGCGTATCATGTATACACCACAGCAAAACAACCATGACCCCCACAGATAGTGGTCCCTGTTGCCTCGGCAGGACAGACATGGACGTCTGTGACACACACACGCACAACATCAAAGTCCATGCACAAACAACGTGGATGTGGAGACTGTCTCCCATTGTGCACATGGAATCAGAGACATTGTAAACACAACATGCACACAGACTGTGGAAGGCCATCACTATTGTGCCAATGGGTCACCCTGGGTTAAACATACCGTCCCACATGGGACTCAGGGGGCATGTGACATGATATACACATACACCACCGTGAAATGTGACCATGCCACATGCTCAGATATGAACAGTTGCACATCACAGTGGTCATGTACACGAAACACCAAGGATACTGTCCCCATGAACACGTGCACAGCCTGGGGGTGGCTGCCCCAAGTGACACCCACAGAACAACATGTTCACCCCCATACACGGAATAGGTAATGCAGCCTTACATGCCTTAGGATACAGTTTGGACAGGCTGTGGTGTTGTAGGTGTGCCCCTCACTCCCTGGGAAGTATATGTGGCTGGCATATGTTCACCTGTGACAGGCATGGTGACATATGCCAGTCACTTGTACAGGGACGCGTTGGACAGCAATGGACCGATCGGTGTGCACACATTGGCCATTGCATTCAATGTGTGCTGGTACGCGTTGTATTCGCAATACGCGTTGGACAGCAATGGACCGATCGGTGCGCACACATTGGCCATTGCATTCAATGTGTGCTGGTACGCGTTGTATTCGCAATACGCGTTGGACAGCAATGGACCGATCGGTGCGCACACATTGGCCATTGCATTCAATGTGTGCTGGTACGCGTTGTATTCGCAATACGCGTTGGACAGCAATGGACCGATCGGTGCGCACACATTGGCCATTGCATTCAATGTGTGCGGGTACGCGTTGTATCCTAGGTACGCGTTGAACAGCAATGGACCGATCGGTGTGCCCGGCCGGCCCATTGCATTCAATGTGTGCGGGTACGCGTTGTATCCTAGGTACGCGTTGAACAGCAATGGACCGATCGGTGTGCCCGGCCTGCCCATTGCATTCAATGTGTGCGGGTACGCGTTGTATCCTAGGTACGCGATGAACAGCAATGGACCGATCGGTGTGCCCGGCCGGCCCATTGCATTCAATGTGTGCGGGTAAGCGTTGTATGCTAAGTACGCGTTGAACAGCAATGGACCGATCGGTGTGCCCGGCCGGCCCATTGCATTCAATGTGTGCGGGTACGCGTTGTATCCTAGGTACGCGTTGAACAGCAATGGACCGATCGGTGTGCCCGGCCGGCCCATTGCATTCAATGTGTGCGGGTACGCGTTGTATCCTAGGTACGCGTTGAACAGCAATGGACCGATCGGTGTGCCCGGCCGGCCCATTGCATTCAATGTGTGCGGGTACGCGTTGTATCCTAGGTACGCGTTGAACAGCAATGGACCGATCGGTGTGCCCGGCCGGCACATTGCATTCAATGTGTGCGTGTACGCGTTGTATCCTAGGTACGCGTTGAACAGCAATGGACCGATCGGTGTGCCCGGGCGGCCCATTGCATTCAATGTGTGCGGGTACGCGTTGTATCCTAGGTACGCGTTGAACAGCAATGGACCGATCGGTGTGCCCGGCCGGCCCATTGCATTCAATGTGTGCGGGTACGCGTTGTATCCTAGGTACGCGTTGAACAGCAATGGACCGATCGGTGTGCCCGGCCGGCCCATTGCATTCAATGTGTGCGGGTACGCGTTGTATCCTAGGTACGCGTTGAACAGCAATGGACCGATCGGTGCGCACCCATTGGCTATGGCCTGGCCTGGCAACGGACGCGTTTTCAAATCTTGAACGAGTCTGATGCTGGAAATTCAGTTGGTCACCCACAACAATGTTGCAAATTCATGGGTGTCATGAAGTTGAACTTTTGAAGGATGCTGTGGGCGTGTGTAAGTGGTGCAATTCCATGGATTGGCCAGATTCAGAAGATGCTAACGACTTGGACCTATCACTTTGGACACATGGGACAGTAACTGCCTCTGCAGCACACATATAATGCTGGCTGTTCCCCTGAGAGCTCACTTGCCTGCACTACATGCTCCAGGACGACATCTGCCACCACCACTGCTGCTGTATCTGCACCCTCTGGACCCTGCAATGGCACGTACTGTGGAGAGAGCCCCAGCCTTCAGCACTGAGGAGAACCAGGCCCTGCTGGACAGCCTCCTTCCACAGTACAGCAAGCTGTATGGGAAAGCAGGGGAGCAGGTGAGTGTTCTGTCCACTGCCTTCCTAAATGTGCATGTTGTCTGACTAGCAAGGCTAACAGTCTGCACGCCACTGGCTAGCAGGCTCACTGAGTAGTTGTCACCCCCCATAGTGTGTAGTTACATGCACTGGACAGGTATAGTGCAGTGACAGTGCATTTAAACAAGGTTTTACTTCCCAGGCAATGATACCATGTAGTAACTGCTGGCATACTGTCCATGGCCATCGTTGCACTGCCTGTGTACATCATGTGCCCCTGTGATTGAGACATGTATACACAACTGTGTAATGCACGGATATGTTGCATGTGTAGTAATAGCATTCTCACTTTGTCATCCTCACAGGTTGATGCCCACCAGAAGCAGAAGATATGGCTGACCATCGTCCGGGCAGTGAGATCCGTGGGGGACTACAAGCGCCGGATCCGCAACTGCCAGAAGAGGTGGCAGGACCTTCGGGGCTGGACCCGGAGGATCGCACGGGTCCAGCTGAAGCTGTCGCCTCCTCGCAGGAGGGGCGGACACCGGACCCCTGACCCCCCACATGCTCAGGATCCTGGCGGTGGTCTTCCCTGATCTGGATGGGCAGCTGAAGGCCAGGGAGCAGCACGGAGGGGGTGAGTCCATGACTGCATTGTGTACTTTGTCTGCCATGCTATGTGCCCTCCTCTGGCCTGGTTAAACTTCCACAGCACATCAGTCATGTGGTCCAGGACCCATGTCCCTCGATTGTGCACTGCCCACTCCTCATCTGATACCCAGGTGTGGCCCTTGCAGTCAGGGAATTGTGTCACTTGGGTACTGTGTCCTTGCAGTTTGCTTGACTCAAGGTGGGGGACAGCATCTGTTCCCCTAACTGTGGTGGGCATCATGGGTGGGTCCATTGCTTACACAATGCCTGTGTTCTGACATGTAATCTGCGTGTTACTTTGATATGTGGTCCAATTGCTGAGCTGATCCACCACATGTGCCTGGGGTAACTGGCACACACCCAAGCTGCGGGTGGGAACAATGTTTGGGCCCCAGGAGTGTGTATATTACGTGTGTCACACATACTTAGCCAGCTGCCTACTGTCCAGGGTTCATCCCTCATTCATGTGGGGCAGGACAGTCATGCCTACTCCAGGCCATGCAATGCACTCTGTACTCCCACTCCCGTGTATCAGCTGACACGTTGTGCTCAGTGATATGTCCCCTCAGGTGTCAGCCTCTGTGTCAGTGTGCTGTGGCTTCGATGTCAGGACTGCTGGGGTGTTTATCGGTTGGGGCTCAGCATGCCACCGGAGATGTGACCATAGGAGACGATACTTGTGTGACACATAGGTGTTTGAACACCTGACCGTGCAGACTGGGGTATGCGAATGTGAAGTCCATGCAGCTGTTTCCCATTCACAGCAGATTGTGAGGTGCTCAGGTTCAGAGGCTTGTGTTACAGGTCACCCATATGTCCAATCAGTATGACCTGGACAGATAAGGGTTCAGATGATGTGGTGTGTGGGGATGTACATGTGCACTTGTTCAGCTCCAGGACTTGCATTCCCCATGACCTACTATTGTGACACAGTGCAGACTGTTGTTGTGTGGCTGCCCTGCCCATGTGACTGGAGACAGTGATGTATGACTTAGCAGGCATGCCTGTGCCATGGCATGTGACTTCCTATG
Organism: Calotriton arnoldi; assembly: GCA_963921515.1. Lineage (NCBI taxonomy): Eukaryota > Metazoa > Chordata > Amphibia > Caudata > Salamandridae > Calotriton > Calotriton arnoldi. Next base: position 207,603 of record CAWUFW010000115.1, read on the forward strand.
AGTGATCCTGCAGGGGAGTGACATGTGCTACATGCACACCATAGTGGCAATGGCTATCAGCACATGGGTGCATCATGGTGTCTGTCGCTGGTATGCATCACATGCATTTCATATATCTGACTCTGGGCATCACTTTCATCCGGACACCTGTACTGACTCAGTGGCAAGAGTTGTGATGTGTGCATGTTCACATGCTTCACCGTGTTCTCTGCACCGTCCAACTACTGTGTAGGTGGTGCATGTGTCCACACTGGGGTATTGCCAGCGAACGGACGCCAGACAGATGGGTGCAAGGCCAGGTGGGATGTGAGTGCCATGGTTGACGATCAGACTGACAATTGGCTTCTCCTATTCTGTTTGGGCAATTATAGCAATGTTCAACTAAGGATGCCAGGCCTTGCTCTGTATTGTGCTGTACTTACTGTGGTGTGTGCGTTCGGTGCAGGTGACTGATGTCTGTCTGTTTCCCTATTGTTTGCAGATACATCCACGGCCACAGGAGGGGACAGCTCCACGGACCAGGAGGAGCCGCAGAGCCAGACTGGGTCAGCAGCCGAGGAGTGGTCGGAGGGACCCAGTGGCACGGAGGGCGAGGGGAGCCACACCGAGGAGTCCTCAGCACCATCCACCTCAGCTGAGGACCACAGCAGCTCGGAGGATGACTCCCTTATGGAGGCGGGTGTCAGCAGCCACCACACCCCAGCTAGTATTGCTGTCCCCGCCACCACCACCACCATCACCACCGCCCTCCCATCGGCTCCCATTCCCGAGGTCCGTGGAGGCTCCCATGTTCGGGAGCGTGTCTCCTTCGGGCCAGGCACCGCACCCCCTGCCCCTATGTCCCCTGCTGCCCTGAGTGAGGAGTCTGTGTACCTCCTTCGCCAGCTCCATGTAGGGCAGACAGCGATGCTGAGTGTCCTCCATGCACACACCACTCTGTTGACTCAGCTGGTGTCGTTCATGGAGGGCATCTCATCAGGCATGTCTGCCCTACAGAGGGGCAATAGGTCCATGGACTCCTCCCTGACGGCAGCAGTGTCCCTCCTCCAACAGTCCCTCACCCCTCCTGTCTCTGCCCCATCCACACTCCCCAGCACCTTACCTGTCCCAAGCACACACACACACCGGCACAGGCACACACCGGCACAGGCACACACCAGCACAGACACGAGCAGCACACACACACACACACGCCACAGACAAGACGCACACGCACGCACAGTCAGGGGACTGAAACCACACTCACAGGGGATGGGGCCCAGTCACACACACACGCATCCACGAGCACTGCGCAGTCCACAGCTGCCTCTCCCTCCAAAGCCCCCTCCGTTGCCTCACCTGCAACCCCAAAGACCCAGCGGCTCTTCCTCAGTGACCTCGGCCTCTTCCCCTCCGATCAAGCTGATACAGCATTCAGGGGGAAGAGGAAGCCCACCCACACGGAGCGGAGTGCCCCTCGCCACCGGACACCCTCCCCCAGGCGCAGACCGACTGACACCCCCATCCGCAAGTCCCCCGGACCCGGAAGAGCAAGACCCCGCCGCCGCCCTGCAGCTCAGGCACCAAGTCTCCTTCCTCCATCCCTCAGGCCCCCACTCCACAGGTGCCCCCACCACACCCTGCCCCAGGTTCCCCCACCCACAGATACACCATCCCCAAAAGGATCAGGCCTTCTCCCCCTGCCACTTGCTCTTCCGGCCCCACACCCCCGCTGCGCTTGTCTGTGCCACTGGTGTGGAGACGGTGTCCTCCCCTCTGTCCTGCCCACCTTACCTGATCCCCATTCTCCTCCCCTGGAGGTAGGCACTGCAGTGGAGTCCACTACCACCCTGTCTAACTTGGGCACTGCAGTGGGGAACCTGTCCACTCCATCTGCACGGTCCCCTGCAGTCTTGCCGGCACCCACACCATCAGAGTCATGCCCCCCACTTGTGCCGGCACACACCATGTCAGACACCTCCACTGCAGTTGTCAGTGGCTCTCCAGCACCCACCACCCCTTCCCTGCTTCCTTCTGGTGAGCCATGATCCTGTCCCTGCGGTGCCTGGCCTGCCCCCCCGTATGCCCCTCCGAGGGGATTGTCCCTGGTTTTCATCAGTGCAGGCATGCGTAGGGTGACATCTGCCACTGTCACCCTGTTTTGACTTTCGTGTTGGACTGGACATTGGCCTTTGTTAATTTTTTGCTGGACATCAACTGTTAGACCCACATATGCTGAATAAAGCACCTTTCTGTTCTCTAGTGCTTTTGCTTCTGATGTACATGTTGTTGATGATGCTAACCATGCCCTTGCTGCAGTGATGGTGATATTTGGTCTCATGATAATGAAGTGTTACTGTGCAGGAACACATGTGGTCCAGGGGGATTGTGTCCTATCCTGTGGTGTATCCATGTCATCCTTAGCAGCATCTGAGGGTGTCATGTGTTCAATATTTGGCAATGAGATTTCCTACTTACATTAGCAATTTCACATCTGTGGCTTCCACCCCTGCACATCTGTTGTGCCTGCCATTGTTCAATTAGTCTACTTCCCTGACCGTGTGGCCATCTCCACTGGACATGCAGGTTTGGGCATCAATGGGGAAGGACTCATCTGTATTGTCAGTGCAACATTGCTATACAAGTGTGTTGGATCTGTGCTGATGATTTCGTTGGCACTCCCATGACCAGGCTGATGTGACGGGAGCCTTCATTTGGTGCTAATTGTTGACTGTGTGACCAAGTGCTCAGCTGACATGATAGAGCCCTACTGAGGCAACATATGGCACAGCTTTCCTCACACAGGAGTGGAGTCCCCTCATGGCAGTGTGTACTCCTGTGACATTGCCTACGCCCAAGGTGTGTGTTGTATGAGCATGTCTGTGTGTTCACTTCCGTTTTGCTGTGCATGCTGGGATCCCTAGTGTTGTACCTGTTTGTGATGCTTGCTGAGTTGACCTATGTTCCCCCCAAGTCTTCTCCCTGGATTCTCTGTGATGTGGGTGCATGGCACATTACTGGTCATCAGGGTGTCACCCATAGGTGTGTTTGCTGTCAGGGCTGAGTTTGTGTGCAGACGCAGATGGGTCACAGTCAGGATTCACCTTGGCACTTGTTGTTTACACCTGTCATGTGATTTCCAGTTTGTGTTATCTTTCAGTGATTGTGACACGTTGTGTGTGTGACTGCTGGCACTCCTCAGGGTCCGGGCTGCAATGTTGGTAGTTGTCTATGTGTGTTTTTTGTGGGTGACCTTGGCTTCTTCATTGGTGTGTGACTGTGGCTGGGATCCCATTGGTTGGTGTGGTATTGCCGTCATGTCCATGTACAGCGTAGTGTGCAGTGTGTCAGACATTCAGGAGTCTTGTTGAGTGGCCATGTGTGATGTGTTTCTGCACCTTGGTTCCCACCCACCTCCCTGGGATTGTCATGGGTGCATGTGCAATGTCACCAGTGCATGTGTGCTTCACTGCTGCACATTGTTGGAGGTCGAGGTGTGTGGTGTTGAGTGTGTGCAGATGAGAGTTGTTGCCCGGCTAGACCCCTGCCTCCATGTTGGCCTTGGCTTACTGGCCGTGCTGATTGATTTGTGCTTGTGTAGGTGTGATGGTAGTTTGTTGCTCAGGACACATGACCCCCCCCTCACCTGTTGTGTTTGATGTGCAGTGTGGGTCTGCCTGTTTGTGCATCTGCACCACTGCATTGGCATATCTTTGGTGTGCCATTGGCTGTATGTTGTTTGGTGGGTTTCCCCTGGGACTCCTAGGTCATCGGTCAGCACAATGATCATGGTTTGTGTGTCCCATTGCTGCCATGGTATCTGTTCACCTCACATCTACAGTCTCCACAGGGTATCTGCATTTGTGTGCCCATTGGTGCAAATATGTGGGTCTGCATTCTGATGGTCACTTCTGTCATTGTGTCATTGATGAATGTTGACTGTGTCAGCCCCCATGGGTGTTGTTTGTCTGCACATGGCCAAAGGTATGTCTTATTTGCACTGCAGTATTTGCCTCCCCCAATCTATGTTGCAATGGGACACATGCACTACTTTGCCACTGATGTGTTTTATGTTCTGTGACCAGGAATCATCCATGCAGTTTGGCAGTTGCAGCTTTTTCTTTGTCAACACTTGCAATTTGGTCACTGTGATGATGGGGGTTTGGACCCCATTGCCACAATGTTCAAAATGTGCTTCAGCTATGGACCCCACACTTACATTTTGGTCACTGTGATGATGGGGGTTTGGACCCCATTGCCACAATGTTCAAAATGTGCTTCAGCTATGGGCCCCACACTTACATTTTGGTCACTATGATGATGGGGGGGTTAGACCCCATTGCCACAATGTTCGAAATGTGCTTCAGCTATGGACCCCACACTTACATTTTGGTCACTGTGATGATTGGGTTTTGAATCCCATTGCCACAATGGTCATGGCCTGCTTGCATTGTGGGGGCCACACACATATATGTGTGGCACATGTGATAGGGGGTCACATTGTATGTTCAAAGTCATGTTCAGTGTTGTAGGCATTTGACACAGTCTACACACGCTTGTCATGGTGTTGGGGGGATGTCTTTTTCTTGCATTCCCTAGGTTGTAGTGTGCTGGTTGTGTCATGCATTGTCCATCCTATGAGTGGGGGTGGTGTTGGTGGTAGGCATCCAGCCCCCCATGGGTAGAGGTGGTAGTAGTGACAGGCATCCAGCCCCCCATGGGTAGAGGTGGTAGTAGTGGTAGGCATCTGGCACCCCCTGGGTAAGGGTGGTAGTAGTGGTAGGCATCTGGCACCCCCTGGGTAAGGGTGATAGTAGTGACAGGCATCCAGCCCCCATGGGTAGAGGTGGTAGTAGTGACAGGCATCCAGCCCCCATGGGTAGGGGTGGTAGTAGTGGTAGGGCATCTGGCACCCCTGGGTAAGGGTGGTAGTAGTGGTAGGCATCTGGCACCCCTGGGTAAGGGTGGTAGTAGTGGTAGGCATCTGGCACCCCTGGGTAAGGGTGGTAGTAGTGACAGGCATCCAGCCCCCATGGGTAGAGATGGTAGTAGTGACAGGCATCCAGCCCCCCTTGTGTAGGGGTGGTAGTAGTGACAGGCATCCAGCCCCCCATGGGTAGAGGTGGTTGTAGTGGTAGGCATCTGGCACCCCTGTGTAAGGGTGGTAGTCGTGGTAGGCATCTGGCACCCCTGGGTAAGGGTGGTAGTGGTGGTAGGCATCCAGCCCCCCATGGGTAGAGGTGGTAGTAGTGGTAGGCATCTGGCACCCCTGGGTAAGGGTGGTAGTGGTGGTAGGCATCCAGCCCCCCATGGGTAGAGGTGGTAGTAGTGACAGGCATCCAGCCCACCCTGGGTAGGGGTGGTAGTAGTGGTAGGCATACAGGCCCCTATGTGTATGTGTGACATTGGTGAGGGCCATCCCGCCCCTATGGTGCTGCTGTTGCTGGTGTAGGTATTTCTGCATCCCTCTGTGTGTGATGTGTCGGGTACCTGTAGTTTGTTTTTGTTGTTGGTGTCTGACTTACCTTCTGCGCCGTACGCGTCCGTGCCTGTTCCGGTAATAGAGGTAGAATATTGGTAGGATCGGCACGAAGGGATTCATGGTTGGTTCGTCTCGTTCGTCTTTCTCTTTGCTTCGCCTCGCCGCTGGCGTGTTCGCCTCGTAGCTATGGATCGTGTTGTGGCGCGAATCGGAGCTTATGTGCGCCTCGACCGGATGCTTTGACGTGCCGTGCGTAGCAACGGGTTCGGCGCGTACGGGAAGCGCGATCGTACTTGTCCGGCCGGACGGGGCTGCATTTTTGCTTCCGTGCGGCTCGATTCTACGATTCCGGATCCGCCTCGGTCTGAGTTCAGGTCCTGTATTGGGTGAGTACGACTGGGTCGGGATTTGGGCAGTTGTGCGCATCGTACTTGCTCGTTCGGACGTATGTGCGGATCGGTCGGGAAACAGGCATTCGCCTGGATTTTTTCCCGACCGAATGGTATTAGGTGCGCCTCCGACTGGGATCGGAATCGACCCCATAGTCTTTGGTCTGCTTTGTTAACCCTGGCCACCAGTAGCGCTGTTTCAGTAAAGAAATAGTCGCTGTGACGCCTGTATGCGCAGAACCCAAACCCTTGTGTGCTGCTAGAATTAACCTCTGCCTACGATCCATATTTGGTATTACTCTATCCCCCACTCCAGGAATCTGAGCATATGGAATGTTTTGTGCATCTACCTTGTAGGAGTACTTGAGTGGAAATTTTTTAGGTACTGCTGTGCTGCCTTTGCTTGAAGCATTGACAGCTACCAAAATCTCGCCGTCTATTCTCGTTTTTGAACGAATGACTGCAGCTACGGAAGCCGTGCGAACAGCCCCCTTTGCGGCTTCATCAGCCAATGAATTCCCTTCAACGTGAACGCCATCACGCTGATGACTCAGTGTATGTATCACGTGAGCCCTTGGTAGTTCGTTTCTCAACTCCACTACCTGTTCCCATAGCATTTTATGCTTAATTGTGCCACCTTTTGCGTCTTTAAACCCGTTTTGTTCCCAATGATGTAAGTATTCATTGTATGACTGTACACAGTAAAACGAATCACACACAATTAGTGTGGGGAATTCGTGTTCCGTATTTACCAGTGCCAATATTAGTGCTTTTAATTCTGCTAACTGAGCCGTGCAGTCTCCTAGAGATTGCGTTTTAGTGCAACTAGGATGGAACTTTCCATCGCACATGCGACCTTTAACGATTACACACACTGCGCTGTAAGCTTGCTTACTCCCTATGGCCGGTTGAGCAGATCCGTCAGTGTAAATAATATATTCATACTGATCTAGAGGCAAAATCTCATTTGGTAGAGGATATTCTTGTTCGTATTACAGAAATGCTTGTGTTTTTAAACTTGGATCAAGTCTGTATTCAACATCCATTGCAGTAAGAGAATTAGCCCATTGTATCCATCTGGGATGTAAGGCTTTCGCATTTGGAATGGTAGCCTTTGTAACAGCCTCTAAGGCTGGTACTGGGGTCACGACTATTATGCGTTTTGCCTGAGCCAGAGCTCTTTCTCTTGCTACAGAGGTCTGAACTGCTGTCAGGATTTTTTCTGTTGAAGTGAAACGCATCTCTGCGTTTGTGTACAGGTGTGATTTGTATGCGATTGGTACTGTTTCGCCTTCATTGAAAGTTAAATAAGTGTACCCGCATTGACCCGCTATTACTCGGATCTGTAAGTATTTCGAAGCTATCAAGTCTTCTTGTAGTGAACGTAGGATGTTTGTATGTTCCTGTGTCCATTGTCTGACTGAAAAATCAGGTTTTATTAAGTCGTAGAAAGGTTTTACTCTTTCTGCGTAATCCAAAATGTATGTTCGACTCAAAATTTAGGAATCCCAGAATTGATTGTAAATTCTTTAATGATTTTGGAGGTTGGAGCAGCGCACACTTTTCTAAAAAGTTAGCTGCTAGGCTTTTTCCTTCACTTGACAGCTCATACCCTAAGAACAGGACAGTGAGATGGGCAATTTTAGATTTTTTGAAATTAAACTTATAGCCCTCAGAGGCGTAATCCCATAATAATGGTGCTCACCCTGGTCAAGTGCTCCTCGGTAAGTCATCGTCCGTCAGATAAATATCATCCACATAGGACAATGCTTCTTCATCCAAATTTTGGAGTAACTCTGTTACCCTTGCTGAAAACAACCCCGGGCTATTCTTATACCCTTGGGCGAGTCGACAAAATTGCCGTTGGGACCCTAGCGCTGAGAATGCGGTCAAATACCTGCTTTCAGGCGCTATATTTTGGCAGAAGATTCCATTTGAGATATCAACTGTTGTTTTGTATTTTTTCCGCACAATGTTATTCATTAATGCGGCACTGTGTGCATTTTGAACTGCAAATGTCTTTGTGCAAGTGTTTAAATGTCTGTAATCCAAAACTAAACGATATGTGTTGTCAGGTTTCATTACGGGAAACAAAGGATTGTTCATAGGTGAAGTGCAATTTTCAATCATGGTTACATACATGAATATATAAAATGCATTATAGAAGTGCACGTACTCCTACGATGCCTAACTAGATGTACCTAAGTGTACCTAGCATGTGTGTAGGTCTAAAAGCCTAGGAGCCAAGAATCCTTCTAGGATTTAGTCAAACCCCATTACCTGAATAGAGAGAGTGTGGGACCCTGTCCTGGTCTCCAGTTGGACACCCCGCAAGGGCTGTGTTAGACCACTGTCAGCTGGAGCGACTGCATGCAGGAGCCTTAGCGTCTCTGGTCAGTGTGTCAGCATGGAAGTCTCGGTTCCCTCTATCTTATCGTGGCAAGATGTGGTGTATTTATACCCTAAAGTATCTCGTCCCTCAGTATGGTTTGTTTTGGTCTTTGTTAGGCATGAGGAAGACGTCAAGGGTGAACTTTGTACATACATATTATGCGGGAGATGTAGCTGGTGAATGCTCGTGCATAATTAATGAGTACATTGTAGGCCTGTGTTCGGGAAAACCCTGCAGTGTTCTAACCACAGACTAGATAACGTTCAACCCTCAGAGCTCGTTGTGTACTGTAGGGAACTAATGTAGGTGAAAGATCATGCCTATATTAGGGCATAGGAGATCATGACTATAATAGAGCATAGACGATTATGACCAAAATAGGGCATATACGATTATGACCATAATAGGGCATATGCGAATATGACCATATACGGCATATATGAACACGTCTATTTTTTTTTTGTTTAAATATCTTTATTGGGCTTTTCTGATTTTATCGTTTCTGATATCACATTACATTTCAGGAGAATTTGAAACAGTATCTAGATTTATATAATACAAATCAAGGAAAACACTATGCATATCAACGATGTGGTACAATATTGGGAGTACAATCCACAGTGACATATACATGCCTCTCCAAAAGGTGCTTTCGGAGATCGCTGTGTGCTACTGCTTGCGTGTACTGCTGCATTACAGTTCCCAACCCTCATTTAAGATCACCTGCGCCCTATTCTAACACATCAGGTTTTAACCAATCTGTCGGTGCCTGGCACACATGGTGTTGGCATACACTGAAAGTATCAGGGCATGATCAATTCAACACTGCAATAAGGAAGTTGTGTAACGAAAAGAAAAGAGGACAATGGAAAGTGCCAATAAAACATTTTCTCTAGTCTACAAAAAAATCTAACAATATAATAAGGAAACTGCCATCGAAAAGGTACAAAGGTATTAAACGTAGCATGACTGGGTATAGGAATGCACATTCGGTATCGTACAATATGGTGGCTCGCCAGGGTAGGGCCTTGACCTATGTGAGTGGTAAAGGTTGCTGCCTCGTTAGTGGCTGGTCAGGGTCAGGGGAATCTCCTTTAACGGACTTGGGCTATTTGCGGGTCACAATGCTTCGCGCTTCTAATGTCAAATCCCACATCCATCATTGCTCAGGATCCCTAGTGTGTATGTTGCAAATTGACAGCCTGGGCATCATCACCCTCTCCATTACCGCCGCGTGTGAAGGCTGTGAGTAGTGTGTCCCAATATTGCGCTATGGGGTATTTGCGAAGCCCCACTGTTTCCTCTCTGTGCAATGTTGTACTTTCCGCCTGTGCCCATATCGTGAGTGATCTTTTCTTGATTATCTCTGGGGGGTCTGTGTGCTTCCACCTTTTAGTAATTAAGCGCTTTGCAGCTATCAACCCCCAGGTCCCGAAACCTTGACGTGACTCTGTTCTTTTTGGATCTGGCATAAAGCCCTAAAATGCAAATTTCCCATGTAAGCGGCAGGGATGTGTCAGTGCATAGTGCAAGGGCCGTGGTTACTTCTTGCCAGTAAATTTGGAGGGAAGTGCAGGACCATAGCATGTGGAGCAGATCCGCGTTAAGCTGCCGGCAACGTGGGCATGCAGAAGTGGCGATGCTAAAATATCTGTTTATCTTGTCGGGTGAAAGGTACGCTCTCTGTACGATGTACGTTTGTATAAGTTTAAATTTAGAGCTTCTCGGTACATACGTAGAGCCAGCCAGGACGGCGTCCCATTCCTTATCAGTCCAGGGCTGGCCTCTGTCTGCTTCCCAGCGGGCGCGGAGATTCTGCATCGGTTTCAGGGTATGCGTGAGCAGAGCCACCACCAACCAATAGTACTATATGTGATCCTGCCCCCATTACGTGCAAGTATTGTAATAGCAGATGCGTCTGTGGTTCAGACGTCAGATCTCCCCAACAGGGGCGATAGGGCCCTCATAAGGGAGGTGTGCAATAGGAATTGTCCTGCCGGTAAGTCAGTATCTTCCGCCAATGCCTCAAACGTCAATAGAGTACCATCCCTGTATAAGTCGCCCAGGGTGTCTATACCCGCAGTGCGCCAGAGTGTAAGAGTTGCTTCGGAAGTGCCCGTCCACCCCTAGGCGTCCCCAGTAATGGTAGTATCGGAGCATAGGGGACTGTCGTGCGAGTGAGATACAAACTCCTCCTGTAGCACTTATGCGCCAGCCCCAAGTGTAATTGGGGTGGCCGTGGGAGCCTGGCTGCAGGATGGAATAAATGATAGATTTGGGATTGGGACCATGGCTGTTGCGAGGTTGCTGTGTCTTCCAAACACCTACCATCAAGCCATCTCGTCACCCATTGTAGCTGGGCAGCTATGTAGTATAGCTCCATGTTGGGAACAGCCAACCCTGCCTGACTGGTAGGGGCATATAATTTCCACAGGGCAACTTGGGGCCTACCTTTGTTCCATTTTAAGTCTCGGAATAGACGTTCCAGCTCTCGGAAGACCTTAGTCGGGACATAGACCGGAAGATTCGAGAAGTAGTACAATAATTTGGGAAGGACAATCATCTTCAGCAGGGTAATGCGACTCATAACATTTAGTGGGCGTGACTTCCAAAATTGCATTTGGGCCCTGACAGCCGAGATCGCTCTCATCATATTACCCTCCAGCAAATCATCAGGCGTCCGATATATGAAGACACCAAGATAGCGGAAGGTAGTGGAGTACCATGGAAGAAGCGAGCCATTAAGGAGCACATTTGTTTCAACCGTGTCCTCACTAAAGGGATAAACCCCCGACTTAGCCCAGTTAACCCGGAGGCCCGACATCTCTTCAAAGGCTCTGAGCGTGTCTGCTATGGACGTTGGAATGGCAGTGATGTCGCGTACATACAATAACAAGTCGTCAGCGTATAGGGAAATGGCATGCATCCCATCCCCCAGCTGGATTCCCCACGCCTCACTACCACCTCGAAGCAGCATCGCTAATGGCTCCATGGCTAGAGAGAAGAGCAGCGGGGATAAAGGGCATCCCTGGCGCGTCCCTCGTCGCACTCTAATGGGGTCTGAGACTAGTCTGCCGGTTCGAACCAGAACAGTGGGTTGCTGGTATAGCAGTCGAACCATGCTCATGTAGTGATCACCCAGTTCATACTTGTTTAAAACCGCCGCAGGGCCATTCCAGAGAGTCAAAGGCCTTCTCCAGGTCCAATACCAAGCAGCCAGAGCGGGACCAACTATGTAACGCATACTGCTGCACCCGGAAGAACCTACGGATGTTGAGGGAAGTGCTCCGGGCAGGAACAAAGCCGTTCTGGTCAGGGTATACCAGTGTTTTCACTAAGGGCGAAAGACGCTTAGCAAGTATTGATGCAAAAATCTTGTAGTCAGTGTTAAGAAGTGCCAACGGGCGATAGGAACCCAGAGATTCAGGATTTTTATCAGGCTTAAGGAGGGCCACCAGCAGGGCTTCGTTTTGTGTGCCGGTGAGTGTGGAGTCATCGATCGGGGTCTCATACACTTTCAACAGCTGCGGCACTAATATATGCGCATAAGCCTTGTAAAATTCAGTCGGCAGTCCATCCGGTCCTGGCGACTTCCCATTGGATAACAAGAATATGCAGTCCTGAACTTCCTCCGAAAGAAGAGGATCATTCAGCTCCTCTCTTTGGGTGCGCGTAGGCTGCGGCAGGTCCAACCCCTCAAGATAAAGCTGTAGCTCTAGGGGTGTAGCCTGTGCACGAGATTTGTACAAGTCCCGGTAATGTGCCACGAACTTGCCATGTATGTCTCGCTGCATGTATGCTATGCCCCCGTTTACCCGGCGTACAGATGCGACAGGAGTCGACGACTCATCTTGGCGTATGAGCCATGTGAGCAGTTTACCCGCTTTGTCCCCCATGTGGTGCGTCCGCGCCGAATGTGCAGCATAATTAAGACATTTCAACCGCTCCAACAACCGTGCATGCTCCTCCCTATGGCAGTCTAGTTGTCTTTGGGACCCCTCAGTGGCTTCTTGCTCGCTAGACGACAGCCTCCTTTCTAAAGTGGTGAGTTCCTTCTCCAGCTGTGCCCTCATACCCGCCTGTGCACCTAAACAGTGCCCCCTAACAACTACCTTGAGAGCATCCCATTCCAACAGTGGCGACAAAGCTGTGCCCGCATTCTCCTCAAAGTATTGAGCTACGGAGGTTGCTAATAAGTCCCGGAAGGGTGCATCGAGGAGGACATCCGGCTGGAGGCGCCACACTGGAATCGGCGGTACTTCGGCCTCCCACTGCAACTCCATCACGTGTGGGTTATGATCGGAATGTGTCCGCCCCATATAATACGACCCGGAGATACACGGTAGAAGATCATTCGACACCATGAAACGGTCTAGGCGTACATGAAGTCCGTGCGCCCCCGAATAATAGGAATACACTCTATCCTGCGGGTTTCTGTGGCGCCAGGCGTCAGAGAGATGCCATTGCGTAGCCCAATGGTTTAACGCTTTCGCGGCAGTGTGTGTGGCTGTGCCGGGCAGGGGAGGAAAGGAGCGGTCTAACGAAACGTCCAGTACACTATTATAGTCACCTCCCAAGACCATGGGCACATCATGCCACTCGGCCAGCTTGTGTGATATCAGTTCCAAAAAGGCTGTCTGTTCAGTGTTGGGCGCGTACAGCGATGCAAGTATAAGCGGCTTACCGTCCAAGATGCCCCTAACTATGACGTACCTACCCTCCGCGTCTATGATGGAGTCCACCACCCGGAAGGGAGTCCCTGGCCTTACCCACACCAGAACCCCACGTGCATATGCCGAATACCCTGTTGCATGTAATTGACCCCTCCAGCGTCTGTGTAAGCGCATGACTTCTGGCCGATGCAAGTGTGTCTCTTGGAGGAGTGCTATTTGTATGTGGTGGCGTTTCAAATATGAGTAAATGAGATAACGGCGTGACGGACTATGGATGCCTCTCACATTCCAGGTCCCTATCCTGATAGGTGCCATGTCGTTTGGATGCTAGGGGCGCGAGCGGCCCTGCCAGGCCAGGGGATGAGAAGAGTCAACATGATGTGTGTGAAGGTCATTCTGGAGTGTGCCTCCCTGCGCGGGCCAATATCACGACAGTCATACCACAGTGCAGAAACGATGGCATAATAAACAATAGAAAAATTCACAATAAAAAATACCATGAGAGCAAATATGCAACAGGCAACTGCCCAAACTTGAAAAAACAGTAGCATACAACTAACGTCTGGGGGAGACTACTTTGCACGGCAACGTGCGGATCGTCTATGAATGGGGATTGTCCCTAGCGGCTACCCCTGTTCCTGGCCAGTCGCGGGTGAGACAGGGCCGCTGCCTAATTGTTATATATGATGTTCCCGTGTAGGAGGGGGACAGAAGGGTAACCTGTACTATTATATCGGGACCTGCCCTACGATGGGGCCCCAATTCACCAATTTACCATAAAACCTTGAGTCCCACTATATTGTCCCAGCAACCGGGGCCGGGGAACACAGCATACAGTCGAAACATAGAGTCCATTATACTTGCGTGTCTGATGAGACTATCAGCTGCCTGGCTGACGGAGAATATGGAAGAAAGGCGGGTGAGAGTCTAAAACTCAACCAACGTCATTTGAAGTCTGCGGGGTGACATGGGGCAGGTCGCAGGAGTCTTGGGATGCTTGAAAACTGTCTGAAAGTTCATCCTCACTGGGCGGCCCCTGCTGATCAGAGCCCGAATTAGACTCCTCATCTTGTGTCCCACTAATGTCCGCCACTGCCTGTGGAGCTTCAAGCTGGCCGCTCAAGATCAATTCTGGCGCTGGGCCAAGAGTCTGAGAGGCCAGGGACTGTGGTTTCTTCCGTCCCCTGCGGCGGCGGCGCAGGGAGGCCGCTGGGGCCGATTCCCTCTGTCTGGCAGTGGGGGCTCCACCCCCCGTTGAGTCATAGGTGTCGAGCCATTCCTCCGCTCCCTCCTTAGTGGTGAAAAAATGGGTCTTTCCATTTGCGATGACCCTCAGCTTCGCTGGGAACAGCAGTGAGTACTTAAGATCATGTTGTCGCAGGCGGCGCTTCACTGCCAGGTAGGAGTGCCGTTGTTTCTGGACCTGAAACGTATAGTCCGGGAAGAACATAACTTTACGATTGTCAACTTGCACCTCCTGCAGCTTCCGGGTCCCTTGAAGTACGGCATCCCTGTCCCTATAATTCAGCAGGCGGATTAAAAGCGGCCTCGGATTGGAGCCCGGCGGAGGGGGCTTGGCAGGAACCCTGTGCGCCCGTTCAACAACGAAGTATGGAGAGAGGGCTTCCCCGGGCAGCAGCGTGCAGAGCCAATCTTCAGCGTAGGCCACTGCGTCTCTTCCTTCCACTCCCTCCGGCAGGCCCACTACGCGTACATTGTTGCGCCGGGCCCTGCCTTCAGCATCCTCGGCCCTGTCTTCTAAGAACTCCACTCGATTCAAAAGGTCCCGTATTTGCTTCTCGGCCGTGGTCACTCGCGGAGAGACTTCCGCAACCGCCCCTTCGGCAGTGGTGGTGCGATCCGCGAGCTTCCGGTGGTCCGCATGGAGCAGGGTGAGGTCAAGTGCCACTTTGTCAATTTTACCTTCCAGTGAGGTGTGGATCAGGTTCATTGTTTCCCCAAGTTTCTCAACTGCCGCCAGCACCGCGTCTAGCTTGTGCGACATTGGGTCAGCTGTCTCCGCCCCCGCCATTTTATCCGCCTGCGCCCGGGTCTGCGGGTGGGGGGCCGCCGCTCCCCCAGTGCCAACCTTCGTGCGGCCTCCTCGTGACATGGGGCACCAGGGGATGTTCACTGGGGGCTAGATGTTGCACCCCCGCGATGCCACTCAGGTAGGCTCTTGAACGTGTAGCAGCACAGTCCTGCAAGTGAAGCGCCAACTGGTGGAGCGCCGCCTTCAGCACCCCCCAAAGTTCTCTACTGCCAGTCAGTCCGCATCAGCCAAGGCCCAAGAAGAACAAAAAGACGTTGTCGTGGCTCACGGGTGCTCCCCGCACCTCCGCCACAATGCCCCCACAGTACAGTGCCGCAGACGGGCCCCGCTGCCCCTCACACCAGCTCCATGATCGCGGAATACAGGGCCCGGCCAATGCAGAGGTGCGGCAAGCCGTAGGTCCGCAGCAACCCGGGAAGGCAAACACTCCCTCAGGGAGAGGGGGGCATCAATGAGACGGGCACCGCCGGGCCAGGGTGTGCAGCCGTGCTTCTTCGCCAGCAGTCCCCACCTCAAGCTATCACGCACAGCATGCCATCAACGCTCCTGTCCCGGCGGATTATGTCCACTCACCAGCATCCCGGCCCTCCACAGGTCCAAGGAGCGTGTCACAGCAGGAGTGGAGGGAGCACCCAGCCGCAGGATCCTCGATGTCGTGGGCCCCAGCGACGGGCCGGATGTCAGCAGGTCAGGTGCATCCTTGGGGGGGGCCCCCGCCCACACAATCACCAACTCCACAGGGACGCAGTCGCGCTCTCCGACGGCTGCAGCAGAGACTGCCTGGGCGCTCAAAATGGAGCCGCGCCACAGGTCCTGGCCTAGGGGGCGGAGTCGGACCTCGGCGTTGCGTAGACTGTGGCGCCCGGGGCTATGATCGTCCGCTCGGCAGCTTCACAGGCAAGGAGGCTCGCTCCGCACCCCCGCGATCTCCGCCTCCTGTCCCCTCACCGGAACAGTGGAATCAATTCTGGGACACTCGTGGTGGGCAGCGGTCCCCTCCAAATGATTCAGAACGGATCTGTGCAGCCAGAAAAGGGGAGCCTACGACGGAGCTCTACACGAGCACGTCCGACTCCATTGCCGGCTAAGCCACGCCCCCCATATATGAACGCGTCTATATTAGGGCCTCTATACGAAACATAACACAACCCAACACCATCTTCCGCCTGCAACTTCCTTCTCCTTTACAGACCTCCACATAGCAATGCGACATTCCCAGACACATTTCTAGACACAGTTTCAAACCTGATAACACTACACTCCAACCTATGCATTCTTGGTGATCTAAACCTTTGGTTTGACAAACAAAATATGCCATGTCCAAAAACAATCATCACTGGCCTAGACGCACTGAACCTACTTCAGATTGTCCATAAACCCACACACATCGCTGGACACATCCTAGATGTCATTTTTGTAAATCCAGAACTAGTTACTTTTCAAACAATTACTCCAGTCACATGGTCAGACCACCATTTGCTTGCTTTCCAACATAAACAACACAAAGCAACACACCTAAAACAACCGTACATGCGCATCCACCTATCGACCATGGAACAAACTAAATTTTGAACACTTAGAAACACAACTAACATCCAATACAGATCTAGACATAATATCTCCAGTTCAAGAACTATATGAGTGAGTGGCTACAGAAGCTTTTGATATCCTAATACCACAGAGAACAACACAAAATAACAAAAGAAAACAACCACTTAGGAGAAATACAGAGTTAAAAGAGATTAAACAGCCTATTAGAAAGGTGCAACATGCCTGGCTCAAAACAAACACCAATCAAGACAAACTTCACCTATAGAAACTTAACAGATTATACAAGTCAGCAATCAGAAAAATCTAAGAAAAGATACTGTTCACATAGAATTCAAAATACTAAATGTGCTAATAAAGAATTCTATAAAACTCTCACTGAATTTCGTAAACCAAATTGCCTAGAAGGAGCTCACCCCATCACTGAAGATTTCACAGACAAACTGACAAATCATTACACCACCAAAGCAGACACGTTGGACTCCTATTTGAAACAAAGAAAAACCACCAGCAACGACCCTTTTCCAAAACAACCCTCCAAGAGCAGGCTAACCCAGCCTCTCCATTCCTTCCAACAAATATCACACAATGAATTTATGGACCTGGTCACAGCAAGGCATCCCTTATGACCTGTGTCCACCACATACCTTCAAGAAAATGCTAACTACCTCTGCTGCGACACCAGTAAGAAGAATTATCAACAATTGCTTAACTACTGGAATATTTCCAGAAGACCAGAAAAAGTCATACATGCGCCCATTACTAAAGAAACCAAACCTAGACCCGCTTTACCCCGACAACTACAGACTGACTACAAATGGACCTTTCCTGGGTAAACTGATAGAAAGAGCCCAGATGTCACAATTCATTAAAGATAATTCCATACTTTCAAACTTCCAAACAAGATTCCGTCCAGGAAAAGGCACAGAATCTGCCCTCATTGCCATCTGGGATGACCTTAAGAACAGAGTTGACCGGAACAGTGTTGCTGCACTACCTCTCTAGGACTTCTCAGCCACTTTTGACAGGGTTGACCATGACACTCTAATACAAAGACTCTACGAAGCTGGTATAGAAGGGACTGCTCTCGACTGGATCACATCCTACCTTCAAAATAGAACTAATGTTATCCATACTCCCCATTCTCATCCAAACCGTACTTCACAAAAGCAGAGGTTCCTCAAGTATCATCTCACCCATGCTTTTAAACATCTACATGAAGTCATTACCGGCACTGATCAATCAATTTCCCCTCACATCCTATAACTAAGCGGATGACACACAAATAGTCCTTTAACTGGAAAGCCCCAAAGACATTGGAAACTCACAAATTGTCAGTTGCCTCAGAGCCGTTGATGACATAGAGCCATCTCAAATTGAATGCTTTTAAAACAGATATACTCACATGTGGCGACTGGAAAAATTATGACCCACTCGCCGCCTGGCCTGAAGATCTGGGAACACCATCTAAAGTATCTAAGGAAGTAAGAAACCTCTGAATTACCATGGACTCCAAGCTATCAATTAATGCCCATGTGGACAAACTAGAAAGATCCAACTTTATTACTATAAAAACTCTGCGATGCATTTTCCCCCACCTGGATTTTCCACACATGGTCCAGGCTACTATCTCTCTTGTTCTGTCAAAACTCGATTATGCCAATAGTCTCTACCATGGATCATCTGTAACAACAATGACAAGACTACAACGGATTCAGAACTCTGCTGCCAGACTACTCTTACATATAAAACCACAAGCCCAAATCTCCCCTAAGTTGAAGGCCCTTGCATTGCATCATCCACAAAGCAATAAATGGAACAGGGGCACTCTTCATCAGGAATAAAATCACCAAAAATATTCATCAAAGGAACCTCCGCTCTAGATTAGCACCTCGCCACAAAACCCCACCATACAAGAAAAAACCAATGGGTGGCACATCCTTCTATGTTCAAGCAGCAAAACTATGGAACTCTTTACCCCCAAAGCAAACACTAGGAGATAATGGACGGAGCACTGAAACTTTTCAGACACTCACCCCCAGTCACAGATCTGGGTTAAATCCATCATCGTTCTTTAGCTCACTTTGCCACCCCAGTTCAGACCCAGCTATATGCAAATCAGTCTTGACCCTGTGCCTCATGGGAACAGTCGAGCACGAACTGCCAAGCCAGGTCTTCCCTGGACCGGAAACAAGCATCCTGGGACCGGTTTCAGGGTAACACCCCTCATCAGCCAGGCTAGCTTGAATCCAGTGGCAAAGTGAGCAAGGGACCCACGTCTGGGCATACCCTGCCAATTTAGGGCGAACAAAGCAAACACAAGGAGATGATGTATGAGCGCTGAAACGTTTCAGATACTCACCCCCAGTGACAGATCTGGGTTGAATCCATCATCGTTCTTTGGCTCACTTCGACACCCCAGTTCAGACCCAGCTATATGCAAATCAGTCTTGACCCTGTGCCTCATAGGAACAGTCCAGCCCGAACTGCCAAGCCAAGTCTTCCCTGGACCGGAAACTAGCATTCCTGGACCGGTTTCAGGGTAACACCCCTCATCAGCCAGGCCAGCTTGAATCCAGTGGCAAAGTGAGCAAGGGACCCACATCTGGGCATAACCTACCAACTTAGGGTGAACGAAGCAAACAGAAGGAGATGATGGACGGAGCCCTGAAACTTTTCAGACACTCACTCCCAGTCACAGATCTTAGTTGAATCCATCATCGTTCTTTAGCTCACTTCGCCACCCCAGCTCAGACCCAGCTATATGCAAATCAGTCTTGACCCTGTGCCTCATGGGAACAGTCCAGCCCAAACTGCCAAGCCAGGTCTTCCCTGGACCCGAAACAAGCATCCTAGGTCCGGTTTCAGGGTAACACCCCTCATCTGCCAGGCTAGCTTGAATCCAGTGGCAAAGTGAGCAAGGGACCCACGTCTGGGCATACCCTGTCAACTTAGGGCGAACAAAGCAAATACAAGGAGATGATGGACGGATCGCTGAAACTTTTCAGACACTCACCCCCAGTCACAGATCTTGGTTGAATCCATCATCATTCTTTAGCTAACCTTGCCATCTCAGTTCAGACTGTTTACCCCCAAACATAAGATCCACGGATAACTACCTTATCTTTAGAAGACTACTCAAGACTTGGCTCTTCCCCACATAACCACCATACTGAAACATAAATATACAGCATATCCCTGTGTTTATAAGTAGTTATTTGCATTATATAAGTGTACTTAGATGTGTATTCCTTTGTATAAATATGTATAATAATCTTGATTATAAATGTATAGATTTCCATTAGCTCTGCTTAACAAATATACATGTTACTTATGGTTATATGTTTCTATATTTAGCATGTATATAGGTCACTGTATAAATATGTAGTATTTTCTTCATCTACAATTGCTTCACTATGGGGGAGAATACATACATATGTAAATAAAAACAAATAAATTAGCTTAAAGTACAGCAACACTTGGGGGGGGCCAAGCCAGCCATGATGGCGGACGCGTCTGATTAGCGCTCCGAGCGGCGGCCCGCTCAATCGGGAAAAATCGATGCCGACATAGCCCTCAAGAATTGCCGAGGTCAGCACCGGAGACAGCGGCAATCCCAAAGGTCACTTTGAGCCCACGACCGCGGTGCGGGCGGCGATGCCCACGCCGCAAGTGCCTCTGAAACAGCTCCGGGGACAAAATGGCGGCGTCTACCCGACACTAGAAACTCCCCATGAAGTGGAGGGCCCGGAAGGCTGAGAACGGGGTGATCTGCGCACTACATATAAAGAACAGCCCCTCTGTCACCCCGACTGGACCCATCAGCACGGAAGGTGAGCGCACGACCCGGTGGGGGCAGGGCCCGGAGGGACAGCCATAGATACATCAGGCCACTTCGTGGGAACACCTACTACTCTGCGACTTCAGCCCGGAAGCCTACCCGTCCACCCCCGGGGATGTGAACGACCCGGACCGGTGCCCATTCTCTGCGCGCTCCCCCGCACCAGAGCATCGCCCCCCGCACAACGCTAGGCCCCGAGGAGTGCGGCGGGAGGGCCCGAAGAGCAGACAACGCATTGTGAGCAAATAACCCCCCAGGCACCCAGCCCGGCTTCGTCACCGCCAGAGAGAAGAGCGTAACTGGTACCACTGGTGAGAGAAAGCGGATCAGTGCGACCCAGCAGGTGACAAGATCCGCCGTGCAGGCCATACAAGGACCTCATCACACCAGTGAATTCCAGCGACCCGTTGTCTCTCCCGGGGGGGGGCCCAACCGCCTGCCTCCTAGACACAGACACAATCCCCTCCCAACTACACGGGACCCTGTACCCCACCTGAGCGGTGATAGTCCATCTACCGCGCTCGCCGGCCCCCTCCCCTCTCAGCAGGCCCTTAGACCCCGTCTGCACGGCGCCAGGCCACGAGGCGCGCAGCGGGAGGACCGGTGCGGGGACACCAATGACGGGAAGGCCAACGGACAGAAACGACTCCGGTGACACCCAGGACCGCTCTGGTGCGATCGGAGGTGCGGAGACGGCGAGGGCCCATAGCGGGAGAACACCAAAGGGCACAGCCTATCAGGGGCCATAGAAAACAGGCTGCAGCGGAACCAATCGACAGCGAAGACCCTTCAAAGCGGCCCAGAGCCCCCCCCCAGACTATCTCCACAAACCGCGTGGGCGGTTGCGGGTGGCCTCCTCCCCCCTTCCGCCCATGTGAAAAAACGGGCCTGGTCTGCACGACGCGAATTCTTGAAGTGTAGAGCGGGAGAGCTCTTCGCCCGTTGAAAGAACGCGCCCCAGACACCGAATCGGAGGGTCAGCCTAGGCAACAAGCCACCCTTAAAGGTCAACGCAGGACACAGAAGAGAGTGGACACCGACGGCACCCACGGACCGGAGGCGGAGGTCACACGAGCTGTGGTATCTAGGTACATATAACTACAAAGGGTGCAGTCATAACTTCGGCCATGCCCCAGGACAGACCAGTGTAACCCGGGGCCCGCTCACACCGGAATCTACCGGCCCAGAACACTGGAAGAATACTGAGATCCCCCCCCCCCCCACAACGGTCGTAATTCAGGGGCAGGGGGCGATCGCAGCTGTATCGAAAAGAGGTGACCACGGGAGTGATTACACCGAAACACAATAGCCCCAAAGACGGCGGGGACTCACCCAGAATCATCAAAGGGGGCGCACAGAAGTATACGGCTTCTCTCTTTCCCTCTCCTCCGGCCCAACAACTGTAGCTGCCCATGTACTGACAGAGGAACGTAAGCCAACTATAACGTCAGAGGGGCGGCCAATATTAGGACGAGTGAATCCAGCGCCACAGACATCTACGGATACAGGCAGATCCCAACAGAGGGGACAGGACAATAACCCCAAAAAAAGGGGATCTACAAGAACTCACCACTGCCCAAGCGCACACAATCTCCATCCAGCTTCAGTGACTATCCCGCAAACAACAACAAGGCAAAGGGACAACATGGGGCGTCAACGCAACATGGGAGCCTCGCAGACACCGGCCCACACGAGACAGACCACCCCAGACCCCAAGTCTACACAGTCGGAAGTGGAACCTTCCCACGCAGCGTCCATGTCAGACAAACTGGATAAGGTGTTAGCGGCCATTGAACATTCAAGAGTAACCATGGAGGACAGATTTGGGGCGCTAGCCACGGACCTTAACCTACTCAGGGATGATCACAGGAAATTAGCGGACAAAGTAAAGCAGGGGGAAAAAACACTCCAAACCATGAAACCTCAAGTGCAGTCACAACAAGAAATCCTGAAAGACCTGCAATCTAGGGTGAAGATCCTGGAAAACAAAGCTGATGACCTGGAAGGGCGCTCCCGCCGTACCAATATCCGAATCCTGAATCTGCCGGAAGGAGCAGAAGGGTCCGACCCCATTCAATACATCGAAGCGTGGATCAAATCGTTCACCCAGGCGAAGGACTTGACCCCTTTCTTTTCCGTAGAGAGAGCGCACCGGATCCCGGCCCGCAGACCACCACCGGGATCGCCGCCCAGGCCGTTCCTACTGAAACTGTTACATTACCAAGACAGAGACACTGTCCTTCGGGCTGCTAGGCAACAAGGACCGCTCCGAGTCGAGGACAAACAAGTTATGTTATTCCCGGATTACTCCCGAGCTGTCCAACGACAAAGGGCAACTTTCTTGGAAGTCAAACGTAACCTGGGCCAAAAGAACATACAATATGCCCTCCTGTTCCCTGCCCGCCTCAAAATCATTCATGACGGCACTAAAAACTTCTTTACAGATCCCAAGGAGGCGAGTGACTGGGTGGAGCAACGGCTGGTGGGGCTAAACAGCCACGGAACGATACAAAAGCATCGGCCCTCCAGACATCAACGGTGGCAATACAAGAGGGTCACCCTAAAGCAACTGAACCCACGCCCTGGACCCTCGAGCAAATTATAGCGGAACGCAGGAAAGCACTGCAAGCGGCAGCAGAGTTGGGGCTGACACTGGAGAGCTCGAACGGAGAAAAGGGCCCACATATCTTCACCTCAGAAGAGGACGTAAGTGACACGAACACCTCCCGAGATGGCTCAATCACTCCTCCATTGGTAACTCCTCAAACGGCGGACACGCTGGTCTGAAGGCCACTATAGCACGAGGCAGACACGAGGCGATGTTCCCACTAAAGCCTAAGTACCCAGCAAGAGGACACTGTCATAGACACGGGAGACACCGTGGTAAAGTAATCTGAACGTTGCTGGACTGTACACTGGACTAAGGTACCACATGTGGGGGGAGGTGAGGGGACACCCACCAGCATCCCATATATATTGTCTAAATGCGTGCGGCCGCAAGATCAGCGGCTGGCAGAGACGAAAAGCAACCCCCCTCAAGCAACGCACTAAGGAAAGTGCATAATGTCTAGTTTGGACGTATCTCCTCGAGCGATAGGTCCTTCATGTTGGGAATACTTCCCGTTACTTAGTTATACCCTTTCCCCCACCACACGTTCCCAAATAACCCCTAGCGGGACATACAGGCGGGATGACGAAGTGCACGTGGGTGGTTGGCATAATGGGGAGGAGACGCAGGGGACAGACCCGGCACCACGTCCAGAAAGTCTACACCCTAAGCACACAACAGGATAGTCAACAATATTCCTAATACAGATATAACGATTCTTACACTAAACGTCAGGGGCATGCATACCGCGAGCAAACGATACGCCGTATTCGCATATATAAAGAGACAGAAGGCACAGATAGCTCTCCTACAGGAGACACACTTAACGACCGGTGAGGTAGATCGCCTACGTAAGAAGTGGCGGGAATTATATGTGTTACAACCAACTCAGCATTTGCTAGAGGCGCCCTGATCTGGATAAGACCAGGGACTCCCTTCCGTGAGCATACGCGTATAGTAGACATAGAAGGTCGATATGCCTTACTCGAGGGGTTATTGGAGGGCCAGTCGATACTGTTAATGTAGAGCAAGATAAATTCAGGAGTCACCTCACTGGGGTCTTAACCCAATACACATTAATCCCATGGCTATTAGGGGGCAATTACAACTGTGCTCTAGATCTCCACCTTGACAGATCCCACCCCCCGCCAGTACAGTCTCCTGCGCGTAGGCAGATGGAACAATATCAAACATGGGTAGCACACTGGGCACTGGCGGATGCATGGCGGGCACGGAACCCAGATACCAGACTATATTCCTTCCACTCCATTGCACATAACGTGCGAGTGAGGCTTGACAGATTTCTCTGCTCCACAACAATACTCCCGAGAGTCCAACACACAGACTATCTCGGCAGAGTTCTGTCGGACCATGATGCACACATACTGACCCTTAGATGGAGGCCACCCCACCCCCCGTGCCCACCTGGAAGCTGCCACGAGATTGTCTCACAGATCAGGTGTTTTGCCACGACCACGGGGACAATATCCGAGAGTATTTTACAATAAACACCGGCACGGCGGCGTCCAGACTAATAGAATGGGATGCATTCAAAGTGGCCGTCAGGGGGCATTGCATACAACAAATAGTGGGAATACGTAAAACACTCGAACAATCACTGCAGCGAGCGGAGGTAGCACTAGCGGCATTAACAAAAAGGCCGACGCGGGCGGAGCCACCCCAGCCCAAGTGGCGACAGCCAAGACGTCACACGCAGAGGCAATGAGGGATTTACGCAAGTACAATTTTAGGTGCACGCAACCAAGGTACACAGAGAGGGCAATAGAGCTGGGACACTCCTAGCGTGGTTGGCCAAGCAAGACACAGACATGAAGCCGGTTACGGAAATAATAGATAAGACCGGGATCCTCCGATATTCGCAGGTAGATATCTTGCGCACCTTTTACGACTATTACTCGGGTATTTATCAAGCCCTGGCGCAGCGGGATCACCAAGCCATAACCCACTTCCTCCGCCCGTTGCCCATACCCCGCATCCCGTCAGCAGATAAGAAAGCATTAGAAGCGAAGATCGCGTCCTCGGAAGTCACCCAAGCAATCAGAGCATTGGCGCGCAATAAAGCTCCGGGAATAGACGGCTTCCCGCTAGAATATTACAGCACTTTTTCAGCCCAACTGACACCCCGCATAGTAGCCATGTACGAGGACGCACTAGAAAGAGGCGAGCTCCCAGGATCACTTCGGGAATCTATTCTAGTAACATTCCCAAAACCGCACAGAGACCCAAAGCTCCCGGCCTCGTACAGGCCCATAACACTGCTTAATGCAGACTGTAAAATACTGGGCAAGATACTGGCAGACCGCTACACCCAAATCCTCCCGCCACTGATCCACCCAGACCAATGCGGGTTTGCCCCGGGACGAAATACTTCTCAGAATTTACGTTGGCTGTTCCACGTACAAGATAGGGCAAGCGCTCAATTCCCCAATGCAGCATGTCTGATTCTAGACCTTGAAAAGGCCTTTGACACTGTTACGTGGCCGTACCTGTTTGCTGTCCTCCGCAGAATTAATCTGGGGCCTTTCCTGATGGCGTATACACGACTTTTATACAAAGGCCTAACCTCGCGGGTGAGAATGGGTAAATACATTTCTGCTCCATTCCCGATAGAAAGGGGCATGAGACAAGGGTGCACCCTGTCCCCCCTACTGTTTGCTCTGGCAGTAGAGCCCCTGGCGATACATTTGCGCCGGGAGGGCGAAACATGGGGTATCCCGATAGCGGGCACGGTACACTGTGTGTCATTGTATGCAGATGACCTCCTGTTATATGTCCGTGATATTACTAGCAACCTCACCCCAATCTGGACGACGCTACGAGACTTTGCGGAGGCCTCCGGTCTCAAAGTAAATTGAGACAAATCCATGATTTATCCTCTGAGCTCACATTTGGCCCCTCTTGACATAACCATCGGGGATCAGAAAATTACCTGGAGCGCTGCAGTGCCTAGATACCTGGGGGTGAGACTGTATCACTTTCCCAAGGACCTGTATGAAGGAAACCACCGCAGGACGCTGGCGGGAATAAGAACGGCGGTGGGCTTCTGGAAAACATTACCCCTAGCCCCCATTGGGCGAGTGGCCCTCGCTAAAATGATCATAGTCCCCAGACTACTCTATCACTTTATTAACCTTCCAGTGATACCACCGCGTCCCTTCTTCCGGGAATTAGATACGCTGCTTGCCTCCCTGATCTGGGGAGAGGGTCGTCATAGGGTAGCCCTACCCACTCTGTACCTACCCACAGATCAAGGGGGACTGGGAGCACCGTCCTTCGAAGCGTACTTTCTGGCAGCGCAACTGCAGTGGTTATCGCACTGGACGTTAGAACGTCATATCGGAGAAACAATCACTAACGAGGGACGGGTACCTCTCCCGGCAATACGGAGAATGCTAATGCCCGGTACCAAACCGATGCGTACTTACCCCCTGCAGGTGTCGATAGCCCGCACGTGCATGCTGAAGATACACCGTATGTCAAGAGACAAGCCCCTATACTCCCCCCTACTTCCACTAGTAGGGTTCCCCCGAAAGGACAAATACTACACTACTCGCGCCCTTCAGGTATGGACTGAGCACTCAATAACCGAGATGGAATCACTATTCGAGGATGGACAGCTACGGACTTATGACCAATTAGTGGAGGACTATGACCTCCCTCCGGGCCAATTCCTGCTACATAGGCAACTCGTAGACAGCAGTCGTCAATACTGGGATTTGACCGAGGGGGAACCTCCGACACATCCGGTACTACACACGATCCTGCTTATGGGAGCGGGTAGACACCTAATTACCTGGCTCTATAAGGCTATCCGGGAACTGATTCTTAAGCCACTATACTCGTTAGGACAGACATGGGAAGACGAAGTGGGAAGGGCATTCAATGATAAGGAATGGGAGAAGGCTCTGGAATATCTCAAAAAGGTTTCCAGAAACGCGTGCTTCAAAAACATACAATTCAACATTCTCCATAGAGCATATCTCACGCCACAACGCCTCCATCGTTTCTATCCAGACACACACTTTGCATGTCCCCGTTGTCAGGCCCCTGAGGTAGGATTCAAACATATGTTTTGGGATTGTCCCACCATTCAGCAGTACTGGAATAAAATACACCAGACACTCCGAGCGACGACAAATATCACGAGCATATCTGCATGGGAGGCATACGCCCTTGGGATATTCCGAAAAAGTGCAGAGCCGCTTCGTATCCCTAGCTATTCTCTTGGCGAAGAGGGGATTGGCCATGTATTGGCGGGCCCCGGAGGGACCCCCGGAAGAAGCCTGGGTGGGTGCGGTGAAAAAGTGGGCGCAGCAGAAGAAGAGGTATTGAGAGATGAGGAAGTGAGGGGAATGCGCAAACACCCCATATCTCTAGAATGGGCACAGCTATTGCATCAATTCAAGCACGAAACCGCACATGCGGAATCACCTGAGGCCTCCCAACCCCAGACGCTACACCTATCCCCGACTGGACCGGCAGAAGTACGCAATAGGATAGGCCCAGGAACCTAAGGCGTGCGCCACGTAAAGGTCATGCCAGTTAACCTCACACACCAAGCCGGGATTACCTGTAGTGCCCCCCCCCACATGCACGCAATCACACTGTGAAGTCTCGCTATAACCAACCGCACAATAGCTCACAGCGATACGCATTCCCGCCGCTCCCTTATAACTTCCCCAGTTCACCCCCAAAGTTAGCAGTTATTACTCTCAACCGGCAGTTCCGAAGCCGGTGATAATTAAAAGGGAACGCATTCACCTCATATCACATTTCATAGCACCTATACATAAATATGGGGATAGACATAACTCCATGACCATGGGAAACTTAACCCAGCTATGTTCTTGAAAGTGTATTAACAAGGTAATTGGACCTGTCAAGAAGGTAATACCCAGAATGTACCACTGATAAATGTTAATTTTATACTGTACGAAAAGTTTTTGCAAATTCGAACATCTGCAGTTATTCCTCTTTTTCAGCAAACACATGTTAATATATTATATCTGTACTATGTCAATTTGTTACGTGAAATGCTAAAACCCAATAAACAAATTTAAACAAAAAAAAAGTACAGCAACACTTGAAAGTCTGAGGTTTATTTAATACAACGTAAATCTATATAAATATTACCTTACTTATACATACATACCTTCCATGT
The DNA here is from genome assembly GCA_963921515.1 of Calotriton arnoldi. NCBI lineage: Eukaryota > Metazoa > Chordata > Amphibia > Caudata > Salamandridae > Calotriton > Calotriton arnoldi. The sequence continues at coordinate 235,750 of CAWUFW010000115.1, forward strand.
ACGAATGTATCTTTATATTTATGACTTAACTCCTAATTTAGCATCTCCAATGGCCTGCCCTATATTTCACCCCATACCTTTCTCAACATATCCTCTACCCCAACTCTCTGACTCATCCCAAACCTCAATCTACTACTCTCTCCAATGTACCACCCTATTTCTCACCCTGTACCTCTCAATATATCCTCTACCTACACTCTCTGACTACTATGATCCCACAAAATAAACCTTTCAAGACTCTTCCCTCCTCTACTCCTACCTTGCATCATCTCAAACCTCTTTTGCTATTCAGATGTTCCAGACAAGCCTTTTTATACCCTTCCCTGACTCTTTCCCCCCTCTGCTCATCCCAAACCTGCCCCTGCTGCTATGTTCTCCAAATAAACACTTTCTACACCCTTCCCTCTTCTATCCCTCCACTATCCTTTTCAATCCAACTAACAGACTCACATGTCCACCGTTCAAATTAATTTCATATTTCCCTATAGTAATTCACCACTAATCCTGTTTGGGTTCCGGGGTAGCGTGCTACCCCTCGAAAAGCGCTGCTATGCCTCATCAGGGGTGCCAAGTGCTATATAAATGTAAACCCCCTCCCTCTTCTATCTCTCCACTATCCTTTTCAACCCAAATAACAGACTCACATGTCTAAAACTCAAATAAATTTCAAATTTCCCTATACTAACTCACCACTAATCCCTTTTGGGTTCCTGAGTAGCTTGCTACTGGCCGCAAAGCGGTTCAACGTCTCGTGAGGGGTAGTAATGGCTATGTAAATGCAATTACAATTTGTCTTTTAAGGTTCCTCTTTGTGGTACAAAATGCAGGGTCTGTCATCCCTGTAGTGGTTTATTAAAATGTTAAGGAAAATCCCAAAAGCTACGATGGGATAAGAACACTGTAACAGCTACATTAGAAATCTTATATAGGAATGTGATGTGTTTGACTAGGGCAAGGGGTGAGCTTTGAAAATAGTTGTAGTCCACGTGATGGTTTTAATGCCTGGATCCAAATGCCAGAAGCTGAACCCTTTATCTGTCAGCAGAGAATGCTTATGGGAGATATGAAGTACTTAATTTGATCCAGTGGGGGCACACGCCACTCATTTTTTTGGATTAGCACTTTTTTTCCTCATTAGACATTTCCATAGAGTAAGAGAGGTGAAACGCACAAAGGAGAAAGAAAGAGAAAAACGGAAAAACTGTCACAAAGGGAGGAAGCAAGAACCTTTAAGAGTAATATAAAAGGGCAGGGAGTGTCTGGTAGTTGATTTAATAGGCATGAGGTGGATGTCAGACTACACAGCCTTGATATTAGGCACGTTGCTGCAGGCTTCTGAGCAGAGCTTTGGGCACTGCCACTTATTATTCTACAAATTAAACACTGGAGATATGTCTCATATCCATTTGCGATATAAAGGAAAGCTAGCTGTTACACTGCATGCAGCAACACTAGCAGTGGATAAAACGTGGGAGCTAGTCATAAAAATGATGAAATTCAAAAACATACTGAGAAAGAAACAATACTACCGGTGTGCACCAGGCTGTTGGAAGCAGTCAAGAGAAGGGTTGTATGTCAGAGTACTGAGTATAAAAATATTATGTCCTAAATAGCGAGAGCCAATTTATTGTGAAGGTAAGTGCGTATAGGTAGGTACAGATTTATTATTCTTAACTCCACATATATACATCGACAAGGTACATAATGTGGAGTTATGAACAGTGGGCCAGATGTGCGAAGCTATTTAGCAGTCACAAAGGCTGTGATCAGGGCCGGACTGGGAACAGAAACCGGCCCTGGGAAACTGCTCAGACGGCCCCCCCTGTGGTGAGGGGGAGTGCAGCCGAGCAGTTTGCGAGGGCCGGTTTCGGCCGATTTTGTTACAGAGGGCCGATATGGCCGACCCCCGGTAACAAAAACGGCCCCCCAGGGGCCCGAAACCGGCCCCCACCCTAGCGGCCCACCGGGGAAACGCCCGGTGCCCGCTATGGCCAGTCCGGCCCTGGCTGTGATTTCCCTACATCACAGGTTTTGCAACTGCTAAATGGCTTTTTTTAATGTACTAAAGCCTTTTTGCGATTCATTAACAGGTTACAGTCAGAAAGCAATTTTTTTGCCATGATCACCCCCATTTTTTGACTGATACTGGTGGTAACTGACTGACTGCGCCCTGCTACCCAAGCCCAGGGTCAGTCCTCTGATTAAAAATGTATATGGTAATTAGGTGTAATTACAATTGGCACGGACACCCTACCTGTAAGTCCCTAGTATATGGTAGGGATGTAGGTTTAGAGGCCCAGCAGCTTTGAGGCACTTAAGTTTGCACTGCTGTCTTGCCTGCCGTCATTTTAAAAGTCAGCCCTGCTTTGCAAGCTGCTTTTAAACTAAAATTACATGCAAATTCGATGTTGAATTTGCAAGTACTTCCAAAGTATTAAACTACCTTATTTTTACATTAGTCACCCCTAAGGTCTACCCTAGTTGCCCCCAGGGTAGGGTTTCAAGTAAAAAGAAGCTGAGAAATTTTAAAAGATGTTTTATATGCCCTGGTGAGGGAAAAACTAACACTTTTGTTTTTCCCGATTTTAGCATTTAGCTCCATAGATTAACATAGGAATACTGTAATACGGTGTAACTACTAACTGGATTGAGCTAAAATAATATTTCAAGGGCCTAAAAGATTGGTAATGATAAATCCAACAGCTTGCCATTGTTTAATTTATCATGACTAATACAGAAAAGAAGTTATAGAACTTTCTTTTCTGTGAGCCAAAATCCAGCCTCTTAGCAATCTCTCCTGATTGGCTAGCCTGTAACAGAATTAGCCAAACTGCTTTGATGAGGTGATAATTGGACTGCACAGAGAGAGAGGTTATCGGATGGGGGGAGATCTGCAGTTACAGAGAACAGGCCAGGAAGGAGACTGGGTAAAGCAAACTGGGAGCAGTTCAAAGCAGTTCAAAGGGAGCAGAATAGTAAGGCATGCCAGCCAGGCCTACCCCCTTTCCTGTACCTCCCAGCCAGATAGCAGCCCCAGGGATGGAATTTCCAGGAGGTCTGGAAGGGGAGTGTTAAGGTAAATGAGCCACACTAGTAGGCTGGCTTAGCCAGGTCTAACTCCCTAGGAGAGAAATTCTCCATCTTGATTTTTAAAGTGCAGTGCTTTGTGGGACAAGATTACGCCACACTTTGGAGAAAGCTGTCATGCTTCTGGACAGCACCCTGTACCCCAATAATCAGGGGTGCCTCCCTGATTGTAGCCCCAGAACATTGGATAAATATATGTGAGAGCTGCATAGCAACTCAGATCTGCTGCCTGAAACTACAAGAAGAAGAAGGACTGCCCTGCTGGAACCCTAGTCCGCACTAAGAATACTGCACTCTGAATGACTGCACCTACTGCACACTAAGGAACTACAGTCCTACAGAATTTGCCTTGCTTCAAAAAGAGAAGGAGTGGACTCCCTGAAAGTAACAGGTTAAAAGAGCTTCACCTGCATCATCTCCACCAAGAAGACACCAGCTGACCACCTTCAGCTGGACTTTTTTTTAAAATGTGTTTATTGGCAATTGAACAAATTACATACTTCCAGCAGTCATATATGTGACAACTTGTATCGTACTGGTGCCATTTGGTTAAATCACATCAAACTTAACAACAAAGCAAAGGGAAGCAATACAGTCTGGTTGCATATTCACATTACATATTAGGGTACACTCTGCTACATCATAGTATTATTATTCAAAGCCCGTTAACTCCCAGTATAGAGGGGTGCGGTATGCCTCGGTAGATAAAACATCAGTGCAGCCACAATATATTCACGTCAAAGGGGTAGCTAAATTTCCTGCCTGGTTCTGGGTCCTGGGCTCGTGGTACAGTGCAATCGTGAGCTGCCTTATAGGCAGACAGCCAATTCAGGAAGGGTCCCCATATATCCCTGGGCCTAGATGCCAGCGGTAACAGTTCCCAAAATATATTTAGCTGTTCCTGACAAAATGTGATGTCTGAGATCCATGCTGCAAGTATTTCGCTTGCTCCAATGTATAGCGACTCTACGTTTCGCCAATAGTAAAATCATGGCCAATAACCTGCGGCCACCGGCTGGGGTCTCCTGAACGTAACCCAGGAGTCCGACCTTGGGTGAGGGGGGTATATTGATTCCCAGCATTTCACTAATCTTTTGGAAGACCTCACTCCAAACTTTTGCCACCAATGGGCAGCTCCAGGCCATGTGGAGGAACCAAGCCTGAGGGGCTCTGCATCTCCAACAGTCCGCTTCGGGGCGTAGCCCCATGCGTTTAAGTTGGATGGGCGTCCTATAAATGCGATGTAGGTACTTGAAATATATAAGACGCAGTTTGTAATTAGGTGAAAGCATCTCTAATTGGCTGCAGCAGAACTGCCACTGGACATCTGATACAGGTTCCTCCAATTCGGAATTCCAACCCTCCAGGGCCCTTGGCAGCACCACCGGGGTTGTGCGTTGCATAGTATTGTACAATCGAGTAATGAGCTTACTGGGGGATGAGTTGGAAAGTGTGAGTTCCAGGGCCGGGAGAGTGTCTGGAGGGGTCGGAAATGTATCATGTAGTTTGCGACAAGTGCCTCTGATACTATAATATAACAGCAAATCTGAGAGACTGGAAGTCACCCCCAGTTCTATTGTAGGAGGGGTTATAAAGGTATCATTAGGATATAAGTCTGCGAATGTGACTAAACCCAGTCTATGCGCCCGCGCAATATTCCCTTTGTCGCCAAGCGCTGGCAGCTGTGGATTTTGGGCAAGTGTAATGGATGGCGCATATAGAATCTTACGTCTTGTCCTTTCGCAGAGGTTGTCCCAGGCCCAACGTAGTGTTTCAGCTGTGTTTAGTGTAGTCGTTTGTCGCCTATAGGATTGGTAAAGAGCCACATGTAATGGTATCGGGGCCACGCTGTCAGATTCAACCGCCACATGAGGCTGGAAAGGAGTCGGGAATATCCAGTGGTGTAGATACTGTGCCTGTGTGCAGAAGGCATACAGAGCTAGATCTGGTGCGCCCAATCCACCCTGAGCCAATGGAGGTGTTAGTATTTCCCACGATATGCGTGGCTGCCTGCCCGCCCACACCAGAGACACCATTAAAGATCTCAGTGTTTTCAAGAAGGCTTGAGTTAGTTGTAGCGGCAGGTTTGCAAATATATATAATAATTTGGGCAGGACAATCATTTTGGCAATTGCAATACGACCGGCCAGTGAGATTGGAAGCTCAGACCAGTTAACAATTTTCCCCTCTGACCTTCAGCTGGACTTTAAAGGATTTGGTCAGGTGCATTCGGAAAACTGCAGTCGCAACTTCCAAGGAGCAACTCTGGAACCTTGGATTTTGTTTATCGACACTTTGAACCCTCAAGAGGAACTTCAGGAAGAAGTTCCAGAAGTTTGGAGCAACCTTTGGAAAAAGCTCCATAAAGTGACCGACCTGATGTCGAGAGTCAAGCCGACTTTGCTTAACCGTGACCCGGCCTGGATTTCAGGTTTGTCCCGCTGAAAGCTCAGGAGCCCACGACTTCCAGGAGTTGACTGGGGGCTCCCGCAAAAAAAAAAAAGACAAAGCTGCTGCGAATCCGGCATGCTGGAGAGTCCCACTTGACGTCGAGAGAAAATCCTCCAGAAAAGTTTCTAAGTGCAAAAGTAAAATTTTGACCGAGGCCTCCTGGTTATTGTATCTAACATGGTCCATCGCATTCAGCCTCGAACTTTGACTTTGTCCCGGTCATGCGTGACCAGATGTCCCAAGTTGGCGATATATGTTTTTAAGCAGTAGAAAGTGTTTATTCTTTAAAAAATTGTATCTCCGGTTACCTATATTGGATATATTGACACAAACGGATGACACAAGGCGCGCAAAGCCCATTGGGCTAAAAGTGTTTCTTCTGCAGGAATCCCAGGGGAATACATAGAAGGAAATTTAATATTACTTTTAGGAACTAACTTTGTGGAGCGTGGTACACTGTGATACCAATAGTTGCCGATAGACACTGTACGGGATACAGCAAGAGACACACTTCTGCTCCGCTCTGAACCTTCGCTGCTCCTGCACCGCTCCCCCTCCTGTGCCGGATTGCCGTGGATTACCGGGGGTTAACGTTCACCCTTGTTACCCCCAGGAGTGGTTGCAGACCGAGCAGGGAGCGGAGGAGGAGGTGTGCTTGAGCTTGTTGGAGAGCCAGCGGGAGGAGAAGGAGTTCATCCTGAGGAGGGCGCGAGGAGTACGCGGCGCCCGATGCTTTGCTCGGGGGAGTCATACCTATCATCGGAGGCAGTGGCCTTTCCCCCTCGGCCGCTAAACTTGGCCTGCGAAGGTCCGAGGCAGCAGGCGAACTACCGTGGTCGACTGATTGGAGTTCGTCAAGCCACAGGTGCAACTGCAGGGGTCGATTATGCCCATTGCAGCAACAGCCTGTACTGGAGACACGAGAGTCTCATCAGACGCCCCCAGACGCTCCAGGTACCTTCCATCTGCAGGTTGGACAGGAAAGCAGGACTGGATTGTGTGGGGAGACAAAGGGCAGAGGGCGGGGGCGCACTAAAAATAACTGGTCAAGGCTGCAGGAGGTGGAGTCGCCGGACCGTTTAGGATTGGGTGCAACTTGTGGCCGGCGTGAGCTCGCCCTAGTGATTGCTTGCCTGCCCGCCACACCTTCAAAGACTTGTATGACCCTAGTACCTGGTTCACTGAGGCATTTTATCCGCTGAAGCATTGGAGTGTATTGGAGTATATGCACGCAGCTCCTGTGGATTATGGAGGTTACAATTGCGGCAACATCAGAATAGCCTACACAATACGTCCAACACACAGATTGCAAGTCTTGCAGTGTGCTCGTGGCCCTCCTGTTGGTAGTATATACCTGAGAAGCTGGTGCACAGCAGGAGGTGAGGTGGCACTGCTGGGTGTGACTTTCTACTTTCCACTTTGTTATACAAATCTCCGGGCAGGTGTCTTCAGACACGGATTGGTGAAAAAAGACACCGGAATACATCTAAGGCGCAACCAAGCACCAGTTTAATATTGAAATGGGGAGGCGGAAACTCCCCCAGCCTATTAAGAAAACAGAAGGGCTGGAACTGGAGAAGTTACCACAAAATAAAGGCGAGGACCAATCTGAGTCTTGTAATGATATGGAGGGACGGGTGACTTGCTCTACAAAAGGGTCAATCAGGAATTACTTTAGCGCTACCAGCGTGCCATTACATAATGGTGCTCTGGTCCCGGTCTGGATGACCCAGGACACTCTTCACCTTTGACGTCCAAATTACATAGTACCAGTCATAATCTACCCTAAGTAGCCGGCATTAACAATCAGCGCTAGCAATCATGCCCGAAGTTAACAGATGAAGATTCAGCTGGGGCCAAACCAAGGCTCCATCAATTGAGACAGAGAACCTCAAGCTCTGCTACTGCCTTCAGCTCGATTTATAACAAGAATAAAGTGGATCAAGTAAGTACTACATTGACCTTGGTCTCTAAGATCGGTGACAAAGAAACTTGTATTCAAATGGCTGAATTAACAACTAATAAAATCTTGGTAGCCGCCAAGTCCTTCAAAGTAATGATTCCGGAAGTTAACGTGTCTCACCGTTACTCACAAATGTGAAATCCCCTTCAGCAACTAACTTATTTATTTATTTATTTTGAAGGTTTTATATAGCGCGGACAAGACCCATTGCGGGTATCAGAGCGCTTTACAGGCATATATAGGAAACAAACAGTTCAATGTCGCACACAATAGTAATACAAGTTATATACAGAGCTCATGTGAATTTCGATAACAGAATAGATTTCACTTCTTTTTTGAAAGAGACAAAAGACGGATTGAGTCTGGTTTTAGTGGGCAGTTCATTCCAGATCCTGGGCGCCATGCCTGAGAAGGCCCGGTTATACGTTTTCTTTTTGGCTAAACATTGCGGTTTCAGTAGAAGGTTATTGGAGCTCCTGGAGGATCTGTTGCCACAGGAGAGTACTAGTTTCTGTGCCAGGTAACTTGGAGTGTTGTGATGTATGGCCTTGTATGTCAAACATGCGATTTTTAAATGGATCCTGGCTTCAAAAGGTAGCCAGTTGAGGGCTCGAAGGTCAGGGGAGATGTGACAGTTTCTTTTAGAGCCTGTGATGAGTCTCGCTGCTGTGTTGATTGAGGCTCTAAGGGGGGCAGTCGTTGATCTGGGGAGACCGTAAAGAGAAGCACTCCCGTATTCCACTCTTGGGATTACTAGTGCTTAAACCGCCAGTTTGAAGTCATTTGCGGGAAGGAAGGGTTTGAGTTTTCTCAAGGTGTTCATCTGAAAGTTTGCTCCTTTTGTTGCGGTGCTGACGTGTTTCTGCATGTTTAGATTTTTGTCAAGAGTAACTCCCAATGATTTCGCAGAGTCGATGATGAGGGGTTGGCAGTTGAGTGCTGTTAGGTGTTTCATCCAGTCTTGAATGATGGTCGATTGCTTAGGGGGAGCGATTAGGAGGAATTCGGTTTTAAGAGTGTTTAGTTTCAGATGGTTTTCGGCCAGCCAGGTCTGGGTTTTCTGTAGCGTTAGATCGAGAGATTTGATGTCCTCTGGTGAGTGGATTTTTAAATAAATTTGTGTGTCGTCTGCGTACATGTGATAGTGGACCTTAGCGGAGCTGAGAATTTCGGTGAGTGGTTCCATAAATAGGTTGAAAAGTGTTGGGGAGAGGGAAGATCCTTGTGGGACTCCTAAAGTGACTGGGACGGACTTAGACAGAGATCGATTAACCTTGAATCTTTGGGATCTATTGTGCAGGAAGGAGCTGAACCAATTTAGAACTGATTCAGATAGACCCATTCTTTGCTTCAGGAGGTCTAGCAAGTTGTCATGTTTGACGGTGTCAAAGGCCGATGATAGGTCCAGCTAGATTAACAGAGAAGCTTCGTTTTGATCAAGGATTTTTAGTGCCTCACCCATTATATGGGTCATGGCTGTTTCAGTACTGTGCCCCACCCGGAAGCCAGATTGGAATTGGTTCAGTAGATTGAATTGGTCTATGTGGTTGTTAATCTGTGTGTTGACACATTTTTCTAAGAGTTTAGCTAGGGTAGCAATGTTGGAAATTGGGCGGTAGTTATTTAGATCCGAGGGGTCAGCCGTTGGTTTCTTTAAGATGGGAGATACCTGTCCAGATTTGAGGATTTCTGGGATGTTTCCTTGTTGGAGAGAGGTATTTATAATCTTGGCCCATATGGGCAGAAGCAGAGGAATGAAGTCCTTTATGCAGTTAGAGGGGAGGGGGTCTGTGAAGTGGTTGGAGGGATTAAGAGACGTGAGCGTTTTTAGTATAGCTTCTTCGGGGTAGGTGTTGAAGGAGGACCAGGAGGCGTTATTTTTGAGGTCGAGCTTTGGTGAGCCTATAGGTAAGGTTCCTGGGTAGGATGGTGCTATGTCTATGTGGGTGTCTGTGTAGGTTCTTAAGTCGTTGAGCAATTCAGTCTTTATCTTTTCTGTCTTCATAGCAAAGAAGGAGGCAACAAATTCTTCGCAACTGGGTAGTGAGTCTGTGTTAGCTTGGGGGGAGGGTGTATCCTTTGATTGCGATTTGATGAGTTCAAATAGTTTTTTGGGTCGATTCTTGGCTTGGTCTAGTTGGTTGCTGAAAAAGTGTGCTTTTGAGCGTCTAATCGTCCTGTAGTATGAGTTTCTCGTGGTTCTTAGGAGAGTGAGGTGTTCGGAGGAGGGAGTTGACCTCCATTGTCGTTCGATTAATCTTAGGGATCTTCTGTCCTCATTGAGTCTACCGTCGTACCATGGTTTAGAGTCTTTTGTGGAGGATCTCTTTAATTGTAGGGGAGCGATTTTGTCTAGAACCAAGTTTATGGAATGGAAGTAGTGTTTGGTCAGATCTTGAACATCTGCTAGTCCTTCCGGGGGGAGCAAGATATTGGGGCTGAAGTTTATGACTAGATCTGCACCGACATTTTTTAGGTTTCTCTTCCATATTTTAGTTCTCGTGGGTTGGACAGAGAGTAATTTTACTGGCTCGTGGATGAGGAATGTGATGATGTGGTGGTCAGACCAGTCGCATGAGATGATCGATTCAAGCTGAATGGATTCAGCCTTGGAGATGACTAAATCTAGTATTGAGCTTTATCATGTGTGGGGCTGTTACAGATTTGGGTGAGGTTGAGGTCCGCGAGGAAAACTTTGAGGCTATTGACCGCTGCGTCATTGAGGTCATTCCAGTGGAGATTGAGGTCTCCGAGGAATATTTGAGTATTTTGTTGTCCCGCTTTTGTGGAGACAATATCCATGAGTTGCTCGATGAAGGTGAGATTATCTCCTGGGGGGTGGTAAAAAATGTGCAGCGAGCATACTGGTTTGTTGTTGCTCGTGATATCTAGACAGAAGTATTCACAGGAGGATAAGGCAGGTGAATGGGAGCGGATCACTGAGAGATTACATCGATGTATGCAAGCAATTCCGCCCCCAGGCCTATCCGTTCTATCTAGTCTGGTGATAACATGGTTGGGGGGTACTAATATATCGAGGATGGGTGTAGCTGACTCATTTAACCAGGTTTCGGTCAGTATTAGTAGATCTGGATCATGGTTGAGTATGAGGTCAGCTATATCGGTTGCATGTTTTGAGGGCGATCTACAAATTAGGAGTATGCATTTAAGATGTGCTTTGCTTGAGGTTGTGCTGGGTTCTTGTGTGATGGGGACTCGCGTGAGATTAAAGTCAACTATACCTCTTGCATTGTGTTTTGAAACTCGTACTAAATCATTTGTCATGAAATGTGCACCTAAAAAGGCTAAAACCAGAACCTTTTTATTGGGGGGAGAAGAAATTGAGAAAGTTCCTTTCTTTACCTACCTCAGGATACTGTTTGATGTTAATTTTAATTGGAAACATGCCTTAGATATTAGGATTATGCAATTTCAAAAGTCGATTGATGCAATCTTTAGATTTGCTAAAAGGCTAGGAGGCAAACCAACTAAGGAGATCTTATGTATCTATAAGAGCAAAATCCTTTCTGCAGCAACTTTTGGGGCTGGGGTCTGGGGATATGTAAATTGTAAATCATTGCAAATAGTAGAGAATACGTTTCTGAGAAGACTTCTCTCAGTACCCCAGAGCTCCTCTGTTTTATTCTGTCACGAGGAAGTTGGTCTGAATTATTTGAAAGACTGTATTGCGATTCAACCGCTGTTGCTCTGGCAAAAATCTGGAAAAACCCTGAGGCTGCCCTTTGTAGAACAATATTGACAGACTGCAAGAAGTTGGACAATAGTTTAGACATACCTTGGCTTAAGTATGTCAAAATGTGTTTTTCCAAAATGGGTGTTTCAGAACATTGTACAAACCCCGACACATTACAAAATGTATCGTCTGCTACTATAAAGTCACTCTTTCTCCAAAGTTATACCCAGGCTGGCCTCACAAGTAGAGAGATCAATCAGTTAGAGTGTCATTCGCAACCACGAAGAGAACCTGCCTTGTACTTCCGAATTGATCTAAATGAAAGAAGGAAATTTTTGTTGACAAGGCTGCGGCTAAAAATAATACACTTCTTAGTTGCCTTCCCTATTCAAGACTCGTGGTTTCCCTCACTCCCAGTTTGCCCGTGTGATAACTTCTCATTGCAAAGCACTATGCACTTTATTCTTTTTGTAGATTTTATTTCCCTCAGAGGAAGCGGTTTATTTGTCCATTATTACTTGCTGCAGGGATTGCGAATCATAATATGACAATGGAGTTTTTACTTTCCTAGGTACAGCTGAGATAATACACTGTATTTTAAATGATCTCTTTACTGCTTTTAAAATCCGAAGCAAATACTAATTGTTTCTAAAACTGTAATTATTGATCGTGTTGAAATATTGTTTTATTATAAAATGAAATTATGTGTGTACAAACTTTTATGGCTCTTTTAGAGTCGAAATAAAGTATTTCTGACTCTGACCTCTTGCATTGTGTTTTGAAACTCTGTGAGTGTTGGAGGGGATGGTTTGGATTAGGGAATGAATGGGCGGGTTATCTGAGTGTGCTGTGTTGGGAGTGGGAGGCGGGAGATCATAGGAGCTGAGTATGGAGAGTATGTCTTTAGTTGATAAATGATTGATCCTCCGGATCGGACGAGTTGAGGCATTAGGATACGGTACTGTATTCCAGATCATGGGCTGTGGGCTTGATGGGCGTTCGTGGAGCTGATGGGTGAGTGTGGAGAGGTCACTGTGGAGGTTTATGTTAGTATCTTGTTCAAGCCGACTGACTTTGGGTTGGTGTAAAATCAAGTCGTGTAGAGTTTGGATGTCGTCTTTGACTTGTTGTAGTGCTAGTAATATCTCGTCAAGTCTGGGGTCCGATATGGGTGGTGACTTGAGTAATGAGTTGGCTATGGGTAGGGGAGGTGAGCTTAGGCCATGTGTGAGGTCTGAGGTGGAATCGTGGTCAGGGTCGATGTCGTGCGGGCAGGTCGTGTGGATGTCAGGTGGGGGGGTGACGTGGGGGGGTGGAGTGGCAGGAGGTGATGGGGTGTGAGACGGGTGGATGTGAGGTGTGGTTGGGACAGTGTGGATATTGATGGTGTTAGGAATGGGGATGGGCTTAGGAGAGTGTAAATCCTCTCTCTGGTTATGAGGCGGGTGTGAGTGTGGTGTAGTTGAATGAGTGTTTAGTGTAGTGGGAGGGGGAGTATTAAAGGTGTTGGGGTAGAGTTGGAATTAGGAGAATGTACGTCATCTTCAGAGGTGTCTGTTGGGTCTGGGATAGGTGTGAATGCCGGTTGGGTCATAGGAGGGGAATGGCTAGAAGGGGAGTCAGGCGGGGAATTAGTAGGCGTACTGAGATTGGGATCAGCTGGAGTGGGGGTATGTGATCTTGCTACTTTATCCTTGATAAGCGGGAAGATGTTGTCTAAGAGGTTTAAGCTACGGTCCGAGGATTGGATAAGGATGATCCCATTATGATAAATGGTGATTGTTGCTGAGGCTTTGTAGATTGGGGAGGGGATGATGGAGATCATGAGTCCATGTGCTGTTTTTCTGGTGGAGGAGGTCGAGAGCATGGCGAGAAACGCTTTTCTCCATTGGGCTCTTTGCTTGGTGTAAAAAAATGAAGTCGTTAGATATGTAACCTTTGTTTGTAGACAGGTATGAATCTGAGATTAGGGTTTCGGGGTGTGATTTTAGCAGTTTATGTTTAAAGCATTTGGCTGCTTTTTTTGTAATGTTGGGGGGGTAATTAATGGTGTAAGTATGTGGTCCCAAGCGCTCCATTGTGTGATTGGCGAAGTTAGTGTGGGGAGAGCAGGGAATGGGTAGAGCGTGAGGAAGGTTGATAAAAGGTGAGAGGGGGTGGGGGAGGGAGTGTGGGATTGGGGTGCGGTTAAGAGGAGGTTAAGGTGGGGAGGAGGCATGGTTGTTGACTTATGCCTTTGAGGGGGGGAAAATTCTTATCAGTAATACAGCTACAAATTCACCATCTATTATTGCATCTATGACTGGAAGTAAAAGTACTACAGGTCAGGAGCAGGCAAATCTCTTGAACCAGTATTTAGCTGCCATGGAAGCACAAATAGACGACACGCTTAGTCAAACTCCGATAATGAAACAGAGGGCTTGTAATTACTCTCCTGTTTCAGATTTGGTCTCCCAAAAGATTTCAACGTAGGTGGACATAAGTGCCTTTCAGGATACAATGGCCAGGGCGCTTCTCTGGCAAGCAGGTAAAATGGAACTTCAGCTATATTTGCTTCAGTCACTTGCAAAACACTTTGGATATCTAGGGAGCATATTAACACAATTGGACTTTTAAATTAAGTACTTTGGAGTTGGAGAAACTTTGCCCATGTTCCCCTATTATCAATAAGCTTAGCGCCCTTCTAGAGGTATTACGTGTATTGGTGAAGGGCATTAAGGACAATACTTCAAGGGTGGACATACCCTCTCTGGGAACAAGTTACACATCAGAGGAGTTGATCTGTGCAATGAAGGGGGATCAGGGGGCTGAGTCATTAGCACTTCAATCTAATACAGTTTGCACACAGTTAGAGGTAGATGCGGACATACAAGTAGGTAAGCCTGAGCAGGAAAGGAGATTGATGCCCAGAGAATCCGTAATCGTAGGTGATCAAGCCCCCGGTCTTCAAACTTTCAGCTCAGCAGATATCCCTGCAGGGGCAAGTCTTTCAAGGAGGGCAAAAAAGAAACTAGAAAAGCAAACTAATAAACAACACCTATTAAAAAGAGCAACACCTATCTATCATCAAGTAACCCCACCAATGTATACCCAATATTTGGGCAGATGAAGATGGTTGAGTCTCAGCAGATATCTCCTAAAGATGTGGAACTGCCCAGCCGGTCAGGTCACAAGAAAGTAAATCTACAGGTTGACCTGCCTATAGAAATGGCTCCAGGGATACCTACCAGGTCTTAATCTTGGCCCTATGGCTGATACTCCTGTGCAAAACCCCAAAACTTTAAGGATGTAAGCACACAGGTAGCATGGATGGGGACGGAAATACATGGGCCATGTTCAACTCAGGGCTATAACCAAAGGACTACAACTGGGGATCCCACCTTAGGAGTTAAGTTGGTGGAACCTTGCAGGTCAGACAGTCAGGGCTATATTTCAGGGTCGAATATCCAGATTCCCCCAAAGAGAGTAATACTTCTGGATCCCCAAAAGTCACTTGGGGAAGGAACACAGCCTGGGGCCTAGAATCTTGAGCCAATTAACTTAAGTAGCAATCAAGGCTTCAGTCATCTACGACGGATCTCGAATCGGGGGCTTCTACATAATTGCAACATAGCAGAGGGAACAATGGAATACATAGATTCCCTGCTAACCAACCCTGAGCCGTTACGATCCACCCAACTGGATAATAGAGGGGCGATTGCTAGCAATCCCCCCGAAATAGTCTTTATTCCCAGGCACTGACCCAAGGGTTCTCAGGACAAGCACCTGCTGAGACTTTGCAGCCATATCCCTGCTCTTAAACACATTACCTGGGAGGACTTGTTATGGGTAAAATTTGACCCTCCATGTTTGAACAATACAGGGGATGTCTTGAGAACAGCATGGAGGAGTGTGGTGTTGAGAGATGCAGTGTGGGGAGAAAAAGAAATCTTTGCTGATTGGGGGATTGAACCGGAGAAACCTATTCCCCCGAAGTAGCCATATGTTTTATTGAATCCGCCCATAGGACAGCAAATACAAAGCATACTTAAGAGCTCATTAGGCGAAAGTAGAAGCTGGGAATTAGAGGAAATCAAAAGAGCAAGAGCACTGACGATTGTGCATTTGCTGAATCAGAGAGAGGTGAGATTCAGTCCTATAAAAAGCGTTGGGCAGGAGTCAGGGTGATTGACAAATTGAACACATATAACACTGGGCCGCAAAACCAGCGTCCTAATAAACCCGCGGGGCCCACGACAATCAGTACAAAAATCTAACTTTGAGTTCTCTATAATTTCATGGGAAGTGGCAGGGCTTAAAAAACTCACTGAAAGCAGAGAAGGGCGGCTTTATTTTGGATACCTGTGATATCCTCTGCTTTCAAGAAACTTGGGCCCAGGCCCCTACGGCTTTACCAGGTTTCCATGAGATTTTTTTTCTACGGCATCTCACTTTATTCCTTTGGGCGCCCGTCGGGGGGTCTATCAATTTTTATTAAGCATGCAGCCAATCTAGCAGCCACGGTTCTTGACAACAATTGTAAGGCAGTCCAAGTTGTTTTCATACACGGTTTGAAAATCAACAGTAAACAAATGGACTTGATTGTGGTTAACTGTTATCTGAATGCTTCTAGGAAAGCAAGGACAGAGTTGGTAAGTCATTTCCTTGAAAGCCTTGAAGAACTCCTCTTAGACCATCCCCACAGCAAATGTATTATTACTGGAGATTTTAACATTAGGGGCTGGGGAAGTCTATTATTGGAGCCTCCAAGGCAAGTGTTGGTTATCGAATTAATGATTTTATGAAGCTCCACAATTCAGTATCAGCTCAGTCAGAATTTGAGGTGAGAAATAAGGAGCGGATATTCCCCCAACCTGTAAAAATGTATCGACCATTGACTATACTTTTTCATCTGAAGGTTTGGCTGCCCGACTGGGTCACTTTGACATATCAGTTAGATCAGAAAGTGACCGCAACCCATTAAAGAGCACGCTGAGTCTTACAGTGCAATCAGCGGACAAATTCATCAAGGTATGCACCTCAACAGGGTAAGAGACCGCGAAGCTAGTCAGAAGAATTAAGTGGCTGTCCAATTATAAACCTATGGTCAATACCTGGTTAAAAGCATTGGAGCTCACTTTAACTTCAATTCAACCAGAATGTGCCCTACAGGAGTGGGGAAGGTTTATGGAGAACTTACGAAAGCAACTATTGGAACAGGAGGGTATGCCCAAATTTCAACGGGGGGGCATAAATTAGCGAGGCCCAGTTATTTTTGCAAGGCAATCATCCTCTCCAAAAGATCGCTTCATAAAGCGCAGCATGCTCATCGGTGCTATCCATCCAAAACTTCAGCTGCAGCAGTAAAATTGGCCAGAAGGTTACACAAAAAACTGCTTGGGAGGAACTGAAGGAAAATAAAGATAAAGAATGGGTCACAGTCTTTCAGTTATTAAAGGACTCTAATCAGGTGCGATTCTGAGCCCATATTAATAACTAAAAAACAGTATTACTATTAGGGAAAATTGAGTTTCCGAAGCAGCTTGGGTGCAGCATATTGTTGAGCTGCATGTGGATCAGTTTGACAACTTACCAGTCGCTGGTCAGTCTGTAACTTCAATTCCAATCTTTAAAAAAATTCGTAGGCAACCGAGCCAGGTCCACAACGTTAAGAGGATTCGATACATGGGCTGGGACAGCCTGAGAAAGAGTGCCAGTTGGATCTGGCAGTCTAACAAACAGTAAGAAGGTGGCAAAAGTATTAAAACTGTTGAAATCTGATTGAGGCCCAGGCCCGAACGGCCTTCCAGCTGGCCTTTTTAAGAATGCCCTTATAAGTTGGGCCACAGTGCATTCAGCACTCTATAACTATTCTTTTCAAAACGCTGATATACCAGAGGCCTGGAGAGGATCCGTTTTATGCCCCCTATTTAAGAGCGGAGATCAGACTCTAGCCACAAACTATAGATCGGTTACCCTATTTGACATTGAGGCAAAAGCTTATGCCCAAATGTTATTAGAACATTTAGAAGCCTGGGTAGCTGAGGAGGACATTTTGCCTTTTTTTCAAACAGGATTCAGGGCTGGGGTATCCACTGTAGACAATATTCAAGCTCTTTCAGTCCTCAGGTACCATGCCCTTCAGAAGAACAAGCCACCTCTCCTGTGCTGTTTTATAGATTACAGTGCAGCTTTTGATAGGGTGGAAAGGGCCACCCTCAGGAGGAAGCTCGCAGCTTGTGGTATACTGTCAAATCAACTAAGAGCTATCATCTCATTACACACAAAGACTTGGGTTCAGGTGAAAACTGGCTCATCGGCGGTTACACGGAAAGTTGAAACAAACCGTTGGCTAAAACAGGGCTGTGTTCTGGCTCCTATGCTGTTTAATCTGTATACGACTGATTTAGGGAAAGTACCAGACGCCTGTAGTTTAGTTCCTACAAAGCTAAATTCGGTCTGCTTGCAAATAATTTAATACGCTGACGACACTGTGGTCATGGATCACACTAAGTCGGGTTTGCAAAGGGCTTTGGACGTCTTGACTAGATTTTACTAGACTAACCACCTACAGATGAATCAGTCCAAAACCAAAGGCCTGTTATTTAGCGGTTACTGGTGGAAGAAAATGGCAACTTGGCAATTGGATGGTAAGACCATCACTACAGCTAGGCATTACAAGTACTTGGGTGTGTGGTTCAGCGTAACTGGCTCAGCCATAGCCCAAGTAAAAGACCTTAAAAAGAAGGCGGCAGCCATTACATATGGGATTGACCAATTAAATTGCTTATTAAGTAGTGCCTCTGCTGCCCGTATCTTAAAAGTAACACAGGCAACCTTAACCCCAGCCCTGCAGTAATGTCATATTGCCTATTCTGGCGCATTGGACGTTACTCTGGAGTTATGTCACATCAGAGCATACAAAAAACTATTCCACCAACCACGACATGTCCGACTCTCTAGGTTAAGACTAGAGCTTGGGCTAGTAACTCAATCAATCGAGTGTAAGGCATACATGTTTAAATATTACATCAAGTGCAAGACGACTCCTAAGAACTTGATAAAAAGACTTTTGAAAACCATCTATGAAAACCCAGGTAACCCCTGGTCCTTCCAACTAAAATAAGCGATCATGTTATTCAAAATTGAAGTTTCTGCCTTTGGGGATGCCGCCATTCCACATTCTGCATGGAAGACAGCCATTAACAAGCAAATGAGAGTGGATTACTGAGAACAGGATTTACTTGGCGTTGATAGCCGAGGGTTGGAGCAACCGCTAAAGGATTCCTATCATGTTGGGAAACCACAAACATATTTCTTGGACTCCATCAATGCAGCTGCTCGGGCTCAAATCCTTTATGTAAGACTACTCGCGTTACCAATAAGGGATTTTCACCTGCAATGGGCTGGCTCTGGTGTTGGTAATAATTGCAGGTTATGCCACATTATCAAGAATCATGGTTTAATTTGCTATGCTGCTGCCCAGCTTTAGATCAAAAAGAACAATTGATGGACAGAATGCAGAACAATGTCATACATTCACCCCAGTACAGAGATCTGGCCTAAATCCATTGTTTTTTTGCTCACCATGCCATTACAGTTTGAACCCAGCCATATGCAAATCAGTCTTGACCCTGCGCCCAATGGGAACAGTCCAGCCCGAACTGCCAGGCCAGGTCCTCCCTGGACTAGAAACAAACATCCTAGGACCGGTTTCGGGGTTTCACCCCTCATCAGCCAGGATAGCTTGACTCCAGTAGCATGGAGAGCACGGGACCCACATCTGGGCATACCCGTCCCAATCGGGGTGACAAATGCAAAAAGAACTATTGATGGACAGAATGCAGAACAATGTCATACATTCAGTACAGAGATCGGGGCCTAAATCCATCGTTTTTTTGCTCACCATGCCATTCCGGTTTGAACCCAGCCATATGCAAATCAGTCTTGACCTTGCGCCTAATGGGGACAGTCCAGCCCGAACTGCCAGGCCAGGTCCTCCCTGGACTGGAAACAAGCATCCTAGGACCGGTTCGGGGTTTCACCCCTCATCAGCCAGGATAGCTTGACTCCAGTGGCATGGAGAGCACGGGACCCACGTCTGGGCATATCCGCCCCACTCGGGGTTACAAATGCAAAAAGAACAATTGATGGACAGAATGCAGAACAATGTCATACATTCACCCCGGTACAGAGATCTGGGCCTAAATCCATAGTTTTTTTGCTCACCATGCCATTCCAGTTTGAACCCAGCCATATGCAAATCAGTCTTGACCCTGCGCCCAATGGGAACAGTCCAGCCCGTCCATCATCTCCTTGTGTTTGCTTTGCCCAGCTTTAGATCAGCAAAGGCGATTACTGTTAAACCGATTTTTTGGGCGGAGGGAGGATGTACCTGTGTACAGGCATCTTCTTTTTGCTTTAATAGCAGATCACCTGGGGTGCTGCGCTAAATTTGTGAACATTTTAAATCAACTTTTAACAAAAGTACAGGCCACAGCCCTGCCTCTGAAACAGCGGCAGACGTTAATTACATCATTTGCAATATCCGCTGGGAAACCTGCATAACAGTTGGGGTGTTAGTAAGATCTTATTTGGAGAATTGTGTTCTCAGAATAATGTGTGCTCGTTTAACAGGTTGAACCCCTCTTTGTATGAATGTCTTTGCATTTTGTATCTAGTTTGGTCTCTTTCGGTAGGTTAACTATAATGTATTAGCAGCAAAGTCGTAAAGAGTTATTACTATTCTAGTTATTAGTGTTAGATACTTTAATGCATAGGTACCTTAAGGAGTAAGCAAGAGTATGGGATTTAAGATTGCCCTAAACGAAGACTATATTGGGCGTTTCTTTGGGTATCCTCGCATTTTGCATCTCCCCCTTGGAGAGGGAGATACCAGGAGGATATGCTGGAGCTGAAAGGAGTGATAGTTCTAGTCAGCACAAAGCACAGGGGGGTATGCTGGAGGTACTAGGAGGGATAGTTCTAGTCAGCACAAAGCACTTTTTCCTTCTATACAGTATTGTTTTATTGGTGTATATTCAAAGGCATTATGTGACATTTTATATAGTTCACCGCATTTATAAAACAACTCAATGTATACATTGCTTACTTCGTACTGTGAACAACTTCTTACATTGACTCTGAATTTTAGTGGTTATGTGATTATGTTTTATCTCAAGAATGAAATTGTACATATTAGACCTGGTTAGATCTATGCACCCTGCATTTTAAACAATGTATATTGCTCAGATTACCCAACCAATGGAACTTTGCAAATTTTATTGTTAATTAAGTATTTTTAAAATTCGGTGCATCAGGTCAATTTTTCCTTTTAAATTGTTATGGTTTAAATTAACTATACAATAAACTTATTACTTACTTACCTATATTGGATTTTAGTCGTTTAGATGTCATTTTAATCATAAAAATATTTCCAATATTTATAAATTGATTTGGGATTTTTATTGAGTGTTGTGTCTTACTTATGTAATGTATTGCTGTTTTTAAATGCTTTACCCACCTGTCTCCTAAGTTAAGCATGCCTGCTTGTTGCCAGCTACCAAGGGTTGAGCAAGGCAATAATTTATTGAGACCTTATCTGGACCTTATATTGCGTTGGTGGCCTTATTGCTAGTGGTAGGTGCATACTTACCCAATAATCCACTTTCCAACAGTTACCAAATCCCAAAATAGGTCTAGAAATGCATTCCAGATCGAAATTGGGAAGGAACATGTTTAGGGAGTTCCTTTCAAATTGGGATTCACAATGCTATCCATCAATGGTCTGCGATAACCGATTTCTAAAGTGGGAGGGGTCCCCATGGAACCTTTTCCACTTTGTGAAAGTTAAAAAAGGTTTGTTTGGGGGTGGCCAGTGATCCAGTAGACTACTGGCAACTCCTAAATAAAAAAATATCAGTACTTTTTTCCTTATAATGCCTCCCAGTTTCCTTTAAGTAAAAAAGGCTGCATTAAAAAAAAATGCTTTATTTATATACAATCACAGACATGATGGCTGCTGACCCCAGCAGGCCAACATTCCGCATGATGGCATCCTCATGAATACTGACTAGGTAAGTTGGATTGTGACTTACTCCGAATAGTGATTTTGCATCCAATCTAAGAGTACATTGGCTGATTTGCAAAACCAGATTCAATTAGCAAGTCAGTGCGCAATTTGCAATCACTTATTGCAAATCGATCCCTTGTACATCTGGCCCAGTAAGTCTAAACTTACATATATATAATTATCTTAACAATATGTTGATTGTCGATATTTAGTCCACAATAGTTTGATACCACAATATTTAATACTCAATTGTCTGGTGGTATACCCAAAGGGAGAAGTCTTTGGGTCTAGGAAATTATATGACTCTTAATACTGAGAGATTCTTACCACAGGGGTCTTAAAACTATTTCAGGTATTACATAATAAGTAATTCACCAAATATCTGCAAGTTATGAAGGCAGTAAGATTATCTGCAATCCATGGAAGAGATGTTGGTGCAATGGCTCTAGTGTCACATACATTAAGGTAAACACATTTCTAACCTGTACCATGCCCTTATGTCATTCACATGAGTTCTAATGACCTACAAATAAATTTTCACATTTATCTGGGACATATTATGAACCTGTCATATGTAAATAATTCCTCAACCTTTCAGAGATAGATTCGAGTTATATAAATACCTCAATACAATAAAATAAATTAAAAAAGAAAGTGATGTAAATTAACATTATTGTTCCCATATACACCTAGTATGACATTCAATACTACAGAGGACATAGGAGAGTACAGTAGAGTCAAACAATTAAGGCCCGTTTTGTATGCTTATGAAACATTATACCTTCTTTAGCAGGTCTTCTAATCTTCGGAATAGTGAAATCTTTCAGTGGCTGCTTTTCCAACCTAGCACCTGGGAGAATGTTCATGTTTCCTGAGGAGGTTAGCATTTCCAGTATTTTTCTGGTATTACTGCTTTCTACGATTTTGTTATCCACCTGAAAAAATAACTGGCATTGGTAAATTATTCTCAATTGCTCAATAATTAGAATACTTTTAGTTTCCTAGTTGTCAAACTATGTATCCTGACAATCTACATACTACATACTCCTATGACACATATCACCATAGCCACCTGAGCAGGTCATTTTTCCCACCAGCATCATATTAGCGAATGACCCAGCCACCCTTTTAAAACATTTTAATTCTAGAGGAAGTGAACAACGCTCACTAAGCAATGCGGATGAGGTTCCTCTAAGCACCCATCTGAGGAGGACACTATGTCCGGAAAATAAGTCAATAGGTATATACAACATAGCCCCACTTTCCTAGATCCTACAGCACTAGAGTTTGGAGGCTATTCAAATGGCAGCAAACTTTATGAAGTTCAGGGGGAGCACAGACACTGCATATAGCAGACTTAAACAAGCATTATCGATTCCATTCAAAAGACTTTATTAGGTATGTATAAACAACCATAAAAGCAGTTACAGTGATAAAACGGTTGCAGGCAATTAAAACCTATAAAAACAGTCCGAAAGGAACCGTACTTAGGAATAAATAAATAATTTCCACCATATTCCAAAAAAGCAATTATTACACATGAAAGCTTCAGAATTTCATCATTTACAGTACAATACTTTTACGTACATTAATTTCTTTATAATAAAAAGTGCAACGTTAAAACAGGCCCGCTATCATTCAGATCAAGCATAAATTTCAGGGCAACAATATCTGATCTAATATTCCGCACTACCAAGAGGGGTTTTAAATAATAGCGCCTAAAATTAGAATAAAATTCACAAAATAGCATAAAATAAATTGTGCTTTGCTTACTCAGCTCATCACAGGGACAGGAGATCGTATCTGGGGGGGACAAGATTTCATAGTGGGAAAAGCAACTAAATGATAGACAATTCCAAGTCTGAATCTGGTTAGTACAAAACTGTGCAATGGATATGTAACCCTGGTTATATAACTTTGGCAGCCCTTATCCAACGAAAGTGACTGATAAAATCTAAGAGTTTGCTTCCCCCCTTCGGACTTCATACAAGATACCCTTCATTGGTTCATAAAGTTATCTTTAATAAACATTTTAGTGCGCGTGGTCACCTGTGAGGGATAAGATAGGATTGGCATCTTAAACAGACTACTATAGGTAAAATTAATATAGCCTAACCAGGGAATACGCAGTGCTTTATCCAGGGACAGACAATCTAAAATGACTAACTTGGTAAGGCTAGTCTCATCTTTGACCCATATGGGATGCCAGAGCAGCAGGGGGCTTAGTGTAGTTAAGTCCACTAGATACTGTAGCCCTACCTCCCTATGAACAATATCGGTGGAAGCAGAGGTGGGTAGGCATAAATAACGCTTGAGGAAATGATTTTCCTCAACCTGCAAAGCCTTGCTATTCCAGAAACCTCACATGCCAGCCCCATAGGTAGCAGTGGCAACTGATCAGGCCTTGTATATGGCTAACATTTTTAATTGGGCCAGAGCCCAACTTCGCTGAAAACCTGAAAATCCCATGGGCACTTCTATTCATCTGAGTTCGGACATTGGTGATTTTGTGTAACCAGGACCCATTACCTGCAAAAGAGATCCACAAATAACAAAAGGTATCAACCGTGGCTGCAGGGGTATTGTCGATGTGAAAGGTTCTGCATTTGTTTGGCTTGGTCCCACAGATCATAGTATACGTTTTGTTTTTATTAACCACCAGTTTTCTTGCAGAAATAAAATCCCCAAAGGTATTCATTAATCGCTGTGTGCCCACCGGGGTCCTTAACAGCAAAACTGCATCATCCGCATATCATAACCCTGGTATGGGACTCCCGTCAACTCGTGGGGCATCTGCTTGAATCACTTGTAGGGCCTTGTCCACCCCATTAATAAACAGGGAGAACAGTAGTGGAGCAAGGACACAGCCTTGCCGAATGCCTCTTTTCACATTAAATTTCGTGATGCATTCACCCCGAGAGTCAAAACATACTTTGCTCGTACATAAATTCTCGTACAGCTTTGCTAGAAAGCAAATAATCAGTCTAGGTGCACCAAGGGTGAGCAACGTTGGCCAGAGAATAGAGTGATCACATAGATCGAAAGCACTGCTCCGATCTGCACAACAGTACAATTTACCACCTTTAGCACAAGTGTATTTATCTATTAGCAGATCCAGATTCACACATTGCTCTAGGGTCCCCACACCTTGTCTAAAGCCAAACTGTGCAAGGGGAAAGTATAGAGTATTCACATGCCCACTCTTCTTATCTCTTTAATAATACCTTATTCATTACTTTTCCGATGAATCTAGAAGCGATATTGGGCAATTGTTTTTCGGTTCAGATTTACTGCCCTTTTTGTAGATGGGTATAATAATAGACGTAGCCAATGATGATGGAATCATATCAGTCACGGCTATATTAAAAACCCTAGTTAAAATTTGGCCCTACAGATCAACAGCTGCTTTATAAACATCAACTGGGACTCAGTCGGGTCCTAGGGCTTTACCCCCTACACTTTCTTTCAGCGCTGACAAAACCTCTTTGATTGCAATATTCAATGACACTGTATCTCACTATGTGTGCACCTTCTCATCGCATCAGGCAGTTTAAAAATATCTGTAAAATAGGCCACCCAGGCATCACATGTAACATGAGATAGCATCCCTGGGAAAGAGTTGCTCTTTAAAAATGGTGAGTTGACTGTCTCCCAGAAAAGTTCATTGTCTGCAGTGTCCACTGCTTGGGACAATTTAGACCATGCTGCCTCTTGTAACTCTTTTTTCCTGGCACAAAGGGCCTTTTTAAAATTAAATCGGAGAGTCTTAATCAACGTATAGTCTCTAGGTTGGCAATGGAGGGCCAGTTTCAGTTGTTGGGAGGCTGTAGTACAAGCATGGTCAAACCAACCTCTATGTAGTCCATGTACTGGGTTACAAGGGCGGGTAAAAAGATCACTGATAATACAGATGATGTTTGTAAAGCTGGTGAGTAACTGGTTAGAGGTGACTTCATCATCAAGACAGTTAAAAATATCTGCAAGGCTCCTGGAAATATTATCATGCAGGACTCCAAGGGGATCGACTCCCTCCCACTTGATGTGTACCCCATTTGCTCTTATATGGGCGATGTTAGCAATAGTATGAAATGGGACTTCGCTCTTCCTACCCCAAAATAAGGCTGTCAATATGATACAATTGTGGTCGCTCAGCGCCAGCTGGGCGACCCTGGGTGTATTACACAAGTTACTAGCATTAGCTGTGATCAAAATATGATCAATGATAGTTGAAACATTTCTTCCTGTAAAAGTTGATATCGGTTCACCGTTATTGTCACACACACATTTTAGTAGCTCTAAGTCAAACTTGGTGATCATTGAGTTCAATATACCCCCAAAGTCATAATGAGGAAAATGTGTATAATCAGCCAGTCCTGATTAGTTACCTCGCAAACCTGCGTGGGGGACAGGGGGCAAGTTTGAATATTAAAATCCCCTACCCACATAAGTACAAAACTATTATTGATTGAACATAGAAGTGTGTCCAAGCCACAATCGAGTGCTGAAACCACTCTGCTACAGGTGGAATCAAATACATTATTGTAGAAGTTAACCAATACCAAATCCTACCCCCCTTTGAAGGTTAGCCACAATATTTGTGAGTGTGGCCCAATTGTTAAAGTTTTCTTGACATTTACAGGGAGCTTATTCGATATGAGGATCATGACCCCCACATTGGCCCTACCAGCGCGGGAAGGTTCAGCCTCAAGCCAGCGCAATGAAAAACCTTCAAAAAATGGGTGAAGCTCATCATGGCGGACGTTCTCTGAGCGAGCTCCGCTGGCCCACACAACATCCTTACCGAATCCTACTCGCCATGGCTGTACACCATTTCCCCGACGATCCTACGGAGCCTGCTATGCCTGGGGGAGCAGTTGGGGCCACCCGTAGATCCAGGGGTGCGATTTGTGCGGCCGGGGCTGCCGCAGGCCAGTGTGCTCGGCCGACCGCGGCCTGGTGAGAGCAAGGAGAGACGGTGTGCGGCCGCTGGTAGCTGCTCCGGTAGTCCTGGGCTGCCGGGCCGGACACCGAGACGCTGTAGGAGCCCCATCGGGGCGGTGGCTGGTGGACAACACAGGAGCCCAGGCGAGGATCATAGCCTGTGATCTCGCGACGCCGAGGCCAAGTGGTGGCATTGGTTGCTGCCATCCGGCGGAGAGGTGAGGCACCCATTAGGGGGAGAGGGGTGTGCTTCTGGTCGCGGAGGCGGCCGGACCAGGTTCCGGTGCGGCTTGCGGTCGGGGCAGCCCCCCCCGGCCTCCCTCTCACTTTTGGATCCGGAACTGTGTTGCTGCCCCCTGACCTTGTCGTACTGGCCGGCTGCACCGGGCCGGTGATTTAAATAGAGACGTGACCTGCCGCACCGGATTGCTGGAGCCCGGGCCCTCTATAAGGTTGACACTCCTGGATGGGGCAGGAAGGGGCAATTTGTGTGGCCTCTGCGGCTCCTGTTCTGAGGGGCCGGCGCCGTGGGGCCATTGGGGCATCCTATACCTGGCACATGTGGCATAAGGGTCGATCAGGCCTCGCCCTTTCTTAGACGATTGCTGGGACTGGAGCGGCTAGCTGGGGAGGCTGAGTGTGCTGCTCTGTTGGACCTACGTGGTTGGCTAGGGTTAGCGGCACAGGTCCCTAACTAGCAAGAGTCAAATCATGTCCAAAGAGAAAGCCCCTGGGCCGGGCCCGAAACAAAGCACTATGGACCGATTCACGGCCGCGGTGGCTCAGTCCACAGAGGCCGGGGACGCCGTGCCTGGCCTTCCAGACAATGCAGCCCTCCTGGTGCCCATTACTCAGTCCAGGCAAGCACTGGAAACCCAGAGCAGCGCAGTGGGAACAGAGGTTACACTCTTGCAACAGGACCTCCGTAATGCTGTCGAGCGCATTACAGCAACTGAGACGAGAGTTACGGGTAGTTGAAGATGCTGTAACCACACTCCAACATAAGTTACCTCCCTCGAATAACTGACCAAGGGACTGGCCCTTCGAGTGGAGGATGCAGAGGGTCGCGCAAGGAGAAATAATCTCAGCTTCGTGGGTTTCCATGAAAACTGTGAGGGAGAGGACACAGGAAAGTTTCTTACGCAGTGGCTTCACTCCTGGATCCCGACCGACATCCTTTCACCGTGCTTCGTGGTGGAGCACGCGCATAGGGCACTGCTGCAGAGGCCTCCGCCGGGGGCCAGGCCGCACTCCGTGATTCCACGAATCTTAAATTTCCGGGATCGGGATGCCATCTTGCAGCGGGCGAGGACGCAGACGGATCTTGTCTATGAGTCCCAGCGGATTATGATATTCCCAGACTACACGAGAATGGTTCAACAGCAGCATCAGTCGTTCACCGCTGCCTAGGCATGTCTTCGCGATCTCAAGATCCTACATGCTCCTGTACCCAGCCCGTCTACGTGTGGTTTTTAACTTTCGCACCATCTTTTTTGATACCCCGAACGAAGTCTTTATATGGACTGATGAACAACGGTCACACAGAGATTCCGATTCCTCGACTGGAGATTCGACCAGGCCACAGCCGAAGCCCAAGGACAAGCGACGTCACAGGTCCAGATCCACATGGCGCTCCAAGAATAATAAACTAGACACCGAACATGTGCCGTTTCAACAGAAATAAGTTTATTCATCACTTGGTTCTCTTTTTCCCCTGGGAGATGCGAATCGATATTCTCAATTGTACATGCGCTGGTGTTCAGGTTGAAAATGGGCCTTTCATATGAGCTAGCTCACTTCCCTCCTGTAGAACTCGGGACACTATAGGGACCCAGGGGATTCATTTGGGAGTCAGCGTTCCCCCACCCCATTGGGGGTGAGACGTGGTGCTTCCCGCAACAGACACTTCAGTTGTGAGGTATTGGGGTGGGTTGGGGGGTGGGACTGTTGTACGAGTTACAGGTTGTGTTGTTTTGACCTCTGTATTCTGCGTAGTTTGAATGTCCCTAGGATCTCACTTTCTCGGTTTTGCTAATATACCATATCATTCTCACATAAAACAATGGCGACAGAACTAATAGGGCACTCTCCAGGACAGATACAAGTTGTGAGTTGGAATACGAGGGGTATGCTGGGCAAGATTAATCGGGGTGCGGTACTCCGTCATGCTAAACACATAGGAGCAGATGTCCTTCTCTTACAGGAGACACATATGCTTGGTACAAAGGCCCCCTGTTTGGCTCTATATGGTTTTGCACACACCTTCCATGCAGGATTTGTGAGGGGCTCCAGAGGTGTTGCCATATTGATTCATCGCCGGGTTTCATTCACACTGATACAAAAGTGGGATGACCTCCATGGTAGATATATTTTTGTTCATGGGGAGGATGCTGGGGAGCAGATGGTGCTTGGCAGTGTCTATGCCCCTCCACCTCCGGGTCAGAGCTTTCTAGATCACCTGGTCGGAATATGGGGTGGCATGCCGGTAGATCTAGCAGTGGTGGGCGGGGACTGGAATGACGTAATGTTTTCAGAGGTAGATAGATGGGGCCCTGCAGGAACCATGACAAACCCATCCGATTCTAAATTACGTACCCTGGTAGACATGGTGGGTTGGGTGGACACATGGCGTACACATCACCCCAAGGAGGCCAGCTACACTGACTTCTCCCACACCTATACTTCCTATTCTAGGCTCGATTACATATTTGTTCCCCGTGCTTACGACCACAGAGTACCAAAGGCAATGATCCTACCTAGGGGTCTATCAGATCACTCGCCCGTAGCTATACACTTTCAGATTGGCCAGAGCCAACCCCCCTTTCGGTAGCGGCTCTCGGCGTGGCATTTACAAAACCCGACATATAGGGCCCAAAGTCATAGCGCACTTTCAGACTATATATCATATAATGAAGGGACAGTCATCAGCATGCACCTTTTGGGAGGCCATGAAGCCCACATTACGGGGAGTGGACATTAGTTTCTGCACAGCGGAGCGACGTAGGCGACGGCAGGCACTCATCCAGCTGGAAGCAAAGATCATGACAATGGAACGACGGGCCCCGGAAGCGGACGGGGCGGCAACGCGTCGGCCACTGCGGGTTTTCCAACTACAATATCATAGCATGCAGCTGGATGAATCGCGGAGCGCGTGGCTTGCTACACAAAGCAGAATCTATCAGTGGGGCGACAAGTCTGGAAGACTTCTCTTTCGACTGTGTCAACAAGCACAAGCGCATACTCCCCTGCCGGGCCTCCGAAACTCTGGACGATGCTCTGATTACCGACCCTGCTGTGTTGGCTGACACCTTTGCCGACTATTATCTAGCGCTATATGCTGCCAATGAGGTTCTTGATCCCTCTGAAAGTGAGCAATTCTTTATTGACATCCCTCCGAAGGCTCTCTCTGTAGAGGTCCGCGAGTCACTCAAGGCTCCCCTGTCCCTGGAGGAAATGACCATTGCATTGGCTGATCTACATCCGGGTAAGGCACCGGGCCCAAATGGTCTTCCCAGCAAATTTTATATAAAGCCTACATAGTCCTGCTAGGCCCTCATTATCTTGAGGCGTACAGGAAGCCGCCCAGATCGCATGCATGCCCCCCGACTGGCGACATGCCAAAATTGGCGTGTTCGACAAACCAGGGCGCCCTCCAGAACTTGATGCATCCTACAGGCCCATTTCTCTTTTAAATGTAGAGGCGAAGCTGCTAGCAAAAGCACTCGCCACCAGACTTTTGGCTCATCTCCCTGATCTAATTCATCCGGGATTTATGCCCCGGCTGGCCACGCAACATAATATACGCAGGGTGCATAATGCAATCGCGGCTATAGATCGCCTTCACCGCCCGCCGCCCTTCTGATAGCTGATATCGTCAGAGCATTCGATTCGGTCAGCTGGGCATATTTATTCATTTTCTTCAAGCGCCTAAATTTTGGTCCAAAGTTCTTATCATATATTCGCTTGCTGTATCACGGGTTGACTGCCTCCGTGCGTGTTGCCGGTAGGGTGTCTGCACCATTCCCAATCAGCCGGGGCGCCAGACAAGGATGCCCACTCTCCCCTATGCTGTTCGCCCTGGCCATCGAACTGCTGGTGGTCTGGATTCGCTTAGACGCTCAGGTCAGAGGCTTTCAGTGGACCGCCAGAGTTTCTGACTGGATCGCGCTATACGCCGAGGACGTCATCTTCTTTATGAAAGACCCTCATGGGTCCGGCCCCCGAATTCTCCAAATTATGCGTATATTTGGCGAGACCTCTGGGCTCTTTCTGATTATAAAAAAATCTACACTCTGGCCTCTGCGGGGGACGGATGACGATTGTAGATGGGCTACAGACCTCTCTCAGACTCAGGAGGGCTTGAAATATTTAGGGGTTTTCATCACAGATAGGCAGGACATGGCGTGGACCCGTAATCTAGATACAGTCTTCACCAAGGTTAAAACAGAATTGAAATCCTGGACGGGCCTACCCTTCTCCCTATATGGACGTTCGCCAATTTTTAGCTCCTATGCCAGCTTCAGAATCACCCCAATCCCATTCCAGAAACGTGGTTCACACAGATAAATTCCATGTTAAATGGGTTTCTTTGGGGGGCAGTCAGACTGGCACTCCACACTTGTTTTCTTTCCACCTATTGTGGTGGCATCGCAACGGCCGATATACAGTCATACTATGCGGCCACCCAGCTACAGGTGCTTAATGATTGGTGGTACTGCCCAAGAGAGGTACCTGCATACAATGTTGAGAGATGGCTCTTGGGAGACCCATCGGTACATAAATTCCTATATGGTCGTGCTCATACCCAGGCTCTCCCTTCGGCCACAAGGGTGGTGCTGGGGGTGTGGCGGCAGTCTTCGCTGTATCGGCTGGCTAAATCGGCTCACAGGCAGGGCTCCACTATGGTGTAACCGCCTTCTTCCACAACTACAATGCTTGCAAGGCTTTCAAGGTTGGGACCGAATTGGGATCTCTACATTGGGGGACGTCTTTCAAGGCACCACTGTTACATCCTTCTCAGACATGCAGAGGGAATATTCCATGCCACGCACCCAATTTTATAAATATTTACAGTTCCGCCACGCTCTCTCTCCCTATCTCAAGAATCTCACAGACCTTCCCGAATTCAGTCCACTGGAGGGCAAACTTCTTATGGGGGACCTACAAGACCACAAAATTTCCTAAATATATCAAACCTTGGTTACCCACAGTGCATCATCGTTAGAGTCCCTTCGAGAGGTTTGGCAGACTGATATCGGCCCGATCGATAATGATGACTGGAGGGAGGCTCTGGAGTCCCGCCGAGGAGCTTGCCATCTCCTCGCGATTGCGGCTAATACAGCTAAAATATTTGCATAGAATATATTATACACGGGTATGGCTTTATAGAGCCGGGCTCATTGAGTCCCCTATATGTCTACGGTGTTGGGTGGAAGAGGCCACCTTTATACATACGGTGTGGACATGTCCAGTTCTGGATAGGTTCTGGAAGGGGGCTCATAGATGCTTAGCTGAGGTGCTGGGATGGACCATATGCAGTAAACCACTACTAGCCCTACTTCATATAGCAAAAGATATTGGTGGCAATAGATATAAGCGTCACTTATTGTTCTTAGGATTAACCTTGGCCAAACAAGACTGCACGCTCCTGGAAAACACCCTCTTCACCGCTATTAGGGGTCTGGAAGTGGGGTCTAGATTTTTGCTGGGATTGGAAGAACCTGTCTTCAAAGCCCGGGGCTGTCCTCAGAAACACACACTTATATAGCAGCGATGGGCGGACTATAGAGGAATTGTATTGACCCCTCCGACTCCAGCACCCACTTTACTAGACTTGGAGGTGCTGCCCCATCCATAAAGCTGTTTTCATATGTACCGTCGCCAAATTTCTGATTGAGTTGATAAACCAAGACAACATCTAGGGACTGGATTATTTTGCAATGATATAATTCCATTTTACCTCGGCCTCCTGGGGCCCTGGGAATGCTGGGAGTTAGCGTCCACTGCAGAAACCAGCTTGTTGGCGTCCCATGCAGTGGGAGTGTAAGAGGCACTTTATAGCGCAGAACAACACCCAGGTAAAGATTGTTGCAAGGCCGCCTCCTGGGGCCCTGGGAAAGCTGGGAGTTAGAGTCCACTGCAGAAACCCGCTTTATCAAGCATTATCAAAGCCAACCTGTCTTGCCTATGCAAGGTTGGTCAACACTGGTAACTGAGAGCTGTGTGGACACACTGCTTTTCATAAGGGTATTTAGACTACTTAAATTTGGTAACCATTCAACATAGCACAATCGCTTTCATTTGATCACACATTAGTGGTGAACCACATCTGTAGTTAATAAAAATAGAAATGCTCCCCAGCAGCGATAGGCCATCTAAGTGTTGCAAGGTCCTTTTGTAAAATTAGAAAAAAAGCTGACAACATTCTTTCATTTTATAAGCCAGCAAGAAGTTTTATATATGCATATATTCTGCAACTAGTTTCACCAGCCGGCGCTCCACAAGCCACGGGTGCTGCTCTCTGTGAGGGTGAGTCACGAATCAAATTGAAGCAATTTGCAGTTGGATCCCTACCGCAAAGTGAATGAAAAAAACGCTTGATGGACTATGAAGGCTCCATCAGATATAGGAAACAAACGAAATTTGGGAGGGATGAGCGCGACTCTACATCTTGACGCATTCTGACATTTGCTAAGAAGTTCGATGCACCAAGTAAACAATTAAATCAGGCTCCGAATCGCGCCACAGCGACACCCAGAGAGACATCAGAATCGGAAGTGGCGACATCAGAAGGAGAGCAAACACCAAACGCAGGAGAAGGGGAGCTTGCAACTAAGCGTACTTATTTTCACGAGTACAAACTCATAAGAGAAACCCGTCAACGAGCACCACAACGCATGCACTCCCCAGAAAGAAGGGAAGGAAGACAAGAAGGGGGTGAAAGGGACGGGGGAGACTTCTCGGCACAATGAATAACACAAAGTAAACGTGGAGGCAAATGGAAATAGAACCAAAAAAAACTGTGATGAATCTATCAAATAGAGTTTAAACACTGGATGAAACTAGAGTACTGGAATTGGGACTAACGTTTTGTCCAACCATACAATTCAACTATACACAAACACGGATTGATTTGTTCAAGTATATTGGGAAGTTAAAGTTGATGAAGATACATCTCCAACATCCCCCCAAAAAAAAAAAAAGGATTGTCAAGCTTTAGGACCAACAGAAGAAACAGATCTTCTTACAGGGACAGATTTGGAAACTCTCCTGCTATTACAAGAACTGGGTGAAGATTTTGGTCCCCAACCACAAGCAGAAGAAAATATAGTGATTTGTTAGAACAAGCTGGAGTGTCACAAAAACGTTGCATCAGTGATATAAAAATGAAATCAAAATTTATTCCACGAACTACAAATGACAGTATTGATATTTTTCAAGAAAGTGTGATTGAGGAATTAAAAAAGCTACAAGCAGGATACACTGAAGGATTTAGTAAAAACATTTCAAAATCACAATGGAAGGCAATTCTGAATTTGAAACAGGATGACTCAGTAATAATTAAGCCTTCAGATAAGGGAGGAAATATTGTCCTATTAAACAAAGACCAATATTGATCTGAAGCATTGAAACAACTGTCAGAAAAAGGAATGCTATGTACCAATTTCAAGAACACATTATGAAGAGAGTATTCACCTCTTCAATCTACTTTTGGAGAAATGGCAGGATAAAAGAGTATTAGAACAAAGAGATTATCAATTTATGCATTATGAATAGCCAGAGTTACCGACTTTTTACCATCTACCCAAAGTGCACAAGGACACAAAAAATCCCCCAGGTCGTTCAATTGTTTCTCCAAAAAATAGCTTGCTGGAGAACACTTCGACATACAAAGATAGTTTTCATCCCCCTGGTAAAGGACCTAAGTTCCTATATAAGGGATACAAAAGATTTTCTTCGAATCATCGAAGGTATGCAGTGGGAAGAAAACATGCTGCTTATCACGCTGGACATCACAAGCCTATATACGAGTATAACACATGAGAATGGTCTCCGTGCAATAGAATTCTTTTTACAAAAA
Organism: Calotriton arnoldi; assembly: GCA_963921515.1. Classification (NCBI taxonomy): domain Eukaryota; kingdom Metazoa; phylum Chordata; class Amphibia; order Caudata; family Salamandridae; genus Calotriton; species Calotriton arnoldi. The sequence goes on from CAWUFW010000115.1 coordinate 270,017, forward strand.
AGAGCATTGAAGTATCAGGGACGTAACCAGATGCTTCTTAAATTAATTTCATTTTGTCTACATAATAAAAATTGTATCTTTGCAGGACAACTGTATCTACAAAAACAAGGAACTGCCATGGCACGTGCTTAGCCCCCAGTTACGCAAATTTGTTCGTGGGCTGGTGCGAGAAGCACGTGGCCTGGGCAGGAGACAATGAACACTGAATGGACAGCGATATAGATTTATTCATCATCTGGAGGGGCTCCCACAGTGAAGCTGAGGAATACATATCATCCCTGAATAAAAATGATTTCAATTTACAGTTCACTAGTTGCATCAGTGTAGTATGCTTGGACTTAACAGTATACGTAGAAAACAACACATTGCAGACAACCCTATACCGCAAACCAACGGCAGGGAATTCCATATTCCACGCCGGAAGTTGCCATCTGTGGAGTTCGATTGATAACATTCCGTATGGAGAATTATTGCGCATAAAACGTAATTGTTTGTCATTTACTGAATATAACAAAGCAAACGAGAGTGCAATAAGTAGGTTTTGAGAGAGAGGATACCCTAAAGGAGTGCTGGTGAAAGCATAAAAAAAGACAGAACTCACACCTAGGGGACAGTTACTTTTAGACAGGGAACCTAAAAAATAACATGAAGGAATAGAAAGTAGAAACACTGTAAGAATGATAACCGATTATACAGAAAATGCATCAGAGATTTACCAAATCTTTAGAAGGAACTGGCGCCTCTTAAAGTCTGATAATATCATTGGTACAAATGTACCTGATGCACCACAGATTACGTACAGAAGAGGCTCATCCCTAAAAGATCATTTGGTACGGAGCCACTTCATAGATAGAGCCAGAAAAAAGGATCCCGTCACGGGATTCTTTCCCTGAGCACATTGTAAAGCATGCAAGAATAGCCAGAGGGTTAAAGAATACACAGTCCGGGGAAGAAATCGCAAGTGCAGATTCATTAAGCTTCTCACTTGTAATTCGGATTTCACAGTATATTGCATATGTCCCTGTGGGAAACAATATATTGGAAGTACGATACACCCCGCTAAAAAGAGAATATTAGAGCACAGGAGAGCAATAACAAATAAAGCTCAGACGTACCCAGTGGCCTGCCACTTTGAACAGGAGCATAGAGGTAACAGTAGTCTGATAAAAACTTTCTGCATAGACCAAGTTAAAAAAGAAGAAAGAGGATGGGACCGAGTGAGGAAACTAAGAACACTGAGGTCTAGCTATATAATAGAGTTGCAGAGCAAGGCCCCAAGAGGATTAAATAATGAGGAAGAAATTTGGATTCATATAGGATGAGGGGCAATATTATGCCTCATGGAGGATATCTAGTACAACAAATGGTCTCTCCCCATAGAGTAATACATATCTAATAGATTGAATTAGAGTAATCACAAAGAGAACAATATGAGTAGGTGGCAACAAGATGTATGAAAGCCCATTTAGGACGTGATTTGGAAAGAGAATTATTGTATAAAATTGTGAGATCTATTTTTTATCAATACTCTGTAATTTTTCCTACCGTTTATCCAACACCACATAGAGGTTAATTAGGATTCCTATGATAATAATAGATGAATCTGTATATTTAGGATATTTGCCCATTCAGGACAAAATTGCTTCATATGAGGTGTACATATGAAATTGATCAGCATTTTGGCAATTTGGGAAAAAAGTTATGATCTTTATTTCTCTCCACCCACTCTTGGAAATATGATGTATTTGCATGTTCAAAGATGGCTGACACAGAAATTTGAATTCGAATGAATTGTGAACCGTCCTCTGTTTCACTGAACACTCTGAACCAATTTGTCAACTTTATTTAAATGAATTGTTTATGCATGAACATAATTTGACATTGAGGAAGGCGACCGTGCCGAAACTCGTCTGTCAAACTTAATGCGCTGTGAAATAAATCTAAATTTTATCACAAGCTCCAGAGTGCGCTCTATTCACTTTGCGGTAGGGATCTAACCACAAATTGCTTATATTACGACATGTGATCAAGGTCGTCTTTTCTGGCCGAAACGCGTCATGGCGACATGGTGATTGATGAATAAACATCACTGCAACAAATATGGGTCTACTCTTTCCTTATTCCGAGCTGATGTGAAGTGGTGGGCAAGCTTGCTAATATATATATATATATATATATATATATATATATATATATATATATATATATATAAATATAACAATAACTCCGCACCCTGGAAGCGTCTTTTCTCTCCCAAATCACGGACCCAATTCGGTGCTATGATGTTTTATTCAACCGTCTCCATTACGCGTTTCGACTCCGTGGAGCCTTGATCACATGACATGGATACACAGGTTGGTGCAATATTTAAAGTGAAATGTACATACCAATTAATCAACACATGATCAAGGACATAGAAAAAATACTAATGTTAACATAACTATTTATGATATTGCTTGAATACATTTCATAATTTTTTAACTGTTTAAAAATTGTAAAATTAGAAAATAATTCATGTTTTCATGTTTTCAATGCTTTTAAAATTACACGTAAAATACTAAAAGCAGAAAAATAAGCTAATATTAGGTTAAATCCTATATTTAAATATGATTGCATGTTTATTTAGTACCCTCATATGTCCCTATTGCGGTCTGTACAAAATTCTATAAAGTGCCTAAGTGAAAAGTGCAAAGTGTTTGTGAACATGATAATAATAATATAATTTACTCTATGTATGTCTCCCTGTTGTCCGACTCATACAATGTTGTCTTTATTATTTGCAAACGTCTCCAATTCCGATGTTAATCCACAAGGCCAAGAAGCCCTCCTGGTACCTCCTGTAAGTCCTACGCAGCGAATTCCTGAGCGCTGGTCGGAGGCTCAGCACCCTTTCTCCACCACTCTGCAAACGCGACTACTAGTTAAAGAAGTGTTTGCAATGTTATAGGTTTCGCATTTGCGAGAGTTAGAGCTATTGGCAATGTAAATGTAAAAGTTTTTTAATGTTTTTCGGAGTGGAGTGGATGTACGTTGTGTGTAGTGGAATTATGTGGTAAATTGTGCAGTGAAATTATGTGGATAGAAAGTATGTGGTATTTATTTTATAGGAATTATGTAGAGTGGGATTATGTGTTATGGAGAGTAATTATGTGGTATGGTAGTCTGTGTTGTGGAGTGGTAATGTCAGGTTTAGTCTTCCTCGTTTCCATAGAAGCTCAACTATGAACTCAATGAGACAAAAAAAAGAAGGAATCACTGAGGAGCACTTCTGGACCTAGTCAGAGGTATGAGCAGGGCCACTGGAATTATGCAACTGTTTGGCTGCACCGACTTTCGCACAAATATACATTTTCAGCATTAGCCACATAATTTATCATCTGCTCCCTAATCTGTGGATTTGAACAAAAAAAGCCTTGTTTCTAGCTCAAACGTTACCAAAAATGCAGCGACAAGTGTTACAGCATGTTGGAAGGCCCTTTGCAAACCTAGAATGGTCACCTGTTACTTATTGCTAAATGTGGGTGTTGAATTGGTACTAATGGTGTGCAAGCCACTCTTGCTTCCTTCTGCGCCTCTCTCTGCGCCTCTCTTGCCTCTTTCTGCATTTCTGTTGCTTCTTTCTGCACATTTCTTTCTTTTTCTGCACTTCTCTTGCCTCTTTCTGCAAATCTCTTCTACGTTCTGCATCTCTCTTGCCTCTTTCTGCATGTCTGTTGCCTCTTTCTGCACCTCATTTGCTTCTTTCTGTACCCTCTTGCCTCTTTCTGCACCCTTCTTCCCTCTTTCTGCACCTCTCTTGCCTTTTTCTGTACCCCGCTTATGTCTTTCTGCACCTTTTTTGCCTCTTTCTGCACTTCTGTTCCTTCTTTCTGCACTTCTTTTGTTTCTTTCTGCACCTGACTTGCTTCTTTCTGTACCCCTCTTGCCTCTCTCTCCACCCATCTTCCCTCTTTCTGCACTTCTGTTGCTTCTTTCTGCACTAATCTTGCTTCTTTCTGCACCTCACTTGCCTCTTTCTGCACCCCTATTGCCTCTTTCTACACCTCTCTTGCCTCAGTCTGCCCACCTGTTTCCTCTTTCTGCACCCCTTTTGCCTGTTTCTGCAACTCTCTTGCATCTTTCTGCAGTTCTCTTGCCTCCTTCTGCACCTCACTTGCCTCTTTTTGCACCTCTGTTGGCTCTTTTGCACTGCTCTTGCTTCTTTCTGCACCTCTCTTGCAAATTTCTGTACCCCTCTTGCCTCTTTCTGCACCCCTTTTACCTGTTTTGCACCTCTCTTGCCTCTGTCTGCACCTCTGTTCCATCTTTCTGTACCTCTTTTGCCTGTTTCCGCAACTCTCTAGCCTCTTTCTGCAGTTCTCTTGCCTCCTTCTGCACCTGTTGCTTCTTTCTGCATTTCTCTTGCCTCTTTCTGCACCCGTTGCTTCATTCTGCACTTCCCATGCTTCTTTCTACACCGGTCTTGCTTTTTTCTGCCCTCCTGTTGCCTCTTTCTGCATTCGTCTTCCCTCTTTCTGTACCTTTCTTGCCTGTTTCTGCATCTCACTTGCCTCTTTCTGCACTTCTCTTGCTTCTTTCTACACCTCTTTTTCTTCTTTCAGCAATTCTCTTGACTCTTTCTGCACTTCTCTTGCCTGTTTCTGCACCTCTCTTGCCTCTTTCTGCACTTTTCTTGCCTCTTTCTGCACTTTTCTTGCCTCTTTCTGCACCTCACTTGCTTCTTTCTGCATCCGTTGCCTCTTTCTGCACCCCTCTTCGTGCAACTCTCTTGCCTCTTTCTGCACCTTTCATGCCTCTTTCAGCACCTCTGTTACTTCTTTCTGCACTTCTCTTCCTTCTTTCTGCACCCTCCTGCCTCTTTCTGTACCTCTCTTGCCTCTTTGTGCACCCCTCCTACCTTTTTCTGCACACCTCTTGCCTCTTTCTGCACCTCACTTGCCTTTTTCAGCACCTCTGTTGCTTTTTCTGCATATCTTGCCTCTTTCTGCACCCCTTTTCTCTTTCTGCACCTCTCTTGCCTCTTTCTGCACCCCTGTTCCCTGTTTCAGCACCTTTCATGCTTGTTTCTGCACCTATCTGGCCTCTTTCGGAACCTCTTGCCTCTTTCTGCACTTCTCTTGCTTTTTTCTGCACCTCACTTGCCTCAACCTGCACTTCTCTTCCTTCTTTCTACACCTCTGTTGCTTCTTTCAGCAATTCTCTTGCCTCTTTCTGCACTTCTCTTGCTTCTTTCTACACCTCTGTTGCTAATTTCTGCACTGCTCTTGCCTCTTTGTGCACCCCTCTTACCTTTTTCTGCACCCCTCTTGCCTCTTTTTGCACCTCTGTTGGTTCTTTCTGCACTGCTCTTGCTTCTTTCTGCACCTCACTTGTCTCTTTCTGCACTTCTTTTGCTTCTTTCTGCACTTCTTTTGCTTCTTTCTACACCTCTGTTGCTTCTTTCAGCAATTTTCTTGCCTCTTTCTGCACTTCTCTTGCTTCTTTCTACACCTCTGTTGCTAATTTCTGCACTTCTCTTGCCTCTTTCTGCACCTCTGACTTAGAGGTAGTTTTAATCCCCCTGCCCTATTATGTACTAGGGCCTTACAGGGGAGGTCATGCCAATCACAGGGGAACCCCAACCCATAGTGTACCCTAGTGTATGTAGGTGTTTTCACTGTATTCTAAGTGTCTTTCAGGATAGCACTGGCTCCGGGCCAGGTTAGTCAGAGTCAGTTACCACCAGTATCAGTCAGCAAAAAGTTGGGGGCACAGGATGACTTTGCAACAAGGCCTCTTTCTGCACCTCTGTTGGATCTTTCTGCATATCTCTTGCTTCTTTCTGCACCTTTCTTTGTCTTTCTGGACTTCTGTTGCCTCTTTCTGCATTTCTCTTGCTTCTTTCTGCACCTTTCTTCCTCTCTCTGCACATGTCCTACCTCTGTAGGAATAGTTAGAAATGATCATTTAAAAAACCTTTGAAATTCACTGAAAAAACCATAGGTTTCAGGGACGTTATAGTTAAAAATTAGCATTTAAAAAACCTTAGAAATTCACTGAAAAAACCATAGGTTTCAGGGACGTTAAAGTTAGTTGGACATTTCACTCGTACAAAACCAGAGAAATTCGGCCGTTATAGTTAGTTGAGCTAACTATAACTTGCACCCCCGCAATGCACTGCTGATGACGTCACATATTACATCATTCATGACATGGTCAGTGACATCACTGATGACATCATTGATGACATCAAGACATCTCAAATGACAAATGGCGATTAAATTTGTCTACAAGCTTTTGGTTAAATGCCGGTGCTTGTAACATGCACACCTCCTAACCGGACTGTCAGTAGTTCCATACCTCTTCGTGAAGCCGGCGTTTCTGGTGTCCTCCGACGCGGGTCCCGTCGCTTTCACTGGTGGTGGGAGTGTTTCACTGTCCGGGGGCAGCCGCGGCTGTTCTCTGCTGTGAGGCGTGATGAGTATCCGGCCAACGCCGAAATTAGCTTCCTGCCGCACGGCCCAATCAAGAAGGGGGTTCGCAACTACCAAGAAAGCCGTCTCGGTATCAGTATCACTTCAACATCCGTTTCGTGACGATTCCGCTCTTTGTTGAACACAAACGAACGCAAACTCCAGATTCCTGGTGCAAATTAAAGATTTGTCGCCCTTACACCACCGCCATGACACGTTTCGGCCTGAGCAGGCCTTGATCACATGACGCATCTGCAGAGTGCCTTCACATATTTAAAGTGCTAAGTGCATACACACGTGACATGAGATTTTTATAGACAAAGACATACGAATTTTACGTGCAATATTTCATTATCATGGATCTGTTTCTAATGAAAGAGACCAATTAATACTTTTTGCATAAATGATAAAAACAGTTAACAGAGAATACATTTTAAATAATTAAAAATGTAAATATTCTAAAATGTAACTGTTTTAAAATTCAACTGTACATCACGAGGTTTGTATAATACGGCACCTGAATGCGCATATGAGTGTACAATATTTGCATGTGTTGGGAGATAAAAATCATGGGACTGTTGGATTTGTATAGTTTCCATAATCCCTCACACCGTGATCCTTCACATAATGGTAATGTTAATTGGTTCACCCATGTTCTCGCATCTATGCATTGCCATGCATATATATATATATATATATTCACGAACAGATGGTTCCAAGGCGGGTAAGTGAGGCGCTCTTGTTGGTGGTGCGTCGCTTTACGGCAGAACCAAGCCGCTAAATATCAAACATTCTCCTCGTTCAGAAGAGAGAGAGCCGCACTTGCAACTGGCTGTCAAATAGCTTTTTATTAATAGAACAGCACTGCAGTCCTGACGCGTTTCGGTCTGAAGTGACCTTTCTCAAAGGTAAGCTTCGGCACTCCTCCATTTTAAAATATTCAATAAACTGGAACAGCAAGAAAATGGCACCTCCCACTGGAGGGATAGAATGTACGCTGCTCGATGGACCACATGTCCCAGCATGCCATTCAAAAAGGAGTGTCCACTGGAGGACTAAAAACATAAACTAAGGCAATTGATTGTGGACGTTAACAGCGTTTAAGAGTGTTGAGGTTTACTTTTGAGAAAGGTTACTTCAGACCGAAACGCGTCAGGACTGCCGTGCTGTTCTAATAATAAAAAGCTATTTGACAGCCAGTTGCGAGTGCGGCTCTCTCTCTTCTGAACAGGGAGAATGTTTGATATATATATATATTTTATTTTTTTATTTTTGCGGGGGTGAGCTGCCGGACCAAATAAAGATAGCATTCAATTGTATTAAACGTTGCTCACTAAGAGAATCTTTCAAGAGATTGCTGTGAAAAACAGTCAGTGAATTTTACACTACACATTTTACTGCTAACTACAATGTATAATGCTTGAAGTAACATCAACAGAGTGAGAGTACGAGTAGGAAGGTGCACGGTTGGAATTGTATTAGACAAATATTGTTGATTCACTCTCCAGAAACCCAAATATCTTTAAGACTAAATAGGTGGTATTACCCATGGAACTTGCATCATTGACTTATAAAGGATAAAAGGTAGCATCCTTCCCCACATGACCTCAATGCTTTGACCTGTAGTTTACACCCAGTGTGATATTTTACAAGCAATGTCTCAAACTACATTGTTAATAGTTTGGACTTTGGCCTTGTGAGCTACTGCGTTTATTTTAAAGAAACTCAAAACATCTAGTGCAAGGCTTGGACACCTGGCTTTTTAAAGACCATGCTTTGTTCTGCTGCTTCCAGTGGCAGGGAATTTAAAGAAAAAGAAAAATGATTAAAAAAAACTAAAACAAAGATGGATAATAAAAATGGCACATATGTGAATAAAGAGCACAAACAACATTGCCTCTCAGTTCAGTGATGTCAACCATGTAGACTAGATCTTTTCAGGAAGACCATAGCTCAACATTACGATTTATAATATGGAAACATCCTATTGGACAGGGGCCTTGATCATATGAAGGCACTGTCGTTGCACAAAAAAAGTGCAAAACGACTACTCCTATCCAAGTCCGGAATAAAAGCACTGTTTCCTAGACTGAGCTCGACCATTAAGCTTAACGTTAAACTATGTTGTTGGCTCATATAGTTGCACTTCAACTTTTCTTTAAATCATAATTCAATGTTATGCTGTTACATGAAAACATTGAAGGGCTGGATTATCTACAGCAGACATAAGCCCATGACCTAAAGGTCATCTGTGCAAGTCTCACCCCAGCCTCCCAACGTAAACTGTACTTATATAGCGCTACTACCCCTGAGGAGGAGTCTTTGTTGCAAGTAGAAGTACTCATCATGGGCCCAAACCCAGATGCCTGGAGCGACACCTGGTGGCCCCCCGCCCTCGGAAACCCGCCAACCCCCACGGACCACGCACGCAACCTGGGAATCATCCTGGACTTCGAGCTCAAAATGGACCGCCAGACCAACTCAGTCTCATCTTCCTGCTTCCACACCCTCCGCCTCCTTCGTAAGACCTTCAAATGGATCCCCCTCGAACACCGAAAGACCGTCACTCACGCCCTGGTCACCAGCAGACTCGACTACGGCAACGCACTCTACGCCGGAATAAACAAAAACCTCACCCGCAAGCTACAGAACATCCAGAACGCCGCCGCAAGACTGGTCCTCAACCTGCCAAAACACTGCCACATCTCCCTGCACCTGCGCACACTCCACTGGCTCCCCGTCGAGGCAAGAATCACCTTCAAGATACTCACCCACGCACACAAGGCCCTCCACGGCACCGGACCAGCATACCTGAACAGCCGACTCAAATTCCACGCACCCCAAAGGACCCTACGATCAGCCCAGCTCTCCTACGCCGTGGTCCCCCGCACCAGAAAGACCAGATCGGGAGGCCGCTCCTTCTCCTTCCTCGCGGCCAAAGCATGGAACGTCCTTCCGCTCCACCTCAGACAGACAACATCGCTCCCCATCTTCGCAAGAAACCTCAAAACCTGGCTCTTCGACAGACCCACTCCTTGATGGAATGGAACCTGCACCCCCCACCCCTAGCGCCTTGAGACCCTTACGGGTGAGTAGTCGCGCTTTAACAAACCCCTGATTGATTGATTGAAGTAGCATCCTACTCCGGAATCCAAGATTGGAGCGCAATAGTAAGTAGACTAGTAATATGTGCTTTCTTTTCCCTTGTGGATTAATTGTGGTTAGTTTTTTGTGCTCTTGAGTTCTTTTGCGTTTAGTAGTGTTTTGAGTAGGGACAGAATGATGGGAATGGATTAGAAAAGGGGGAGAGTAAGTTTTAATTGGGAGTAGTGAACATGTTTTGGCATGCACCTGGCTTAATACAACATCTGTAAAGCCTGCCTCATAGAACACCATGGGTGTCACAGGATCTTCCTCAAAGGAACATTGGGCATGTCATCGGAATATTATGTCTGTCATAAGCGATGTGATAAGGCGTTGTAGGAGGTTGTGGGAGTTGTGACAGTTGGCTCCCTGCTGCTATCTTTGATAGGTGAGATCTTCTGTATGGAATAAACATCAAGCTTGAAACTACTACTGTGTCTCCAGTGAAGTGCTTCTTTTGGACTAACACGCTGGCGTAGTCGGCAGGCGCAGATCTACAAGAAGATCTTAACACATGAAACTGAGCGTCCAGCCATCCTCCTTTGCCGAGACCTATCTGATGAAGAAAGGCAGCTTTGCGGTGAGACCCAACTAATTTTGAGGCTGGTTGGAAGTTGTGTTTTTGGGGCTGCTCGAGCGCAGAGACTGTGGACTGTGCTAGCGCTGGTTTACACTGGATTTGCAGATGTAGTGCGCGAGAGGATTTCGTGCTGAACTGTATCGTACTTGGCTCGAGTACGATACCTGGGTGGTGTGCGAAAGGATCTCAAGCTGAGCCTAGCGTACTTGGCTCGAGCACGGAGTCGGTACGGTACCTGTGCGGTGCGCGAGAGGATCTTGTGCTGAGCCTAGCATACTCGACTCAAGCACAGTCGGTATGGTGCGTGTTCCCTGTTCACACCACAGCCGTGCGTCTCTCTGCAGGTTCTGAATCCTGCTATAGCATAGATGATCGGTTTTTAAAAAAAATAGTTTAACCTTCCTTTGGTTAATTTTATACCGCGGCCATGTGACTCACCTTATTCCGAAGTCACATTTTGCTGCAGCACGAAGTTTTCTTCCTCCTGCTGGGCCCCCTCGTGCTTCCTGCTTTCTCCTCTCAAGCCATCTCCTTCCACAGCAGTCTGTCCGTTTGCGGCAGCTGGATTTGAACGTGCCACGCTATTGGCCAATGTGCTTGCGCGTGATTGGCTACTGCATTTGCCACTTACAGTGACACCCACACTTTGAGGAAAGCCTTTCTAGTTAGCTCCCTGCTGCTGTCTGTGATGAGGTTCTGTGGGTAACTAAGAGAATTGAACACTCCATGCAGTGCTGCGGGAAATCCTTGTGTAAAAGAGGCATACAGCATAAAACTGTGCGCTTTATCACCCAGAGACTAATGGCATAGTTGTAAGGTTTAATAAAGTGCTCAAAGAAACGATTAGCATGGCAAAATCTAACACATTGATCTGGAAGAAAGAGGTACTTGAAAGAATTGAGACGTACAGGTTTACACCACACAGTACGACTGGGAAAACTCCTTTTTAACTATTCTGTGGGAGGCTAACCCAAACCTCTCTTGAGGCACCATGGGTAGGCAGGTACGAGAGGTCAAGGGGAAAAAAATGTGATGAGGGTGATTTACATGCTAGAGAAGAATCCAAGATAGTAAGCAGGAACATTTTTTTTGATAAAAGGAAAGCAGTGAAAAAAACAGAGCTCAAAGTGGGGGACTTAGTAATGATAAAATGTCGTGGAATGTGTGGGAATTATTGTAAATTTTAAAGCCTATGCATGTGATTATAATCTTTAATAATGCTGTTAAAATGCAAGATTATCGTATTTGGAATCTCAACAGAGTTTTGGTTTTCAATAGAAAGTCTCATGTGCCTGATATTTCAGGTGAACCAGCCAATGTGTCGGGAAACGAGGACAAGAGTGTTGGGTTAAGGCAACAAAATCGACGTATGGGAAAATTGGTTGCAAGAAGGCAATCAGAAAGAATTATGAGATGACCTGTGTATCTGAATGACTATGCTTAACATTTCTTTAAACGACTTTATATATAAATAATAAGATTGTGCAAACATTCAGTTGGTCATTTTCTTTCCTTCCTGTTTTCTGCTTCCCTCGTAATGTATATAGTTTATGGTTTCTTTGAAGTAAGGGAGGTGTGAGGCATGCGCCTGGCTTAATACAACATCTGCAAACCCTGCCTCATAGAACATCATGGGTGTCACAGAATCTTCCTCAAAGGAACAATGGACATGTCAGTAGAATATTATGTGTGTCATAAGCGATGTCATAAGGGGTTGTAGGAGGTTGTGGGAGTTGTGACAGTTGGCTCCCTGCTGCTGTCTGTGATGGGTGAGATCTTCTGTATGGAATAAACATGAAGCTTGAAACTACTACCGTGTCTCCAGTGAAGTGCTTCTTTTGGAATATCACACATGTGCTCCTGTTAGGTGGGTGAATTGGCTAAAAAGGAGGAGGGGGGAGTTTGAAAAGGATACCTGGGAGTTCACAGTAGTGAGTAAGGTTTGGGATATCTGTGAGAGAGGAGGGATGGGACAAACATTTTTAAAGGGAGTAGATTTTTTTTTAAACAAATGTGCCACAATTAAATCACTTAATCCACCATTCACTGAGAATGTAGTAGTACTGATGCAGATCACAGGGGCTGTAGAACATCCTAATGCCCAGGGATCACATTCCAATAGTATACCACTAGAACCCCGAATTGCTTGCTCTAATGCCCAGGAATCACAAATCAGTAGTGTACCACAAGAACCCCCAATTGCCTACTCTAACCGCTATGCTCTGCGTAGCACATCAGAAACAGAACCAGATACCCCAAACAAAATCTCAAATCATCCTGGCCCCATCGCCAAGCTAGGTGTCAAAGTGCTATGGGATACCATCAATATATATTAAAATCTGAGATCAAAGAAATAAAAAACACAGTCCAGACATTACACCAAATAATAAACAAATCCAAAATTGTCCCCAAAAGAGACAATGTGACAAGTAGCCTCACCCCCATTGATAGGGAACTTATAGGAGTCGAGGAAGAGGGCAGAGCTACAAATGAACATGCAAACGGGTCATAGGAGGACAGTGCTGTTGCACTGATAACAAGCTCACCATATGTTGGGTTAAGTACACCAGCTATTGTAAGTCGTGGATCTCCCGCTAGAAGTTACGCAAGCATTCATAAAGCCACCAAATATTCCATGGTGATTTCTCCACTAGCAAAAAGGCCCACCCTCTACACATGGTCCTTCATAACACTCACCGAACCCACCAATCTAGGATACCACCACTACAAGCTACTCCTTCTGCAACCTACTCGCATGGCAAAACAGAGGATGGCAGATACAAGCTAAATTCTATCCTCCCCGGAACAGTTTATATGACAGCTGATCGAAAGCATCATTCCCTGTCTCAAGAAAGTGAGGATTCCTTGATCAACAAAGCAATTCATTGGATTAGAGAGGTGCGCACATGCAGGGACGCGATCTGCCCTAATGTTCTTAAAGCTACTTGCCATTCATCGGCACAAGATAACACTGATTACATTAAGTTAATCTTGAAATCAGTAACACTGCCCAATGGGGTCCTGGTGCTAGACGCCCGTATATGCCCACCATCAACTTTAAATACTCATTTTAAGCCAACCACTCCAACTACTTCAGAGCCAAAGGAAGATGAATAAGAATACCCGCTGGTGTCTGTAGGCTCACTAGAGAAAAGAACACTTGTCCTTCAGAGCACGTCTAACAATGAAAATGTAGACATTCTGGCCACCAAAATCATTATAACAAGTAGTGATTTTCCGACCATATCCCAAGAAAAGCTTTTTAATGAGGCACTTGTAAATAGTATCTATCAAGATACCCATGGCGAATATTCTCTTACTCCAGATAAAATAATTATAACCTTGTGGAATATAGCAGGGCAATCAAAATTCCATGACCCCGAATGGGACATTTTTATAGACTGCAGATATTATTCTGCTTCAGGAAACCTGGTCATTGGAACCACTGCATAGGACAGAGTTCAAAATATTCTACATCCTAGCCGCGGATATTAGAGCAGGAAGACTGTCTGGTGGGCTAATGACTTGGGTAAGCATTACCATAAACTGCCACGCTAAACAACTAAAAAGAAACTCCTCTGACATACTAGAGTTTGAATTCTCTACTGACAAGAACAAGAGGCTAGTGATTTTGAAATGTCTACAACAGACGCTTGACCAAATTAGTTGAATTACCACATTAAAAACATTGTCAGATTACCTAGAATCAGAAACCATGGGTGCCCTCATACTGGGTGGAGATTTTAATAATTGTTTTGAACCTTTCACTCTTCTGAGGGATCTAACTAAAGAAGATGATGAATCTTGGGGTATCCCTAGGATTACTGGTCCCCCAAGGAACCACCTCACAAGATCGTCCCTACAAATAATTGATATAATATTAGCTCGTGGCCTCCATGCTTGTAATGGATGCACTATTTCTGACTTATTTCAAAAACCTACCTTCACCAGAGGAAGTTACAAGAGTAACATTGATTACTTTTTACTTCACATCGAATTGCGGGCTGGACTAATAGACACTGAGGTAATATAAAGATATAAGAACCATCACTATCCCCTAGTATTACAACCTAAATGGAATGGAATTAAATCCAAGGTGGAATTAAATTGTAAGGGAGGCAGTAACTTGCTAGTTACTAATAAGAAAAAACAATAAATGGGTTAATAACCTTATAAATGACACACAGCCGCTGATGCTTGAGGAGTCTGTGTACCTGCTGGAAAGGGGGGGGGGGGAGAAGCCGTGCCCTAACTACTCGTGCACTGCTGGGGACTGCAATTCCCAATTTCCCTTGTGCCTGTTAATTCGCATAAAAGCGCAACACCGGCCTGCGGCGCGGGACGCGCCCGGGCCAAGGGCAGTCCCGTCCACGCCTGTCATTGCCCAGAAGAGGCTGGGCAATCTCCCTAATTTCTGTAATTTTGTCTATAGCGTACCTCCACTTAAGGAATGGGTAAGCGAAAAGCTAAAGCCTCCAAGCCAGGAGCAGAAATTCATCAATACATTGGATTCCTTCCTGACGAGGGCAGCAGACGTCCTTTCTAATGAGATCGAACTCACGGAGTAGCGCCTCTCGCTGAAAGAGGTAAGAATCATTCCAGACTTAAATGGACCGGGCTGCTCAGCAGACCCGATAAGTCATAATACTGTGCATAGTATTACTGCCCCGGATGATAGTTTAAAGGCCCCCGAAGCTGATAGAAGTCCTATAGTGGAGCCCCTGGGTAAAAGGAAAGGGGAATGGTAAAAAACTCTACAACAACTAAGCCGTCAAAATCTAGTAAAATCACCCACTTGGACACACACCTGGATGTACATTTGGACACTGTACCCAGAACATAGCCACCACTTTCACGTGATGACAAACCAAAAATTGGAACAGATATTCTCATTACTCCTACAACCGGTTTTGGCAGATTGGCCTAAATAGAGGAGAGTTTAATCCTGCTCTCCAACAGAGAAACCGGAGCTGAGCGAGGGCGGGCCATGAGGAAAGACATGCCCAACTTCAACTATCATCTGGGCGCCCGGGTCATCTTACTGCCCCTACCGTGTTGTCCCGGGAAACACCACAAACAATGCCGAATAAGAGTCTGGATGCCCCCCCTAATACTCGAAGTCAACACTTCATGGTTGTGGGCACACAAAGGAAATCCACAATAGCCCACCAGGCCCCACAGATTCATTATACCACATTAGAAGAGGGGTGCAAAACGGGGAGAATGGGGGCTTATAACATCTCCAATGGGAACAGCGTATGTGAAGGCGGCAGGATCACTGCTGATTATGACCAGGGGCCTATAAACTCCCACAGGGCCCAAAGATCCAAACAACGAGGGAGATTAGATTTGCCCCTGGCAGCATGCCCATTTGTCATTATTTTAGCTAACACCCCCGAACTGAAATCTATTCAGCAGGAATCCACAGAACAATTAATGGACAAGGTCCTACATTGGCTTGCCAAATTCCATGTGGGCAGAACAATAATCATATTATTATAGCTAGAAGAGTAAATTGGGTGGGACATGCACCTAAAACTATAGGGGGGGATTGCATAGTTGTAAACTTTAACAGTCAACGACTGGTAGGGGATTTATTGAGAATATTGCCTAACACTCCAATGTCTGCCATCCAGATTTTTGCACTCCCACTAACCTTCTTTAATAAACCTTTAAGGCCTTTTCTAACTGTACAGACTAGGGACAAGTCTCCTAACCCCTTTTATCTTTCCAATTCTTACCCTGTTCCAATAAGTCCAACCATACTGGTTAGCAATAGATAAGTCCCCCCTGGGAGATCTTGAAGCATGTAACTGACTGCTTAAACCTCTATCTAATTTCCGGGGAAATTATAGCATGGCTCCCTCTCAGAAGGAAATTGGTCCAGTGGGAAAAGAGACAGAAAGTCTAAAAATAATCTCCTGGAATATAACAGGTATCAGTCAGAAAAAAAGCAACCTCGGGGTGGCTAGCTTTGGTGACGAACTTTGATATCCTATGTCTCCAAGAAACTTGGGAAACTGATCAGATCTATATAGACTGTTATTGCTCCTTCCGAACAGATGCGGTGTCCTCTACAGCGGGCCGACCCAGTGGGGGAAAAGCAACCCTAAAAACCTTAAACAGCTATGTTTAAGGTAATTACATTCCTAAATGTCCCACCCTGCTATCATATTCTCCTATGCGAAGGCCACAAAGGACTGCACCAGCACAAGGCACCTTACTGCGGGGCACCGGGGACCACAACTACCATCGCCCTTAGCGCCAGGAGGTGCCCGCATCATCCTCGACGTGCCGGAGGCGCATAAAGACACTTCCGGGCTCCCGGGGTGCGGGAGCCTGTTCCAGACTGCACCAGCACAAGGCACTTTACTGCGGGGCACCGGGGACCACAACTACCATCACCCTTAGCGCCAGGAGGCGCCTGCATCATCCTTGACGCGCCGGAGGCGCATAAAGACGCTTCCGGGCTCCCGCGGGACGCGTGCGGGCGTGTTGGCCGCGCCTGGCCGTGCCCCGGCCAAGGGCGGGCCCGTCTGCGCCCGGAAGAGGCTGGGCTGGGCCACCCACCTAAGGCCTGTTGCAGAACTCCACTGTCCCAAGTAGGCAGCCATCACGGAACAAGGTACTGATTTGTTATTCGGTCCCAGATATTTTATTCTTATATTTACGTCCTGAGAGTTGTGGCCAGTCGCGCTTGTCAGGTTTAGACTACGCTTGCCTATTTTCGCGCCTGTCTTTATTGGCCAACGTTCTTCCAGCCAGGCCTGTAGAATGGGCAAGAGAAAGGGTGCCTCAAGCGCCTTCAGTACGGTACCTCCCCCCCGCACTTGCTCAACTATTGACAATTACCTAACCCAGGCTGTGGACATGGTCACCAATGAAATTCGGCTGGTGGAACGCCGCCTTTCCCTCACAACAGAAGAGATCACCCATACACCTATTGACCAAAGCTCCTGTGAGCTGCTACCAACGCAGAGTGCATCATTAGTAACAAGCCCAACTGCAGCATCAAGGGGCCATGCTTGTTCTGCGGAGCTAGTTCAAAACGGGGGTGACGAGCCAGACTGTGTAGGGGCTACACAAGGAGGGGAGTTTGAGCCTGGTTCATTAAGCATTGAGGGTGGTGACCAGTTATGTGACTCTGAGGGGGAGAGTGGCCCAAAAGCCAAGCGCAGGAGGAAAATCGCCAAACCAACTAAATCTAGAAATTCTACCACAATAAGTAAAATCACCAGGCGTTATAAGGCTACTGATGTAGATCTGATTGGGGGTTCAGCAGCGGTTAATGAAAACACCTGATGTAAACTGAGCAAGTGTATAGATGATCTTTCGGACTCCAAGCTTCGCCCTATCCTTGAACGTTTAGCGATAATTGAATCCAAACTAGCGAAGCCTTTAGACTCCAGGATAATCTGTACTCAGTATTCGAATTCTGATTTTACCCCTACTATCCCTGTCCAGATAATGGTTGTATTACATTCACATGGCAACTTACCAGCAAACCAACTTGCTAAACAACCGGTAGCTTGTGTCCCAAACCAGGCCTCTCTACCTGTAATAGACTTTCCCCCAGCATCCACCCTGTATGTCGTTGCTCTGACAAACGTCCCTAGGCTCACAGAAGACAATATGGAATCCACCAGGGGGCCTAATGAACAAATCCATCCATTGGTTGAATAATAACGACACTGGCAATTGGGACATATCTAAAGAGATCTTGATGGCAAGAAGGGTGGGGGGCATTGGTGGCGGGGGTTTTGGGATTAGTGGAGATGTCATTGTGGTCAACTTCCGTAATACGACGGTTGTTCAGGGAATACTGCATAAAGCAAGTATGGGAATGGTTAAAAACAGCTCCATTAAGATATTCCCACTTGGCTTTTTTTATGAGCACCTTGTGAATCAATCCTGCACTCCTGGCAGTTTTGTTCCCCGCACGTCTGCATTGCCTAGACTCCCCCCTCAAGTATCATTCCCCTTCAATAATAGATTTTCTCCACTGGTTGGGCTGGAAGATATCGATTGACGGTCCAGGGAGGAGCCTGTCTGTTCTGGTTCCCAGGAGGTGGGCAGGATATCTGATAGTACCATTTTTTTTGCCCAAATGCCCCCCTCTTCCCAACAGAATCCTCCGCCCATGGTTCCAGGTTCACTAGAAAAGGGTGGGACCATCTACAACTCTAGTCCCGTTGCACAATCAAATAGTATCCTCACCCAGAACCATTTGTGTGTAGGACCCTGTATTCCGAATATTGACGTGGCTCCTGCTGCCCAATTGCCCATCCCTTCGACACAGAACAATCCCCCCTTAGGGGCTATTGTGAGTATATGCCTTGATGAAGGTCCAACTGATAATGCTTGCTTACGATTTTTAAGTTGGAACATAGCGGGCCTAGCATCAAAAATCAAGTTAGATGGATGGCGATCCTTCATCATGAAATATGATATAGTGTTTATGCAAGAAACCTGGGAGAGTAATGATATTGCATTTGAATGGTTTACATGTCTTAGCTTACACGCTACTCCATCTGCTTCGGGCAGAGCTAAAGGGGGTCTGTCGGCCTAGTTTAAAGTGGATATTGCTAGTTCGATTGAACAGCTAATTCGGGAACAGGGGAGGCGCAGGCCTTGAGTCTCACCCGGAAAGAGTCCCATAAGATATACCTGATAAACTTTTATAATAATAACTTCTCGTCCAAAGGTGACTTTCAAGGCCCATTTGTGTTAATTGACATGCTTGTAGAGCGAGAGGCTCGAGTGGATTGCCCCCTTGAGCTGTTGGTGGCGGGGGACTTTAATGCAAAATTGGGGCACCCTCCACCCCTTTCACCAACTACATTTGATCCATTTTCTCACGAGTTTAGATCGTAATGTGATGGATGCCAGGGGGCGGGTTCTATTCTCCTATCTGGCAGAACGGGGTATGGTTAATAAGGTTTCTAAATTTACTGATCTACACATCC
Organism: Calotriton arnoldi; assembly: GCA_963921515.1. NCBI lineage: Eukaryota > Metazoa > Chordata > Amphibia > Caudata > Salamandridae > Calotriton > Calotriton arnoldi. The sequence continues at coordinate 289,159 of CAWUFW010000115.1, forward strand.
CAACCTTAATAGGGCGAGGTGCAGGAAGCACTATTGACTATATATTCGTCACCTGGAGCTTCTCTCCACTAATTAAGGATTGTGAGGTCCTCATTCAGTCCTATAGTGACCACAATCTTATTTCAGCAAAGATGTTGCTACCACAATTGCCACAAAAGCCCAAGCTTCCGCCTTCCCAGGTACTATCTACTAAGAACGCAGGGCGTAGGGTGGTATGGCGAACCGCGAATATGAACAGCATAATGTCCTAGGTGATATCCAATAGTTCTGCCCTGGTGGATAGCTGTAATTGTATACTCAGTGTTCCGGCCTGTATCTTATCGGACTTTTCAATTCTCTTAGATAAGATCAAAATTCTGCTTTCTAGACCCATTTTACAGTCACGTCAACATACACACTCATGGTTTGATAATGCTTGTAGAGAAGCCAATAACATCTTACGTAGGGCCTTAAAACAAAACCCTAGAGACCAGATCGCTATTAGGGAAAGTAGGAAGTTATATAAGCATGCCATCAAAATAAGAAAGTCGGCCTTGAAGGAGGAGAAGTGGGAATTAATAGTGGGCGCCTGTCGTTCTAAAGACTTACAAGCCTTCTGGAAAGCAGTACGGTCTGTCTTATCCCCCACCCGACCAGCCGATAAAGTAACCGTCCATATTTCGGCTGAGATTTGGGTGACGCATTATGCTGGTCTGTATTCCACTGATCTTAGTGTTGTTGACGCCCCAGCACAGTTGAATACAGTATGCCCAAACCTTGTTTTTAATGAAGAAGGGGTCCTAAAAGCAATTGTCAATAGCAAAGGCAAGAAGGCTCCGGGGCCTGATGGTATTCCACTGGATTTATTCAAGGAAGACCCAGTGTTTTGGACCCCGGTGCTTACTTCAGTTTTTAACTCGGTTTGTAGTGAGGGAGTGCCCAAGGCGTGGCGTTCATCCGTTATAGTGCCCGTTTTTAAAAAAGGAGTTGTGCACAATCCTAAATGCTATCGCCCGATATCCCTTTTGGATTCTTCTGTCAAAGTAATTAGGAGAGTTGTGCTAGACCGCTTACTGGACTGGATTAATGCTAACCACATTCTGGCCTGCAGCCAGTATGGGTTCAGGAAGGGGCTTGGCACAATCGAACAGTGCCTCAATCTCCATCTTATTTTGGCAAAATACAAATATGCAAAGGGCGTTTCTAATCATCTGGCATTTATGGATTTGACAAGTGCGTTTGATTATGTTTCCCGCTCTAAGCTGTGGGACATCCTAGTAAATATGGGTGTAGATGAGGGTCTGGTTTCCTCTTTAAGACTTCTCCATTATGACCTTTCTGCTTCAGTTAGGTTTGGTGAGGCTGGAGAATGTACAGAGCAGTTTAGCATTAAGCGCGGAGTGCGCCAAGGTTGCGTCCTTGCCCCAATCTTATTTCTCCTTTACACCAACGATTTGGATAACACTTTAGTTTTGGTTGGGGAGGACATTCCTCAAGTGGAGAATAAGGCTGTGCCAGCGCTACTATATGCTGACAATGCAGTCCTCTTGGCGAGGACTGCGAATGGTCTCAAAAAACTCATCGTCAGCTATGTCAGTTTTATGAAGGACCTGGGCCTGGAGCCAAACTACAAGAAAACCTTTACTATGATATGCGGCCCTAAAAATACTAAATCCCGCAGTTTGAACATAGAGGGCAAACCTCTGGAGAGGGTCAGCTCCTTCCCCTATCTAGGGTTGGAGTTTGATGAAGGTTGCTCGTGGCCACTTGTAGACAAAAACAGAATAACACGATATACACAAGCCGTAGGGACCACTTTTTCACTTGCAATGTCTATAGGTAAAACGCCCCTTGCTCCAATATTAGAGATTTATAATCGTAAATCCAATCTTAGCATACGGTATGGGTATCTGGGGCTGTAGGGATGTACTTGCTATGCAGGCTGAGGAGAACAGATTTTGTCGTAAAGTTCTAGGAGTTCCCCCCTCATCGCCGCATTTTTCTCTCCATTGGGAGCTAGGTCTCGATTATGTCCAAGACACTATAAATGCAGCTCCCTTAGCCACCTGGTGTTCTATCTGGTCCAACGAAGAAGCCGATTTTAACCGGGCGGTCATCAGAGACTGCTAAAGTTGTGCCTGTGGCCTTTCCATCCCTTGGCTTCAATACATTAAAACCTGCCTCACGGCTCTTGATTATGCCGTAATGTTTGAGCATTCAGAATTAATTGGCAAAGGAGACCGACGGAGGGTTCTGGATAGCTTCCGTAAACACAAGCAATCCTTAAGGGAATTATCCGAAGTAGCTAAACCCTCTGTTAGAGATTACTGCCTCATTCAAGTATCTCCCTCTATTGCTCCATATCTACTATATGTAACGAATGTCTACGAAAGGAATTTGGTGACTAGATTCAGGTTGGGGTCATTTCGCTGGATGATTTGTTTTCCCTTGGGCCAGTATTCTCTTGAAACTATCGCCACTTGTCCTTGCGATGAGCAATCAAGTCAAACCATTTTACATTTTGTCTTTTTTTTGTCCATTTTATCTTCCTTTTACTAGGAAAGTTTTACTACCGATATTGCGCAGATATACATTTTCTAAGTGTGAAGCGGCTTTTTATTTCCTTCTGCAACTCAAAGACTGTGATGTTTGCTTTGCTGTTGCGAACTTTTTGAAGTGCACTTTAGCAAAGAGAAGGAGCATGTTGTTCTAATTCAAAAGCACTTTAGTAGCTCCAGTATTTTTTTGTATTTGTATTGTTGTTTAAATGTCTATTGTTGTTGCTAATTTTATTTCCTTTTTATAAGGATGATTTTAATACTTATCATCAATGCTAAATGTTTAATACTTGCTGCTATCAATGGATCCAGTTCAGTTGCACTGCCCCTTTCGCTATGGTTAATTTATTGTCTCTGCCTGTGGTTTTATCGTTTTTAATGGAAAATTTGGTTGTTACCCCTTGAATGAGGTTTGGATATAATGTTGTTTCTTTTTAGGGCATTTGTACCTTTTATGATCTGTCCTCAGAAGATCGAATAAAGACAATTGAATTGAGTTGAATTGAATTGACTGGAATGGAGCCTGATCAACTTCTATAATAACACATTTGAAGGCAATATGGTAACGGTACCAGAATTATTGGAGAAGGATATTGGCTACCTCATGAAAACCCATCATAAATGCCTGGACATAGTATGGATGGGCGTCTTTAACACCCATATTTGTAATAGAACTGACTCCACAGTGTGCGATCTGATGGATGGACATGGGGATCCTACTCTCCATTTTAGGCATAATGAATATAGTAACGTACTTAACAGATTATTAATAGTTAATAACCTTAAGATAATCAACTCATATGACCCCAAAACTGGTCACTTGGATTGCACGTTCTCTTCTCGATCTTATTACTCAACCATTGATTACATCTTGGTCTCAGAATCCATTAGAGCACAATTCTCCCATTTCAAGATCAATTTTTATGCCTTTAGCGATCATGCAGCCATTACATAACGAATGGTCTGGGTTCATAGGTGAATGTCTCCTATGGAACTAATACCAAAGCCCTCTATTGCCAGAAAGAATGGGATTGTCTTGAAATGGGAAAAGATTGACTCTCCAAATTTTATTTGTAAAATCATCACTAAAATGAATCAGGAAATATTAATATGTCTAGAACGAAACCCAACTAGTAAGGAAATACCAATAGCTTTTGAGAGGATCTTAACTGAAATCCAATGCAATCTGCTCCGACCAAACTTCCATAAGGGCCCTAGGGACACACGTTGGTTTGACAATGCCTGTGCGAAGGTGTTAAAAAACCTTCATGCAGCTCTGAGGATCAAACCGAGAGACGCAGATCTAGTAAGATCGTTACGCCTCTCATATGAAGAAGCGAGAGCAACTAGGATGAGGGCTTTGAAGGAGGAGGTCTGGCGCAAACTACAACATGCGGCAGTATCAAAGAATAGTAGGGATTTCTGGAGCGTAATTAACGCCCCACTCCTTAAAGATGATACAGAGATCAGTTTACAATTGCATGTGACCGAGGAGGCATGGGTGGCACACTTTGAGGAGGTTTTTGGGAAATCAGGGGAGGAAAATTGCTTGCCATCTGGCTTACCCGTGATTACCCCTGATGATATAACGCCCTTGGTTTGGAAGAAATTAGATGTGCTAAGAACCAGTGTAGCAGATCCAAGGCACCCGGTCCTGATGGGCTCCCAATTGACTTCTTTTTAGACAACCAGGAGCTGTGGGCCCCATTTCCCACTAATGCCTTTAATGTTATGATCCAAACAGGTGTCCCTCCCTCCTGGAAAAAGATGGTCATAATCCCAATTTATAAAAAGGGGATAAGGCTATGCCTAAAAATTATAGGCCCATATCATTACTAGATAGTACAGCTAAATGAATGGGTCGATTACACCTAAACAGGCTAGAGGTTTGGGCTCAAGAAAGGAATATATGAATCCCTACCTAGTACAGTTTCAGGAAAAGAAAAGGGACAACTGATCAGTGTCTTAATTTGAATCTGCTCACTGCCAAGTACACTGTGGCTACAAAAGGCCATCTCTATATGGCCTTCATGGATTTATCAGCAACTTTTGATTGTGTAGTCCACTCAGAGCTATGGGTCATAATGGAAGGCATGGGAATAGAGATGATAATAATTAAATTCATTTGTGAGATGTTTCCTTATGCTACGGCCTGTGTCCGTTATGGGAGAGAGGGTGAATGTACAAGATACTTAGGAATTACCTGCGGTGTCAGACAGGGGTATGTACTCACCCTCTTTTTATTCTCAATATATACTAATGCCGTGGAAGTGGCTTTGGCTGGATCTACCATAGTTGTCCCTTTTGTGAACTCATTCCACGTCCTGATACTCCTCTATACAAATGATGCAGTGTTGTCACGGACTGGCAACGCACTGCAGAAGCCCATAGAGGAGTATACAAAATCGATGAATAACTTGGACCTGCGGGTAAATGAGTCCAAGGCCTTTGTTCTTGTAGCAGGACCGAAACTGAAGAAACAACCAAGAATGTTTATAGAAGGGAGAAGATTGGAGGTGGTGGATACCTTTTCCTACCTAAAGATCCTATTTGATAGCAAAAATACCTTGCAAAATATGGTGGCTAATAGGGGGCTTTTAATGGAAAACAGCATTGGGGCTCCTTTTAGCTTTATAAACAAGCTAGGATGTAAACCAATGGATACAATAAAAAAGATTTATGAGGCAAAAACGATATCTGTTGCTACGTATGGGGCAGCCGTATGGGGAATGACCGATAGATCAACCCTGCAACTGATAGAGGATGGCTTCCTGAAAAGATTGGCGGGTGTCCCACAATCCTGCTCCACCTATAATTGCCACTCTGTGTTAGATGTACCCTACATTACGGACCAGGTCTGTATCGCTCCAATTCTGTTATGGCATTCAGTTTGGAGAAGGGAATCACTATATTTAACACAAGATATCCTGAAGGGTTGCCTAAAGCTAGATGGCATAGGAAAAGATTAAGTGCCTTCAATACATTAAGAGCAATTTGCAGTCGATTGGCCTCTATAAACTATTTGAGAACCCGACTACATGTTTGACTGTCTCAAAGCCTGAATTAAAGGGTCTATTACTAGATAAGCTGGGTAGAGATAGGTGGGAGCTCAACTGTGATAAGTACATGGTCAAACAATATCACTTAGCCCCTAGAATAAATAAAACTGTAACTTTGCATCTAACTTTTGTCATGAACCCTCAACATAGATATGTACTATTGAGGTTCCGACTGAAATATATCCCGCTTATGCTGGGTTATCCCTCTAACAGCTATTCTGTTGATGCCCTCTCTGTTTACCCATGTGACGTACGATCGTCCCAATGCGATCTCCATTTTATATTCTTCTGTAAGTTGTACACCGAGGAAAGGAAAAGATACATTCTCCTGCTTATGTGCAAGACTTCATTTTAGACAATGTCGCCCAGCTCTCCACTTCCTCCAGTTACTAGCTGACCCTTTTACAGGTTATTGCTTGGCTTCGATTCTTTTGTCTACTAAAAAAAGGAAGAAATGGCACCCATAGTTTGGGAATATAAGGAAACATAGGGGCAAGGGGGCCTACCTGTGTATATCTATATATGAATTTTCTTCTTTTAGGTTTGATCGGTTTTATTTCCCCAATTTTAACTGTCACTTTTGTATGAATTGTATATAGCTATGCGTTTTAATCTAATATGTCTTTTAACATTTTATGCTGAATTGTATGTAGAATACTTTTTATGCCGTTTTTATAACAGCGAAATAAAGTTTCGATGATGGTGACACCTTTAAGCAATTTATATAAATATATTATCCCTATACTGATTTCATTGACTGAAGCCGACCAACAAGATGAATCGATCATTAACATTCACACCAAATGCTTCACAGACCTATAGAACAAATTTTTAATGAAAAATGTAGGTCCTATAAGGACTAATAAACTAGGAGGGTGTCCATGGTTTAATGGTGAATGTAGATCAGCCAAATCTACCCTGCTAGTATCCATCAAATCAGGAAAGCAACCTGATATATGCCTTGCTAGGACAGCTTATAAGGAGACCCTTAAAAGAACAGAATGGCACTGGAAACATCCCTCTGGGATGATCTCCTTGAGGCATCAGAAACTAGAAACCAGGCTGTCTCCTGCAACATCATATGCACCAGATGCTGCACTCAAAAGTTGCAACCAAATCTAACATCTCGCTCCAAGATTGGACTATTTATTCCTGATCACTCTATGGTGTCTACGACGAAGCCGAAAAATAAATCATTCTATCACTTCCTAGTGATGAAAATATTACAATGTCTCCGGTATCTGGAAGAACAGAACCAGCTTCACCAGATAAAGAACACTCTTCAACATTGACTTTCTCCCTGTCAGACATGCTTAGAGCTATTAAAGCGCATAAACCGGGAAATGCCCCTAGATGGACAAGATGCCTGGGGATTTGTTTCGTTCCAAACCTATTAATTTGCGCCCTTATATTAACATTATTACCAATGCTTTTGTGACTGGGGACCCCGTCATTTCATCGTGCAAAGGGGGAAAGAAATTCCAAACCTATCAGAAGGGTGCCAGGTCCTATCCCGCTAACTATCGCCCAATAAGCTTAATTGACAATATACCAAAAATATTCTGTAAATAGGTATTAGGCAAACCGATTTCCTGGGTAGAGGATGCAAACATTTTGCCTCAATTTCAAGCTGCTTTCAACTGAAGGCCAGCACAATCGATCAGGTATTCTGTTTCTTGATGATAAGATGGAAAATCGTAAACATCAAAAAAGATAGCCTTTATGTAGTTTTTGTAGATCTAAAGGCTGCCTTTGACACAGCTCCCAGGGATAAACTTTGGGAGATTTTAAGGGAATGGGGCTTCCATTCCTACTACTAAATGTAATCATACGTCTTCACGATAGCAATTTTGTACAAATACACTGGGGCCCAAACGGAGAACTCACTGAACTGTAGAAAAGGGTGTGAGACAAGGTTGTGTTCTCACCCGACTCTGTTCCATTTATTTATTAACTGGTGCATTGAATTTTTATTGGGATGTGATAATGACTCTCCTGTTTTAGGTGGCTTTAAAACCCCTGCGCTCTTGTTTGCTGACAACACCCTCTTGATGTCAAAAACCCCAAAGGGAATCCAAATTTAATTAGAAATGTTTTATTCACTCTGTTCAATTCACAGTTTAACGGTAAAACCAAGCAAGACAAAATTTATAACAATTAACCCCTATAAACATTTTAGGGGTTCCCTTTCTTTGGGCAGTGCAACCCTAGAGAGGGTAAGCAAATTCGTCTATCTAGGAGAGCGCTTGTCAGGTTCGAATACCTGGGTATCCCAAATATTCAAGAGTATATTGCTACTGAAATACAGATCGGCCACCATTTCTAGATTCGCTAACAAAACATAATTTTGCCCGGTTTCCTCAGTAATTGAGATCTATAGGGCACAGGCAGTAGCGGATGCTATCTATGGCTGAAAACTGTGGGGCAACAGAAATATTGGCCAACTGGAGGTGGCCGAAAACTTTCTCGTGGGGCCAATTCTGAGACGAGACTCCCACAGAGTACTCTACTTGTTCCAATAAGAATGGATCTCAATCTCAAAACTACAGGAGCCCAGATTAAAATAAATCCCATCCTTTACTGACTTCGGCTATGGACATCAGTAGAGTTGGAAACCTATATGATTTGTCTCAGGGATATATTTAATTGTTCAGGTGTTACTAGATTACCAAGGGTAAACTATATTAAAACATGTCCGACCGATCTAGGGTTTAGCAACCTGCGTGTTAACACTGGAGCGATTACCCAGTCTTCATGCAAGCTAAGTACCACTTTTCGAAATGGGGTAAAATTCATAAATCTGCAAGACAGGGCATCTACACATTTAAATTCTTGGAAACCAAACCTGACCTCAAATTGGAAGTTTTTTGGGGATTATATTAATCCCCTATTTTCTCTGTCGCTTTTCTTAAACTTTAGATTAGGGTCATTGCCCCTAGATAGGTAACTATAACTCGATCCCCCGCCAAACACAGATTTCTCATCAATAGTGGAGAAGTGTGGCTCAATGGTTAGAGCGGCAGACCCTGATGCAGAGATCTGGCCCGGGACCAGGGTTCAATTCCCGCCTCGGCGGGTCTTGGGCTCAATTTCCTCGGACCTGATAATTCTCGCCTCGGTGCCTATTCTAATCATGGGTCCCACTCTGCAACTCTGGGCAATAGCTTGTTTAATCTCCACAACGGCCCCACCAGCGCTGGGATGCCTGGCTTCACCTTGGGGTGCCCAGGAGTGGACATTTCACAGGTAAAAGACAGGAAGGGTTCCACAGCGGTATGCGTACAGCGCCAGGACACCCTAGGGTAACAGTGCGCTTTACAAGTACAAATTTCATTTCATTTCATTTCAATAAGTTCTTTGCAAATGTTGCAGAGCTATTATCAATGATATCATAGATGTCATGAGTGATGTAATATGTAGGGTAATTAACAGTGCATAGTAAGGGCACAAGTTATAGTAACTTGACATAACTATAACTGGTGAATTCCAGTACTTTTTTTTGTTAAGAACGTTACGTTGTCACTGAAATTTGAAACCAAACTATAACTTTACTTTAACCTTAAGGTTTTTCCAGTGAATTTCTAGGGTTTTGTTAAAATTAAAGTGATATTATATTACCATAAGCAAAGCCAACACCTCGCCCGCACTGCCACTGGGTGAACCCCTCACAGGCAAGCAAGTCCACATATGCACGGCTGAAGTATTTGGCCGCAGGTCTCGCCTGTGATCAGGCTGTGCAAACGACCCCACATGGGCAGCCAACCACAGCGGTGTGGGGTTGGCTGTAAGGTCTGCGTCCAACCCCCGCAGGAAGCCATTCCCTGCCGGAGGAGGGGGATCGTACGGCCCTCTTCCCCAAGTCACTACTGACCCTGGGGACTCCATCCCCTGGGACATTTTGTTTTTTAAAGGGGAGGGACCCGCATGTCCCCTCCTCAAGCTACTACTGGCCCTGGAGACTCAATACCGCGGGGCCCAAAAAAATGATATTAGGGGAGTGGGGAACACGGCCCCTCACTCCAAGCATCAATCGGCCGCAGGGATCCCATCCCCCGGGACCTTACAGTAATTATAGGGGATTGGGCACATGGCCGTCTTCCCTAGCCTTAAGAGGCCCGGGGCCCCATTCCCTGGGATGAAAAGAACTTCTTTTAGGGGTGGGGGAGTGTAGCCCCCCCTCCCCGAGCCCAAATGGACCTCGGGGACCTTATCCCTTAAAGTCTTAAGCGGCACCAGGGATCCTATCCCCTAGCGCCAAACATATTCATATTATTGAAAGGGGGTGCCTGACCCACATCCACGGGCCCAAATGGGCCTGATATACCATCTTTTGGGGCAATACATTAATTATAGAGGAGGGGGTGCGTGGCCCCCGCCCCTGCCTTAAGAGGCCCTGGGGACCCCATCCCATGAGACAAAACATATTTATATTAGTGGAGAGGGATATGTGATCCCCATCCCTGAGACCAAATGGGCTCCGGGGACCCCTTCCCCAGGGTTATAAATTAACTATAGGGGAGGGGGTGCATGGCCCGCTACTTGAGCCATAAAAGGCCCCAGGGACCACATCCCACGGGCCAAAAACAGTTATTTTAGGGAAGGAGGGCACATGGCCCACCTCCACGAGCCCAAATGGGTCCCGGGGACTCCATCCTCAGAGCCAAAGAATAATAATAGGGGAGGAGGGCACATGGCCCCCCTCCCTGAGTCTTAATAGGCCTCGGGGGCCCTATCCTCCAGGACGATTGTCATTATAAAGTGGAGGGGGGCCAGGTGGCCCCTCTCCCCACGCCTACTGAGGCCCCGGAGACCCTCATCACCAAGAGCATCGCTTGTTTGTATGTGGGTGCCACGGTTCTCACCAAGGGCACCCACAGCTCTAGGTGGCTCTCCGCATTATACAGGATCCAGCATTCCTCCCACCCGGCGGGAGCAGCTGCTTATGCTTGCTCCCACAAAACAAATAATATGTGTTTCCCCGCCCGCAGGAGTGTGGGGAGGGAAACAAAAGTCCACTCCCACCCGATGAGAGCATTTTTAAATCTCCTGTTGAGTGAGAGCAGACATACCTTTTCTGCCTATGCTCCTGCAGGCAGGGAAGGCATGTTTGCTACCACCCTGAGGGAGATTTAAAAATGCTCCAGCTGGGCAGGAGCAAACATATGTTTCCCGGGTCCCCGGGGCCTTAAGATGCTCAGGGTGAGGGACTACACCACCCCGCTACAATAAAGTATTTGGTCCCGGGGGGGGTGTGGTTCCTGGGGCGCAATAGATCTCAGGGATGGCGCACCCCCCCCCTCCCCTTAAGTTAAGTGTTTGGCCCTAGGAATGTGGTCTCTGAGGCCCATTTGGGCTCAGGGAGGGGGGCCATGCCCCCGCTCCCCGTCAGTAAAATATTTTACCCTGGGGGATGGGGTCCCTGAGCCGCATCAGGCTCAAGGAGGGCTGACACGTGCCTCTTTTCCCTCTTTTTACAAGTAGGCCCCAGGGGATGGAGTCCAGGGAGCCCAACATGGCTTGGGAGGGAAGCTCCACTATTTGCACAAGAATCCTGCAGGATCGTGCAAAAACGTCCAGTTTGTTTTACTTTTTTGGGCTTGGAGGAGAGGGGGAACCCCCACAAAGGATAGACAGGCAGAGTTTACCTCCCTTATATATTTTTAAAAAAACGTTTTCAGGCCTGGGGACTAGGTCCCAGAGTCCTTTAATGGCTGCCAGCAACATTTTTCTTCATGTTACTGGCAGCCAAACAGAGCACTCGCTCCCGCGTGAGTGTGTCTCCTGTGGAAGCAAATTGGCCCAAGGGAAAAAAGCTCTCTGTGCCAATCATAATGCTCTATTTTTAAAAATGTGGTTCTAGGGTCTCTCGTAAGTGTGCTTCGAACCCAACCTTTCATATGTACATATATGTACAAATATTTTTGCACCTTAATTTCTCAAAAACTACTGAACAGATTAACACCAATTCAAAAAAGTACGCTCTCTGGATCCAGATCTAGCTTCCTGCCAAATTTGGTGTAGCTTCGTTCAGCAGTTTATGCGCTAGCGCTCTTCAAAAAAAGTTTAAGGAAAATGCATGAGGATTTTCCATTTTGGGATCTCCATTTTTTTCTTGGCCCCCGCGTGATGGATCATCCTGAAACTTTTCATGCACTTCACTTTTTAGGTAAATATGGATTTTACAGGAACAGGCATAACTGTGAGTGAAGTCCTATTTTAGATCTAAACTTGGGAAAAGACTACAGCGGTCATTACAAATTATATTCCACTTAGTTTTAAAAACTGAATTCACAGGTGAAAGTAATGGTGGGCGGATGCCGTAGACTTTGGAGAACCACTACAGTCGGGAAGCGCCTGAGGCTGGTCCGGCGTCCCTCTCCTAAGCAACCCCCCTTCCGCCCCATCAAAGCCTCATCATGACACGAACTACTGATACTAGCATTCTTACTCTAAATGTACGAGGAATGCACACGTGCGCGTCACACCGTTTACTCATACATTAAACGACAGCAAGCGCAGATAGCCATGTTACAGGAAACATACCTGACAGATGGGGAACTAGACAAACTACGCAAGCAATGGCGCGGCACCTTCTGTGTAACTACATATTCAGCATATGCACATGGGGTACTGATCTGACTCCGACCAGGGGTTCCATTCCAGGAGACGCTCAGGGTTATGGATGCAGAGAGGCGGTATGCCCTCTTGGAGGGGCTCCTGGATGGCCAATTAATCCTCATAGGTAGCATTTATGCATCAAACTCCGAGCAAGGGAAATTCTGGGAAACTCTTGGGTATTCTCGCCCAATTTACCACATCGCCATGGATATTGGGGGGATTACAACAGTGTGATGGACCTCTCCATTGACAGATCCCACCTTCCCCACCCGTTCTACCTGGCTGCCACGCAAACAAAATGAAACAATATATAGATATGCCAATGGTCACTAGTAGACGCCTGGCGCAGCAGATATCCCCCAGTTAAACTCTACTCCTTCCATTCGATCCTGCACAATCTCCGGGTACGACTAGATTGCTTTTTGTGCTCAACTTCAGTTATTACCCTGATCCAGCGCGCAGATTATTTGGGGCAGATCTTCTCTGACCATGATGCACACCTTATTACCCTTGAATGGTGACCCGCTCCATCCCCAGGCCCCACTTGGTGACTGCCACATGTTTGCCTGGAAGACCAAGTTTCCGTCACGAGCAGGATAAAAACATTCGAAGTTACTTTGTCGAAAATGCCAATACGGCATCCACATGAATGCTAGAATGGGACACATTTAAAGTCGTCATAAGAGGGGCATGTATTCGGCAGATAATAGGGATCTGAACCAAAATAGAGCGACGAATACTAGAAGCGGAACGCAAATTAGCGGCCCTGACTCAGATATTGGAAGCCCAAACTACATATGCAGACGTATGAGCAGACCTGAGACGATATAATTTTCTGCATAATCCAATATGTATGTTCTGCCAAAATTTAGGAATCCTAAAATGAATTGTAAATTTTTCAGTCTTTGGAGGTTGGAGCAGCGCACACTTTTCTAAAAAGTTAGCTGCTAGGCTTTTTCCTTCACTTGATAACTCATATCCCAAAAACAGGACATTGAGGTGGACTATTTTCGATTTTTTAAAGTTGAATTTATAGCCCTCAGAGGCAAACCCCAAAATTACGTTGTTCACCCTGGTCAAATGATCCAATAAATCATCATCCGTCAGATAAATATCATCTACATAGGACAATGCCTCCTCATCAAAATTTTGAAGTAACTCTGTTACCCTAGCTGAGAACAACCCGGGGCTATTCTTTATACCCTTGGGGCAGTCGACAGAATTGACGATGAGAGCCTAGGGCTGAGAATGATGTCAAATATCTGCTTTCAGGTGCTATATTTTGGCAGAAAAATCCATTTGAAATATCTAGTGTCGTTTTGTATTTCTTCCGCACAATGTTATTCATTAATGCGGCACTGTGTGCATTCTGAACTGCAAATGTCTGTGCATGTATTCAAATGTCTGTAGTCTAAAACTAGACGCTATGAATTGTCAGGTTTCATTACGGGAAACAAAGGATTATTAATTGAAGAGGTGCAATTCTCTATTACACCTTGGTATTCAAGTAGATCTAAGATCTCCCTGACTTGCTTTTTCGGTTCTTGTTTTATTAGGTACTGTCTCTGTGGAGTTGGAGTTGTTTTTACTGGGATTACATGGTGAGGAGACTCTGTATCCCACCCTACATGGTTGCGATATAATGCTGGGGCAAGTGCTATCGCCCACTCCAATAGAGCATTATGATTGGCCCAGAGAGCTTTTTTCCCTTGGGCCAATTTGCTTCCACAGGAGACACACTCACGCGGGAGCGAGTGCTCTGTTTGGCTGCCAGTAACATGAAGAAAAATGTTGCTGGCAGCCATTAAAGGACTCTGGGACCTAGTCCCCAGGCCTGAAAACGTTTTTTAAAAAATATATAAGGGAGGTAAACTCTGCCTGTCTATCCTTTGTGGGGGTTCCCCCTCTCTCCCAAGCCCAAAAAAGTAAAACAAATTGGACGCGCTCATATTATTATAAGCTTGCACCTACATCTGCAAAGAAAAGTATGCTCACTAGCACAAAACAGATATACTCTGCATCCTTTATTGAACTGAGGTGGCGAAGTGAGCTAAAGAATGATGATGGATTCAACCCAGATCTGTGACTGGGGGTGAGTGTCTGAAAAGTTTCAGTGCTCCGTCCATCATCTCCTTGTGTTTGCTTTGTTCGCCCTAAGTTGGCAGGGTATGCCCCGACGTGGGTCCCTTGCTCACTTTGCCCCTGGATTCAAGCTAGCCTGGCTGATGAAGGATGTTACCCAGAAACCGGTCCCAGGATGCTTGTTTCCGGTTCAGGGAAGACCTGGCTTGGCAGTTCGGGCTGGACTGTTCCCATGAGGCACAGGATCAAGACTGATTTGCATATAGCTGGGTCTGAACTGAGGTGGCGGTGTGAGCTAAAGAATGATGATGGATTCAACCCAGATCTGTGAGTGGGGGTGAGTGTCTGAAAAGTTTCAGCGCTCCGTCCATCATCTCCTTGTGTTTGCCTCCTTTATTGCCCAACTGTCTGAACAGGGTTTCGACTTATGGAAAGACACTATAGACATAAAATCTGTCTGGGGTACTAAGGACTGGCAGGTTCAGGGAACGGAGTAACTATTTAGAGCATGCCACATACCAAAACAGATTATTTTCCTGAACGACACTGTGCAACAGACTTCCTGTCTTGGGTTAGCCAAGATTAGGGACTTGAACACACCCCGTATTCCCTCACTTTCACACTTGGAGGGATGGCAAAACTATACAGAAAATGGTAAAGGTACACTAGATGACATCATGCATGGCGAGTCATACAATTCAACAGACCCCAATTGGAAGGGATGGTTGGTTTGGCCTATAGACACAAATAGGTGTCAGTCAAGATTTAGGGGTACTACCAAAGGGTTTAGTATCCATAGGCCTGACTTACGCTATATACAACGAGAACATCCGGGGTGGTGACATCATACAGATTTCGGAAGTTATGCCTTGATTGGTGAAACCACACTTGGTGAAACAACTCTTGTCCCTACTCTCAGATGACATGGACCTTAGGGATTTTTCACTAGGTCCCCGAAAGCCACGTCAGAAACGATTCTTATACACTGTTTATAATGAAATTTGGAAATTCTCCCAACAGGAAGCTGCGGAGAATTTGCGTGAAATTGACAGAATTAACTTAGAAAAGGCTTTGGCTGTGGTTGACAATGGCATGACCATACTAACATCCAAGATTTATTCACTGGGCAACATTGTATCTTCTACTATAGATATAATGGAACAGGATCTGTCCATCTTACAACACGGACAATCACAGTTACGTTCTATTGCGTCATTAAGCTGGACGCTGCAATCACTGCGCTCTTGTTATGTGCCCATGTGATAAATTAACAGTACCTCTCTGTTCTCTGCATATAATTTGACTGAAAAGCAGACAACAATGACACAAAGGGATGCGAAATATACAATGCTGTGCATTGAAAAATTAGACCAATTACCTTTCACCGTGGCAGAGTCACCATCCACAGAATGGTTAATTCATTGCCATATAACATTGCCAGTAACAACTTTCCCATTTCAATATTGCCTAGAACACCACCAGGTAGGCAGGTATGAAGCATTGGGTAGGGAAGTCATCCATGAATCTTGGAAATTACCGTATAGATTTAGATGCAGGAACGGGGACACTGAAGTGTTTCTCAGCGGTAAAGACTGCGAGAATTCTTTGAGTGGATCTCTCATTTGCCAGGACATTATGCTTCAAGGGGTCTGTAATGGTTCAGTATCCAACTTATCCTGTCATTTGAAAGGTTCCCCAGCTGCTGTGATTAATCCTATGTTCAGACTGCTCTCAAATGGGAGTTACTTAATGCTGAATGATCAAGGTTGTTGTGGGATGCTTCCAGGCATCGCATATCTTGTCACTGTAAGTTCCAGGGTTACTTGTAGTATGCAAGTCTTGGTTCCACCGACCCACACAGTCAGGGAGGCGCAGTTATGGCCTTCGTTGAATGTTTCCTTTATATGGTTTGATACTCTGAGCAGAATGAAAGCTATGCTTTTACAGAAAGATGTGCCCTTAACCTAAGCCCGAGAGACTTTTGATCCCCAGATTGCAAGGTCCTCAGCTGAGATAAAGGCACTAGTACGAACTAACTGCCCTTTCCATTTCGGAGAAATGGTACAGCGTATCTTTAACATGTCTGATACGAAGGGTATAGTACACCTATTTTAGACCATAGGTTCTGGACAGTTAAACACCTTTCTCGCATTCTTCGGAGTGATTCCAGCTTTTATACACTCCGTATTCGGAAGCATTTATGGAGGACTTCCGCTGATCCTGCTACTGGTAGTGGGAATCCCGATTTAAATTTTCCTGCTACGCAATGGACGTCCCAGTCACCAAGGAGATGGAAAAAACGCTCTTGAAGGGCGTTACCGTGATCGCATGGTGCTCCATCTGGGCACACCTCGCCTTCGGGAGCTAAGCGAGTCTTGGTTCCTATCATTCCGACCAGTCTGGATTGACTGTGTTTTGCCTGTTCTCCGCTGTTTGTTCTGCGGACAATAATGCGTGTTGGATCTCTGTCTAACACTTCCATCGGTTAAGCCACCGGACGTAGATGCATTGCTGGACCCGTTAACGGCCCACGTACTGCAGTGTCCTCAGCGTATTCCCATGTTGATGTCGGCATTCTTACAGCCACCATGGGATGCTTCAGCTCTCGGAGTGGATACCGGCTCTTCTACAGGCACACAGGGTTTGGTTGTTTCAAATGCTTCCCCAGCATCGGCTGTGGGAACTGAAGAAGATCATCTTTGCTCAATTTACCTAATCTGCGAGGTGTTACAGGGACCGTCGTCTGCGAAGGCAAGCAGCAGTGATGTTGCGTCTCCCACACAGGATACATAAACATTTGGCTCTACGTGTGCTGGGAAGAATTCGGCCTTTTTCTAAAACAACCCAAATTGGAATTTTAAACATTTTTTTTCTCTTCTCTACTATAGCAACATGGCTTTCAAAGGCTTTCATTTACTCAAGGCATATATACGAACATATTTTAAAGGACTTTTAGAGGTTTGTTTAGCAATTTTATTACCTTTTTTAGAAGTTTTTACTATGAACATTTATTAGAATGTGTCATGACTGAAAGGTCATTCCTTCTTTAGTATATATAGTATATCGTCCGGTCGGATGAGGAGTGGGTGTTATGTTTTGTAATGTATCCCAATATAGGCCTGGGTAGTCACCTAACCGGTCACCTACATTTTCCACTGCCATTGTACTACATAACGGTTCTTTGGTATTGACCTTTTACCTAGTTAGGTACTGCATAAAATATTGTGTGGTTTTCTCAGAAAACTAGCCTCATTAATTATGCATGAGGATTCTCAGAATCACAGCAGGATTACCATCTTCTGCATAATAACTATGTATAAGGGGCATCCCTTTCGTCATCCTCGGCCGACATGACACAGCAAGGTAGACCCCCTGAGGGTACCTTTTGGGTATATATACACCATATCTTTGCTGGGGCAGGCAGAGGAGAAAGACTGCCATGCTGACACAATGACACGTGACACTGAGGTTCCTGCACGCAGACGCTCCAGCTCGCAGTAGTCTGACATCCCTCGTGAGGTGTCCATCTCGAGACCAAGACGGGGTCCCACAGTCTCTTACTCCAGGTAATGGGGTTGGCTTCATCCAAGGGGGATTCTTGGCTCTACACCTACATACATGCTAGGTACACTTAGGTACATCTAGTTAGGGTTGCATCGTAGGAGTACGCATTATTACTGTCATGTATTTATATGCTTGCATATATTCATTGTTCTTAGCACTATGGTAGAAATCTACCATCCATTTACTATATTGGTGCTTATAATCATTTATACCTGTTTCTGTCTCATGGTTGTTTCAGCACACCTATTTTACACTAGAATGACGCTGGTTCAATAAATGCTTATTGAAAACGTCCCCACTGTTTATTCTGTGAATCTCTCTGAGACAAAGTGAGCACGAGTGACTGAGCGAAAAGTACTGTACTGTTTCCACGATCCCTGATGGGACAGGGTTGTCATGTTCGATAGTTGCCAAGAACTATTCTCTCCTTGGTAAGAGGAGTTTATAGTGGCACTGTGAGCTAGCTGGTATACAGGCGAACATATCCGGTGGGGGTGTCTGGAATCAGTCTGGACATCAATCCCACAGTCTATGTTGTCTAAATGCGCAGATCCTATATAGATTTATAAGAACTACACGACAGTGCCAAATCTGAGCTGCATAAATAATTTCCTATCGCTAGGCGTCTGTATTATTTCTAGATATGGTTCAAAAAAGGCAATAGATTTATGGTTTGTGAATTCAAGAGTTAACCAGCCCTCTTTAGGATTGGCAGCTGCTGTTTTGGCTACCCAACCCCAATACTACATTTTGAGAGAGGCTTTGGTAGGAACTAAGACCGGATACCTGTTCTCCCAGAGACTCTCCAACCCTAAGTCAGATAGTAGATGCTTTACGTTCTTTAGCCACCCAATTTTATATTGTGTATCTAATTGAATGACTTCGAGCGCCTTGGCATAAGGGCCTAGCTCAGGGGTGGTCCTAATCCTCCTCCAGAATAACAGGGGACGGAGCTTAGCCTTATCAACAATTGCTTTCCTGCCCATGCCTAACCTTTGAGGGTAGAGACGGGTACTCTTTGGCAACTGGACCAAACTCCTAAGAAACGTATTCTCCGCACTAACAAGATCGGCCAGCCTTTCGAAACCCCACAGCTCTGTCCCATGTAGGACAGAGCTCACTACCTTGGATTCATATATCTGCAGTGGTGCTGACACTGGTTTGTTATAGGAGGTAGTAAGATCCTTGCTCAATACCCTGACTATTTGAGTTAGCTGCAAAGTGGATTTAACCACCTGGGGCTTCCAGGACAGACTTTCGGATAAAGTTATACCTAAGTAATTAAATGTGCTGACTCTCTCAAGCGGAGTGCCACCCAAGGTTGGGCAACCCCTATAAGACTTGTGGCGATTGATCGTCAAGAATTTTGTCTTTGCAGTGTTGATCTCAAGGCCACGCATCTTACAGAAGTCATAAAACGATTAAGCAGCATCTGGAGTTCCCCAGGTGTTTTTGACATAAGCAGAGTATTGTCTGCTAATAAGAGCGTCACGACCCTTCCACTCCCCAATATGGGTGCATCAGCTGGCACCTCTGGAAGATATTTTACGACGTTGTTGATATATAGGGAGAAAAGTGTAGGGGCCAAGACGCACCCTTGGCGGACACCCCTACCGACAACAATGGCATCAGTGAGCTGGCCCTGATCACCCCAGCGAATGTTGGCAAAGTTGGTATCACGAAGACGGATAGCTAGAGATAAGATATCCGATGGCATCCCCATTCTGAAAGAACTTGCCACAGTTTGTGTCTGGGGACGAGGTCGAAGGCGGTTTTTAGGTCAATGAAAGCCACATATAGACTCCCCCGTCCGATAGCCACAGTCTTCAAAAAAAGAGGGAGGAAGCGGAACACCTTGTCCATTGTCCCCGTCTTTTCCCTAAATCCGGCTTGGATGGGAGTTAGGATATTATTCTCACTGGCCAGTCCTGTATTTTAGCCAGCAGTGCTACTTTTTGGATTGAGTCAATATGACTAATGGGTCTGTAGTTGCTGGGCAATGACCTGTCTCCTTTTTTATAGATCGGGATCACCTCTGCTGCCTTCCATGTCTGGGGTATGGAAGCGCCCCTAGCAATGGCATTGGATAATATCAAAATGTAGGCCAACCAGTTTTCTATATTGTGCAAAAACAGGTCGCCAGGGATGCCATCCAGGCCAGGGGCCTTGGCTTGAGCTATTGAATATATGGAAGCCTGAATATCACTACTTGTAAAGAGCTCCTTTGGAAAAGTGAGTGATATTTCTGGGTGCGGTGTCGCCGAAACTGCCTGGGAGGGGGCGGCGTACAAGAGCTTAAAATGATCGTAGCAGGCTGAAGCTTCGATGTTACTAGAAGGTTGCAAGGATCTCTTAGCGCTCCCCTGAGTCACTAGAGGACAGAAAGACTTAAGAGTCCTTTCGGGCGCATGCCTCCACCTATTCTCCTCCCACTCCCTTTTGGCATTAACTTGGGCTTTTTTGTAAGACTATCTGCAGGCACTTGATTGATATTATTGGATCTAAGGACAGACGTTAGTTGTCATTTTGTCTGCCTACACTCCCAATTGAATCATGCAGTCAGCGGTATTGCACTGGAGCTGTATGCCAGGCTGGGTGAGGAGTCAACAAAGTGCATGGCTAGCTGCTGGAAAAAAGGGAGTGCCTACGCACTATGGCTTCCAAATCTTCCGGATGCCCAAGCATGACTAAGGTCTGCCATAAACGCTGTCAATTCTTCATTTAGTCACTGGAGCTTATCCTCATCCAGGGCCACCTTTCTCCACCTAAGGTGGCAATTGTCGTTCGATGGGGAAAGCTCTCTAGTCACCAAATGTGCTCTGGATGTAGTACGGGAATCGTCCCACAGGGGCTGTAAGCCCAAACACAGGGGATTATGGTCGCTATCAACGCTTGAGACCCCACTCATGTCTATGAGTGGGGGCCATAGCCTCAGGTCAAGTAGAAAATAATCAATGCAACTTATACCCTTGGATCTATTGAAGGTGCTAGCACCCATTTTGTCAGACTTGGCCCGCCCGTTTGTGGCTCTCAGCCCACAGGCCAAGGTAATGGCCTTTAAATGTAAAGCCACTTGCGACAATTTTCGAATGGAAGGTAGCTCAGGTTGTGGAACTTGCCAAAGGTCTTCTTCCTCCCTTGTCTCACAGATATCATCCCTCCCGAGGGGTTCAAATGTCACATTAAAATCCCCGGCTACAATCAGGGGTTGCAAAAAGCGCCTTTTCCCCAGGAGCTCCTCAAGTTCCTGTAGGGTGGGAGATCTACCGCCCCCTCTGGTACTTCTTGCATACACATTATAGATGTCAATGGACGGACCAGTCGCACCCTTCAGTTGGATACCTAATATGTCGGGGTTGTTGTTGTAAGGAAGCTCACGGACCTCGCAGTTAAGTTCTATCTTTAACCAAACGAGCAAACCACCTGAAGGTCATCCTTTGTTGCTCTGGATGGCGGGACAGTGAAATGTTAGATAACCTGGCATATAATATAAAGTGGTGCTCCAGGTTTCTTGAAGAACACAAATATCAAAGGCTTCCATAAAGTTGATCCAGTGAGGGAGCACCATCTTCGATCTAACACCAGCCACATTCCATTACACCATCTTGAGCTTACAGGGGGCCTTCAATATGGGGGTCTTAGGGGATTCTAGGCTGGAAGTATGATTTCCTTCACAGACTTGGTAGTGGCAAGATGTATCAATTTCTACCCCACCAATGGACTCTTCCGACTGCGTAAGTGACCCCCTACAATCTATAGCCTTTTGTCCTTGAGTGGTATCACAACTGCCCTCTGGCGGTGACATGGAGACTGAATGAGTCACCAAATCGTGAATCACTGATTGTGTCCTTTCCTAAGCCAGATCGTGACCCGCGACAGCTGGCGTCTTACAGACCGACGCACTGTTATCAGCAGATTATAAGATTTTCGGTAAGATACTGGCAAATCGTTGTGCTCTAGTCCTCCCGACACTGGTACATCAAGCCAATGTGGGTTTGTTACGGGCAGGTGCACCTCCCGGAATATCTGCCGATTATTCCACGTCCAGGATCGGGTACAGGATCGCTATCCCCAGGCCGCTTGCCTGATTCTAGATCTAGAGAAGGCCTTGTCCTGGCCATATCTGTTTACAGTACTTCAGCGCATGGGGGTGGGTCCAACACTTCAAGTCTATACAAGACTAATCTACACAAACCCTACGTCCAGAGTCCGACGGGCCACCACATCTCCCCCCCCCCCTTCACTGTATCTAGGGGTACAAGTCAGGGCTGTCCGCTCTCCCCTTGCTCTTCGCCCTGGCGATGGAGCCCCTGGCAGCTCGTCTTCGGGAGGAAGGTGGGGAATGGGGTATTCCAATAGTGAGTTTGACCCACAGTTTATCCCTATACGTGGATGACTTACCACTGTATGTGCGTGACATTACAATGGATCTCGAACCCATCTTGACCACTCTAGCAGACTTCGCTACGGTGGCTGGCCTGCGAGTTAACTGGACAAAATCCTCTATATATCACGACCTCCCCCCGCAAGAGGTGTGTATTGGGGGCGTCTGCCTTCCCTTGAGTGCTCAAGCCCCCCATCACCTGGGCATACGACTTTAACACACCCATGGCGGGCATTCGCGCCTCAGTTAGCTTTTGGAAGACTCATCCATTAGCTTCCCTGGGAAAAATCGCCCTAGCAAAGATGGTCCTCGTCCCACGCTTTCTTTACTATTTTGCAAACCTTCCGGTCATTCCCCCCGCTCATTCTTTCAGGAGCTAGACACATTGCTCTGCACCCTCATATGGGGTAGTGGCCCAGACGGTTTGCCCTGACTAAATTGCAATTACCAACAGCCAGGGTGGACTGGGAGCCCCATCATTTGAAACATTATCTGGCGGCTCAGCTCCAGTGGCTATCGCGCTGGACACGGGGCGTAATCTGGGAGAGACCAGCACAGACGCAGGGCTCCTACCGCTATCAGCGATCCAGCGCCTGTTCCTACCAGGCACCCGACCTATCGCGACCTACCCAATACAGGTGACAATGGCACGGTCCTGTATACTACGGATCCACCGTCGATCTCGGGAAACCCCGTTATAAAAACCCCTGCTGCCCCTTGCGGCCAGCTCTGGGGTAATGAGTATTACACCGCGCAAACCCTACAGACTTGGACCGATCACTCAATACATGAAGTGGAGTCCCTCTTTGCAGAAGGTCAGCTTCTTACATTTGATAGTCTAATAGAGGAGACTGGAATCCCCCAAGGTCAATGAATTCTCCATCGGCAGCTAGTGTCAGATTGCCGCTGGATATGGAACATGTCCGAGAGCGAGCCAACGACACACCCAGTCCTCCATGCCATACTACAAACGGGCCACGGGCATAAAATAATTATATGGATATACAAAGATCTACACGAATTAACGGCCGAATCACTCACCCAACTACGCCACAAGTGGGAGGAAGAGTTCGAGAGGCCACTGCAGGACAAGGAATAGGAGCAAGCCCTAGAGTTCCCAAAAAAGGTGTCCTGCAATTCCCGGCTTAAAAACATACAACTCTTCTTCCTACATCATGCGTACCTAACGCCTGAGCAACTCCAGCGCTACTATCCCAACTCTCAGTTCTCCTGCCCCCGCTGCCAAGCCCCTAGTGCAACATTCCTCCACATGTTCTGGAACTGCCCTGCGCTGCGACTCTACTGGGACACAATCCATAACACAATGCGAGAGGTAACAGGGCTCACCAACATAACTACATGGAAGGCCTGCGCGCTTGGTATATTCCGACTTCGAAAACACTGTAAAGTTCAGACATGATTTGCATCTCTGACCCTCCTGTTTGCAAAACGTGGGATCGCCATGCACTGGCGAGCGCCCACAGGGCCTCCACTAGGGGCCTGGACAGGAGAGGTTATTACATGGGGAGCATCCAAGGAGGATGCTCTTCGGCAAAAAGAGGTCTGAGTAATGCGCAAGCGACGCATCTCCACAGACTGGTCAGCGCACCTCCAATGCTTTACGCATACCTCCGAAAACACCCAATCCCCACCCCCCTATATCACTGCGATTGCCCAAGACATCGAATGGTACATCAACTCCCACAGATGCAAACGGAACCTCCCCTCATCAGAGCACTTCACATAGCTTATCAGAGCAGACGCCACAGACAGCCCACCTCGTGACCAATCCAAAGCAAGCCTCACCTATAATCGCATCCCCATGAACACGAACATGTGAAAAACGCACCCACCCACCTACTTTCACTTCCTCTACCCCGTAACCCCCCTAGTGTGTTCCCCAGTTCACAGTTGATTGTTCTTTCCCAATAGGAGTTATTCACTCCTAACGATTCTCTCCCAATATAGACTTCCTCAGGCAATATTACCACGTAGAGATAGACTCACACACAAAGTGGAACCAGCCTTATATGCTATAACTCAACATCAATACGATATCCGATCATAATAGGACTCTCCGCCGACCAGTTATACTGCATATGTAAGTCAACCATCAGGTTTATGTATGTGTAATCATTCCCAAGGGCAATACTGTATTGTTTTTTTTAAAAGCTTAAAATCAAATAAAAAGTTTTTTTTTTAAAAGTGCAATTGTACTGCGTAGTCAGCTCAAGAGACTGAATACACACATTTGGCTGGATTATTAAGAAGCCTTCTCTTGGAAAACAATGGCTTGGCCACTGGCAGCAGGAAGGCCGGGGTGGTGTCAACAAGTTGTAACGTAGCAAGGAATAGCCATATGGGAGGAAATAGGAGTGGCTGGCGGAACAAATGACAACTTTCGCAGTTCTTCCTTTAACTTGGAATTGTCACATGAGGCTACTAGGAACTGCAACCATTGATTCCTAGAGGCATCTTAGACTTTCGGTTTCCATCCCTTGTAGGAACAAAAAACAGTTAAAGCACTGACAAAGGGGAGGCACCCCATCTCCAAATGAGAGTTGGCCAAGAAAGGCCAGAATACCTGTACATGAAGGATGGCTGGGGCCATTTTAATTGAGGGACTCTGGGAAGGTGTTCAGTAAACTGGGAGAGAAACTGCTGAACAATTAAGTGGAAATTCTGTGTTAAAGTAGGAAGGAGTGTTTGTGGAGAGTTCTCTAATCAGTGGTTAGTAGTCAAGATAACACAGGATATGACTGGCCCCTCACCACCACCTGCCTAGAACATTCTTGGGACAAACACATCTGGAAGAAAGAAGACTCAGCATGAAAGTTTAAAAAAGAAGGCTAAAGGACTCGTGCTGGCACATTGGAACTACTCTCCAAAGATCAGATTGCTGGTCTTTTATTACCTGCTACAGCAGCACAAAAAGAAGTACCCCTGACTACAAGAAGGCCCAGCTGACCACTGAGGGCTGGACCCTACAGGAGCCTTAGCTTAGAGAGAACATTGGTGTTTAGAACGTGTACACATAAAACAGTAGTATGGCTTCAACCATATTTACTGACCCACCCTAAGCATTACAGTATTACCACTGTTGAAAGAAGGGACCAGTCCTGGGCGCCTCATAGCATATGTAATGACCCCTCGCCATACTGAATGGTAATAAATAGCAAGCAACACTTGGTGCAGCTCCATACATAATATGTAGATCAGGCCTTTAAATATAAACGGACCCTAGACCTGCAGGATGAATAATTTCATTTAGTTAGTAGGCCCAGGAGAACTCTGCCTAGCTTTACTTCCTAAAGTAAGAGTAAAATACATGAATGTATGGCTCTCACTGAGAGCCACTATTGTGAATACGAGATTCTAAATCTGGTTGTTCACTGCTATGCTGTAGCAGCAGTACAAACAAAAGTTGCACTCCCCCTGCTGCTATGTCATAAAGGTATTCTAGGCTGCAGTGAGAGGGTGCACCGAGAGCCTGTTAATGTAGCGATGACTCTCTGTTGTGACAGGTAGTAGAAAGGACAGCTTCGGGAGGGAGGAAGAAGAGGGAAGGCACAGAGAGTAGTAGGGGTGGATGGCAGAAGACCAGGTTTAATTTTTAGATATCTAGGCAGCGAAAGGGTGGATTGAAGAGAGGGTGGTCTGGCTGGGCAGAACACTCATTAATGTTTTTCATATTTGGGTGGGGAGAGGGTGGGAAATACAAAGCGTGATTATGTGGGGTGGCAAGACACCAGATACATATTTTTTTGTTAATATTAGGTGAGGTACATGTTGCTCGTGAGGGAGAACGGCAGGATGCCATGAATCCTTTTTTGGGGGAGGGGTATGTTGGGGGGAGGGGCAGGTTGGTCAGTGGGTAGAGAAGGTGAGGAGCAGGACATTAGGTGTAGCAGGGGGCAGATGTGTGAAGTTGGTTAGGTCATGTTGTGTATGGCTCTGACATGACTTTTCCACCACTTCAAAACGGGTAAATGATTTGGATGACCTAATCATAACATAAAATTATAAATGGGTCACAGAGAATATTAGGGATGTTTTTCACCTTGGGGTTCTAAGTGACATCATGAAGAACTGGACCTTCTCTCTCCTTCTCCATTTAATGTCACTGAGAACCCCTCTGTGAAAAACATCTGCATGACTCACTGCTACATATCTACAATGCTATATATTTTAAATCGTTTTTTTTTAATTTGTCAGAATTATTGTATGCTTATTTTCCATTGTGTGATGTAGTAGTGCTATTATGCAGTCACTAAGATATGAGTATGTTTTGGACATGACTGGCACTATTCCAAATCTATCGCCCTTTCAAATGCAAAGCTAACATATATCTTACATGACTGATTATAGCCAGCACACCTAATCTTTCAGTCACTGGTCCAGTCTGACCTGTCAGTGAATCTGAATTACGCCTACCAGCCTATCAGAGGCAATCTATCACGAGACGGAACTTCACCCAGCCCAACTGGTCTTTTATAGGTGACTGCATGAGAGTGACTATTACTGAGGACTACAAATGTCAATACTGATCAGTGAAAGACTCTGCTCTAAGTCTGACCAATCTTTCAAAGATGATCCTGACAGCTGACTACAGTGCTGCCCAGCTGCCCCATGGAATGTGTAACTACTTTAGCCAGTCTATATGTTTTATAGGAGCAGCACTCTGCTTTCTGGAACTTGTAGGTTTTCATTTTCCCCACTTGACACAGAACCACTTAGCAATTATTTATTTGTTACAAACTTCTCCCAGTAATACCAAACTTTTGAAGACACGTTCGAGATAGTCATACACGCATTAGAATACAAAATATGTTATCATGTTTTTTTTATTAAGAGTTTATGAGTATATAATTGTTTCACTTACAACCCTGCTGGACCACTAACAAAATATAGTAATTTTAAATTTCTTAAGCCCAATAGGAATCCCCTCATGATCAGATTCAGAAAGTCTCCCTCATTAAAGTAGTGAGCATTGTGACAGAGAAGGCATGTTGCAAGTGATTTTAGAAGGGAAGGTTTGGCAATGCAAAGTGCCTTGTTATGCTATAAAAATCTCCAGATCTTTTTTCTAGATGCTATCGTCTTAACAGCAAACAGCTTAGGAAGGGTTCTAAATGAGTATAATTGTCTCAGCATAAAAATGTATTTTATGCAGTTGACTCTTCCCATTTAGGATCTCTAACCCGCCCCATCTGTATAAGTTAACATAACCACAAGTAGGTCCTTAATATTGGAGTTGGAGGATATTTTCTGCACTAATGGCTAGGCAGAGAGGGCAAGGATCAATAGTGACAGCAGAAAACTTTGTATCAATCCTCTAGACCAGTCTATGGATGCAGAAAACCAGAGCAGATTTTGACTTTAATGGAAGGTTTGAAAAATGTGCTTTAATAAAAGAGAGCAGTTAAGAACCTATGTCAGTTTTTGCCAGGGTCTTCTTGAGGAAAGTCTAATCCACCCTCTGAAACGATTTCTGAGTCTAGCGAGAAGTACTGTTGTCACTGGTATGGCTGGCCATACCTAGGACGTTGAAAGCGAGTATTACATTGTCTCCTCCTGGCAACTTTTATTAAATCAGACTGATATGGGGAGACAAAGCTTAGCCAAATATAACTGAGCCTTGTAAGAATCATAGTGAGAATCATCACATCACTATTCAGGAAAGTAATCAGCCTACAAGAGTTGCAAGGCGACATGTCTTTACTGGGTTGCAGTAAATGTGCGAGAGTGGATTTGATCATACTAAATGTAGTTGCCACAGTTTCATGAAAAGACTTATAAACGTAAGTCAAGGCATTGTGCTAGATGTCTTAGAGAACATAGTTGCAAAGCCATCTGGACACACAGCCTTATTGGCTGGTAACTCAAAGATGGCTTGCCAGACCTCCTCTTATGACATCTGCTCTGTCAATGTCAAATGCGCCTCTTTAGAGTGGCATAAAGTAACATTCGCTACATACTCATTCTATCTCACCAGGCTGCAGGATTCTTCCTGGTATAATCTGGAATAGAATCAAGCAAACGTTTTTATAACTCCCTGCCCTGAGGTTTGAAATTTCATAGTTATCCTGAACAACAGAATAAACCTTTGTGTTTTAGCAGCCTTTATTTTGGAAGCTAACATCCTATCGGCCTCCTAAAACGTTTTGTAATATTTCTGCTTATTTGTTTGTAGGCAGCTTCATTGGTGAGATGAGCCTCAAGCTTGTTCTTGTCCATGTGAACTTCTCGGTATACTCGCCATGAACTAGTTGGTATGTGTTAAAATTACAGTTGAGCTATGTTAGTTTCTAGGGCTTGTTTAGTTTTGTCAAGAAAAGTTATAGTTTGAGCTGTAAACTCTCATCATAGCAGCACCTTAGCTGCGCTCCGTATCGTGGCTCAGGACATTCCTACCGCTATCAGGTTACCCATGGTGTAATGGGCTATTGTATGAAACAGGTAGGAACAGAAGACTTACCTGTCATCATTGGGACCGTAGATGGAGACGAATGTGCAGGGTTTACTCAGTAGCTGTCCCCTGAGGCCCAAAGGTCTCCCTATCTTAGGTATAATATGAATTTGAGGGTGAAGGCGTTCTTCTTTCAAATAGTATCGTCAACCCCTTAATCTTGGACTGCACTGTAGAATGCAATTGCAAAGGGTATCATTTGGATTGCAATTACATGGCATTGCTTGCATTTCAGTAAGCATTATTAAATCAGACCCTTAGTTGTATAATAATTTCAAGAGAGCTTTCCTCTTGACGGGTGAGTTAATTCCCTGCACATTCAAGGTCATTTTCCTAACAGTGGTGGTGCTAGCCATCCTCACATGGAAATAATAATTCCAATGCCAACAAGGCCACCAAACAACACCTCTGCCTCTCTTGGTTGACCTATCCACCCTTAGTCAGAGTCATCCATGGTCTTGGGTGTCTCTGGTTTGAGTATGACCGAAACAGTTCTACATGGCATAATGCACTCCGCACTAGACGCATGTATCTGATAAATCTCAAACAGCTCAAAACATAATACACCAATGCCAATTAGAAACTTCTGGAAGAGACAACAACACTGAAGCACAAAAGAATATATAAATGGTGACAAAACAACAAGCAATATAAGGTGGGCATGGTATTAGCCATTGAATTGGGAGTTCAGGTTAGCTTTGTTTATAAGCCATATCCATGATCCAGTTCTAGTCTTAAGATATTGACCGCTTATTGAACGAGTGTCTTTTCCCATTTAGGTGGCATAGTAGGCAGAAGAGGAATTCCCACTTACACTGGATCTGTTTTGACCATCTGTGCGCCATCATGTTATTCAGCAATTTTCACCTTAGAAGAGAGGTAGCAGCTACTTCGTGACACAAATATGACAGGGGCATCTCTGACCAGTTTGTATTTTCATGCTACTACCAGGGTGTCCTCTTTGATTTTGAAAAGAAAAAGTGCACCTGTTACAGCACAAAAGATTTTTCTTGCAATTAGCAAAGTATATTATGTTCATTTGATCCAACTAACTGCTGATCGCTCTATTGCAAGTAGCTACAGAAGAAGTCCTGTAAGAGGTCTCAAGCTCAGAGTTCAGGATAGATTCTGGAATGCCCCTAACATGCACATTGTTCCTTATAAATTTGTTTTCAGTATTGCCAACTTCATCAAGTAATCCATATTGTTGGGGGCATGGTTTGACCAGCGATCATGGTGGATCTGCTTTAGCGTGCTCCTCTGTCAGCCCAGAGGCCCTGCTTTAACAACAGGCACCCCAACCCAGGCACACCAACCCTGCAAACATCAAAGGCAGCTACGGAGTGGGAGGCACCAGATTTGGATGGCACTTGCCTGCCTTTCTGATGGTATACGAGAGTGTAATTCTCCGCCCACATATATAAAAAGGTGCCTGCAGGAGCACTGTGATGGCTGACTGTGAGGGAGAAGAACCTTCCCTGGTGTTCGGACACAGCGGACTACAGCGCCTCACTAAGGGGTCCGACTTCTTTTGAATCAGAGGCGTTTGGAGCGCAGGTTAATCTCTCTTCACTCACCAGCCTGGGGCCAGTGACGCTGCGGGCTGCCACCCAATGATGACCTAGGAAGGCCAAAGGTACATGGGCAGTGACACCCCCTTGTATTCCTACGGACAATAGCGACGTACCGGGAGATACTGGAGTTAGCTTCCCATGACACCTAAGGGGCACTGCTGGCCGTGCATAGAACAGAAAAGACCTGGATCCCTCTATTCTGTCTACACAAGATGGAAGCCACTTTATAAATGGAGCACTGATGTCCAGCAGCCTCCACATTCTGACTCAACGGTATCTGGCTAAAGAAGAGTATCAGCGTGATTGCCCACAGGGAGTTGCGGGGGCTGCAGCAGGCCTGCTTATTCTAGCTTGAGGTGTCTGCCCTTGCTATGGTCCCCCAGCATCCTTCGTGGTGCTCTCAGTACACTTGGTTGACCTACAGGGCCCGGTCAGAAGGCATGGCGTCTGTCAGAGTTCCCGAGAATGGGCAGCAGAGAGGATAAGTCAACACATGTATACTGGCTGCGCATAGGGACCCCCACATCACCCTATACAAATAAAAAGTATTATACCAGGCCTAACTGGCTCCCCCTAGGACATGGATGAGAGATGATTCCCACTACCCCCGCAGGCTACTGTACTGATCTGACAACACCTCTGAAGGAAAAGCGACTTATCCGCCCGTCTAGTCGCAGTGGATGTTGTGGGGGCGTAGGTGACGCCAGTGCTTACTGTGCTCGACCATCTGCACTCTTCTTTTGTCAACTGGGACTCCTGCTAGTGGTGACGACTGCCCCGTGGCACCAGGGCTTGCGAAGTGGTCAACTTAGAGTTCTCTGAGCCTCATTGGGGCCCTCGTGTGGGATAACGCCCCTCTGTTCTAAAATCCACTTTGGTCTCGCAAGATCGCTTGTGGGTCGCTCCCGCTGCTAGTGCCCGCAACATCACTCATATTAGTGTCGTCCAGCCACTACTGAGAGAGGTGGGATGGAGGAACCCTGAACGATTGCCAGATTCCGAACCCCTCATGATTGAAATCCCTGTGGCATCCAGCGACCCCCATCTGGAAATAGCATGGAGCCCATGGCAAAGTCTATGTCTGTGAGCACTTTAGAGACAACTAATGCACCACAGGTAAAACTGCAGAAAATTTTGGAGGCAGTAGTAGATACCAAAACATCCCGGGAGGGGGGGGGGGGGGCAGTGGACAGACATTAGAGTTTCACATTCTGAGAGATGATCAGCACAAGCTCTCCAAGAGGGACTGCACTGCAGAATCTGCACTCCAGGAGCTAAAACCCCAGATGTCCGTAGTACAAACGCTAGTGCAGGCTCTCCTGGACTGGCTTCGCTTCCTGGAGGGGAAAACAGAAGATATAGAAAGGAAGTATAGGCGGATTTACATCTGTATCATTTATTTGCCGGAATGGACAGAGGGATCAAATCCTACTTACCACATCGAGACCTAGCTTTCTGGGATGCTCGCCCCCAAGGTCTCATCTTGGTTCACAGTGCAGAGAGCCCACCATGTACCAGCCTGTTCCCAGAGTAACCTTCCCCCCCACCCCCGGTTCAAAAGTTGCGAGAATCCTCAACTACATGGCTCGAGACTTCCTCCTCCAGAGAACCCGGCAGGAAAGGCAATATGAGGTGGGCACCAGGAGGGTCGTGATCTTCCATGATTATACACTGGTGGTGAAACATAGTAGAGCCAACTTTGTAGAAGTCAGACAGAAATTCTGCACAGTCTGGCTCAAATACGCTCTCCTCTTTCCTGCAAAGTTGAAGGTGATAACCAGCCAGCAGACATACTTTTTTACTCACTCAACAGAAGCCAGGGACTGGGCAGAATAACTTGAGGCCACTGGTTCAAGGGTGAATGGCAACATGGCCCTTGCTCACAAGCATCATCCATGAGAGGATGTGGAGGGAGATGATGGGATGACGCTACTTGACTGCCCCCCCCCCCAACCACATACAGGCTCAGTTAGGGAAGCAAGCTGCCTTAGCAACTGCAGTATCGTTTTGGCAAGAGTCGGTGGCCTCCACCCCTGATGCTTTGGATGGCTGACAGCCAAAGGATAGAACTGAATCTGACACCAGCAGCAAGATGTCCATACTTATGCCCATTGTCATTCCACAAATGGCAGACAAGTTATTAAAGCTGCCTCTGTTGGGGATGGCCTGCTTATATGCTGAGAGGTCATGGGTCCTCCATCACCCTAGATGTGGGATTGCAATATCTGAGCTCACCCCTTTGCCCAGGACAAGGCGCGACCCTGGTCAAGCAGTCACAAAAAAAGACACACAAGATATAACAAGGTCTCTCTACATCTCCAATTCATCCTCTTCACCCAAACATGTCTGGCGACGCCATGAGCACCTAGGCATGACAACAACAGATCAACAGTAGGCTGGCTAGGCCGACTCGGGGTCACCCGTGTTTGTAGCCGACTCCTCACAGCTGCTCTGTGGCGGCCATAGGTCTCCTCCTTCCCAATAGGATCTTGGCACGTCTTTTCCTACTTAGAGCAAGAAGAGTGCAGCAACATTGGCTGTTTTATGCTTCTGTATCTTGAATTCAGTTGTTTTAATGTTGGCCAGGGTAAGTTGGGGTCTGAGTATTGGGAGTGGGGCGTGGCTTCACAGTGGGTGGTACTCCTTGGCAATTCAGGTAGGTTCATGAACAAGATGGAAACACTCATAACACCCTTGCGGTTTTTCTACCATGACACTGGATGGGCCTACACACAAACAACTTTTGACTTGGAATGTCCAGAGGATGTCCTTTATATCCAAGAGTTACAAGGTACATTTGTATCTGCCCCGTTGAGTTATACATGTGGCTATGATCCAGGAGACTCAATTGACTGATAAGGAGAGCTATTGGCTACACACTCCAGGGGGCGGGGTCAGGTTGTATTTACAGGGTATTCCTCATAGGCCAGAGGAGGAGTTATCTTGATAAGCCATGGGGTCCCTTTCGAAATTAACCATAAGATTATAAATCTGAACGGCAGGTATGTCTCTGTTGAGGGCAGACTAGATGGGCAGCCCCTCTTACTGGGTAGTGTGGATGCACCCAATGTAGGGTAGGCAGAATTCACAATGGTTAGCAAGGCAAAACTTAATCAAGTTTGAGAATGATGCCCAGTATTTTAACATTTCGCAGTTAGTTCCCTTGGGTGTTGCTACTGATAAAGCTGTGAACCACTAATCCTTGTCTCCTGCTGGTAGCACAGTATTATCATTGGAGGGCGACACAGGTGGCGAGACAGACAGCATCATTCACACCCAATTTACTTCTCACCTATTTGCTAGCGTGCATACCGGGTTGCAATCATAAGTCTGCAGCTCGATGGGAACAGGTGGGGGTTCACCATGCTGGAGAGCCTATTTGAGAACGGGGTGTTAAACCCTTTTGATGCTTTGATGGCCAATACAGGACTTCATTTCGTATCATTCTTTTTTTGTTTTAAACTGTTTTTATTTTTAAACATCAGCCAAAACATCAGCAGGTGAGTCTTACACACATCGGATTTAACATTATTACCATTAATTGTTACTTTCAAGGATACAGAGATTATATTATGATAGTTCCTCCTCCAGTACTTTTACCCCCTCCCTCTCTCTAGATTAGGCATGGCCCACCCTCGTTGCACATTTTTAGGAAATGAGGTAATCCACCAACAAGTTATGGGTCCTGCGTATTGGGGTGCACTTCATCCATCCCGGCCCCCACCATCTCGAGATTGTAATATCTTCGCCACAGCTACTGGATTTTCCTGAACATTTTGGGACACCCTATGGCTGTGTATGTTGTTTTCTCTGCCCGCATATGTAAGTCCATACTGGCAAGCCATTACGCCAGGTACTTCCCTTCCCCAGTACCTGGCGATGTCTCTTTTTGCAACTTTGAGTCCCAGATTGCTCAGTAGGAGTTTGTATCTGGGGGATGCCCAGGATAATATATTTGGGGTCCATTGGGATCTGTGTTACTAATATGTCATTTAGTTCCTTCACTATTCGTAACCAGTATCTTTGTACTTGCGGACATTCCCACAGGGTATGTATATAGGTACCTTGGTCTGCTTTGCACCACAAACAGTTGGGTGTTTCTGCCCTGCCCATTGCCTGGAGTCGCGCCCTATCGTAATATACCCTGTGTAGGACTTTGAACTGTATTAGCCTTAAACGGAGCTTAATCGCAACCTCCCTTGGATGCATCAGTGCTGCCTCCCAATCAATGTCCTCTAACGGGTCCGTGGTTTCCTCCCATTTACACCTGAGGGATAACAGTCTATCAGGAATGTTATTTATTAGGGTTTTATATGATCAGGAGACTGCCTTTGAGCGTATTTCCTCCTGTAGCAGTCTTCCTTCTAGTGGTGCATATTCGGGGATATCTGTAATGTCAGGTTTTTGTGTCTTCCAAGCGTGTTGTAATTGTAAATATTTGTAGCGTTGCTTATGCGACAGTTGATACTTAGCTTGGAGATCCGCAAAGTTAATTAAGTCCCCTCTTTTGATTATGTCACCTAGTGTCGTGATCCCAACTGTATCCCAGCCCTTAAAGCCCTGTAGTTTCGCCAGTTCAGGCAACCGCCTACCCTCCCACAGCGGTGTAACTTTGGTCAGTTTCTTGTCCCAGTGCATCTGCCGTTCCGCCCCTTTCCAGGCCTCGATCGTCCTCTGTGTAGCGGGGTAGCAAGCCTCGTGCCCCAGCGCCCCCATATAGATAGTGAATGTGGGAATGTTTACGGAATTGGAGCCTCTCTAGGGCATACGTAGGGTGATCTCCCGGGGCATGACACCATTCATTGACTACTGTTAGATGTGCCGCCCGACAATCAGCTTGGATATCTGGCAGGGCAATTCACACATTATATTGACTGCGCTGCAATGTTTGCAACTCCACTCTGGGGTGACCCCCCTCCCTTAGGAATGTGCAGAGTTCATCGTTGATTGTCTTAATGATCGTCTTTGAGATTTTATGGTATGTGTTTTGGAGTATATACAATAATTTGGAGAGCGTTATCATTTTATACATGGCCGCTCTCCCTAGCAGCGTCAGGGGGAGCTGTTGCCATCTAGCAACGTCTTCCCGAAATTCTGCCAGAACTCGCTTAATGTTGTGAGTGAGGCAGCCAGCCTCATTCAGAGAAATGTACAGCCCCAAGTATTTGAAACCCTCATTGGTGATGTGCAGATGTTCTGGTACTAAGTGGGTGTCTATGGAGCCTCCTAAGGGGTGGAGACTCGACTTCCCCCCGTTGACATTGTATCCTGCGTGATTGCCATATTTCTTGAATAGTTGTAGTATCAGAGGGAGTGTTGTGTCAGGGTTGGTGATGTAGAGCAGGATGTCATCCGCATAGAGGGAGATCCGTTCATCTACAAGCTGACCTCCGGTATCCTGGAAACCCCTAAGTTCTTGGTAGGTCATGATCCGGCATGCCAATGGCTCCAGGACCAGTGCGAAAAGTAGGGGAGATAAGGGGCAGCCCTGTCTGGTTCCTCTTTGGATGGGGAAGTCGGCTGATTTTACCCCATTGACTCTAACCCTAACTCTAGGGTTGGTATACAATAGCTCCACCCAAGCCATAAATTCTCGTCCAAACCCGAACTTTACAAGGACTTGTCTCATGAACGGCCAGTGGACAGTGTCGAAGGCCTTTTCCGCGTCTAAGGAAAGAAGCATCTGCGGGGTAGATCTGTCCTTCACTGTGTCTAGCCAATTGGCGAGTCGGCGGAGATTGAAATGCGTGGCTCGGCGAGGCATAAAGCCCGATTGGTCACGGTGAACGAATTATGTGATCACCGTTAAGAGTCGTGCCACTAGGATAGAGGCCAAGATCTTAGTTTCAATATTTAATAATGATATTGGGCGGTAAGATCCGCAGCTCTCTGGGGGTTTACCCGGCTTTGGTATAACCATCACTGTGGCCTGACGAAGATCTAATAGCAGCGCCCCCTCTTCCAGCGCTGCCTGGAACATGTTTAGAGGTGAGGGGCTAACAAACTAGCATTTTGCTTAAAGAATTCTGCTGGCAGCCTGTTTGGCCCTGGAGCTTGCCCCGATTTTTGTCTATTTATGCCGTCTTGTACTTCAGTTAGGGTGATTTCTGTCTCTAAAATTTCCCTATCTTCTCGCTGCAGGGTAGGAGTATCTATCCTACTAAGGTATTCTGTTATCTGTATTTCATCTGCTTGTGGCCTAGCCTCATATAGCTCCGTATAGAAGTGTGCAAAAGCTCCCGCTATGGTGTGTGCGGTTGTGTGTTGTTCTTCTGGCTCCTGGATCTGGGCCACCCAGCTCGCCTCTTTCCCTCCTGCCCAGCCAAGCCAGGAGTCTCCCTGCTCTATCTCCCGTCTCAAAGACTGTGATGTGTGGCCTGAATTTAGGTCTGCACCTCCCGTTCTGTTAGGGCATGAAGTTCCTTGCATGTGACTGCTAACTGTCGTAATAGAGCGGCTTCAGTATCTGGGGTAATGTTTCTCTCAAGTTCCAGGAGCTTAACTTCTAGGGTTTCTATTTGGCGAGTTTCTTCCCTACGCTTACGCGCTATGACATCCAGCACCCTGCCTCGGATCACCGTCTTATAGGCCTCCCAGAGGGTGGTATTCAAGGCCACCGAGCCCTCTTTCTCTTGAAAGTAAAGCTCAGTCTCCGTTCTTATCACTTCCGTTACTGATTTGTCGCAGAGCTCCCAGGCATTCAGTCTCCAGTCTGATCGTTGTATGTTACCTTTACCTCCTACTGTCAACCACAGCGGTGAGTGGTCTGAGATGCCCCTTGCTAGGTATTCCACCTTATCTACTGTTCGTATTTCTCCCGCCGGGGCAAAAAAGTTATCGACTCTAGAGAAGACCCTATGTGCCCCAGAGAAAAAGGAATAAGTGCGGTGTAGTGGTTGTTGTTGCTGCCAAAGGTCAGTCAATCCTAGCGACTTCACGAAGTCCGCCAGTGGGGTGGGAATGTGAGTTCCTGTGGCAATGTGTGTGCAGTCAAGGCTTGGGTCAGTTACATCATTAAAGTCACCTCCAATGATGTGTGTGGATGGGCCAGATTCTAGTAGTATCTTAGCGATTGCATCTAGGGTTTGGGGTTGAATTCGTGGCGGGGCGTAGATGCTGATTAGTGTGAGCTCACGTCGTCCCCAGGACGGCCAAAAAAGTCCCATTGGGATCTGTCCAGATTTGAGTTATATGGAAGTTTTTTTTTTCCCTAATTAGTATGGCGACTCCTAGCGCCCCTGGGGAAAATCCCACGTGGGCAAGCGTTGTGTATGTTCCCCTCCCGATGAAGGCACAATGTGTACCCAGCAGGTGGGTTTCCTACAAAAAGACAATATCAGGCTTAAGTCTCTTAATGTATCTTATGACCAATCCCCTCTTAATCTTGCTACCTAACCCATTGACTTTCCATGTCAATGCTGTGTATGCTTCGTCACTCTTTGTGTATATATCTCATATGTGTCATTGTGTGCGCAGATGGGCCTGCCTGCTGGCCTCTGTCCCTCTGTTCCTGTCTGTAAACTTTGGCACTCCTGCTTCTGGCTGTACGAAGAACGTCTTTAATAACTAAACTGTAAAACCTTTGGTCCCTTACCCTATCCCCTCCACCCCACTCTCTCCCACTTCCTACACCAATTCCCTGAACTGTTGACATGACAACTTGGCGTGAGTTCTGCTTGAGAGGTCTGTTGTCCCACCCCTTCCCTAAACCCACTGAATTCTAACCAATGCAATAAAGGACATAACCTTCAAGTGAAGTGTTCCGCTTAGAAACGCTGAGCACAATAATGTCTGGGTGTTGCAGCCCACCAGAAGGGCACCAGGAGAACACTGACGGGGCGCGCTAACAGAACATAGCTGCCCGAGAAAACTACATTTCCCATGAGCCTCGGCGTTAGGACGTTGGTGACGTCATAACGCACGCGAGGCGTTTCTTGTGATAAACATTTCCAGGGCAGCTGTACGCTGCCGTTTACTTCGTTCCTTGAGGAGAGTCACTGCGGAGAAGGAGGCTGGTAAGGGTGCTTCGCGCACCGACACTTTGTTCCTTCGTTTTGGGGTTGCAGTGCCACGCTCATTTCCTTGTGGTGGCAGTTGTGGGGATCCGCGCTGCTCTTTGTTTGCTCCGTTGGCGGAACCATTGCCGGTTCCTTGCGGAGCAAACTTCTCACGCGGAGCCCTATTTCAGGCACACACTGAGGGAGAGACCCGCGCTGGTTCATCCGGGTCTCCCTTGTTTGTTGGTTAAGTTATTATTTCCTGAGTTGGAGTGGGCAAGCCAGTCTGCCATATTTTCCCTGTTGGCGAGCCACCATCGGCTCTTGCAGGGAAAACGTTACTTCTGGTTTGCGAGGGGCAGACTAGCCCACACACGCTTTTCCCTGTTGGCGAGCCGCCATCGGCTCTTGCAAGGAAAACGTTACTTCTGGTTTGCGAGGGGCAGACTAGCCCACACACGCTTTTCCCTGTTGGCGAACCGCCATCGGTTCTTGCAGGGAAGGCGTTTATTAGTTTCATTGTTTTTGCGGAAGAACCATTACACTATTCAACGCCAGGAGCAATTGGCGGTTTTACTTTAATATTGGTTGTTGGGGCATCTAATCTATACGTGCCTAGTAAGAAGGGGAACTATCCTTGAAGGTTAAAGGATAGAGACACTCCATTGAAAATTCCTTGTACGTAAGAAGGTGCCTCTTTGAACTAAGCATTACCCAATACGCATTGGGTCTGAAGGTCGGATTTGTTTTCCTGTTGTTGCTGGTTTTTGTTCACTATTGCTTGGAGTCATGTTGGTTTCTTTATGTGTCCAGTAGCAGGGGTATTGAGAGTGAGCAAGAGGAAGGCTCTTCCGCACCCCTGTCTCAGCCTACAGGAATGTTCATAGGGTATGTAGAGGAATCCTGTGTACAACTTCTATTAGATGTGACATGGTATTGAGCAACTACTGATAAGGGTATTCTCTCACCAGATTTAGCTGCAGACTCCGACAGACCATTTAAAACTCGAAGAATAAGAAGAGAAGGTTTTCTTTCTTTACAGGTACTCCTCTTAGAATTGCTGTGTATCCTTCAAAAGGGGTCAGGGTAGGATAGGAATGAACTGTATGGTTTTCTCTATTTGTTTATACTTGTTTTGCTGTCTTTCTAGGTCTCCCTCCCTGCTGTCCCCTTCCTTCCCTTCCCCCACTTGATCACTCCACGGAGTCTGTGTATATACGTTCAGACCGTGGTGGTGTCGAGAGGTGGACCATACTAGCAACGTACGATCCTGAGGATTCCCGGCCACAACAGAGTAAACGGCCCAAGGATTATAATCCTCCCGGTTGTACGTTTCGACATGGCCACCTTAGAGGATTTAGTTGCTGCATTACAGATAGTACAAACAGAATTGGCAGCTTACCGGGCAGAAACCGCTACTTTACAAGTCACAGTAGAAAGGATGCAAAGAA
Source organism: Calotriton arnoldi (assembly GCA_963921515.1). Classification (NCBI taxonomy): domain Eukaryota; kingdom Metazoa; phylum Chordata; class Amphibia; order Caudata; family Salamandridae; genus Calotriton; species Calotriton arnoldi. The sequence goes on from CAWUFW010000115.1 coordinate 328,894, forward strand.
ACCCCTTCAATGCAGGCATGCCTTTAACATCTCACTCTCCCCCTCTGGTGGTGGAAATACCCACGCCGGTTCCATTGGCCACCCCCGAGCGCTTTCACGGCGAGAGCAGCAAAGTACAGGTCTTCCTCACTCAAATCCTATTACATTTTTCCTGTAAGCCCAAGGCATTCACCACCAACCATGCTAGGGTCGCCTTCTTGGTTTCTTATCTCGCAGGAGACGCTGCACAATGGGCTGTTCCGTTAGTCAAGCGAGACGACCCCTTGTTGTATGATTGGGACTCATTCATAAAGGATTTCGAAAGAACATTTAATCGTCGGACAGACACGCTTTCAGCGGACAAAGAACTATTGGAGCTGCAACAGGGGAACAGGGACCTCATAGCCTATTTGAATGACTTTCGCCGGCTGGTTACTGAGACCGAATGGCCTGAAGCTAAACAGGCAGCCATCTTTCATAGAGGTCTCAGAGAAGAAATGAAAGACGTGTTGGCCCAGGTTGAACCACAACCGGCGAATTGTGAGGATCTGATAAACCTAGTCCTACGTTTGGATCATCGCATTAGCGAAAGACGAGGAGAAAACAAGCGGTGGAACCGTGCCTCCTGGCGATTGGACCAGTCAAAGACCTCTGACAGCTCAGCCGCTAACAAAGCAGAGCCCATGGAGATAGGAGCGGTTCGTTCCACCCTTACCCATGAGGAAAGGGAATATCGGCGTAAGAAAGGCCTTTGTATATACTGTGGGAAGAAAGGCCATTTCATCAAGGAGTGTACCCTGAGAACGAAGTACCCACGCACGGACTCTCGAAAACAATTGGCTGCGACATCTGAGGCGGGAAACGACCGTGCTTGAGGAAAGAAGAAGGGTATTCTTCAAGCCACACATACATCCCTTCGTTGAGTGGTGACACCCTGTGTACCAGACAACATTTTTTTATAGACCTCTCCCTATTTGTAAAAGGGGAGTGATGCCAAGTACCTGCCATGCTGGACTCTGGTGCTACCGCATTTTTTATGGACCAAGAACAAGCATCATTATTGGGATTGGTACTGCAGGCCAAAGATACCCCGGAAGCAGTATTCGCAGTGGATGGGAGATGTCTGGAAGAAGGACCTATCCGGTTCCAAACCGATATCATGGAAGTGCGTCAGGGCCACGACCATCTGGAAAGGCTCGCCTTCAACGTGATTCGAGCTCCACAATATGGAATCATATTGGGGTTACCATGGTTGAGGTTGCACAACCCCCAGGTGGATTGGATGGAGAAAACAGTACGGTATACCTCTATCTATTGTTCAACGCATTGTGTTTCCCCATTGGTGAGTCCGTCACAAGTGATGGCTACGTTTCACCATATCGCTACCGCCGCGGAACACTCAGTAACACTACCTAGCGACTATCGGGATTACGCCGACGTGTTCAATGACACTAAAGCCGAAATACTTCCGCCGCACAGGCAATACGATTGCCAGATAGACTTGATACCAGGAGCCGTTGCTCCCACTGGACGGGTATATGCCTTGACAGAACCAGAGAACACACACCTCAGGACATACTTAGACAAATATCTGGCGTTAGGATTTATTCGCAATTCCAAATCTCCCGCAGCTTCCCCGCTGTTCTTTATCCCTAAAGCCAATGGCGAACTGCGGGCTTGCATCGATTTCAGGGCATTAAACACCATCACGGTAAAGAACCGGTACCCTTTACCCCTGCTCCCGGTTTTACTGGAGCAAGTGAAAGATGCGGTCATATATACACGACTGGATTTAAAGGGGGCATACCATCTAGTAAGGATGCGCAAGGGAGACGAGTGGAAGACGGCCTTTAAAACGCAATTACGGCCTATATGAGTACCTCGTTATGCCCTTTGGGCTGTGCAACGCACCCGCCGCGTTTCAATTTTTCCTGAAGGATGTGTTGCGTGAGTATTTGGATCATTTCGTCGTTGTGTATATCGACGATATACTGATCTACTCACCCTCCGTCGAAAGTCACACCCGTCATGTACGTACCATCCTACAGACTCTGCAAGACCACCATCTTTATTGCAAAATCAGCAAGTGCGAGTTTGGAGTTACCACAGTGGAATTCTTGGGGGTGATGCTGACCCCTCGGGGACAAGAAATGGCGGAAAGAAAGATTGCAGCGGTCAAGGATTGGCCCACCCCAGCTAACGTCAGAGACATCCAATGCTTTTTAGGCTTTGCCAACTTTTATCGTCGGTTCATCAGCCATTTCTCTTCGTTGGCGGCTCCCCTCACGCGTTTGTTGCAGAAGAATATTCCCTTTCGATGGACCGAGGAAACGCAAAAAGGGTTCGAGGCGTTGAAGGATGCGTTTATATCCGCTTCTGTTCTAGTACACGCGGATCCCGATCAACCGTACATCGTGGAGGCAGACGCGTCGGACCATGCGGTAGGAGCAGTACTGTCTCAACGCCATTCCGACACAGGCCAGCTCCACCCGGTGGCATATCGATCAAGGAAGCTCAACCCAGCAGAACGTAACTATACTATAGCCGAAAAGGAGCTTCTGGCTATTAAAGACGCCTTCCAGGAGTGGAGACATTTTCTTAAGGGGGCCAGACATGTTGTCACTGTATATACGGACCACCGTAATCTCCAGTTCATGACGGCCGCCCGTCACCTATCCCCACGACAACTACGATGGACCCTGTTCTTTGCCGAGTATAACTTTCTGGTCACTTATCGGCCGGGAAAAGATAACAAGAAGGCCGACGCGTTAACTCGTCAAACTTACAATCCAACACCGGAGGAACAGGAAGAGAAAGCCATCATTGATCCACAGCACGTCATATGCACCACCGCTACGGAGCCCTTCCTCAAAAGCGTGGCACGGAATATTCTCACCAGAGCTTGGAGAATTTGGCTGGCAAGGCATCCAGAATGGACAATAAAGGAAGGTCTTCCGGTACGTGGGAAGCAGTTGTTGATTCCTATCAGCTCTCTAAGGAAGCAAGTTTTCACCTGGTGTCATACCCTTCCCAGTGCCGGTCACAACGGGGTAGAGAAAACCATAGAGAGAGTGATGCGCCAATTCTGGTGGCCCACTGTGAGAACCAACATTCGTACATGGGTCATGGAGTGTGTAACGTGTAACCAGATGAAGACCTCGCATGCCAGACAAGCAGGACTTCTACAACCTTTGCCAACCCCGGAACACCCGTGGGAAAACATTTCCCTGGACTTTATTGTTGGTATGCCGCCAGACAAGGGGTACACAGCAATCCTGGTGGTGGTAGACTACCTAACTAAAATGGCCCATTTCGTCGCCTGTAAAGCTGTGCCCACAGCAAGCCAGTTGGCTCAATTACTGTTGATACATGTGGTGAGGCTACACGGATTACCACAAGTGGTGGTTTCGGACCGAGGGCCTCAATTCACCGCCAGATTTTGGAAAGCATGGTGTGCTGCCCTCCGGATAACACCTAATCTGTCTACGAGCTTTCACCCTCAAACCGATGGGCAAACCGAGAGGGTGAACCAAACCTTAAAACAATACCTAAGGTGCTATGTGGACAACACAACGGAAGCTTGGGTAGGCAGTTGGGCAGAAATTGCCTACAACAGCGCTACACATAGCTCCACGAAATACTCCCCTTTTTTCTGCTCTTATGGGTTTCACCCTAGGTTCATTCCTTTTTTGCATCCAGTTAGGACTGAGGCCTTACCAGGGGTGAGACAGAGGGTTCTCCACATACAAAAGACACTAAAGGACACACAGAGCAAGCTGAGAGAGGGTAAGAAACACTACAAAGCATGCGCAGATAGACATCGGTGTCCCGGGCCTATTTATAAATTGGGGGATTATGTATGGATATCCACCAAGAACATAAGGTTTAAGAAGTATAGTATCTTCAATCCTAAATACATCGGCCCATTCAAAATAGTAAAACTCATAAACCCCGTAGTGGTTAGAGTAGCCTTGCCCTCCTCGCTTAGAATCCACCCGGCCTTCCACACCTCATTACTTAAACCCGCCCAGTCAACCACCAGAAGAGGCTTGCCTCCGGTGCTGGTGAATGAGGACCTGGAATATGAAGTGAGGGGTATCCTAGATTCCAAGATATACCGAACCAGGTTATGGTACTTGATAGCTTGGAAGGGATACGGAGATGAAGAGAATACCTGGGAGCCTGCGGTAGGAGTGCACGCCCCACGTTACGTCCAGCAGTTCCACAAACGCTACCCAAGGAAACCATGCCTCTGTCAGTGTTCTTCGGGAGAGGGATGTACTGTTGCAGCCCACCAGAAGGGCACCAGGAGAACACTGACGGGGCGCGCTAACAGAACATAGCCGCCCGAGAAAACTACATTTCCCATGAGCCTCGGCGTTAGGACGTTGGTGACGTCATAACGCACGTGAGGCGTTTCTTGTGATAAACATTTCCAGGGCAGCTGTACGCTGCCGTTTACTTCGTTCCTTGAGGAGAGTCACTGCGGAGAAGGAGGCTGGTAAGGGTGCTTCGCGCACCGACACTTTGTTCCTTCGTTTTGGGGTTGCAGTGCCACGCTCATTTCCTTGTGGTGGCAGTTGTGGGGATCCGCGCTGCTCTTTTGTTTGCTCCGTTGGCGGAACCATTGCCGGTTCCTTGCGGAGCAAACTCTCACGCGGAGCCCTGTTTCAGGCACACACTGAGGGAGAGACCCGCGCTGGTTCATCCGGGTCTCCCTTGTTTGTTGGTTAAGTTATTATTTCCTGAGTTGGTGTGGGCAAGCCAGTCTGCCATATTTTCCCTGTTGGCGAGCCACCATCGGCTCTTGCAGGGAAAACGTTACTTCTGGTTTGCGAGGGGCAGACTAGCCCACACACGCTTTTCCTGTTGGCGAGCCGCCATCGGCTCTTGCAAGGAAAACGTTACTTCTGGTTTGCGAGGGCAGACTAGCCCACACACGCTTTTCCCTGTTGGCGAACCGCCATCGGTTATTGCAGGGAAGGCGTTTATTAGTTTCATTGTTTTTGCGGAAGAACCATTACACTATTCAATGCCAGGAGCAATTGGCGGTTTTACTTTAATATTGGTTGTTGGGGCATCTAATCTATACGTGCCTAGTAAGAAGGGGAACTATCCTTGAAGGTTAAAGGATAGAGACACTCCATTGAAAATTCCTTGTACGTAAGAAGGTGCCTCTTTGAACTAAGCATTACCCAATACGCATTGGGTCTGAAGGTCGGATTTGTTTTCCTGTTGTTGCTGGTTTTTGTTCACTATTGCTTGGAGTCATGTTGGTTTCTTTATGTGTCCAGTAGCAGCGGTATTGAGAGTGAGCAAGAGGAAGGCTCTTCCGCACCCCTGTCTCAGCCTACAGGAATGTTCATAGGGTATGTAGAGGAATCCTGTGTACAACTTCTATTAGATGTGACATGGTATTGAGCAACTACTGATAAGGGTATTCTCTCACCAGATTTAGCTGCAGACTCCGACAGACCATTTAAAACTCGAAGAATAAGAAGAGAAGGTTTTCTTTCTTTACAGGTACTCCTCTTAGAATTGCTGTGTATCCTTCAAAAGGGGTCAGGGTAGGATAGGAATGAACTGTATGGTTTTCTCTATTTGTTTATACTTGTTTTGCTGTCTTTCTAGGTCTCCCTCCCTGCTGTCCCCTTCCTTCCCTTCCCCCACTTGATCACTCCACGGAGTCTGTGTATATACGTTCAGACCGTGGTGGTGTCGAGAGGTGGACCATACTAGCAACGTACGATCCTGAGGATTCCCGGCCACAACACTGGGGGGGGGCACTGTAGCAGTTCTGCAGTTCGTCTGCCATCGGCGTGGCCCGTGTTTTAACCTTCCTCGCCACTCTTTTCCTGCTGCTGTTGTGTGTTCTCTGTAGTTCTTGTCTCGGTGCCTTGATCTTCCATCCAATTAATATTCTTGAGGAGTGGATGATCACTGTCTGTGTCTGCAAAATACTACTTGTCTGAGGGTTCTGTATGGGTGCTTTCCCGCTGTCTGGAGTGTTTTTTCCTAGCTTGGGCTTGAGTCGAGTCTTCATCTGATTCAGAGCGCATCTACGTCTCCAGTCTGTATGGTGTTCCCTTCAATGGGGTCCCCGTCCGCATTTTGTGCCCTTCCCTGAGCAGACGCCTCTTTTTTTACTCCCTGTGGTCTGGGTTCCAATCGTATTGTTGTGTCTCCGGGATGCGACTAGCTGGTCCTTGTTTCCCGTCGTAGCAGGGGGCGTTCCTCTATCCAGGCCCATGCTTCTTGTAGTGTTTGAAAGAATTGTGAGGTGCCTTGTAAGATAACCTTGAGCTTGGCAGGGAAAAGGAGCATGTATTGGATCTGCACGGCTCTCAGTTTGTCCTTCACTGAGTCAAATGTTCGCCTCATCTTCTGCACTTCTTTGAGTAGTTGGGGAAGATCATTATCTTGGCTTTGGCAAGCTTAAGATCCCCTGTGCGCCGTGACTCTCTGAGAATCATGTCTCGAACTTTGTAATGTAAGAACCTTGCTATTAGCGGTCGCGGGGGCACCAGGTGGCGGTCTTGCATTGGGCATCCTATGGGCCCGTTTGATAATAAAGCAGGGTGAAAACTTTGCAGCCGGAAAGGCAGCACGCAGCCACAACATCAAGAATGTCACCGGGTCAGAGCACTCCGTTCCCTCTGGGAACCCGATGAAGCGCAGGTTGTTTCTGCGTGCTCTGTTTTCCGAGTCATCAACCTTCCATGCAACCTCTCTCATGGTTGCCTTCAGGTCTTTGACGTCTGAGTGCAGCTTGTGTATCATGTCTTCTACTTCTGAGATGCGAATTTCAGTTTGGGTCACCCTTTCAGCGATATTGCGCATGTCTTGACTCAGTAGGGAGACTTCAGACTTTATTTCCGCCATTTTGCCCTCAATGGCGTCTCTAGAAGCATGGATCGCTTTAAGGATGGCTGTATTGTCTGTTGGTCGCAAGGGTTCTCCCTCCGTTTCTGTTGGCGGGGGGAGCACTTTTGTATACTTGTCCATTTTGCCCTGCTTTTGGGTTCTTTATCCCTCGCCATTATTCAGTTGAAAGGGTTGAAACTTCTGGTAGGCTTTTAGTCTGTTCTGTGTTCTCTGTCGTGGGCCCAAAGGGCAAATACTGTATACTCGATTCTAAGCAGTGTTGGGCCACGCCTTGTTCGGTGGGCTATGGGGTCGCGTCTCCCAAGCGCCGGCCCGAGTCCTCTTTATTTCACAGGTGTCTCTGAGAAGTTCTCTGCTCCGCACCTCTACTTCAAAGTGGCAGAGGTGTAGTGTCTAGCACACTTCGTATCATCTGTGCGCAGCCCCTCTCGCCTGTACACGGATCGGGGCACAATTGTCAGTGTGCCGCTAGAAACGACCCGGCCACCCCGACACAGCGACCTGGCAGATGGCAAGCCACCTTGCTGATGCTGCTAAAGCTGCGTTACGCTCCTCAGTGTCCCTCGGCCGATCCTTCCTCCAGGGCCTCTAATGGTGGAGTTACTTTCCTTAGGCCAGCCGCATGTGCCGGTGTCTAGGTCTGTTTTCTGCGGCTCTTCCAGGGCCATACCTGCTGTTTCCCTTCGCTCGTTGGGCTTCTGGGGGGTGTGAATGGCCCGAGCGCTCTTGAGTTTGCTGGGATCTCTGAGAGGACTCCTGTGTCACCTCTCAACCTCCTAATGGGAAGGGGGACGAAGTCTAGCGTGGCCAGCGCCGTCCGGGTGCAGCTTCTCTCGCCTACCTACCAGTCAGGTATCGCTAATGTTTGCGTCGTGGGAGACAGCCCGGCCTCTCCTGCCACCCTGATCTGGTAGATGGTGGGCCATCCCACTGCTTCAGCCAAGGGTGTGTTGTGTTCTCGGGTGCCCTCCGGGAGGTTGCACTATAGGGGCCTCCTTCAGCAGTGTCCCTATTCCTGGTCTTGCGGCACGGGTGGGCGCCTCGGTCCGTCCTCAACCCCTTTCACCGGACTGACAAGGCTGCTTCTCAAATGTCCATGAGCTTCTTGAGGCGTAAGTTGGTGTCTGGGGCTGCCTTCTCCGGTCCTCGCAGGATCAAGACCACTGCCTCGCATCCTACGCTGGGCGACGGGATCGAGCCTCCCACACGCCGACCCCGAGCTGCTGACACTTTGAGTTGTGGTCTCGAGTGCCCTCACTATTGGGGCCTCTTGCCGGTGGTGTCCCTCTTGTGGCGCGGGCGGGCGCCTCCCTCCGTCTTCTACGCGCTTCACCGGGCCAACATTGCTGCCTCTTTGTTTCAGTGGGCTTCTGGAGGCGTGGGCTGGTGCTCAAGTTTGCCTTCTTCGGCCCCCACAATGGCAATATCTCCGTTCCATCTCCCACACCAGGCTACGGGGTCGCGTTTCTGACACGCAGACCCTGAGCTGCTGTGACTTTGCTGGGGAGGCCTCCAGAGGGCTCTTCACTCTCTACCCTCACCTCCAGTCGGTACAAAGGCATGGCACGTCCCCCTCTTTAGTGCCCGTGCACAGTCCCTCTCACCTGTGCACAGGCCTGGGTCGCGGGTGCAGCACGGCGCTGGAGACGGCAAGCCGCCCCGTCACACCAACCCGGCTGTCGGTGGGGCCTCCCCTTACCTCCAGGCAAATCTGCATGCTTATTGCCTCCAGGCCGCCGCCCGCTCCGGGGTTCCATCCGCAGCCCAACGGGAGAATGCGATTCGGCCCGTCCTTACTTGCCCACACGCAGTCCCTCTTACCTGCGCTCGGGGCTAGGCCCAGGTTCTCGTGGCTCCTCTGATGGGGACTGGGTCCCTGGTTCCTCGTTTATGCTGCCACTCGGTGCGCCCTCAGCTCGGCTGCCTACAGGGCATCCCCCTGCCTCTCGGCAAGCCTGCTCACGTGTTACTGGGGTCTCCGGGCCGCCACTCGCTCCAGGGCTCCGTCCGCAGCCCAGGGGGAAGAATGTGACTCAGCCCATCCTTATTTGAAGGTGCGCAGTCCCTCTCACCTGTGCACGAGCTAGGCCCGGAATCTCGTGGCTCCTCCAATGGGGGTAGGTCTCTGGTTTCTTGTTGTGGCTGCCACCCGACACACCCACAGCGCCTATTGTTTCACTGGGTTCAGCAGGGGGACAGATATCTGGTCTCGTCGTTCGGCGCGGGCCGGTGCCTCCATCCTAGCACGTCCCGTCCGCCATCTTGGGCAGCCGCGCCTTGCCTACGGGTCATCTCGTTTTTCGACTATCGCTCACCGCTCAGCCCAGCAGGAACAACGCTAGGGGTGCACATGTGTTGCGGGAAGCGAACTGCACCGCAAAAGAGCAGTGGATGGTGGCTGGAAGGGCAGAATTATGCTCAGGATAAGTGTCGGGCTGCCGGAGCTCTGGCAGATGCTGCTAGTCGGCCATGTTCCTGACCACGCCCCCCCCCCCCTTCCGTATCATTCTTGACCTACAGGGCAAATTTGGCAGGAATACACATCCTCGGACACGCCACAGACTCTGCCAAACACATAGCTACATGTAATCTCTCTTCAACTCGGGCACAGGGTGGAGGATGATAACTTGGTTATACAGGGCTTTGCAGACTGTGCACACCGATCCTGACTAGACTCAGAACCCATTGAGAGACTGACCTCAGACACCCCCTTAACGACAGGGATTGGGATAGATTCCTGGAGTAGCCTACAAAGGTTTCTCGGGATGCCCGAATACAACAGATCCTGTATTGCCTGGTACATATAACTTTTATATAACCACTTGTGATTAGCAAACTGCAGCCAATTGAGAGGGTCCGCTGTCCTCGCTGTCATGAGGACAAAGCGGACTTTTTCCAAATGATGTGGAGCGGACTCATAATAACAAAGTTCTGGCACTCAGTCCAAGTCCAGGTAAAGCAGGTGACAAGTAGGGAGTCCTACACCACACCTAAGGCTTGCCTCATTGGCCTGGCCCGCCTCCCTAAGCGAGGTAAGGCAGGGACTAAATTTGCTACTACTAGAGAAGCAGGCAAACACAATGCATTGGAAATCAGCTTTGGGCCCCGATATTAAGCAATGGAATTTGCGGTTCATAAATTTGTGATTAGGGAAGGCACAGCGTCATGCAGGGAGGAAGCCCGCGGCCTAAGTAAATACCCAATAACAGGCGAATGGGACAAGATGCACACAGTTCATACTGAGATTGATAAAGATGACACAAGTACTCCCTGAACCACCTGATAAGTTCGCATCCCATCTCTGCATACTTGCATTTGCCTCCAACCGCCACACTGATTGGCCCCGATGATGACGCACCTTTCACTGCAACGCGTGATCAGCTACTCCCAAGCAACTGTCAAGATAGGCTCCCATCACAACCCGTTGGTTTCCCTGTAAGCCACCTAAAGACCACATATTATCTTCCTAAGTCATAATCTGAGGTACTTCTTTTTTCCTGTTGTGATCATCAAGGATTGTTAAGGTTACACTCATGTTTGATATTCTTAATCTGTTTCTTCTACTCATGAATTCACTAAGTACAAAACTGGCATTGCCTTCGAATGCACAGGCGGCTTTATAGCATGTTCATAGATTTGATATACATGCCTCAATGTTAACTTGATGACATGAGCAATTATATTAAGTTCAGCTGGAAGCGTTCAGTGGTATTACACTGTGTGTTTATATGGATGTATATTCTATAAATGCAATTTTATACTGTTATGAACTTTTTTTTTTTTTAAGTAATTCATATTGTTAGTGGTCTATCTCTGCTACTCTTGCTTCCAATTTGTCAAGATCGTGACCATGTTCTGCCACTGCAGTTTCCAGCTAGTCGACTCATGTCTCTACCTTTTGAAGTGTATGATTCATTTCATGCACTAGTATTTGTTTACATCTAGTATAGCATTTAAATGAAGGACCAGCACCTAGGAGTAGAAGGGATAGCTTAGGAATATTGCAAGATTAGTCCGTTTTCTGGACTAAGAGTGTATTAACCCATGTTTGGCGTAATTTTACGCCTTGGGTCTTAATTGCGTTCCAAGGATTCAGTGACTGGATTTGAGATCCAACTATTATTACCGTTTCTTGGTAATAGGCACATACAGAAATCTTGTTTCCTGAGATAAATAACCTTTGACCTAAAAGTACCATCTATTTACTACCTCAGATATTTTGTGTCATAAGTGGGATTTTGGGGAAGTAATTTTGTATCAAAATTGTAGGATAGTTGGGAATAATTTTGTGTCTGAATCATAAGATTTGAGGAAATATAACTAATTTTAAGGACTAGGATGGTTGGAGTGTAAATTTCATGCTAAATATGATGGGTAACTTTGATAAATGATGGGGTTTGTTCCGATCTTAGCTTTGGCAAAACTCATAGAATATTGTTTGAAGGGTTCAACAAGAAGAAACAAAGGCATGTTTCACTACAATCCTGTGTTTGCAAGCCTTGGGCAAACTGCAAAATATAGGGGGTAAGCTGGGCTGTATGGTAGCAGTGCTGACAATTTGTGACCACTCTAATGATGGACTGTTCAATTGTCTCAGTTTGGGAGGGATACAGTGAGCTAAAATTCACATTCGGGTAGGAATGATCTATCAAAAAAGTAGTTAATTTGTGTCAGTGGTTGCCAGTGAGCACAACCAGCACTTATTTTAGGGGAAAGGCACTCTTACTGTCTCTACTTTGCTCAGCGGTCTGTAGACCCATCAAACTTTCCTGGGATGGCCAAGCTGGTGGTTGTCTGTAGCTACCCCACACACAGACATTGATGGCATTTTTATGCACTCTTTAGAAGTCACTATGGGAGTGCAACCGACTGGTTCCATGACGTAGTTTTCCTTTCGCACCAATCAGCAGGCCCTCCAGCCACTTGCCTTCCTTTTAAGATGATCAGCCAGTAAGTGCCTAACTGCTGTTGGCATGGCCAGGTGGAGAGGCAGCTACATGTGTCTAGTGCACAAAGCCCAAGAGTTGAGCACTCTATCAGTGATGTTAAATTGCTTGGTGCAAGCTCCAATATGGTCTCAATGTGCGCTGTGAACAGTCATGCAATCTTAAAGCAATGTAGAATAAAAATGTACCTACCTATGAAAACAAAGCAATCTGCAAGTCGCAGAAACAGTCTTGAAGCTGCTGGTGCCAGGAGAGGGTCAGCACTGGATCACTGACTCAAGCAACACATTTATTTATTTATTTAATGCAGTTTTACATAGCGCAAACTTTACCCAAAGGTGTCAATGCGCTTTACAAAAGAACCAGGTAAGTTACAAAGGTACACAAAATAGGCTGAGCACGCTAATAAGATACCTATATTCAGTTATAACGCTAACAAGTTGCAAATTTATATTGTAAAAAATAAAAGGTGTCAGTGTTAGGTTAAAACAGGAGTAAAATACATATTTACAAAGTTGACCTCATGTGAGTGCTAGATGGCCGTAATGGTCATGAAATGGGTTGAATTATTCCAGGAAGTGCCTTTGGAGGAGGAGAGTTTTAAGATCTGTTTTGAAGGGCCATGACATGGACATCTCCAATAACGGATGAGCAAGGGAGAAACCAGCAGATGACTGAGAAGAGGAATTTAAAGGTGTACGTGTTTTAGTGATGGCGGCGCGTGGCTGACTCCGCACCTCTTCAAGGAGGCTAGAAGCAGAATGCCGTTAAAATGCTCAATGCTTATATAAGTACATAAGTACTTATAAGGAACATGCACCCCGAGCACCAATGGTATTGAGGCGTAGCGCTGGCTGCTGCCCTCGTATTTGCCACTCTTACCAGCTCTTAAGTTTGACGTAGGGCAGGCAGGACCACTGCTTGTATCTTACAGAGCAGTGCGAGTCTCTGCCTTTCTGTCGGCTTCCCTCTCACATCACCCCACAAGGAGTAGCGATATTGCCGTGGCTGTTAGGTGGCTCGGCGTAGTGAAGCGCGGCGCAATGCCGGGACCCTGGGGGTCACAAGGAGGCCGAAGGACGAGCGCCAGTACACAGCGATGTCTGGTATCGTGTACGGCTGCTACGGGTGTTGGTGCGGGTGCCACAGAGGAGATTCGGGTGCCCGGGTGGCAGTACTCACTTGGCTATAGAGGCACCTAAAACAACGGAATTGCAGGGCTCATTCAGGAAGCCCAAAGAGCCCAAGGGGCATTGGGCTACATCTTCAGAGGCCAAGGAACCCAAATCACAGCCCGACACGCACCACCTCTTGGCCACCCAGCCTTAACTGGCAGGGTTGTTCGCCAGTAACTCCTCGTTCCCCATGGGATAATTCCCTTGTAGCCTCCTGGCTATTTGAAAACACTGTTTTGTTGGGTGCTAATGGAAGGGCTAATTGCACAACCTAATTGGGGGGTTGGTGTGGGAGGGGGGCGGGATGGGGCTAATTTGTTGTTGTTCATTACTGCAAATTGTCCTGCTGAGGCTGCTTACACTGCACGTTCCCATCGCGGCACTAGACGCGAGATGTCGACCCGTTTGGGTATCCTAAACACTGCATATATATCCACCTGATTCGTCCATCACATAGGGAGTTGTCCACTGGGTTGCGGGCCCCCGATAAGCACCTTAGACAGTCCCATGTAGGCTAACATGGCTTCATTAAACTGCATCACCTTGAACATTTGGGGTCTAAACGACCATAGAAAACCGCGGCTGGTTCAATCGTATCTGACCAGACACAAAGTAGATATATGTCTCTTACAGGAGACCCACTTGAGGGACACCTCCCAGTCAAAGCTGAAAGCCAACAGGTGGGGGGTTATAAACACATCAGCCTACTCCAACTACTCAAGAGGTGAGCCGATCCTAATACGCAAAGGTCTCCCATGGACAACAGAATGAGTAATAACAGACCCAGAAGGTCGATACATTATACTGAAGGGAGGGCTATACGGAAAACAGATAACGATAGCTAACACATATGGGCCTAATATTGACAATCCAGAGTTTTTTTAACCAGGTATGGATGGGGATCCAGTCACTGGGAAGCTCCGCAATACTTTGGGGAAGTGACTTTAATGTTATCCTGTCAGAACACACAGACAGGGTGGGCGCATCCCGTAATCATCACCCACAGGCGGCTGCAACGCTCCGCACCCTCATGGACGATAACTTCCTAGTGGACACCTGGTGTTTACTACAGCCAGATGTAAGGGAGGGCACCAGTGTGTCACAGCAACATGGAGTGTGGTCCAGGTTAGAATTTTGTCTCACATCACAACGGCCACACATCTCCCACACACGCTGTCGGACCACGCACCGGTAGTACTCAAGCTCCAGATCCCGCAGCCCTATGCGCAGCCCTTTGCATGGCGACTACCCCCAAATGCAATGCTCGAAGCTGTGTTTAAAGACGAGATACGGAAAAGCAGAATCAAATTCTTTTAGCACAATGCAGACTCAGTAGATTCAGTGGGCACACTATGGGAGGCCTTCAAGGGCATGATTCGTGGTTCATGCATAGCCCTGCATTCGGGGTTCTGAAAGATCTTCTAAACGGTCTTACAAAACTAGAGGGTGAGATTCGAGATTTGGAATGCCAATAGTTCCAATCCCAAAAACCAGAGTTACTGGCTAAGATAAGGAAAAAGCTAACGGCATTTCAGGAAGAAGCCGAAAGAGAAACCAAATTCCTACATAAACATGCGCAGGCCCGTAGATACGGGGAGGGCGATCGCCCTGGCAAGACGCTGGCAAATTTGCTAAAACCCTCCAGAGCTTCCTCCTATATTACCGAGCTCCATCTACCTGAGTCGCCGCCGGTCCACTGACCAGCTGACGTACTGGAAACTGTGAAAAACTTTTATACCCAACTATACACTACAGTGTCATCCCCCCCAGACTCAGAAATATTGGGATATCTAGACACAATATAGTTACTATGGCTGAGTGGGGCACACCGAGACTATCTAGACGAGCCTTTCACTGCTGAGGATATACAGCAAGTCATACAAAGCCTACCAGGGTTTAAAGCTCCTGGGGCCGACGGGCTCACTTCCGCATTCTACAAAGAATATGCAGTGCTCCTGGCCCATCGCCTGTTGGAGGTGAATCGGGAGGCGCTCCAAAGAGGGTTACTGCCACCGTCAATGCGTGAGGCAATCATCATCACACTGCTCAAACCGGGCAAAGATCCGACATTGTGTGATTCATATCGCCCGCTGTCACTCATAAATATAGATAACAAAATATTTGCCATGCTATTGGCGAATAGGCTTCAGCGGCTACTCCCACTCATTGTTAGGCCAGATCAGTCCAGCTTTGTGCCGGGCAGCTCCACATCCCACAACCTAAGGGCCATATTTGCGCTGATGCATTACCTAGCCCCAGACGTCTCGGCGATTGCCGTATTACTAGATGCCACTAAGGCATTTGATTACTTAGAGTGGAAACTCCTCTTCACGCTCCTGGCCCTGCTGGGGACGAGCCACACATTCATACAGCAAATGAAACTCTTATATGCGTCGCCTACCGCCAGAGTCAAGGTTAACGGGCTAATATCTGATCCAATCACAGTTTCACGGGGCACTCGCCAGGGCTGCGCGTTATCCCCCCAACATTTTGCCATTGCCACGAAGCCTCTGGCGGCGCGGCTGAGGCAGCACCATGCAAACACGGGTATAGGCTTCACCACCAGGGGACTGATAGTGTCTATGTATGCTGACGACCTCACGCTTTATATCAAGGACCCGGCTATGAATTTCGTACCCGTCACTCGGGAGCTGGTGCGATACGGGGGCCTCTCCGGGATACACATAAAATGGGCTAAATCTACCATTCTCCCGCTCACAGAAGGCACAAGCGCCTTCAAGCTCGAGTTCCAAATGACCTGGGCAGACGGCCCAACGCGCTATCTGGGCGTTTGGGTAAGCAGGGACATACAGGAGATCTGGAGCGCCAATTACGGAAGGGTAATGACATGGATAGAGGAGAGAGTTCACAGGTGGAAGAATATGCCCCTTCCACTCTCAGGTCGCATTGCTATCACTAAAATGATAATCCTCCCTAAACTGTAGTACCTGTTCGTAAATATCCCTATGCCTATTACTAGGCAATTCCTCAAGCGTCTTAAATCAAGCATGAGCTAGTCTGGGCAGGCAAACAGCCTAGGGCGTCCTGGGAACTCCTCACACTACCGCTAGCACAGAGCGGCCTAGGTGCCCCAGATTTGACATTATATGCATATTGTGCCCAAGCCCAGTTTCTACACTTCTGGCTACACCCAACGTCATTCCAACCACATGAAGCTATTGAAATAGACCGAGTTGCTCCCTCCCTCTAACCACAGCGCTATATAAAAGCTACAAGCACCCTAGGCAAGAAATAGAAACGACAGAAGCATTGCGTTGGGCATGGGGGGTCTCTGTAAAAGAGCAAACCTGAGCGTGCTATATGCACCATCCATCCAGTTAGCTAAAAACCCACAAATCCCCCCGCTAATGGAGCAGGGTGCACTTGTTCGCGTCCGCCAGCATAACATTAACACATTCGCGGACCTGTACTCAGAAGGCCAATTTCTCACCTCACAGCAACTAAGCGGGTCCCCCAGCTGGCGCCATTGGACACATTGCTACATCTCCAGCTTCGGGCAGCTTGCCGAGCAATACATGATACATTCCTCGCTGCCCCGCTGCCACTCCCAGCGCTGGAGCATATGCTCACGGAGTCATCTGCTCATAAATTAATCACTCGCATCTACTCCATCACACAGCGTACATCCCACGATCACTACCCCAAAATTGCACACCTCCTGGGATGCCGAAATGGGTTCTCGTATCTCAGACACACAATGGACTTTTTGCTGCGGCCAACTAGAGCAGCTCTCCCCGAATTACCGCCTTAGATTAATACACTTCAAATTCCTGTACCGTTTATATCGCACCCCAGTTCAATTGCATAGCATGGGTTTACGGCCCGACACTAAATGTTGGCGCTGTGGGACACCACGGGCAACCTTTCTGCATCTGGCCTGGGACTGCCTGAGCATGGCTGGGTTCTGGCTGGAGGTATTCAGACACATAGAATGCATAACTAGTCAGAAGTTGTCGAGATCGCCACTGGTGGTGGTGCTAGGCTACATGCGCGACATTCCCTCCGCGAGTCGACAGCTCACAGCGTTATTACTCCTCCTGGCCAAGCGACGGGTGGCTATTCACTGGGGGAAGATGTAGGCCCCAGACATAAAAACCTGGGTAACAGATGTTGTATATTGCAAAGACCAACTGACATGCTACTGGGAACTCATGCCGGCCCGGTCTTGCCCCAGAGACATTTGGTCCCCATTTACATGCTGGCTCCGCTCCTTAAATAGTGAAGTACCATAACGTACATCTGGTCAGCACAGCACACTCTTGTTTGTAGAACACTGCAATGCTATTATAAGAACTGGACGCTGGTCCCTGGCAATAATTGCGCACTTATGGGTGTCTGTGGGCTTCACTGGTCTGCGGGACTGCCATGTGGCCAGGACGCCTTGACTGAAGCCGTGGAGGGAGTGTTGTATACTAACACAGTAACAAGATCTAGATTTCCCAGCCACTACTAGTAAAGCCTATGTGGAGAATAAATATGTCATGTTGTGGAGAAATGTGTAAATGTAATGCACTAATTTTGACACTGCTGGACAAGTAATTGCGGTTGTTGTATGTTTATAAACTGAAAACTCAATAAAAAAAAAAGAAGAAGTAGTGATCTCAAGAGGAAGAAGGTTCCAACGCTTGGATGCCAGGTAGGAAAAAGCAGTTTCCTTGTCTGCAGCCTTTAATCCGGGTATTGCTGGTAGACAAAGGGGACAAAGAGGATGATAAAAAGAGAACTTCTATCTAAGATTGGGCTTAAGTTGTTAACTGCATTTTAAGTAAGGCAGCGAGCTTTAAAGAGAATGCATTTCGGAATCAACAACTAGTGAAGGCCCTTTAGGTCTGACGAAATAGGAATGCGAGAAGGCAGTTTTAGTGAAGTAAAAGTCAAGCATTAGAATTTTGTAACTTGAAGGTGATCAAGCTAGTATTGGGGGGGCTCCAAGATATAATGAGTTAGCATAATTGAGACAGGTGATAATCAGATCTTGAATTACTGATCTGCATGATGCCATAGGAAATAAAGGAAGACTTTTATGCAGCATTCAATGAAGTTTGAAGCAAGTAGCCGCTATCTAAATTATTTGTTTGGTGAAGCAAAGCTTGTTATCCATGTGAATGCCAAGATTTCTGTCAGAAGTAACAGGTGTAGGACAGGACCCAATCCTGGAAAGCCACCAGGCTAAAGATCAGATAGAGATATTTTGTACAAAAAGAGAACTTTTGTCTTGTTTCTGACAGTTGGTACATGTGGGGAAAATGCCCTTTCTGCATGGGCATTCCCATTTTTGGCGGAGTTTTATTACTGGTTCTTAGACTCTACATACTGGGCGCTACTGTTCAGTGCCCAGTGTATGGGCACTGACCACTAAAACATGTACAAATTGGCTAATCCCTGGTTGGCATATTTATATCTCCTGGAAGGCAATAGTATATTGTGTAGAATCTACACCCATTTCATGGAAAGGTAAATGCCACCTCTGCCTTCCACTAGTGTGGCAAGGAAAATATGGCTTCAGTCTCACCAATGTAGCCTCTCTGCTTCGACTTAAAACCTGCAGTCCAACCTGTTAAAATAACCCTTCCCTTTCACAGGGGAAACACCTTCCTTTTAAATATTAATAAGTCATCCCTATGTAGGTCTTGTAGCTTACAAAAAAGGGTGCATGCTATTTAAAAGTGGGAAATGTAGAAATGCAATACTGGCATATCCCTACAACGACAAGCTCCCAAAAGTTACTTTCATTGTAGCTGTCCTATTAGGAAAACTAGAGTGTAGTTTTTGTTATCTCAGGTTTTGGGACAAGCTAGAGAAATGGTTCAACCATTATTTTTAAAATGTATTGAAAATCCAAACAATGGCAACTTAGATTTTAAATACATTTTCTGGAAAAGTAATTTTTAGAAAGTAAGCTTTTCCCAGTCTAATGCCCCTGGCGCTAATTTGTATTAGCCTGCTAGCAGCTGCCCTGTCAGTGCTTGACCTTAATGAGGGTGCAAAAATTGCTCCCAGAGCAGGACAATGGCATGGGTCTGGAGAGAGGATGGGCTGAGCAGAGGGACGGTGACCCCCTATCACCTCAGGAAGGGCAGCTAGGGAGGTTTCACAAACTTTATTAACTTGAAATGGACCGAGGTGAGGCCTGCCATTCATAGTTTAGGGTAAGAAGAGTCCTGGGAGGGTAAACTCTTTCATCCCAGGTCACAAGGTAGCCAGTCAGGCTCTGTTCCAGTGAGAGGGAGAACAAGTTCCAGAACCAGTGTGGTGCAGATTAGGAAGAGGGGACAGTTCATTTCTCTAAACACACACCTGCCCAGAACACAAGTCCCCTCTAACGGCAGAAGGTCTGTGCCGTCTTCGATTCCTCCTACAACAGTGCAATCTGGCCCAGCTGGCAATAAGGCAAACAGGATGTGCTATGAATGTGGGCAGGGTTGCCCAGAACTTTATATCCATTGGTTAGGGAGTCTCAGGGAGTCACCCCCATCCACTGGCTACTGAACCGCACAAAAATGGACCTCGCCACCAGCTTGTCAGAACACTTTCTGGACCTGTGGAACAAGAGAAGAGGACTGAACCTGCTGTCTGAAACTGTGAGGAGACCTGAAGGGCTGCATTTGCACCCACTTGTGCCCACCCAGGACAAAGAAGTGAACTCCAAGGGCCAGTTGGCTGAATTCCTGTCTGGCTACAAAGACATCAAAAGCTGTACGAGAGTATTGGACCCTGCAAGTGGGCTCCGCTAGAGGGAGTCATGACCCACTAGTGCTGTCCTTGAGGTCATGGGAGCATTAGTGGTGTCCAGAAGGACTTGTTCAAAAATCTCTGAAAAATTTCAAGTAAGAAAAACCACCCAAGTCAATCAGCCCAAGACACAATTTCACTCAGCAAGAAAATCAGACTGGTCCGATGTAGAACTTTTTGAAGCCTGACAATCTATTTCAGCAGATCCTTGTGGCAACCATATCTGACTTCAGTGTGACCTTCTAGATATAACCTGATGCCTTGCATGGCTGGAAAAATGTGAAGTCCAAAACAGAGACTAAGGGCCTAATTACGATGTCGGGTGGACTTAAGTCCGCCCGACATCGTTTCGGTACTGGGACCGACCGACCGACCTCCTGTCGGTGTTCCCGACTGACCAATTGAAATTGTGAAATTGTAAAAAATAGGCGTGCGACCGAACAGTGTTCGGTCGCACTCCTATTTTTTATAATGGGAGCAAGCATTCTGACCGGAATGCATGCTCTCATTGTAAAACGGCGAGGTGCAGTTCATCCCTGCACCCCGTACCAGGCACCTTGAGGTGCCTGCCACGTGGTGCAGGGATCAACAGGGGGGCAACCAGGGGCCATGCACCCATGAGAGCCCTGCTGGGGGCCCCCAAAGTCGACTTCCTACAACCTTTCTGTGTCGGAAAGGCTGGCATAGAAAGGCTGTAGGAATCCAAAATTGTAATCCCTCGGGCGGAAAGAGCCGCCCTTGGGATTACTGAAGTCATTCCGACTGGCGGACGAACTCTCCAATCCCGTCGGAAGCCAGTCGTAATGACCGGTAGGATTCATTTCCGACCGACACCACCCTAATGGGTCAGTCGGAAAGGAATCCGACCAGCTGATTACGATGCGATAGGAATGGCTCCGACCTACCGTATCGTAATCAGCTCCTAAGTCTGAAAGTAGAAATCTTGAACTTCCCTTAGTGCAATTTTTCATTTCCTACCAAAACCAGTGGCTTCAGCAGGCCCTTCCTCGATGCCTATATCTGACTTTGAAAGGACTTTGACACATACAGCCTGCTGCCTTGCCCCGCTGGAGGTAAACTTTGAATGGGACTAACCTGCTTGGCATATCTGACCAGTGCTCTATTGTGGTGGGCCTGAAATCGCACATCAGTCCCATTCACACGCTAACAGTCCTTTCTATTGCCGCTTTACCTTTTTCTCAGCACTTTTTCTCCTAAATCATTAAAAATTCATATCTCTGGTTCCCCTAATTGGATTTTAGTTGTTTTGATGTCAAATTGTTAATATATTTATTCTATTTTTATTGTGTTGTGGTTTGACTTTTTAACTGTTTTGGTACTTCTAAATGCTTTACACATTTTCTCTAAGTTAAGTTTGTCTGTTCCGTGCCACAGCTACCAGTGGTGGAGCGCAGGTTTAAATTATTGAAACCTTTATCCAAACATAACTGGTTAATGACTTTCTCACTTGTAAAAGACTACCACCCACTCCAATTGATAATTCACTTTTTCTCAATACACAACCATTCAGGACAAGTTATTGCAGAAACTTGAGGGAAAAAGCAGGAGGACCAGGGCCAGGAGGATCAGGACTAGACTGATGAGTACTATGAAGATCTAGACCTGCTAGGCAATGGGCAGTAGTACCAGGAAACCAGGATGAGCAGGCAAAGGGACTAGTGTCACATGGCCGGCCATAAACTACGCCATCTGTATGCTCTCATTTCTTAAGTTGCCTTCTTTCGGCGACACACTGACTTTTGACATACATTTGTGTGCGTGTCAGTGCAGGATAGGATTCTCCGAAAACGTACTGCTTATATATCAACTTCGTAGGCACACTATCATGACACCTTGAACATTCAGTACGATGTACAGAGTTCACTGCACAAATGTTACGGCTTATTGTTGCCCGGTAGGCGACTACGCTATCTAGCTAACATAAACAATTGCGGCCTGACAAAGACCTTGACATGCCAACATGGGCACTGTTTATTATATATACAAATTCACTTCCTCGTTAAAATCAGAGAAGAACTCTGCTGACACTTCGCTATCGCAGCACGCCGAAATTACAGCTCAGCTGCTTCCTGTCCTCTCCACAAGAGATGTCCCGCTCTACAACAAAACGGACAGCCTGATGACACATGCCCACAGGTAATGGGGAGTTAGATCACCCTGCAGGGATTGTTGGCAGATCACCCATCCTAGGACAAACTATGGTAGTGAGCGTTAGGTAGGAGCACACCACACTAAACTATATTACACTACATATATGGCAGGATATATTCATTGCTTTAGCACAATGGTGGAATTATTCATTCTCTCCACTGTTCTTGTATTGCTAATTATGGTTATATGTTTTATTCTATTAGCAATTCCAGGTCACTTAATTTACCCAAGAATCTCACTGCTTCAATATATATTGAAACTGCAGGTTGTGTATTTCTTGTGAATTTCCTTTGGGTATGCATAAGAGTACGAAACGAAAAGGTTCTAGATCTGTTACTATGATTCTTTGGGGAGTCAGGATTGTCATGTTCTGAGGTTACACACACACTTGTAACCCTGTAAGGTTAGGGGTTTGGATGGTGCACTGTGAGCTAGCAGGACTATAGGCCAACATTTCCTGAGGTGCGGGAATCAGACTCGCACCATCCCAAAGTTAAGTGTGTTTGTTCCGCGCCACAGCTACCAGTGGTTGAGCGCAGGTTTAAATTATTTAAACCTTTATCGAAACATAACTGGTTAATGACTTTCTCACTTGTAAAAGACTACCACCCACTCCAATTAATAATTCACTTTTTCTCAGTACACAACCATTCAGCACAAGTTATTGCAGAAACATGAGGGAAAGCAGGAGGAACAGGGCCAGGAGGATCAGGACTAGACTGAAGAGTACTACGAAGATCTAGACCTGCTAGGCAATGGGCAGTAGTACCAGGAAACCTGGATAAGCAGGCAAAGGGACTAGTGTCACGTCGCCTGGCAATAAACTACGCCATCTCTGTGCTCAAGTTTCTTAAGTTGCCTTCTTTCTGCGACACAGTGACTTTTGACATACACTTGTGTGCGTGTCAGTGCAGGATAGGATTCTCCGAAAACGTACTGCTTGCATTTCAACTTCGTAGGCACACTATCATGAAACCTTGAACATTTAGTACAATGTACAGAGTTCACTGCACAAATGTTATGGCTTATTGTTGCTTGGTAGGCGACTACGCTATCTAGCTAACATAAACAATTGGGGCCTGATAAAGACCTCGACATGCCAACATGGGCACTGTTTATTATATATACAAATTCACTTCCTTGTTAAAATCAGAGAACTCTGCTGAAACTTCGAGGTCGCAGCACACCGAAATTACAGCCCAGATGATTCCTGTCCTCTCCACAAGAGATTTCCCGCTCTACAACAAGATGGTCAGCCTGATGACACATGCCCACAGGTAATGGGGAGTTAGATCACCCGGCAGGGATTGTTGGCAGATCACCCATCCTAGGACAAACTAGGTTAGGGAGCGTTAGGTAGGAGCACACCATACTATACTATATTACACTACATATATGGCAGCATATATTCATTGCTTTAGCACAATGGTGGAATTAATCATTTTCTCCACTGTTCTTGTATTGCTAATTATGGTTATATGTTTTATTCTATTAGCAATTGCAGTGCACTTAATTTACTCAAGGATCTCACTGCTTCAATAAATATTGAAACTGCAGGTTGTGTATTTCTTGTGGATTTCCTTTGGCTATGCATAAGAGTCTGAAACGAAAAGGCATTAGATCTGTTACTACAATTCATTGGGGAGTCAGGATTGTCATGTTCTGAGGTTGCACACACACTTGTTACCCTGTAAGGTTAGGGGTTTGGATGGTGCACTGTGAGATAGCAGGACTATAGGCCAACATTTCCTGAGGTGCGGGAATCAGACTCGCACCATCCCAAAGTATATGTTGTCCAACAAACGCACAGTTTTTACTGAGAAATTATAAAGCCGCATGAAACTAGGAAGACCAAGAGGACGAATACTAAGGGCACCCAGATGAACAGAGCAACGAGAAGTAGGTGAACTAAAAGGATCATGACCAAGAGGCCTGGATACAGGGCTAAAAGGGCAATGAAGAGCAGGACCTAGGGGACTAGGGTTTGGATCACCAAGTGGGGCAGAGAAGGGGACCGGACAGTGGTGGTCAGGAGGGCCAGGACCAAAATGATGAGACGCAGAAGGACACAAAAAAAGAGAAAATGGATCAAGAGGGCCGGGATCAATGGCTGCAGTACCAGTAGGAATAGGAGGACTAGGAAAAGATCCAGGAGACCCAGGACAACCCAAACCAGGAGTACAAAAACTAAGAGGGCCAGGACACAAGAGGCCAGATGCACCACGTCCTGCAGCACCAGGGTTGGTGATTCAAGGGGAGAAGAACCAGGACACAGTGAATGAGGAAAAGAAGACCAGAAAGCAACAGAGCCACATGGGCCTAGACTGAGGGAACCAAGAAGGGCCAGGATGCTCCAAAAGGCAAGGTTTATGGAAAAAGCACAATAGGACAAGAGGGACCAAGGACACCAGGGCTAGGATGGTTGGTGAACCAGGTCCATGAGAACTAGGCCTAGGGAAACCAAACTAAAAGGGCAAGGACCAAGAGGATCAGGGCCAATGGCCACATAATCTTAAGAAGGACAAGGACTACGAAAAACTATAATAGCATGACCTTGGTCAGGAGTGCCAGGGAGATGAGACTAGGGACACAGACAACTACAGCCGGAAGAAAAAGTTCTAAGAGGACCAGGAAACAAAGCACTATGGAGACCAGGAAGAAAAGGACCTTGAGTACCAGGACCAGGAGGACCAGGGTGAGGAGGATCAGGACAAGGGAGAACAGCACTAGGATGACCACACCCTGGAGGTCCAAGCTACAGGGCTAGGAACAAGATGGCCAGATGGATGAGGAACAGGATGGCCATGCCCAGAGATTCCAGAGCAAGGAGCACCATGACCAGTTGGTGTAGAAGAAGCATGAGGACAAAGTGCAGGAGGATCAGGACCAGATCCTGGAAAACTAAGAAGATTAGGAGCATGAAGATTATGGTCAATAGGATCAGGAGACCAGAATAGGCAAGGAAGATGAGAGTACCAGTACTAAGGATACCAGGTGGACCAGAGCAAGGAGCCTTTAAATTAAATGCTACTACAGCACTGATTGTGCCATCCACTTAAGTAGTCCTATAACCATGTCTCAGGCCTGCTACTGCAGAGCCTGTGTGTGTAGTTTTACACTGCCATGCCGACCTGTCAAAATAAACCTTTTGCCTGGTCCAATATATATATATATATATATATTGGTAGTGAAAAACTCCCAAAAGTGTTTTTTCCCTACTGCAAGCCTTATCTCTCTCATAGGATAACACTGGGATTAGCTTCATTTTATAAGGGTAATTTCCAATTGGGAAGAGATGATACCCCCAAGTCTGGTGTCTCTGGAATCCCAATATAAAATCTTACTGAGGTAATGAGCTTAGATGTCAACCATGGGATCAATTGGATAACTAACGTCAGCAAATTAATGACAGCTCTTGGCCTCAAGGACTCTTGGGATAACCAAAACCCCTAGTAAGGCAGAGCTCAAACGCATCTATTGGGACTGGATCGATACCCGGGAGCTTAGTAATCCAAATGTGGGAAGGCTAACAGAAGAATTCTACCAGCACAAGCAACGTAGAAGCCTCGAGCCATATCTGGATATAATCCAGATACCAAGAGATAGGGCGCTCTATATCCAATTTAGACTTGGATCACTTCCGGTCCATGAATTAACTGCAAAATGGCGCTCCTCAAAACAGACAGCAGAAGATTGTCCTTGCTGCAGGGCATCAAAGGAGAGTGTTGCCCACCTTATGTTTGCATGCCCAGCGTACGAAACAGCAAGGTCTAAATGGTTAAAAACAATCTGCAGACAATTGGGTACTCTTGACCATTGTGTTGCTTTACGCATCTTGAAATCTGATGCAAGAACCCTTTTTGTTTGCGGAGTGGCTAAGTTTCGAAGCTGTGCCTGGATAGTTAGGCATAAAGCCATGCGAAGGGCAACTTAATCTCACACCACAGGCCCCATGGAGAATATATTTGAGCACAAGTGATCGACAAAACATTGCACCAACTAATTCTTATGCACGGTCATTTATATGAGTTATATTGGGTACCATTGTTTTAACCATATATTTTAACTCCTGTTTTTATTCAAAATGAAATATTTTTATTATCAAATCCTTCAGATTTGTGCTACATAGTCTTGGCAATAATTGTTTTTAAGTGATATAACAATGTGTTATCATGTTCTGGCCGAGCAGACACCATGTACCAGTTATGTTTCCTATGGTAACTTTTATTTGTACAACTCTATTTTTTATAAAGGATTGTCTGATGCTTTTATGATATTTGTTATCGAAATAAAGCAATTTGACTTGACTAATATAAAATCCTAACTTATAGTGAAGCCGGATTTTAAATTACAAACCCAAAAAGCCACTTTTAGAAAGCTGGCATTGTTTTACTTTAGCCATTTGTTGCCTTCTGCCTGTCTATGATCAGATGCCTGGGATGGGTGATAGTTGGCCTTTGTGTATTTCTCCTAAACAGCCACACAGAATGGGAGCTTAGGTGTGACTTGATGGGCCATCCTGGCAGTATGGGAGGGAGGAACTGGACCCAGCCTCACTTACACCTGAATAGGTTGTCCTGTCCCCAGACAAAGGGCTGCATACCCCCCTATAGTGAGTCTGAAGTCAGGGCAGGAAGGGCAAGACCTCTGTGTAACTCAAAGGCCTGTCATTTAAATCTCCCCCACTTCAAAGACCCAACTGGGTATAAGTACTGGACGTCTAACACCACCACTTCAGTACACAATTCTGGGCCTGAGAAGACTCTGCCAGGAAGAAGGACTGCTGTGCTGCTAAAAGGATTGCCACTCTGCTGAACTGCACCATGCTGGACTTCTGCTTTGCTGTGCTGACCTGCTGCCCTCTTGCCTGGGTGAGAAGGACTGGACCTGCATCTTTTGAACCCACAGTGACTCCAAGGGCTAGTTGACTGGCCCCTGATCAGAAGCCTCAGGGAAATAACAGGCTTCCAACAACCTTGCATCTGCACTTCGTCTCTGCCATCTGTGAGTCTACCCTGCCAAGTGGTGCAAGTGGGTATAAAGTGCTTGCCAGTGGAACCAACGCATCTTCTCTCTGCATGGATTGGACCCATTGTAAAGCTACTGCAGTTCTCAGAACCGACATATCACCCCGACTGCGTGGTGCATCCCAAGCCCAGATCCTCACATCTCTCGTCGACGACAACCTCAACGACGACGCTGGACTATGCATCGCAGCCTACCAGCTCCTCTGAACTGATACATTGACAGCTGCTTGCCGCGTGGCGGACGCGCACAAGCAAGTTGTGGTACTGTGCGCTAGCTGCTGGTAGCTCCTTCTCTTTAGTCATTGTCAAACTGGGCTGATTAATTGCAAGCTGCTAACTGTTAAAATCGGATACTCTTGCACGCATTTTTAAATTGCGGTGTTGGTTTTACTGTTCCACTTGTTTTTCACTTGTTTTAAACCGTGTAAATTGTGATTGTAATCACTACTTCTAGACATACCTGTGCAGACTTGCTTGCCTCCCCCGAGCCGTTCTCCCCAGTCCACCGCGGGCTTTCCCGTTTGAGTGGAGGGAGGTACTTTCGGCAGGGTGGAGGTTGGCGCTCTAGCCTTTCTATTCCACCATAAAAACGGATGGAATGCGGGCGCGCCGGTGGCGCGCCAAAGGCAAGCCCGTCCGCGCCCGACCGTCGCCAGGAGCCAGGGACCCTGTCTGTTTACATCCAGACCCAGGTACTCGCCCAAAACTCAGATATTCTAGGACTGATCTCCTGCTCATCAGAGAAAACTGCCTTTACCCATGCCACTCATGCTATAGTGACGGGGCGCAACACCTAAACTACGTGGAAGGTTTCTTTTCCTGCTTATACTGCAGGTATCAGAGCATAAATTCAGTCTCAGCAGCACCTAGACCAGATGACCCCAAAGTGTCGAGTAAACTTGGCACAGACACAAATAAATTAAACGCCAAGAAAACAGCAGATTTGGATTTGAACTCTGAGCGGAAACTTACCTCTCCCAGGCAAAGCTAGAAAGGCTTCCTGGGAAATGTGAGATCACTCCCCAAACATGCAACTGAGATCTGGGACCTACTTAGCTCAGAAACACCTGATGTAGGTTTTGTAACTGAGACATGGCTAAAACCTATCAGTACCCCGCAATCACCATCGCTATACCAGAGGGGTACAGGATTCAAAGACTCGACAGGCAGATCAAAATGGGAGGAGGGATAGCCATCATTCATAGTGATAGAGTGATAATCGCAATTTTAGAACAACGTAGCAACGAGAAGATCGAAATCCTGATTTTTAGGATGGATTTTTCGCCACAAAATAGCTGGAAAGGGGCAATGGTATACCGCCCACCAGGCCCCATTGCCGAATTCTCTCTTCAACTCATGGAGCTGATAGCCCCTTATGTGATCTCTTCCAGCAACTTTATGTTGCTGGGAGACTTCAATATTCACAGTGAATGCCTTGACAAGGCAAAAACGTCGTCTTTTTTGGCTGACCTAGCCACACTGAACCTTACAAAAATCAATGATGGTCCAACTCACACAGCAGGTCACACCCTAGACATTATCTTCTCTAATTCACCTCTCCTCATATGTGAAGCCCCAAAGCCTTTAAGCTGGTCGGACCACGCACTCATTGACTTTCAAGTGCAGGGGCCCAGAGAACTCGAGTCGCTTGCCCCACACAATCAATCTTCGTATAGACAATGGCATAAAATTAATCCAGAAACTTTCTCAATGGCTTTCACACCACCTGGGGGCATTGCACTTAGTAATATTGAAGAGAGTCTAGCCCACTTCAATAATATAGCCTTAGCCGCTATCGTACTGATCGCCCCACTGAAAACACGATCAAATAAATCCAGACAAACCCAGGCAGCCTGGTTTACTCCTGAACTTCATAAGGAAAAAAGCCACTGTAAAAACTTGGAAAGAAGATGG
The DNA here is from genome assembly GCA_963921515.1 of Calotriton arnoldi. Classification (NCBI taxonomy): domain Eukaryota; kingdom Metazoa; phylum Chordata; class Amphibia; order Caudata; family Salamandridae; genus Calotriton; species Calotriton arnoldi. Next base: position 357,745 of record CAWUFW010000115.1, read on the forward strand.
CGCCGAACCCATCATAAAGATGATAAAGAGAAATATAGATCAGCCCTCACTCTTTATCACAAAAACATTAAGCAGACTCGAAAAACTCATATAGCTCAACAACTTAGCCAAGCAGAGAATACCCCCAAAGCCCTATATCAGATTCAGAAAGCTTTCACTAGCCCCAAAGCCTGTGAATTGGAAGAAAACTTTTCTCAGTCTCTCTGCAATAAAATAAGCGGCTTCTTTATACAGAAAATTGACATCATCTATAATAAGATTACCGCGACAAGCTGTCCTCTGCCGGCAGACACCATAACGGTATCCTCACCTTGCACAAGGGCAAAATCATTGCTGAACTTCCCCCTTTTATCTCAAGAAGAGACAGAAACATTAATGTGTAAGGTAAAATCTGGCTCGCCTCTCGATGTCTTGCCTGCAAGAATTTCAGCTTCTCTTGCCAAATTGCTAACAGATCCCATCTGCTCTCTATTGAATCTATCACTGAAGGAAGGCCACCTACCTTTAACATGGAAGGCGGCTCAGATCATCCCAATCCGAAAAAACACCAAAGCTTCCATGGAAGATCTCTCAAATCTCCGCCCTATCTCCCTCCTACCTTTTCTGAGCAAAGTTCTGGAAAAACATGTAAATAAACATCTATCTGACCATATTGAATCGGCCGGCTACCTGGATCCATCTCAATCGGGCTTCCGGCCAAAACATCGCAAGGAAACTGCCCTGGTGGCCGTTACTGATAACATCAGGCTCACACTAGATAATGGCCAACCTACCTTCCTGGTGCTATTACATCTCTCCGCCGCATTCGATACGGTCGACCATCAGACTCTGCTCAGGAGATTGAGGGAAGCCGGGATTGGGGGAGTGGCACTGAAGGTGATGACTAGTTTCCTCTCTAATCGCACCCAGACTATCAACCTGGGACCATACCGGTCCAATACGAAAGAACTGACCAAGGGAGTGCCTCAAGGCTCATGTTTAAGCCCAACCATGTTCAACATCTACACTGCCCCCTTGGCCTCACTACTGAGGAAATACGGGTTTATCCCGATATCCTATGCAGATGACACCCAACTTACCTTCTCCTTCAATAAGACCTCTCAGACAGCCCAAGCTTCCTTCTCTTCCGGCATGCTGGCCATCTCACAGTGGAGGAGAAACAACTTCTTACAGCTGAATGCCGGAAAGATTGAAATCATGCTTTTTGGAGAGGCCCCACTATTGTGGACACCAGACTGGTGGCCTAAATAGCTAGGAGCAGCTCCAGCACCAAAAACAGCGGAAAAGAACTTAGGGGTGTGTCTTGAACAGACTTTAACTATGAAAGAGCATGTAACACACACCGTTGGCTCATGCTTTCATGTGCTGGGCCTGCTGAGAAGAGTTTTTCCTTATCTCCCCGACTCCTTGCGAAAGACCCTCATCCAAACCCTGGTGTTGAGTAAATTAGATTACTCTAACGCCTTACTGATCGCGGCTAACGAGTCCTCTCTGAACCGCCTTCAGGTGGTACAAAACACTGCTGCACGCTTAGTCTTAAACGCCCCTCACAGATCAGCTTCACTCCCTCTTCTACAACAACTACACTGGCTACCCATGCGTAAACGAGTGAAGTTCAAGATCTGCTGTCTGACGCACAAGGCAATATGGGGAAATGGACCTACCTATCTGGCGGAGAGGCTCCATCAATATATCCCCCATAGGGACCTTCGATCTGGCTCGAAATCTTTGCTCAAAATTCCCTTGGTCAAAAAAGCACGGACAGGAGGAAAGGCCTTTTCATATCAGGCACCCTCCTTATGGAACCAACTTCCTATAGCTTTAAGGCAATGCCCAGACCACTTGAAATTTAGGAAGGCTTTGAAAACTGCCCTCTTCTAGACCAGCCCACCGAGACCACTTTCTTTTGCAAGTCCACGAGCGCTGAGATACCCCTTAGGGGGTGATTCAAGCGCTATATAAGCTCACAAACGAAACCAAACTAATCCCTGACCCCGAACTTCACATCGCAACATACATGCTACAGAGTGACAGAAGATTCCTCCAGAGGGCTCGCCTGCGTAGGCCATGTTGACAGATGTTGAGCTCTATATATGTACCTGGAATCGAGATTGGCATGAATATAATTCTGATGACAAAGACTTGCAGTTTTCTTTAGAGGGTTACCTTTAACATTAGAAAGTTAGATTTTTTTGAGACAACAAATAAATTAAGAAAGCCACTACCTAGATCTACACATTTTGAAGCAATGAATAAATGGTATTGAATGGCTACAGGAAAAGAGACAAAGAATATCAAGAAACAGTGTAAAGGTTCATAGAAGCAATGGATAGAAAATAAGTAGGATAATTCAGATATTGGAGAGAGAATATGGTAGAAGGGCTGAGAGTGTTTCTTCAACAGTTAATGAAATAGCAGACAACCTGATGAGGGTGACAGAAAGAAACAAAAAAAAAAAAAGAACAAGATTCAGATGAGAAAGATATTTTTTAAATTCATTTTTGAATTCGGGACCTCTTCCGTACACACAGGTAGAAGCTATCAATGTCTTTGAAGCTGACACGGGTGCATCAGGTGAACTGAGTTCAAGTGCACAGGGATTGACGGGCATTGCAGTAACAAGTGACAGTGTATCTTTGAGTGTAAGTGCTCCACCAGAGAATACTGCTGTTGCTACTGTTTCTACTATGTAGGAAGGTAGGATCTGACTGCATGGTTACCCCCACTTTTTTCCTGGTGTTTTGCTGGTTTTTGACTAGTCTGGCTGGGATCCTGCTATTCAGGACCCCAGCCTATCTACTTTCTCCTCTAAATTGACATATATGTACTTCATTACAACTCCAGATTGGATACTGGGGTACCCTTATCAGTCCCTAGTATATGGTACACATGTACCCAGGGCATAGGTACCCCCAGAGGCCTCCCATGGGCTGAAGCATGTATTATGCCACCCATGAGAGGCCATGCAAAATGGAACCTCAGGTCTGCTACTGCAGCCTGTGTAAGCTGGTGCTTGCAACACTTACGAAAGATATAGGTTCACTATATCTATATATATCACTGCACTTAAAACCTTATCAGTCACCCCTATAGCAGGCCTTAACAATCCTGAAGGCAGTGCGCTGGTTTTTACGTGAGAGGGTGCTCCTGCATGAGCAGGGCCCCTCTGCAGTCTTCGGAGACCATTCTCCCGGGCTGTACGTGATACTGCCAGACATACAGGTAGAGGTGCATTTTAACCTCGCGGTAAATGCTATCTCGAAAACGACTGCAACGAAGTATGTCGTATTTGGTGTCAAACACCTTGGAATCATACCTCCACACCAGTAACTGGTGTGGGAGGTATGATTCCTCCCCTCAGAACCGAGGTTCTGGAGGTACCCAAGTCTACCGGTACCAACTTTCTCGAGCCTTACAGCACAAAATGGATGCTGCCAGCCACAGACACGAGTCTGCCCTCCTGCTGCTGAGCCAAGCTCGCGCAGAGGAAGGTCGGACAATAAGTATCCTGTCACAGGTAGGTGTGACCACCTCCCAGACAGGATTTAGTGTATTGGAACTGGGTGGGTGCACGGTCTCCGTGCCAGAAAGTCTGCACGAGGGGCACATTTGGTGTCCCTGTGCATAGTCCAGCTCAAACCAGTTCTGGGAGCCATTTGCTCCTGCTCTGGCGCGAAACTGGACAAAGGACATGGGTGTAGCCACCCCTCTGTCCTGTCCCTCCCCTAGGAGGGTCCCTAGAATCTGTCCAACCCTTTCCCGTGGGTATAAAATAGGTTACCTGGCTGCAGGACATTCTATTTTACGTGGACAAAATTCTGCAAGAAGATACCACTACACTTCGACCGCCTGGACACGCTGGACCTCCCTTGGGCTCGACATCGTCTTCCCTTGCCGTCCCCAGTCTCGTCTCTGTCCGTGATCCATACAGGTTCCGTGCTGGACCCTGTGGACCTCCAAGACAACAGAAGAAACTCCCTTGGGGTGAAGGAGTCACTCCCCTGCAAACGCAGGCACCATAACGCATCTGACCGGTTTGCTGCTCCAGAGCTCCTGCGGACTCCGAAGTCTCCAGCAACACAGGAGGTGGGTTTCTGAAGGTCTCTGAGGTTGAGCTGCCCTCTCACTGAGTTTGAGGCGGATATCCCTCGTGGGGACCGTACACCCGTACTCCTGTGCACCGCGTTCATTTGCAGCTGCACATGCTTGTTGTCGTGCAACAATTCCGTGCATTGGGCCATCTGTAGCCCTGACCCCAGCGCACCTTTTCTGAGAAGGACTCCGGCATCCTCGCACTCTGTGCCCTGCTAGCTGGTATCCTGTGAAACCGCCTGAGGTCCCCTCGCGACTCCTGTGCCTTCGGCCTGTGGGTCCACTTGAGGGTCAACTTTGCTTTATTTGGGCTCCCCTGGTTGCTCCACGCCTGCCCTGACTCCACTTGCTGTGGTGAGTCTCCTGGTCCTTGCTGGGCCAGATCGACACCAAATTTGACCATCTACGTTGTTTGCCGCTGCCAAGGCTTGTTGGTGCTCCCGCCGGACACTGACCCCTCAGCACTCGACATCCTTTGTGGGACAGCTCGCCTCCGGCTCCTGGTCATCCTAGACGTCTCCGGGTCCTCGCAGCTGAAGAGTCAAGATCACCGTCAACACACCTGAAGCACCCAACATCGGTGGGCATTCGTCTACCGAGCCCCTGGTCTCCCCAAAGTGACCCAGACTCCGTCCCCTCTGCTTTCAGGTTCTTCTCATCTAGAATCCCCGTTTGGATTCCACCGGACACTTTTCGTACTTCCAGCAGCAGCATTACTTTGTCGACATCCATAGAAAACGACGAGGGTTTCCGACGCCACTTCGTACCTATGCACCCGGCTCCTCTGGGATAGGTAACTCTGGTACAAAGGTATCCACAGGTGGGGTGGCTCTTCAAACTCTTAAGTTCCAAGGGTTGTCTTCGTAATCTGCTGGGAAGGGTCCTTAATATCTAATTTTCCAACCGCGACTTTCCCATTGAATTGTACGGAGCACGCTGTTGTGTTCTCACACTGCACCCGTCCTCCGCGGGGTCCCGATTCACTCACCTTGGGTGGTTCCTTGGGGTCCCAGCAATTCTACACCTCCTAGACTAAGTCTAGTCCCGAGTCGTGGTTCTTATACCACTTATTTAGTATATGGTTTGGTCTCCCCCTGGAGCCCACTGTGTATTGTGCTACTTACGTATGATTCTTTGCAACTGTATTATTTGATTTGTGTTCTATCCTCGTGTAGAGGATACTAGAGAGTGTTATAGATAATAAATACATATTTTTATAACTACTGTGTGGTTTCCTTTCATTTAACCAATACTATAAGATTACAGTCTGGTAAAACAAGGTGCTTAACATTCCTTCAAGACTTAGCCTGAAGGTTGCTCTCCATAGCTACCACTAGGATAGCTTTCAATAAAGGTTATCTTTGATCTAATCACGATAAGGGTTGTTTGGACTGGTACAAGGTGCCCACTCTAACTAGTGGACAGCATATACCAGGCCAACTTCTCACATACTACTATTCCTATTCCTTTGCCTACTGATGCTCCTGTCTCTCCTGAATTTACTGCACTTACTAAAGAGAGGGAGGTTAATATAGAAGTCTTAAAGATTGAATTTGGAGAACCTTTGCAAGGAACAGTTGATTTACATAGACTAACATCATATGACATAGATGAAATGAGATACCTGATTACAGAAACAGAAATGAAGTACAAAAATAAAATTGAGGAATAAGAAAATGAATATGAGGTTGATATCTTGAGAAAAAGAATATACATAGAAATTACAAAATGGATTTAAGTGAAAGAAAAATAAAAGAAATAGGTTTAGTAACTTTGCGAGCTCACATTAAAGATTTAGTTGATAAAACTAAGGATTGGAAAAGCCTGAAGAAGTGCAAAGAAAAGTAGAAAAAGAAAGCTACCACTAAGAAGAAAAATACAGAGACAGAAAATAAAGCAAAGGTGGCCATTAGTGATTCAGAACCAAAGACAGTATCATAATTTCCTTTGTGAAAAGTGCATGGAGAGAATTATGTGCCTTGGACTAGGGGTGATCTTTTTAACAAATTCTCAAAAATGAGAGGGGGCGTGGCCAGCAGCCGATGAAGATGGCCGCCATCTGAGTGAGCTGCGCTAGCTGCCAACAAACAAGCCTGTAAAATCCGACATAATCCGCTGTTTTGAAGGCAACTAGAAGTAGGCGGCTGACCTGACATGTGGCGGCTGCTCCTACGGGAGAAGAAGTCCCGGAGATAAGGTGAATGACCGGGCAAGAGACGTGCAGCAAGTTTGGCCCGAGACGACAAGATGGCGCCGCTCTCGTAGCTCCGGGAGAGGAGGAGGGCCCGGCGTCCTGTCCGGAGAGATGAGGTAAAGTGTGGCCGCATAGAGTGGAACTACAGCGGACCCCAGTGCAGAACATCACTGAGTGCTCACCTCCGGTGCGAGTGGGGCGAGGGAAGGAGATCGCAGGAACCGGAGCGCCACAAATAGCGGGGAGCCGGCAGGGCTGCGCGTGAGCAGCTGGGTTATCTCGCCCCGTTCATCAGACTCCAGCAAGGCCGGCGAGACACCCAGATTGAGGGAAACGTTGGCTGCAGAGCCCGGCTGGCAGGGTAATTGGGAGGCGGACCAGGAGCCAGAGACATGCTTTTTACCCCCCCCCCCCTTCCACCATGAGCAGCAACGGAGAGCCGCATGGAAGCTGCCTGGCCGGGAAACCGATATGTAGAGAGACACGCAGGCCGCAGTGAGCGGTGACGTGAAAGATTTGACCTGGTGTGTCCACTCGGCGGAGGCTCGCATTGAAGACAGCACGAGAGTGTGAGGCAGTCCGACTGGGTGGAGGTGGGCGAACTTCCCCCGAGGGGCTGAAGTAACGGGACGATTGTCTGCTAATCAGCGGGAAGCTGTGACAGGCCTGCGACCCCAGGTGGTGCCCGCGAAGGGGAGACAAAAGGCAGAGGCCTAGGTGGTCAGTGTCGAGGCCTAATACACCAGCCAGAGACGGAGTGTCTCCCAGATCTCAGGCACACCGCTAAAGACCTACAGACTGCGGACATGGGTCGCAGCAAGATGGTGGGGCCAGGTCAGGCCAACCACATTGAAAAGTACACGGTGGCTGTGGGCCGTGATGAAGGCGCGACAGGAGGGGTTCCATCGGCGGAGCAAGATGACTAAACCCCGGACCCCTCCCTGAAAGACATCATGAAGGCGATTAGGGAACTGCGTGGGACCCTAGAACCGAAGTTGGACTCTGTCAATGAAGAGGTAAATTTTCTTCGAGCAGACCTCCGGAAAATGTCAGAAAAGGTGTCCACGGTGGAGGCAGGGATCAGGGGATTGCAGTCCAAAACTAAACTTGAGGAGCAGGTCTCAATGCTCACGAAGAACCAATCTAAAATATTCGCCCCACTCGAAGACCAGGAGGGGAGAGCCCCTCGGAACAACATTTGAGTGGTGGGTGTGCCAGAGGGAATAGAAGGAGCATCGATGGACCTCATTTTGGAGGACTTGATCCTGAATAAATTGAAGCCCAAACGCCTATCCTCTTTCTTCTCTGTAGAAAGTTCGCACTGGGCTTTAGGGGGCAGGCCTTGTCCTGGGGCGCCCCCGTGTATGTTCATAGCCCGAATACTGAATTTCAGAGATAGGGACGCTATCCTGCAGGCGGCACGCCAACATGGCGATCTCCAACATGAGAATGCTACCATCCGCTTCTTTCCCAATTTCACGCTTCATGTCCTGCGCCAGAGGCGAACATTTGATGCAGTCAAAAGGGCCTTCTGTGAGCAAAATGTGAAATATATGATGGTCTTACCTGCGAAACTCAAAATCATCAACGAGGGGAAGGTATACTTCTTCAACTCGCCAGCCGAGGCAAGCGACTGGTTGGAGGGTTGGCGAACTGTCGGACGCAAAGGGGGCAAAAGTCGAACATCGCCCTTGAATGGGCATACCACGGGAGAGCAAGAGACGGAGCCGGCGCCCAGTAGCCAAGCACAGCAACAGCGAACAGATAAGTGACAAAAGGGACGTTACCCCACTCACTGACACTGAATTTTCCCTTCCGAGGGACACGGGGGAGGCAGCGGGGAAATGCAGGGGTGGCAGTATAAGAGAAAGGGTCCACTTGATGCGGGGCGCCAAATAGGACACCCGCAATGCGATGACTCTCGTGATTCATTACAAAGGCCCAAATAGTGAATTGATGGACAAGGTTGCTTTCGAGATATTTTAAAAAGGTTTGACTACATCCAAAAGAAGAATTATCTTACATCATGCTGAAGGCTGGCTCACCGCCCCTCACTAATGTTTGTTAATGCACAGTTTGGGCGACAGGCACTCTGCGTGTTTGGGAGGTGGGAGGTGTGTTACTCACCAAGCAGGGTTGCAGGGAGGGGGGAGTTGGGTAAAATGTTTAGTCTTATTGTGTTTAATTGTATGTGCGCTCAAGACCACTATAACCAGACAGTACAGCAGGTAGACACAAGATTATCACGAGAGAGGGGAGGATTCATAAGGGTGTATTTTCCAGCCCGACGTCATGGGAGATCTAGCTAGTTTGCAGGTATGGACCTGGAACGTAAACGGTCTGGGGAACAAAATCAAATGTACACTTGTCCTTCAGCACATTAAGAGGCACTGCCCAGATGTAGTATTGATACACGAGTCACATCTGAGAGGGAGTAAATGCAAAGCACTAGATTGCTTTGGTTACAGACTAGTGGCCCACTAGGATATTCGACTGGGGCTCGGGAGTGGGAATCCTAACCCGCAAATAAGTACCCCTAGTTATAACAGGTACTTGGGCGGATGATGCAGGCTGTTGTGTTGCGGAAGCGGGTAAATGGCAGGGGCGTTCAATTGTACTGTGCTCGATCTATATACCCCCGGGACTTCACACTATTGTCTTCCTGAAGATCAGTTTGTTCCTGACGGGACTGCCCTTTGGCACCCTTCTGATGGGTGGGGACACAAACGCAGTCATGGACCCGGAGCTAGACCGGTCCAGCTCTCGAACGAGCCGGAAAGGGGAGCGCGACCCGTCAGGCTTTATTACAGCCATGGGTATGGTAGACCTGTGCCGGGCGCAGAACCCACTGACACAACAATACTCATACTATTCTGCGCGCCATGACTCCTTCTCTAGAACTGATTATTTCTTCACATGAAACGACAGGGTGGGAGAATTCGCAAATCCAAAACTCATGGCAAGGGGCATTTCAGACCACTCCCCGGTGAGCATGGCCATTAAGGGCCCGTTCCTAGATAGAGCAGCATTTCCGAGGATCGACCCCGGGCACCTACGAGATCCAGCACTCAGAGACAAAATCCGAGAGAGCTCGGAGCTATACTTCAGGGAGATCGAGGGCACTAGACTCACACATAACCCTATGGGAGGCCTACAAGACGATGTTGAGGGGACAGGCACAGGCGCTAATTGGGGCCAAACAGAAAGAAGAGACTACAAATTAAGTCGCTAGAGCAGCAAATAGCCCAGATGGAGGGGGAGGCATTAACCGAGACCAGTACTGACTTACGCCACAGACTAGCATTGCGACAGCGAGACTTGCGCGCCTTAACAGACAGTAAAGCGAGAGCTTACGCCCTGGTGTACTGATATTAAGAATGATATATTGACCATTGGCTCCATTTGGCATAATTGACTCCATCATGTGTAACAGACTCTGTGCTCGCACGTAGCTGCAAAGTGGGGAGGGCATGTTTTCGCTCTTCACTTGTTTTTCGCTCTTCACCGATCAGAGTGAACTGGAACATGTTGTGTGGGATGCGTGCTTGGTACCTTTCAGGGAATGTGCTGAATGTACAGCTCTGTCTCGGAGTCAAAATATAGGAGCCTGGCCAGCTTCTGTCTTGACCTTGACACAGACCAGTACGGCCAGCTCGGTTTTCGCAACAGAAGAAAGGGGGCAAGGTTTCCAGAACCTTCGCCTCACGTTGAGTAAAGGTATTAAAGCTAGAGGTCTTCGGGGGGGCAAGTAGAAGCTCATTCACAGAGTAGACGTACTGCTGTGAAACAGACGGAACTTGGGTCCCGATCGAACTCCTTCCTGGGTTGTCAAAGGGCTTCTCCAGCTCGAGTTGGCAAGGATGTTGCATGATCGATCGGTGAGGTGTTCCTTACTTTATGTACATAATTTCTAAGTTTCTTTGCTACATGTATATATGCTACATTTTATTCTGGTTTTGCACTTAAGTTACTTGATATTTGGGAGTCTGCATTCACTGATATATTTTGCCTTCCTTTCTAAAATATTGAATTAATAAACATGTGTGTGTCACTTTAAGTGCACCTGAATTTGTTTTCTTGCCTCGCCTTAAGAGAGTGCTGGGTCTTGTTTTATCGCCTCGTCTTTTGGGAGTGCTGTTAAACGCGTGTTATTTAAAGGTGCAGTAGTGCATTTGCCTCCTTTTGGGGGTGCAGGGTTTAGGTGTGTCCTATTGTGAAAAATTACAAGCACCACACCTGGCAACGCAACACCGTCTATATGACGTGGGTGACAAAGCATCGAGGCTTCTAGCGTGGTTGGAGAAGCGTGATACAGAATGGTCATGGGTAATTGGGTGCGAGACAAAACAGAAACACTGAGAACAACGAGTACAGAAATAGCAGAAGCCTTCGCCGCACACTTCGAAGGGGTATATGCACCAGTCAGCACTAGGTCTGAGAATGACTGTGAAGAATTGTTAAAGGACTTCTCCTTGCCCACACTATCCGAGGGAGCACGCGAGAAATTAGACGCCGACCTTACGGAGGAAGAGCTGGGAGGGGCCCTGTGGTCTCTGAAATCAGGGAAGGCAGCAGGTCCGAATGGACTGCCGGTTGAGATATACAAAGGCCAGGCCTCCATAATAATACCACCACTACGGAATATGCTGTTAGAGGCACAGGAGATGGGGCAACTCCCGCTAGACCAACGGGCCGCCACAATCGCAGTAATACACAAGACGGGGAAACCTCCTGATCAATGTAGTTCCTGCCGTCCAATCTCCCTGACCAATGTAGAGGCAAAGGTGTTGGCCAAGGCTTTGGCTAACAGACTGGTGCAGGCCATTCCAGAAGTGATCCATGTGGATCAATCGGGCTTTATGCCCAACAGAAGCACCCGCCACAATATACGGAGACTATATGGAGTGCTTCATATGACGGGAGACCCTGCAGCCAGCAGACGGCATTAATGGCGCTGGACGCATCGATGGCGTTCGACAGTATAGAGTGGCCCTATCTGTTAATGGTACTCCGCAGGATGGGATTTGGCCCTAACTTCTGCAGTTGGGTAAGACTGCTATACAGAAAACCTCAGGCCCGATTGTGAGTCAATGGGGCGTTATCCAGACCCTTTCAGCTGCAGAGAGGCACTAGACAGGGTTGTCCCCTGTCCCCATTGCTGTTCGCCCTTCCACTGGAGCCACTGGCACACTGGATTAGGAAAGACCCGTTGACCTGGGGTATAGAGGCAACGAGAGGGTGGGAAGAGCGAATTTCGCTTTATGCGGACGATATAGTCTTGTACCTAGCAAGCCCATACCACTCAATGGCAAGAGTGCTTCATATCTTCAAGCTATTTGGGAGTTACTCAGGCTACACCATCAATTGGTCCAAATCGGTGATTTTCCCGCTGTCGGGCCCTCCACCTAGGATACCGAAAAGGTGCGCAGCCCCAGTCGTGAAGGAGGGATTTAAGTACCTGGGCATCTACGTCACGCGGAACCAAGGGACGTTCCTGAAAAAGAACCTCGAGCCCTAAATTGATCGACTTAGTACCGACGTACGCCACTGGCGTACCCTCCCACTGTCTCTTATGGGCAGGGCGGCCCTTTTTAAAATGATGGATCTGCCGCGCCTCTTATATGTTCTTCAGAACACCCCATACCCAGTCCCCCCGGCAATCTTTAAGCGGGTAGCACAGGAAGTCAGAACACTGCTGTGGCAGGGCGGTTCTCCCAGAATAGTGCTTCATAAATTGCAAAAGGGAGTATACGATGGAGGTCTGGCGGTTCCCGACATCAAGCTATACTATTAGGCTTCCCAATTATTGGTTATAAACTACTGGGTTTACGCAGATACCAACGAGCCAGCCTATGGAGCAGATAGAGCCGTCATGCCGGGAGGAAACTGCGAACCGCTTGTGTACTCCCGGAAAGCACGCCCGGAGTGGCCAGCGCACACTGGGGTAGTAGTGGGGTGTTGGAGGGAGGCCAATAGATTTTTAGGTTGGATGGGGAAACTGACTAGTCGAACCCCATTATGGGTGGGGGATCCGCTGAAAGAAGTAGCTGCCCTAATGGGCTTCAGAGGATGGAAGTTGATACTCATTGAATACCTGGGCAAATGTGTGGAGGGACGACACTCCCCTCGCCTTCGAAGACCTACAGCAGGAATACAATCTAAATCAGACGCAGAGATATCACTACCTTAGACTGATGCATGCACTACGAAGGTACATCCAGGGCGGTACCCCTATCCCAGATCACTCCCCCCTAGAGGACAGGTTGCTATTAGATCCCATCTCTGAAAAAGCGACATCTACGATATACCGCAAACTAATAAATAACGTGCCAGACCCCTGACGACCTTGCGAGGGGCATGGACTGAAGACCTTGGAAATATAGATGATGGGGAATGGCAGGAGGCAATACAGAACCCAAGAGAAATTGCAATTCGTTCAAGATTTAGACTAGTACAACTTATGATACTTCACCGTACCTACTATCCCAGTACGCACCTATATAAATGGGGTAAGACACCAACAGCGCTGTGCGTTAGGGGTTGTCAGCAGGAAGGAACTTTCTTCCATATTCTATGGGAGTGCCAGGAAATTGCCCGGTTTTGGCAGAAAGTCACAGACATAATGTCTGGGGTGACAGGAGTAACGGTTCCAATGGACACTATATGGCTTCTCCTGACGATTCGAGGGGACTCTGATTGGCCCAGACATGTTGGAATATGGTTGGCCCTTGCAGCAGGGATTGCCAAAAGTAACATTGCCAGAGGGTGGGGAGCACCTCTGCCACCGTCACTGAGAGAGTGGGAAAGGGATCTCGACTGGTGCCAGCGAGCTGAAGAAATAGTGTACAAGAGTAGGGGATGTATTAAAAAATGGGAGAAAATATGGGCACCATGGCGACGACATAGAGCGACGCTGAGGGGAGAGTGATATGTATGAGCTGCGCCAGGGTGGAGTGATGGGTGGGACGGAGGAATCAGGCTTTTATATATTTCTTGAAAGTATGCCCTGCTGTGGATTTACGCCCTAGGAGCCACTGGAGATTTACAGCCTTGTACCTCTCTTGAATATTATTGTCGTGATGTTGAAACCTCACCATGTACAAACACAAGTGATTCATGTAAACTATGGTCTTTTGAGCAAAGTTAATAAAAAGATTTTTTTTTTTTAATGAGAGAGGAACCTGACAAGTGGTACAAAGAGGCTTTATTTGTGGACACTTTCTGTTGCATGGCGGACTGAGAAACCAGCTAGAGTTGCACCTAACAATGCTCCGGCTGAGGTGGTGTTGATGAGTACAGAGCAGTGATAGATCATTTGAAAAAAGATAGTGCTAGAAAAGGAAGTGAACTGGGCAAAAATACTGACAGCTACACAAGAGTCAAAAGAGTCGGTCCATGCTTATTACAAGAGGCTTATGTAGATTTATAGCAAGTACAGCTGAGTTGAAGAACCTGAGAAAGAAGGTGTTAGCAGACTCGTATCAGCTTTCGCTTTGAGTTTGCATCGGAGGCTTAGTTTGCATATTTAGCAGAGTTTGATGTGCTGGCAGACCAAGAGTATAGATGAGATCTTAAAATATGCTGATTACTACACTGACTGTTTTGATGCATAGCAGAAAGAGATTATAGAGAAGTTGACGACTGTGCAGATTACCAATAAACATAAGAGTATAACTCTGCCTAATGAAAGAAAGGGTGCACTCCACAACTAGACACGACCCCTGTAAGAGGTGGGAAAAAGGAAAAATAATCCTTTTTTATATACAACCCACACCCACTCTAGCAGTGGTAGGCTTCATCGTCGGGTTCTCCCTTACCCCTAGAAGTCAGTGTGAGTTCAACCATATTCCAGGGAGCTCTTCGTATATTGGTGTGTATGGGAGAAGCTACATGTAAATAAAAATTCCTCATCCACTCCCAATGTATCCCTTTATTGGTGGGGGGGATGGGAAATGATGAAAAAACTATAGGAGGGGGCAAATAGAATGTAATGGTCCTATGACTCTCCTGGTGCCAACATGTCTCTTCCTTACACTGATGCCCGCAGGAGGTCCGGGCATTCCTCAGGGCCAGTTTGTTTTACGAATACTTCCCCGGTGATGTTCTGGAATTGGACAATTATTGTGGCATGCACTCTAAATTTTAGGTATGCAAAGGCAGTGAATACTTGAATGTCCAAAGGTACCTGTAAGTAATGTTATATAAACAAGAAAACAAATTTTACAGTGCCAATGTGGGTTTGCGTGACGCACAAAAAAACAGCACTGATTGTCTATCACCTTTCATACTTAAGATAAATTGCTCCTGCGGCACAAAATCTTGTGCAGGTATCACACAAATGTTACATTACTATTTAGAACCTGCAATGTTACATGCATTAGTATCTCAGTATTGCAACCACACAAGAAGACATACACACTCAAATATCAATGGTTGTGTTACACAGAAAACATTTCTGCAATCACGTGAATATCTGGTGAGCTGTTAAGTGTGGTTGACATACTTTGAATTGTGGCATGCGGTGGGCATAGGGACTTACCCATGCAATGGGTATTTTCAACCTCTCGGGGGTGGATGGAGGTTGTCCCTGTAGTCAAACCCTAAAAGCCCAAAAGGTAAACAAACCGATGGGAAAAATGTGCCGACAATACAACACAGAAAACATACACAGACAAGTTAATGTCATTGTTTTCAAAACCTTAAAAACAGTAACAGAAAGCATCGGTTAGAGGAAATGGGCTACTCAATCAGTGCTGACCAGGACATCAAAGTCCCTGGATTATTCATGTCTTCAAGGGTCTCTACCGTCAGTGTACCTGCTTAAATCCCCTTGTGCATTACTTGTGGTACAAATAAGTACCACTCAAGGGTGAGTATTTTTCCTCTGACTTGAGCTCAGCTGGCCCGAGTTAGCGGTGGTGAGTAGCACAAGACGTAGGAGATGCGCCTGTGATAGCGAACCCCAGGGATAATAGGAAATGTAGTTTTTATGGTCTGGGACGCCTGTGTTAAAAACGTAATGCTGTGTCCCAGTACCTGGATGAAACAATTTGTATGCGTGACTGAAAAGAAGCAGAAGGTGAGGTGCGCTTCTATAACCTCAGATGGCGAGTTGTCAAGTAAAAAGCAGGAAAACTAAACCTGTATCTTTTAATGACAAGGATTGTCACAAATGTTAAAAAGTACTGCCAAAAGATCGGTTTGCATTCGGGGGGGACCCGGAGAGCTTGGGAAAAGTAGTTTTTATGGACTGGGACATCTGTGTCAAGAATGTAATGGCATATCCCAGAATCTGGATAAATCATTTCGTATGCATGACTGAAAGAAAGGTGAGGTGAGTCGTGTAACCTCTGATGGAGTATAGTCAATTAGAAACCATACACATTAGCAACAATGATAGTCTTGACTGGTGAAGGGATTTCCAAAAAGACTCGTCTGCTATCATGGGGGACCCAACCCATCCTCAAATTTGGGGCCCCCGCCGGTGGGCTCAATAGAGAAGGATGTAATTAACGATGGGGAAGTGTAGGCCCAAATAGATGGAAGGGCCGAGAATCGTAGTCCCTGAAGTGTAGGTGGGCTGGGAACTGCGCATGTCGAAATGCACTATGAGGCCTTTTATCTAACAGTTGTAGGGGAGAAGAGTTTCCTTTCTCCATCTAACGGAAGTGTGCAAGTGTGTTGCTGAAGCTTAAAGGTACTTATCGAATCTACCAAAGGCTCAGTTGGTTAAATGGGATGTCATCGTTGAGCCCCACAATACTAGTCTGAAGTCTGTAAACCCATCTCTGTCCTTTCTTGAGAACGTTGTCAGTGACCCCCATATCCAGAATAAGTTTATCAATCATTGACCACCACATATCTTTGTCGCTATGATTTTTCTCTAAGTAATGTGTGTTGAGTGTGCTGGATGTTCTCTTGCTCCATATGGGGCTCCTGTGTTCACTGATTCTGATTTTAATTTTTCTAGAGGTCATTCCGATGTAGAGGAGGCCACATGGGCACTCAATTACATGCAGCACATTGCAACTGTTGCAGTTCTATACCATCCCAAAGATCCATAAAGGGAGAACACTCCCTCAACGCAGACCCACATTGTTGGGCATCAGCTCAATTCTTGAGCCTCTGTCACAATACACTGATTGGATTTATGCCCCCTATTCACTCAAACAAGACCCTACATCAAGGATACTAAACATCCGCTGAACCCAATGAAAGAAGTGGATTATGATCCCACCACGGAGAAGATGTTGTGTCTCGGCGTTGGGGCCCTTCACACTAGCATTCCGTAGGAGAGAGCCTGTGGGTTATTACAGACCTCCTGCTATCTCAAGATTGGGATTGGACAGCCCTCATTAAATGGATCATGCAACTGGCGAACTAGCACTTACAGAGAACATTGTTTCTTTTGAAGACAACATCTATTTACAGCGTCATGGAACACTGACAGGCAGCACTTTTGCCCCAAGTACAGCTTGTCTCTATGTACGGTGGTTCAAGGAAAATAACATCTGGGCAACATCCCTTTTACAGACGGGATTTGCCTTTGGCGGCGCTACATTGACAACGTTTTGGTCATCGGGCACGGAGACTACACTACCTTCTTGCCTTTTCTCACTTGGCTCAATGGCAGAAACCCATACTTGAGGTTTACTATGACGGCTAACAGACAGTCTCCTTCCTTGATGTCACAGTCACAGCTAAAGACGGCAGTCTGACAACTTCTCTTTACACAAAACCTACAGACCTAAACAGCCACCTGCACTTTAACAGCACCCCCCCTCCTCCCGGGCACTAAGGGGCAACCTTCCCATGGGGCAATTTCTACAGATAAGGAGGAACTGCCCCAAAGTATGGGATTTCAAGAAGGAAGCACAGACCCTAACTAAAAAACTCTGGGGGAAGGAATAATCGAAAAGATTATGGAAAGGGCACAAAAACGGGCACAAAATATCCAGAGAGACGCTCTTTTAGAGAAACTAACACAAAACAAGACAGTGGGGCCATGATTTTCGTCAGCACCTACTACACCTCATCTAATGCTGTAAAAAAGATTGTCAACAAACCTTGGCGCATCCTTACATCTAACCAATTATCCTTCACAAACCCCCTCTTTTCTTTCAAAAGGAATAAGAGTATCAAGGATAGATTGGTACACACAAAAACATGGCAAAAGGCAACAGAAAGACAGAATACACTATGGGACCTTTCTCTAGTTTCAGGCCACTACCCCTGCGGCAACTGTTTCGTATGCCCCCTTACTAAACACTGGAAAACACTTGACAATGGCCTCTCCATGCCGTGGGAACAGAGAATACACACCAACTGCTGCAATGTGGTGTATGTCATTGAGTGCCCGTGTGGCCTCCGGTATATATCGGAATGACCTCCAGAAAAATTAAAATCAGGATCAGTGAACAGAGGACCACCATACGGTGCAAGAGAACATTTACCAAACTCACCACATATCACTTAGAGAAAAATCACAGCGAGAAAGATATGTGGTGGTCAGTGATTGAGAAACTGCTCTGCATATGGGGGTCACAGAACAGAGGTGGGTTTACAGACTTCAGACTAGTGGGGCTCAACGATGACACCCCATGGAACCAACTGAGCTTATGGTAGATCCAATAAGTACCTTTAAGCTCCAGCAACACACTTGTATACTCCTGTTAGATGGAAAAAAGAACTCTCCCACCTACAACCATTTGATAAAAAGCCCGTAGCGCATTTCGACATGCACAGTTCCCAGCCCACCTACTTTTCAGGGACTGCAATTCTTGGCCCTTCCATCTGTTTGGGCCTACACATCCCCCTCCCTAAGTACATCCTTATCTATTGAGCCCACCGGCTAGAGCATGGGTTGGGCCCCCAATGATAGCAGACAAGTCTTTTAGACAGTTCCTTTACCAGTCAAGACTATCGTTGTCCCTAATATGTTTGGTTCCTAATTGACTATACTACACCAGAGGTTACACAACGTGCCTCATCTTTCTTTCAGTCAAGCATATCAAATGGTTAATCCAGATACTGGGACACGCCGTTACATTCTTGACACAGGTGACACAGCCTATAAAAACACCTTTTCCCAAGCTCCCCGGGTCCCCACCAAATGCAAACAAATATTTGGCAATACTTTTTAACATTTATGACAATACTTGTCATTAAAAAATACGCGTTTAGTTTTCACGCTTTTCACTTGACAACACGCTATCTGTGGCTATAGAAGCGCACTTCACCTTCTGCTCCTTTTTAGTCACTCATACAAATTGTTTCATCCAGGTACTGGGACATGCTATTACATTTTTTAACACGGGCATCCCAGACCGTATAAATTAAATGAGTTAGTAATGCATAGCCAATCGGAACCTAGCACACGCAGTGATCACGCTCTCCCCATGCCAGACATCTGGACACGTTATCTACTGGCCACCTTGTGTCCACGCGAGGTCGGGATCTACCTGTAGTGACCATTAGACAATTAATTTATGACTCCAAAGGCAGCAACCAACATTCCTTACCATATATGGTACGGCAGAAACTTTTTAACCAGTTATATTTTGTATAAAAGAAGAGTGCACACCGACCCCTGCTTCAGTGATGCTCCATATATGCACCGATTTACTTTTCAAAGACTACATAACACTCTTCTATTGTTGTGTAGTTCCTATAAAACCTATACAGGATCTGCGCGTTTAGACAACATATACTGCGGGCTTGGTATCTGAACGGATTCCAGATGCCCCCACCGAGTATGTTGGTCTGTATGCCAGCTAGCTCACAGTGCCACTAGAAACTCCTCTTATCAGGGAGAGAATAGTTCTTGGCAACTATCAAACATGACAACCCTGATCCCTCAGAATCGTGGAAACAGTGCAATACTTTTCGTTCAGTCACTTGTGCTCACTTAGTCTCAGAGACGTACACAGAATAAACAGTATGGACCTTTTCAATAAGCATTTATTGAACATTAGTCATTCTAGTGTAAAATAGATGTGCGGAGACAATCATCAGACAGTAACAGATATAAATGACTAGAAGCACTAAAAAAGTGAAAGGATGGTAAATCTCTACCATTTTGTATAATCATGAATACAGGCAGGTATATTAAATACATGACAATAAAATGCGTACTCCTACAATGCAATCCTAACTAGATGTACCTAAGTGTACCGAGCATGTGTGTAAGTGTTAAAGCCAAGAATCCCTCTAGCATTAAGTTCACCCCATTACCTGAAGTGAGATACTGTGGGACCCCGTCTTGGTCACGAGTTGGACACCCCGCAAAGGATGTTCAGACCGCTGCGAGCTGGAGCGTCTGCATGCAGGAATATCAGTGTCTCGCATCAGTGTGTCGGCATGGAAGTCGTGATCTCCTCTAGCTATCTCAGCAAGATGTGATGTTTATATACCCGAAGGTATCCCTAGGGGTTCTACCTTGCTGTGCCACTGTCGGACTAAGGATGACGTCGGGAATAAACCTTGTACATAGTTATTATGCAGGAGATGATAGTCCTGCTGATTTTCCGAGAATCCTGAATCCTCACGCATAATGTATGAGCCTACTGTTCAGGGAACACCCCACGTTCTGTAAGGAGTACTGTAACTAGGTAAAGGGTCAGTCCTAGCAGCCGTTATCCTCATGTAACGTAACTGGTGCTATGTAAAGCGCTCTGATACCCGATTCGGTTGTGGGTCAAGTTTGTGCTATATAAAACTCTGCAAAAAAAAAAGAAAAAAAATGCAGGGACGAATATAGGTGAAAGCTTGTAATGTTACCTGGGCCTATATTGGGGTACCTATGTGGGATATAACACCCACTCCTTATCCGACCGGAGGACATAATCTAATACTAACGTACTACCCATCTAGGTACAGGTACGCTAACATACGTAAAAGCAATAGTTCCATTAAAGAATGTAATAAAAATTTAAAATTCTAAAAAGGTGCTAAAAACAGAAATTGCCACTCAAGCAATAGCTCTAATGTGTCCCGATATATAGTTTGAACTACTACAAGCATTAGAAAGCCATGCAGGTCATAAAAAGTGTCAATTTGTTCTGGAACTGCAATGTGAGTTTGTTTTTAAAAAAAGCCAAATTTTTTCCCAGCACATGACGGGCCAAATGTTTATGTGTCCTGGCTGATAGACGCAACATCGCTGTCGCCTGCCTTTGCGGACGACGATCCCTGTAACAACTCGCAGATTACGTCAATTGAGCATAGATGATCTTCTGCGCTGCCTGCAGCCGATGCTGGGGCAGCCTGTGCACCATCCAAATTCTGGGTGTTTGTGGAAGAGCCGGTGTCCATACCAACAGGAGCAGAAATTGCCTATGGTGGCTCCAAGAATGTCGCCATCAACATAGGAATACCCTGGGGACACTGCAGAACATGGGCCGTTATTGGGTCCAGCAATGCATCAACGTCCGGTTGCGCAACTGATGGAAGTGTCAGACAAAGATCTAACATGCATTCCTCTGCGCAGAACAGGCATTGGAGAACAGGTAAGATGCAGTCCATCTAGACTGATCTAAATGACAGGAACCAAGAAGCACTTAGTTCTCATAGGCGAGGTGTGCCCAGATGTTGTACCATGCGATCACGGTATTTGCTCTCCAGGAGTGCCTTTTTCATCTCCTTGGTGACTGGGACGTCCACTGCGTAGTAGAAAAATTACAATCAGAATTCCTGCTATTAGGAACAGGATCAGCGGAAGTCCTCCAAAAATGCTTCCGAATACGGAGTGTATAAAGTTTGGTATAACGCCGAGGACCATCTGAAAGGTGCTTAATAGCCCCGAACCTATGGTCCTAAATAGGTGGACTACACTCGTCGTATCAGACATGTTAAAGATACGATTTACGATTTCTGCGAAATGGAAAGGGCAGTTTGTTCGTATTAGTGCCTGTATCTCGGCCGAGGACCTTGTGATCTGGAGATCAAAAGTCTCCCGGGCGGAGGTTAAGGGCACGGTTTTCTGTAAAAGCATGGCTTTCATTCTGCTCAGAGTATCAAACCGTATAAGAGAAACATTCAATGAAGGCCATAGCGGCGCCTCCCTGACTATATGTGTTGGTGGAAACAATACTTGCATACAGTAAGTAACCCTGGAGCTCACGGTTACCAGATATGCGATGCCCTTTAGCATCCCACAACGACTTTGATCGTTCAGCATCAAGTAACTCCCATTCGAGAAAAGCCTGAATACCGGAGTGATCACAGCTGCCGGGGTACCTTTCAAGTGACAGGATACATTTGCCACTGAACCAGTACAAGCTCCGTGTAGCATATCCTGGCATATGAGAGATCCACTCAAAGCGTTCTCACAGTTAGTACTGCTTAGAAACACTTCAAGATTCCCACCCCTGCATCGAAATCTGTACGGTAATTCCCAAGATTCCCAGATGCATTCCTTACCCATCCGTTCATATCTGCCCGCCTGTTGTTGTTCTAGGCAATATTAAAACTGGAAAGTTGTGACCGTTAGAGTTATGTGGCCATGGATTAACCATTCTGTGGACGGGTACTCAGCCACAGTAAAAGGTAATCTGTCCAGTTTTTCAATACGCAGCATTGTATATTTTGCTCCCCTCTGTGCCATTTTCATCTGTTTTTCTGTTAGATTGGTGTTAGATTTAGTTATAGCCAAATTCGAGTCTATCAGATCAGACCGATGCCTTAAATGTCAGGTTTTTGCACATCTAACATCTGTCAGGATTTTGCACATCTAACATGGACATGCCATGTTATTTCCACATATTGGAGCTCATTTTTTCCCCACGTCACAGGCATGTTGGATACTACACTACACCCTGACCCCTTAGTGGTCCTTTTAGGATATACCAAAGACATACCCTGATCTGTGCGCAGACTCACCTCCATGGCATCCCTGTTAGCCAAACGTGAGATTGCACTTCACTGGGGTTCTGCAAGGGTACCCACCTCTACTGCCTGGCTTAGAAGTATGGCTTATTGCGATAGTGTTAGTGAAGACTACGCTAACCTCTAGCCCCCGACATCCCCCTGGAACTGATGACGAGGGTGGGGCTACAGGGATTGCCCAGGTAGCCGAGGGGGAAACGGAGAGTGAATTTGAAGGTGAAGTCAGGCCAATGAAAGCAGCGCATAGCTCGGAGCAAAAGAGACAGGCCAGACGGCATGAGGAAGAGAGGTGTGAGCTGATGCTTGAGAGAGAAGGGGCATGCAACCAGGAGCTAGAGCAAAAGCACAGGACAGCGATGGGCCAACATAGGCCCACAAGTCACATTTTTCTATAATATTTTGAAGAAAGCCACCGAAATACAGAGTGGGCTGGACAGCGTACTTGGTTTAGATACCAAGCCCTGGTAGGAAATACAAGCTCATATACTCAAAAACCATAAAAAAAACAAGAAAAGTATAGAGAGAAGCAGGAGCAGACCCAAAGAGACACAGCAAAATGAGTGCAGCATAAGTTTAAAAATGCTGCCCTCAAGGGAGTAGCGATGGCCACAGCCGTGCAAATGGCACCAGTCACAATGGGGCCTCCACTGCAAAACTTTAGAGGGTTCCAAACAGGTAGACCAAGAACACGAACAGGTTATGGTAATTGAGGCCAGGGTGGCAGTGTAGGAGAGTACCCCTTTTGGCATGGTTACCCACCACTTTTTGCCTGACTCTGATGCATCTTTGACTGAATGTGCTCTGGGTTCCCGCTAACCAGATTCCCAGTGCCTGTGTTCTTTTCCAAAACTGTACCTCTGTTTCCACAATCAGCACACCTCTGGCATACATGTAACTCCCTTGTAAAAGGTACCAGTGGTACCAAGGGCCTTGTGACCAGAGAGGGTCTTTATGGGCTGCAGCATGTATTGTGCCACTCTAAGAGACCCCTCACCAAACACATGCACACTGCGACTGCAGCCTGCGTGTTTTGGTGCAGATAAAAGTGAAGAGTTGACCTGGCACACATCCCTGTGCGCCAAGTCTACCAGCACTGCAAGAGGCATATACGTAAGTCACCCCTACAGCAGGCCTTACAGCCCTAAGGCAGGGTGCACTTTACCTCATATGAGGGCATAACTGCATGAGCAGATATGCCCCTATAGTGTCTAAGTCCATTCTTTAACATTATAAGTGCACGATGAAGCCACACTGAGTACATGGGCAGGGAGCTTGTCACTACGAGTTCCACAGCTCCATGATGGCTTCACAGAATTCCAAGATGTTTGGTACCAAACATCTCAGATTAATGAGCCCATACTGATGCCAGTGTTGGATTAATTAATAAATGCACTCAGAAGGCATTGCAGAGGTGCCCCCTGCAAACCCACAAAAACACTAGTGTGTGCCTGACTGGTCTGTACCAGCCTCCCACCTCTAGACATGTTTCTAACCCCCTGAGGTTTTGCTGTTGTGGGTCAGAAACAAAGCCTGCTCTGGTTGGAGGTGCTTCACACCTACCCCGAAGCAGGACCAGCATAGAACAGCGGTGAACCTCAAAGGCTTCTTGCCCTTTGTTATGCTGACCAGGGCCTCTCCAACTAGTGCAGGTGCCCGCTCCCCTGACCAAGCCCCACTTTTGGCGGCAAGGTCAGCGGAAAAAAATTAGTACACAAGAGACGTGTGTCCCCCCCTCAGCCAGGACCACCACTTACGGTGCTTTGAGCTGAGTTGACCACCTCCTTTCAAAATCCTCCATATTGTTTTGGAGGACATCAGCTAATAGGGTTAGTGGTATTCCCACTCCCAAGAGGGAGTGGACATACAAAGAGTGTAGTCACCCTAAAGATAAGTAGCCCATGTGTTACTACCTCCTAACCACTGTATCGCCCCTAAATTGAGTATTTAGGGGCACCCCTGAACATTAATCCTCAGATTACTGACAACCTACGAAGAAGAGGACAAAGAAGAGTACTGCAGCAGCGAAGACTAAAGACACCAACTGACTTGTCCCCAGCCCTACCAGCTTGTCTGCCGCCCTCAAAGACCCTGCTACAGAACAGCGACTCGTCCCGCAGCCAAGCGACCTCCAGAACCCTGGGAGGACTGCTTGCCTTCTAAAAAGACTCCTAATCTCCTGTATACAGCGGACCTGTCCAGAAGAAAAACAACTTTAAAGAAAGAGAAAGTGCTCTACACCCGACGCCCACGGCCCGAGTCCAAGTAGCCCACCAGTCTAGAAAAGGTTCCCCAACTTACCTGTGCAGCTATAGGTTTCTTTCGTCCAGCTTCCTGGCCTGAGCCTGTAGCCTTTTTCTGACTCCCAGATTCTCCATTTGCTTGCATTGGGCACCCAACGCTGTATTGGCACTCTGCACCCAGCCGCCCCTGTGCCGCTGAGGGTGTAAGCTTGGTGCTGCCTTGTGGCCCCCCCCCCCTTGTGCTTCCTTAACCTCTGGAGACTGGGTTACCAAACCATTCTACTTACCTGTAAATAGTACCACTTTGATTGACTCTTTCTCCATTGGATAAAATTGGCACCAGATCCCGAGTTTGAACTCTGCACCCGGCCGCCCCAGTGCCGCTGGTGGGGCAGTGTGGTCACTTACCTGAACCTTGCCTGGTACTGATTCTTGATTCAAAAGCTCAATATCGCGGGTGCGGAGCCAAGAAGCCTAACATGGCGACGCTCTCTCAGTGAGCTCCGCTGGCCCACCATAAATCGTGCGCTAATCCTGCCTGAAAGCGACATAAACAGGCTGCCTCGGCGGAGTCCCTTGGTCCGTTAGACCCCAGAGTGACTCCAGGCGGTTAACAGAGCCACCGGTTACCGCCGGGCTGTTCCCGATTCTCTCCTGACCGGTTGACAGGCCGCGGCCTGCGACCTCAGGGGTGCTGTGGACGGCGCGGTGGCAGCGCAAGACGCGCCTGGAGGTCTTCCCCAACAAGTTTGCGGTCTCGAGATGTTGTGGTGCCACGGAACACTGAGTGCCTGCTTGGGGTGAAACTCACCGGAAAAAGTCTGCTGGTATCGGGCGTGGGCTGTGGCTTACGCAGTGCAGGTAGCCGGGGCCTGAAGTGCCGGTCGAGCAGGGCTGTCAGCTGCAGCGCTCCCTGGACCGGGAGTTGTAGAGCTTCAGGTGGCAGCGTGGAGGCGCTGGAGCCCATGCGGTGGTGGTGAGGTGAGGCACCCATTAGGGGGAGGGGGGGTGAGCTCCCGGCTGCGAAGGCGACCGGACTAGGGCTCGGTGCGGCCTCCGGCTGGGTTGGGGCCCTCCCTCGGCCTCCCTCTTTCATTTGTGTGGTGGCCTAGCGCGGAATACAACGTCCTGGCCTCATGTTCATGCCTTATATTATCACCCCCGACATGGAGACTTATCGGCCGGATCCAAGGTGTAGAAGGGACTGCATGCGGATTGGTGATTCTCGGGAGCAGGCAATTAATCGCTGGTGCACCTATTGCTGATAAGAGGCAGCCCGGTAGCATCAACTTAGACGGCACCGTGGGCTAGAGGTGGTTATAGGAGGCGGTAGCCCGGTGCTTCAGGTGGACAAGAACTGGTTGGTGAGGCCCGTGGCCCTGCCCTTCCCCCCTTACGTGCTGGCAGAACTGTCCCAGTGAGCCGAGTGGTGCATGGTGTTGCGGGACCGGAAAGTACATCGGACACGGATCACAGTTCCTGGATTACGACCCACACAGCATGACTAAAGACAAGGTCTCGGGGCCTGGCCCAAAAATAAGCACTTTTGACAGATTCACGGCCACGGCAGCGCTTCCCATTGAGGGTGTTGAGGTCGCACCTGGCTCGCCGGACAACGCAACCCTCTTGCAGGCCATTACCCAGTCCAGGCAGGTATTGGAGGTCTAGGTCGGGCGGTGGGGGCAGAGGTTTCCCTCCCGCACCAAGATCTGCGTAACGCGGTCGACCGAATCACAGAGACTGAGACTAGGGTCTCAGGAGTTGAAGATGCGGTAACCACACTACAAAGCAAAGTTACCTCCCTAGAACAACTTACTAAGGGCCTTGCACTGCGTGTTGAGGACGCTGAATGGTGGACCAGGAGGAATAACCTCTGCTTCATGGGCTTCCCGGAAAATTGGGAGGGCAATGATGCTGGAAAGTTCCTCACACAATGGCTTACCTCTTGGCTCCCGAACGACCCTCTGTCAGCGTATTTTGTGATTGAGCGGGCACATAGGGCCCTACAGCAGAAGCACCCACCCGGAGCACGACCTCGACCTATGATTGAGCGAGTTTTAAACTTCAGAGACCGCAACACGATTCTGCAGCAGGCCAGGCTTCGGGCAGAGCTGAAATGAGTCCCATCAGATCATGATATTCCCGGATTATACAAAAATGGTGCAGAAACAGCGTCAATCCTTCACCAAAGCAAAGGTGCGTCTTCGGGGCCTCAATATCCCATACATGCTCCTGTATCCGGCTCGCCTGAGGGTGGTCTTGAACTCTCGCACATTATTTTTCGATACTCCGGAGGAGGTATTCGCCTGGACAGATGAACAGCAGCAGCTCAGGCCACAAACTCCGCAGCGGAGGGACTCTGACTCTTCGACAGGAGACTCGACCAGGGCACAAACAAAACTAAAAGAAAAAAGGCGTCATAGATGCAGATTCTCATGGCGGTCCAAGGCGGGATGTCGATAATCTGCCTTCTGCAAAGAAGTAACAGTGTTCGAGATGATCTTTGTCTCCGGAGGGAGGCCCTCTGGGAATTCTTCATGCATACAGACATGTTTTCAGGTCACTATTGGGCCGCGTTTGTGGGTTT
This sequence comes from Calotriton arnoldi, assembly GCA_963921515.1. Classification (NCBI taxonomy): domain Eukaryota; kingdom Metazoa; phylum Chordata; class Amphibia; order Caudata; family Salamandridae; genus Calotriton; species Calotriton arnoldi. Next base: position 384,743 of record CAWUFW010000115.1, read on the forward strand.
GCTCCTATCCCCTGTAGAACTTGGGGGTCCATTGGGGAGACGGTCTCCTGCCCCCCTGTTGGGGGTGGGCAGCCCAGCTTTCCGCGACAGATACTTCTGCTGTTTGGAGGTATTGGGGTGGTTTGGGTGGGGGCGGGGTGTTGGTTCAAGTTCTGTTTTGATTTACTTTGGCTGCATAGCTTGTGGGTCCCTGCGACTACCCCTCCCCGATCACTAGTACTCTTATCTATGTACCCCATGACGGGGGCGTGGCCAAGCAGGCTGCGATGGCGGACGTGTCGAGCGGAGGCTCTGACATTGGGCGCGATCCTCGCCTGCCACACCGTGCCTAGAAGGTGGTCAACGAGCCCATAGCCATCGGAATACCTCTGGAGCCCGATGCTGGGCTCCCTATCACCAGATCACCGTAAAAAGCAGTGAAAACGAGCCTCGACTGACAGCGGCCTCACAAAAAAGATGGTTGCCGTCGGAGCCTGAACTGGACCCTCGGCTCGGCGAGCTTCACGATCGTGCTACAGAGCCGTGAGCAGGCCGTAGGGAGCAGCGGAACAGTGGTTGGACACTTGCCAACGCTAGACCTTTCGCTCCGCCCCCTCCCCTCGAACCGGGTCTCGGCGGGAGAGGGATCGAAGCATGCGCCCGGAGGAGGTGGGCTGGAGCGTGAGGAGACCCGCGCAGCACCTCAGGTGAATAACAGAGGCCCACGACTGGGACGGAGCAGCCAAAGTACCAGACCACATACTGTAGTCAGGCACGCCTGAAGCTAAGATGGCAGCCGACCGGCAGAATTGATGAGACAGAGGCAGGCGCGCACCATCATTAACGAAGAAGGGGGCCTCGGTGACAACACCCCGGTTCCGCAAACATCCCACTGCGGGCCGGGCAAGGTGAGCAGCGAGAGACGAAGGGAGAATCAATAAGGCACCTGCGGAGACCCGGCGTGCAGGCTCCTCCTCGGCACTGGGCGTTAGTAAGCAGACTACCACGCACCACACGGCGTGCAAACTCTGGGCCACAACCTAGCGGGCAGCAGAAGCCTCCCCCAGTAAGGCGATGAGGGGGCGAGGCCACAGGGAGCAATTAGAGCCCATGGAAGGGACGGGGCTACAGGAAGCACCACTCCATATATGAGGTCAGGCATGCCTGGAGCCAAGATGGTGGCCGTTGAGAAGCGCTGATGACCCTGAGAGTTGGTGCGCACCCCAACAAACAGTGAGAAGAGGGCCCCAACAGCAGCACACCGATTACCGAAATACCCAACTGCAGACCAGGCAAGGTGAGAGGCAACACTCGTAGAGAGGCTCATCAGATATTCACAGGTGCTCGGCGCACTGGGGACCCTCTCCCTCCCACCCTCCCCCCAGTACCAGAGGGTAAAGAATAACAAGGGGACACCCACGCGCCACAAAACGCGAACAACCCGCGCCGCGGCCTGGAGCCCTCCTCATCACATCAGCAGATATGCGAGTGGCCAGCAGTCAACATTGGTGACCTCCGGAATTGGTGCGCATTCCCGCGAGTGCCGAGGAGCTGCTAAAGTAACAGCGCAAAGAACGTATTGCCCTTCAGTACTTGTCCCAGAGGGGAGAGCGCCTGCAGCCCCCATCGCGCCAACGAAACGCCACCTGACCTAGAAACTCGTCGAACGGTCACCCTCTCACTCTGAGACGGAGCGCAATCCCTCCTAAAGACCACACAAACCCCAGACCGGCGGAATGGGTAAACAACGCGTCAATATAGGCTCGGCCACGTCAGGGTCCGTGCAAAACACTTCAACTGGCGCAAGACCACTACTTAAAGATACAACTGGCCCAACAGATCTGACCCTCTCAGAAAAGATGGACAAAGTACTCACAGCTATCGAACACTCTAGAGTATCAATGGAGGAGAGGCTCGGTACCATCACTACGGACATCAGCCTGCTCAGGGACGACCATCGCAAACTGGCAGACAAGGTGTCAGATGGGGAGAAAGTCATTGCCCCCATACAGCCCTCAATCAAAACACACCAAGACACCCTGCAGAACCTGTTAGGTTGAATGACAACCATGGAGGAGCGCTTAGATGATCTTGAAGGACACTCGAGGCATTGCAACATTAGAGTTTTAAGACTCCCAGAGGGCATTGAAGGAACCGACCCTGGTGCGTACATGGAAGCATGGACCAAATCGTTCACGCTGGTCACAGAGCACACAGCTTTCTTCTCCATCGAAAGGGTCCATAGGGTGCCAGCTCGAAGATCTCCGCCTGGCGCCCCGCCTCGTCCGATGCTGGCAAAATTTCTACACTTCAGAGACCGCGACGCAGTACTCAGAGCAGCCAGACAGCATGGTCCCATACACATCGAGAATAAGCAAATGATGCTCTTCCCGGATAATTCCTGCACAGTACAACACCAACGATCCTCGTTTCTCGAGATAAAACGCCGTCTCAGATTGGAAGGAATACAATACTCCTTGCTGTTTCCAGCCCGTCTCAAGATCATGCACGAAGGATCCACTACATTTTTTACGGATGCGGCGGAAGCTCATGAATGGGCAGCCCAACACTGCCAGAACCACCCCAGTGCAAACGTTAAGTTCGTCAGACGCCCAACAACACAGCGTGCAAGCATGACGTCGGCCAAAGTGACAAAGCAGAAGAACGGATTCAGACAAACGTGCCCAATCTAGGGGCTCACCAGACCTGGAACAAATCATACAGGAACGACGCAAAGCCCTGCAGGCCGCAGCAGAGCTCAGGCCCTCCTCACCTACAATGGACATGGATAGAGGCCCACACATTTTTTCGTCACAGGAAGAAGATGGCAGTGAGGAGACGATATCAAGAGTAGACTCGGTGACCCCACCATTGGTCACACCACAGACTGCTGATACTCTGATAAGAACGGACATCAGTAGAACTTGTAAGCAGGATAATACTGTAGATTGCACTGTAATGTGACTAGAGGTATGTGTTATACTGTGCTGCACATCCAGGAAGCAAATGCACTTTCACCAGGCTAGCCAGCGTGAAATGTTCCTACAAATGCCCTTAGGAATAGCCACCTCGTTGTCATGCGCCGCCACCCCCACACTACATTAGAGCTCTCTTCTTACACAAGAGCAAGTTTGGACGTATCGCCGGTTGCGATAGGTCCCCAGTATTGGGAGTATTCCCCACCCCCGTTATCTCCCCCCATGATATCGAATTTCACCGCACTGTACTCCCACACGCAAGCCACTGAGGGGCCACAGCTGCACTAGAACAGCAAGATCAGACCAAGGAGGGGAAATGGGTTAAGACTCGGCACTGCTCCCAACCATACTACTCTCCCCAGATCCCTCCCGATACCATATGGCACATAAGGGAAACATCACCATCCTCACACTAAATGTGTGAGGTATGCACACAGCAGGCAAGCAATACTCAATATATGCATACATAAAACGACAGAATGCGCAAATCGCGCTGCTGCAAAAAACCCACCTGGTAGCGGGAGAGCTAGAAAAACTGCGCAAGAAATGGCGCAGGATATTCTGTGCCACAGTGTACTCAGCCTATGCACGGGGAACCCTTATTTGGGTACGACCGGGGGTCCCATTCCAGGAACTGTCCAGAACGATTGACGCAGAGGGCCACTATGCCCTTTTACAGGGGCTTTTGGATGGTCAACCGGTGGTTTTGGGCAGCATTTACGCACCAAACATAGACCAAAGTGAATTCTGGGACGCACTTTCACACCCATTAAGCCTACACACTCAAGCACCATGGATCCTGGGAGGGGATTACAATTGTGTACAAAATACGCTTTTAGATAGATCCTACCCCCCTCACCTGGCATCCCCGATAATAGCGCGGGCCAAACGCTTTGCCGCATGGACAACTCACTAGGCCCTCACAGACGCCTGGCGCTCCAAATACCCGGACACACGGGTTTACTCATTCCACTCCATACCACACGATCTTAGGGTCCGCCTGGATAGCTTCCTCTGCTCCCCCCCCATACTGCCCAAGATACAAGAGTCCAAATACCTAGGTAGAGTTCGGTCAGACCATGATGACCACACAATCACACTGGCGTGGCGGCCTCCTAGGCCACCGGCCACCACCTGGCCTCTACCTAAAGAATGCCTAGACGACCCAGTGTGTAGGCAAACTCAAGCGGCGCATATTCAAAATTATTTCCACGAGATCACACACATGGCCACCACCCGTGCATTGGAATGGAGTGCGTTCAAGGTAGTAATCAGAGGCACATGCATACAGCACATTACTGGAGTGCGTAAAACCCTTGAACGTAGCATAAGCGAAAAGGAACGCACGCTGGCCACGTTAACACAAGCAGCAGATAAGAACGAGGCCACGCCGGCTCAAGTAGCGGAAGCTAAAACCGCGTATGCAGAGGCACTAGAGGACATCAGAAGATATAATTTTAGAGCGCATGCAGCTAGGGTGCACAAAGAAGGGGACAGAGCAGGGGCACTGCTAGCGTGGCTGGTGAAACAAGTCGCAACCCTCCCACCGATCACAGCGATATGAAGCACAGTTGGCACCCTGGTCCATTCACAAGCCCTCATCCTAGAGGTATTCCTGCAACACTATACACAACTATATACGGCCCCCGCCCCAGCAGACTCGGAAATGCTCAATAGATTCCTGGACGCGCATCCTTTGCCATGCATTGCGCAGGGTGACTGGCACGCCCTTGATGAACCCATCACAGCCACAGATGTCACACAGGCAATACAGGCCCTGGCTACATGCAAGGCCCCCGGGCTGGACGACCTTCTACTAGAGTTTTTTCGCACTTTTTCAGCCCAGCTGGTCCCCCAACTGTAAAACTGTTCCAGGTGGCCCTAGACACGGGAGAGCTACCACAATCCAGGTGCGAATCGGTAATAGTCTCCTTTCTCAAACCAGACAGGGACCCCCACCACGTTGGTTCATACCGACCTATAGCTCTATTACAAGCAGACTACAAAATATATGGGAAAATATTGGCGGACAGATACTCCACGATCCTCCCAACACTGATACATCCGGATCAGTGTGGGTTTGTCCCAGGGAGAAACACCTCCTACAACATACGGCGCCTGTTTCATGTCCAGGATCAGGTTCGGAATCACTTCCACCGCGCGGCGTGTCTGGACCTGGAAAAAGCCTTCGATACCCTCCTGTGGCCCTACCTCCTGCATGTCATACAGCGGATGGGAGTGGGACCCCACCTGCTCGCATACACTAAGCTCATATATGTCAAGCCGACCTCCAGAGTGAAACTCGGGCACCATATGTCGTCATCATTTCCAATACTCAGGGGCACACGCCAGGGTTGTCCGCTCTCCCCTCCACTCTTCGCTATGGCGATGGAGCCACTTGCGATTCGCCTTCGTAAGGAGGGAGAGAGCTGGGGCAACCCAATTGCAGAAACGATCCACGCGGTGTCATTATACGGGGATGACTTGCTCATTTACATCCGCGACATCATGTCGGATCTCACCCCAATATTTAATGCACTTCGTGACTTTGAGGCGGTAGCGGGCCTAAGGGTGAACTGGGCTAAGTCCACAATATATCCACTCTCAGACAATCTCCCCCCCCCCCAGAAAATACATTTGGGAGGCTTAGACATACCATGGAGCGCCCAAGCAGTACGGTACCTAGGAATACGATTGTACCACACGCCACAAGATATATATGAGGAGAACCATCGCAAGGCACTGGCCGGGATCCGATCATCTATAAATTTCTGGAAGGATCTCCCCCTGGCTCCCATTGGAAAAATCGCAGTGGCCAAGATGATACTGGCCCCGCGATTACTATATTATTTCACTAACCTCCCAGTGGTCCCCCCGCTCCTTCTTCCAGGAACTGGATACCCTCCTCGGTACTCTTATCTGGAGAACAAGACGCAGGCGAATTGCCCTCGCCAATTTGCAGCTACCTTTGGATCGAGGAGGTTTTGGTGCCCCCTCCTTTGAGGCATATTTCCTCGCGGCACAGCTGCAATGGGTGTCGCGGTGGACAGCAGGCCGCGCATTGGGAGAAACTCTCACTTACGCGGGACCAATTCCAACCCCTACCATACGCCGCATGCTGGTACCGGGAGCCGAGCCAATACAGGAGTGCCCGCTCCAGGTTGACGGTGGCGCGCACATGCCTAACACGGGCACATAAGATGAAACGGGCGGCCCCCATGTACTCCCCTATACAACCACTGGTAAGCTTCCCCAAAGGCCGTGCTCACTACACAGAGCGCATGCTACGCATGTGGACCGAGCACTCAATTCTGGAGGCGGGCTCCCTCTATGTGAACGGGCAACTGCAGACATTCGCGGAACTCGCAGCGGACACACACCTCCCAAGGGGACAATTCCTCTTACACAGACAGCTATTAGAAGATTGCCGCAGCGTATGGCACACAATAGACACAGAACCGCCCACGCACCCAGTGCTACACAAAATCCTGCAGATGGGTCCCGGACGACACTTAGTGTCATGGCTATACAAGGTGGTGCGAGAACTGAACACAATCACTCTTACTCAACTCCGTGAGAAATGGGAAGCAGAGATCCAAAGACAACTCCATGACAAAGAATGGGAACGAGTACTCGAGTTCCCCAAAAAAGTGTCCCGCAACTACCGCTTCAAAAACATACAATTTCATATATTGCACCGCGCTTACCTGACGCCCGAAAAGCTCCAACGGTACTACCCAAACACGCGCTTTACTTGCCCCAGATGCCCAGAACCCAACGAGTCCTTTCTCCACATGTTCTGGGATTGCCCAACGCTCCGAGCTTACTGGACCACGATACACGCCACCCTCCTAGCAGTAACCGGGCTCACAGACATTAATACGTGGGAGGCTTGTGCGCTGGGCATAGCCAAGCGTCGCAAACACCAAAAAGTGGAGACGCGCTTCGCATCCCTAGCAATACTACTAGCCAAAAGAAGCATAGCGATGCACTGGAGAGCACCGGAGGGACCTCCGTTGGGGAACTGGAGAGGGGCGGTTAGTAAATGTGGAGCCTCTGAGGAAGAGGCGCTAGGGTCATAAGAAATTAAAGGCATTCGCAAACACCACATATCCATGCAATGGGCGACACTACTCCACTCCTTTAAGCAGGAAGCGGCAGGCGAGCCACCGACGCAAGTCACCCCGCCTCCTGCAGGAGAGATATGTCACGGAGAGACCCAGCGCACCTCCCCTATAGAAATTGACATACAGTAGGGCGCGGGTCAATGCCGAACACAAACAACAACCAGCACACTCCGCCACGACATTTCCCCTCCAGATCGAGGTCCACACAGCGCTGAAATCAAAGTCGACAAATCAGCCAACCGGCCCCTATCATAATGCGGTGTCACACATACAGTGAATCCCAGTTATAGTTACCCTAGTTGAAGAAGTTAAGTTTCTCACTAAAAGCACAATAAGCAGAGGACCCCAACATCAACACCGCAGATTAACACAGAACGCACGGTACATGATACAGACAATCCCCTGTGTCCTCGGGCGTCGTGTTAGCAAGTCCCTCTCTAACAGCAGTGATATCAGATTAACCATAATCTACCCCACCACGGACTGCTGACACAGCGCCATATCAAATGAAACGCTGTAAATTTGTACTTTGTTCATTTAACTATCATAAGCGATGTATGTATTCTGCGTAATAATGAAATGCCAATAAAAATGAATATACAAAAAAAAGAAAATCTAGGTACTCCATGACACAATGGTAGCATAACCCTTAGGACAGTCCCTCGGGCAAATGTATGTAGTGAGTTGGAATACGAGAGGCTTGCTTGACAAAATTAAACGGGGTGCGGTCCTCCGACAGGCCAAACACATGGGCGCTGATATTCTTCTATTACAGGAGACGCACATGCTAGGCATGAAGGCTTTGTGTCTGGCTCCCTATGGCTACATACACACCTACATACATTGGCTGGCAGAACCAGATCACCAGTGCGGCCCCACTGTGGTCTAATTGTATGCTCACACAATTACAAAACCTACAAGGATTTCATAGATGGGACCAGATTGGGATCTCCACACTGGGAGATGTTCTCTGAGGCCTTACTCTTAAATCCTTTTCGGACTTGCAGGAAAAGTACTCTATGCCGCATACCCAGTTCTATCAATACCTACAGTTTCGCCATGCACTTGTTCCATACCTAAAAGATCTTACAGCCCTTCCGGAATTCAACCCACTACAGGGGCGGCTTCTTATGGGGGATCTGGAGGAGCACAACATTTTTAAGATTTATCAAACACTGATTACACACAGCGCTTCAACACTTGAATCTCTTCGAGAGGCCTGGCAGTCAGACATAGGAACTATAGGCAATGATGATTGGCGGGAGGCATTAGAGTCCCCTAGGTCAGCGGCCATCTCCTCGCGCCAACGTCTCATACAGCTGAAATATTTACACAGAGCATACTACACAAGGGTGCTACTTTAGAGGGCAGGACTCATAGCTTCCCCGGCATGTCTGCGCTGTGGGGTGGAGGAAGCCACTTTCATCCACACGGTATGGACATGTCCAGTCTTGGACAGGTTCTGGAAGGGTGTTCATAGATGTCTGGGGAAGGTACTGGGGTGTACGATACACTGCACACCAAGGCTTGGACTACTGCACATCACGGAGGATATTGGGGGCAACAGATATAAACGCCACCTACTTTTCTTGGGCTTGACCTTGGCCAAGTGGGACTTAGCCCGTGCATGGAAGGCACAGTTCTCCCCCCTGCTGGGGGTCTGGAATGAAGGTATAGATTTCTGCATGAGACTAGAGGAACCGGTATTTAAGGCCCGGGACGCCCCCACAAACATACACGGATATGGAAATGATGGGCAGACTATAGGGGTATTGTCTTGACACTGCTGACTACAACGCCCCTGTTGTTGGGCCTAGAGGCTCAGCCCCATGTATAGCATATTTTATGTGCAAACTGATACGGAGCTGATGACACAGATGATTGCGGGGACAAAATCCAGGGACATGAGCATATTCCTTAGATTTCTTCTCCTTTGTTATTACTACAGCAGCCTGTTCTTTTATTTATTTGTTTTCTCTTACTATTCTTCATTTCCTGTGGTTTCTGTTACTAATGTACGAGGCTGTGATTCTTTTATATATGCCATATTGTATCCTGTGTATATACTTGAAATGGCTCCCCGAGCTTACTGTTGGCTGTCACAAACCCAAAACAGAAAACCAATAAAGTTTTTTTATAAAAAAAAAAAAAGCTCAATATCGCGAATCGTTTACTTATCTGCATATTGCTGATTATGTTTCCTCCATAGGATAACATTGTACTGATTAAAAAATGCCCTAAGTGCCCACTTTTTACATTGAAAAACTGCGATATTGCAAAATGTATTTTACTGCAACAAAGTATCTTTGGTTCTCTAAAATAAATATACTAAAAGTAATATTTTTACAAACCATTGGTCTCGGATTTAGTCACTGAGTGTGTGTAATCATTTCTTGCCTGTGTGTGTACAACAAATGCTTAACACAGCCCTCTGATAAGTCTAACTGCTCGCCCACACTACCACAAAAGAGAGCATTAGTATTATCTACTTTAGCTTCTGTAAAGTCCCTGGGGATCCATTGGACTCTGTGCACACTATACCTTACTTTGGTATAGTATATACAGAGCCAGCTTTCTACAGGCTGGCAGCAACCAAGGATTAGAGAGTGATTCTATTGCCGCAGGCGGGGTCACCTTTTGTAGAGGCATGCTGGACAAAAACATATCATGAGCAGCAAAGGCAGCAGAGGTCAGAGTATAAGGGCTAGCCACCACAAAATCCCACACAACAGGATATGGTTAATATCCCTCCTCAGTACCAAACACAGGGTAATCAGTTCACATCATACACTCAGTCGCAGGGAGGTCCGTGTTCGCCACACAACCGCAGCAGGGATCAAGTAATTGGGCAAGCAAGTGGCAGCAGCAACTGCAGCTAGGGAACCCAGCACAACAGGGACCGGAGCCACAATCCCTGCAAGGAGGGGCGACAGTGTAGGGAGGTAGCGCCTTCACGCAACCACAGAGCCAAAATTCTCAGTAAGATAGACTCCCCAGTAAATGAAGGCAGGCAATCTTAATCCCAGCGACAACCTCCAGTAGTTCACCTCTGATGATAAAGACAATCAGTATCCCCCTTTCCCCCTGCCTAAAAATTGTACCAGATCGGAAAAAACTAACAGACAGCAGTAGGGCTCACAATTTTTTACTTGCGACTAGGAATTCAGAGCGGCTGTAGATCGAGTGTCCACACTAAGGGCTGGATTACGATGAATGCATCCTATGCTCAGATCGACCACTGAAAGACTGCTGGCTCTGACAGCTTTTCTCCAACCACTGAGATGGCAGTCGGAGAAAAACAGCATCCATAGGGCAGTACAGGAATCTCCAACCACCGTCCGGAATTACGATGTTGGTTTCCGACGGCCCGACCATGGCAGTCCGACCGACTTCCTCGAGACGTCGGAAATGATGGATTTGGGTTGCATACTCACCAAATCTGCTTCTCTCCAGCAGTCTCTTCTGTGGATCCCTTCCTCCAGGTCCCCCCTACACCTGAGCAGCTACACCCCGATGAATATGATCTTGTGGGCACCAGAATCCAGGTAAGTCCTTATACGGAATGACTGTGCACATTCCACCACACTCCAGCAATGGGGTACATGGTGCACAAAGCATATACCCACATGTCATGCATGTGAGTACAATTCACGTTTTCTGTGATTTTGTACGCATTTGCAGCAACATATTCGGGGATGTGTGCTCCGCTGTAGATGCAACCGCCACGGTAGCATTGTCATACGGCGGAAGTGTAGTGCTAGAGGCACTCTTGTGGTCTGACACCCTGTGATGACCTTTGACTACCATTATTTTAATTGACTCTGGTGTGTTATTTTATCCTAGCCTGAATGTACGACGTCCTGCATATGCCTTGGTTCTCTTAAAGGTTTCTTTCTTGTAATCTTGCAGTCTTTCAGTGGGAGCTGTCACGAAGTAGGACAGCCTTGCCAAGAACAGAACATGTGGGATGTGCATTTGAAAGCATGAGATAGAGAGAGGTGTGGAATGTACTTTTTGGTCTCGAAGTGCAGTGTTATAAGCAGTGGTGCAGAAATGTGCACTGTGTTGTACATTGAGAGATGAAGTATTATTAATTTCTTACTATTGGCTTTAACATGGCCTCATGTCATCCTGAATTCTGACTCTGCCTGGCTTGAGCTTTATCTGCGCGCACAGCCAGGCTCGCAAGTTGTTTGGGTTAATCACGTTCAAGGATTGTTTTGTGAGAGATTGTTTAATGTACCCTGGAAGGCTTTCGTGAGCTTCGTCAAGATAAAGACTGGAACATGCGAGAATGTAGAGGGGACGTGGGAACTCCTTTCTGCCACGGAATGCTTGCCTGGAAGCTGGCCAGTTCCAGTAAGATTCCTTTGGCGCGAGGAGGAAGACTCTCGAACCTTCTAGTGTGTGTTTTGAGATTATAAAGTTGAGGGTTGTTGACTTAGAAACCGGGATTTTGGAATCCGAATGGGGACAGACGCGTCTACTTCGGTACAGCGGAACCCTGGTTGCTGAGGCTCTTATCCCCGGCTGTTTAATCCCCCCGGTCAGGAGTGGGCTAAGATGCAGTGTTTGCACCCGGTGAAGTGTTGAGTTTTGATTATTGCCATTGTGATGTGTGGCCAGTGGCTTTGATCATTTGAGGTGTTTTCTTTGTGATTCAGTGTGTATATCTTTCTGATCTCTTGCAGGACGTCCCATATTATTTGCTTGAGTCTTATCTCATATTATTTGCTGCTTGTTTATTCATTAGTATTATTCATGCATTTAACTGTTGCATTTACCAAGTGCGTTATTATTGTTATGTGTGTATTTGAATGTTGTGCATTTGGCATCTGGGAAAGCCTTTCTGTTAGAGAGCATTGCATAAATAAATCCCAAGCCTTATACTAAAAAGAGAGTCTTTGCATTTTGTAAAATAAAACCCTTTTCTAGGTGTTGTTGTGTTTTAATGTCTCCTGCTTCGCCGTGTGTGAGCCACCATGTGGGAGATTCTGTATTATCTGAAAGGTGAAGCAAGACAGGGGGGAAACTTCCCAGCCTCGGCAGTCGGAAAGGGCCCGGGAAGAGAGCGGTCAGACTATCGGTCCGACTTGCATCGTAATCAGGCCTTAAGTTCAGAATTGATGGTGATTCCGTGGAAGCTCAGAATAATCATGTTGCCTAAGGCACCTACTGAAACAGGCCCCACTGTGCTGTTGATCCAGGGCAGGGCAGTCTGAAGAGCGGGTGGGACAGAAAACTGATTTAAAAGCAGACACCCTGGTGCACGCATTCCAATCACCAAGTTGGGAGGGCCCCCTTTTCAGGCATCATGTTCATGCTTGATGTTTCCTTTATGGTGTGTACTCAGGATAGTGCCCAAATGCTATAGAAGCCTCCAAATCAATGGAGGCCTCACTTTCAGTTGTAAACGAAGCCATCCTCAGTGATGGGAACAATGTTCTTGCGTAGCAAAACCAAAGGGGATGATGGACGGAGTGTTGAACATTGCAAGCACTCACCCCCAGTCAACTGATCTGGGTTTAATCCATCAACATTCTTTAGCTCACTCCGCCACCCCAGTTCAGACATGGCCATATGCAAATCAGTCTGACCCTGTGCCTCATGGGAACAGTCCAGCCCGAACTGCCAAGCCATGTCTTCCCTGGACCGGAAACAAGCATCCTGGGACCGGTTTCTGGCTTACAGCCGTCATCAGCCAGGCTATCTTGAATCCAGTGGCAAAGTGAGCAAGGGACCCACGTCTGGGCATACCCTGCCAACTTAGGGCGAACATAGCAAAACCAAAGGGGATGATGGACGGAGTGTTGAACATTGCAAGCACTCACCCCCAGTCAACTGATCTGGGTTTAATCCATCATCATTCTTTAGCTCACTCCGCCACCCCAGTTCAGACATGGCCATATGCAAATCAGTCTGACCCTGTGCCTCATGGGAACAGTCCAGCCCGAACTGCCAAGCCATGTCTTCCCTGGACCGGAAACAAGCATCCTGGGACCGGTTTCTGGCTTACAGCCGTCATCAGCCAGGCTATCTTGAATCCAGTGGCAAAGTGAGCAAGGGACCCACGTCTGGGCATACCCTGCCAACTTAGGGCGAACATAGCATTGTTCTGCATTCTGTCCATCAACTGTTGTTTTTGCATTTGTCACCCTGAGTGGGACGGGTATGCCCAGACGTGGGTCCCGTGCTCTCCATGCCACTGGAATCAAGCTATCCTGGCTGAAGAGGGGTGAAACCCCGAAACCGGTCCTAGGATGCTTGTTTCCAGTTCAGGGAGGACCTGGCTTGGCAGTTCGGGCTGGACTGTTCCCATGAGGCACAGGGTCAAGACTGATTTGCATATGGCTGGGTTCAAACTGGAATGGCATGGTGAGCAAAAAAACGATGGATTTAGGCCCAGATCTCTGTACTGGGGTGAATGTATGACATTGTTCTGCATTCTGTCCATCAACTGTTGTTTTTGCAACAATGTTCTTGCGCCTGGGATGATAAGCCCCTAAAACTCCACAGCCCCCACTCGCGTGAGTCAATAAGCTGGGAGGCCTGAGCATGATGACGAGTTTGAGACTTCAGTTGGGGGTTCACTCAACCTTTCACCCTTCTGGAGATCAACAAGATAAGCACCAATTTCATTAGGCAATCAACAGCTGTTTCCAATCTGAGAAGCTCAAGAGACCCCAGCCAAAAGCTAGGGACAGCAGACCGACCAGAAATGCTGATGGAAAGCGGGATGTGGTCCGAGGCAGAGGGGGTTTGCAGGGGCCGAGGCTTCCAAGTCTGTACCCCTGATCCAGATGGAACGCAAGGCACCGGGTGCACCCCTTCCAGGTTCATCTCCTTTCCAAGCATAGTCCACGCACGTTGCTCCAACCTTGCAGGCCCAATCCAGGAAAACATTCGGCCCAGACTTCCGACCCCATGGGGGCAGTATAGGGTGGGAAAGGGGTCACAGAGCAGCATGTGACCCCTCTCCCCGCAGGGCAAGGGAAACAATTAAGTATGCAACTCAAAAAAAAGCTCAAACTAAAAGAAAAAAAGCCCAAAAATAAGATTCCAGATAAAAAGATGGTGTTGAGATCAGCCAAAGCCAGTTATCTGATCCCACAAGTGAGGGGCCCCTTCCCACACCACGTGCCAGGATCAAGTCGGTGTAGAAACATAAAAATGTGTTCCTGGCGCATGTCGCAAGCACAAGCAATGCCAAATGGCAACACGCCCCCTCTTCCCACATTTCCGCGCACATGTAGCGAACATACAAGGACTGAAAAACACAACTCACAGCAAGCGCAACTTGGGGGAATATAAAAAAAAGGTAGCCCTTAGAAGGAAAATAGTCTCTGGAAGGGGCCGCACAACAACCGCTCTCTTATGCCCGCTCCGGGAAAGGCATTTTTGGGAAAAAAAGAGACGCCCATAGAACTCCTGCTAAAGCCACCATCCTATCCCTCCCTGAAATCATGGGACCACTCCACAACATACCTAGGACTGATCTGACTACCCAGAGGCAAATTTCGGAAAAGGTTTGAAAACATCCTAGTAGGATAAAGGAGAAGTGAGGGAGCTCAAAAGCTTATACAATTAGATCTGTCTCGTTAATTATGTTTATAGTAATCTCCCTTACTCCCCCTAATCACTGAAAGACGTATCCAACAGGGGTAACCTTTCGATACCTCACCAGATCGCACCTGGTAGGTTGATGGGATCACACTCCTGTTAAAATACAGATTCTCCAAAACCATTGAGAACGAAGCATATGTACCTAAGCTGAATTAACAGTCAACAAAGTTCTTATCCAAAAACAATTAGCTGCAAAGGACAGCAAAGTGCACCAACGTTGATTTGTCATCAACCCCCATGACCCAAGGAAAAAGGAACATTATTGAACTTGCACAAATGGAAGGAGGAAAAAAATATGGGCCCTCAAGCAAGGGGTCTGCTTAACACCACGGCCCCCAAGGAAGAGGGGAAAAGTGCGTGGGTGCACCGTTGCAACGTGCAGTTGAGCCCTTCCATGGCAATATGACCCTAGAACTAAAAATTGCGAACTTTCATGAACTAGTCAGAAGGAATACAACCATTGGAGGAGCGCAGATGACTCCCAGGAGACCCATACCTAGAACTGCAGTTTTGCAACAAAAGTTATGTATATTTATATGGTTATGTACGATCTGCCTACTATGGATAGTCCCACACTTGAGTACTACCGAAGAACTGCAGAGTCAAAAGATGTTCACTAAAAGGGAACTACAGCGCCTGAGTAGGGATCTCTCATACGTTAACTACAATTACACTAAATAGAACACCAGCATCCCACATACGCTGCACAGCGCCCTTTTGCATAAAACATGGTACCTGCACATGGCCACAGTCTGCTCCCAAGCATCTGCCAGGTCATGTTATGTCTGTTCATTAATCCCATATGCGGTAGGTGCAGACAGACTTTACTTGTCCCAAGAAGTAGTCCCAGAGAAAGAAAAATGTTTTATGCACCTCTACTTATGTAGAATAAGGGCCAAGATCCAACCCAACAAGACAGAACCACACACGATAGTTGTAAACATAACCCTGTATGACACCAACCCAACAAATGTATACATCCTAACTGAACTCACTGAACTCCAAACCAAGCTGGACAGGATGCGTAGGCAGGGCCACATAGGGGTAGATATCACATGGCACCAAGATTTCCTGGAGAAAAGATGTTTGGAGGTGGCAAAACCCCCATATTTTTGCACAAACACATCTGCTCCAGCATCCACCTGTGGACAGAGAGTGTCTCATTGTGTATCCGGGACGGTCTTCTTAACCGATTCGGTGCGTCGGACACGCGGGAGCCGTCCGACGCATAAGTGGTCCTGTGCGTCGGACGGCTCCCGCGCGTCCGATGCCATTACCCAGGGAATTCCTCTGGTGCGGGCACCAGAGGGATTCCCTTAACCCCCAAAGAGCCTCGGGAGCTGGGGAAGAGCTTCCCCAGCTCCCCCCCCAGGTTTCCCTGAAATGACGATCAGCGCGCACGTCGCGCTGATGTCATTTCAGTGAAACCGAAACTGAAATGAGCCAAGAGGCTCATTTCAGTTTCACTTTCTACGTGCTCAGGGGGCTATCTCAGCCCCCTGAACACGTAGAAAGACAGGAGAGGTATCGTTGGAAAGGGGAGAATCTCTGGGGAGAATCTCCCCAGTGGATCCCTGCTTGGGGATCGCCCCAGGAGGGCGATCCCCAAGCAGGGATCCACCCACTAGGCACCAGGGAGGGGGGAGCGGCCCCTTGGGCAAGGGTCTTTGCTCCCCCCAAAATAATTTGGGCATATTTAGTCTTTCTGCCCCCCCTGGGTGGCAGATGGGGCAGTAGCCCCCAATCTGCCCCCGGAGGGCAGAAAGCCCACTAGATACCATGGATTTTTATACATTATAATTAGGGGTGGGGGCTGCCCAATATAGGCATGCCAATGCCCCCACCCCCGCCGCAAAGGTACAGTCTTTCTGCCCCCGGGAGCGGATGGGGGCAGGAGCCTCCAATCTGCCCCCCAGGGGGGGCAGAAAGCCCACTAGATACCAGGGATAGGGGTGGGGGCTGCCAAATATGGGCATGCCAATGCCCCCACCCCCGCCGCAAAGGTACAGTCTTTCTGCCCCCCCGGGGGGCAGATGGGGGCAGGAGTCCCCAATCTGCCCTCCCGGGGGGGCAGAAAGCCCACTAGATACCAGGGATTAAAAAAAAAAAAATAATTAGGGGTGGGGGCTGCCCAATATGGGCATGCCAATGCCCCTACCCCCCTGCCGCAAAGGTACAGTCTTTCTGCCCCCCCTGGGGGGCAGATTGGGACAGTAGCCCCCAATCTGCCCCCCGGGGGGGGCCGAAAGCCCACTAGACACCAGGTCTTTTTTCCCCCCCGATGAATTTAGGGGTGGGGGTTGCCCAAGATGGGCATGCCAATGCCCCCACCCCTCCCCCCCACAAAATTCCAGTCTTTCTGCCCCCCAGGGGGGACAGAAAGCACCCTAGATGCCAGAGATTTTTTTTTTATACGCCCGGGGTGGGGGCTGCCCAGAATGCCCCCACCCTACCCCCCAAAGAAAACAAAAGACTTTCTGCCCCCCCAGGAGGCAGATGGGGCAATAGCCCCTGATCTGCCCCCCGGAGGGGGGGGGGCAGAAAGCCCTCTAAGTGCCAGGGATTTTTTTTTTTTATATAGGTAGGGGTGGGGGCTGCCCTGAATGGGCATGTCAATGCCCCCACCCAAAAAAAAATGCTACAGTCTTTCTGCACCCCCCTGGGAGGCAGATGGGGCAATAGCACCTTATCTGCACCCCCCCGGGGGGCAGAGAGCCCACTAGCCACCAGGGATTTTTTTTTCTCCAAAGTTTGGCGTGGGGGCTGCCAAGAATGGACATGCCAATGCCCCCACCCACCCCAAAAAAGATGCCACAGTCTTTCTGCCCCTCCCAGGAGGCAGATGGGGGCAGTAGCCCCTGATCTGCCCCGGGGGGGCAGAAAATTCACTATGCGCCAGCGAATATGCTGGCTTTTTTATACGCAGGGGTGGGGGCTGACCAGAATGGGCATCCCAATGCCCCCGACCCCCCAAAAGAATAGCCACAGTCTTTCTGCCCTCCTTGGGGGTTTATCAGGGCAATAGCCCCTGATTTCCCCCCTCCCCAGGGCAGCAGAAAGCCCACTAGGCACCGACTTTTTTTCCGGAATGTGCCTACCTGTGGATTTTGGGTCCTAGCGCAGCCGGCACCTAGGGAAACATAGCAAACCTTTATATTTTTGCAAACTAGACACTGAGGGGAATCCAGGATGGGGTGACTTGTGTGGCTCTCACTAGGTTCTGTTACCCAGAATCCCTTGCAAACCTTGAACTTAGTTAAAAAAAACACATTTTCCTCACATTTCTGTGATGGAAAGTTCTGGGATCTCTATGGATCCACAAACTTCCACCCACCACGCATTCCCCAAAGTCTTCGGAGAAAAATGGTACCTCACTTGTGTGGGTAGGCCAAGTGCTCGCGACAGGAAACAGCCCAAAACGCAACGTGGACACACCACATTTTCACAGTGAAAACTCACCCTTTTTTGGCAAAGTGCCTAGCTGTAGATTTTGAACCCTAGCTCTGCCAGCACCTAGGGAAACCTAGCAAACCAATACATTTTTGAAAACTAGACACTCAGGGGAATCCAGGATGGGGTGACTTGTCTGGCTCTCACCAGGTTCTGTTACCCAGAATCCCTTGCAAACCTCAAAATTTGTAAAAACAAATACATTTTCCTCACATTTCTGTGGTGGAAAGTTCTGGAATCTGCGTGGATCCACAAAATTCCACCCACCCCGCATTCCCCAAAGTCTTCCGAGAAAAATGGTACCTCACTTGTGTGGGTAGGCCAAGTGCTCGCGACAGGAAACGGCCCAAAACGCAACGTGGACACACCACATTTTCACAGTGAAAACTGACCCTTTTTTGCAAAGTGCCTAGCTGTAGATTTTTAACCCTAGCTCTGCCGGCACCTAGGAAACCTAGCAAACCTATACATTTTTGAAAACTAGACACCCAGGGAATCCAGGATGGGGTGACTTGTCTGGCTCTCACCAGGTTCTGTTACCCAGAATCCCTTGCAAACCTCAAAATTTGTCCAAAAAAACACATTTTCCTCACATTTCTGTGGTGGAAAGTTCTGGAATGTGTGTGGATCCACAAAATTCCACACACCCCGCATTCCCCAAAGTCTTCCGAGAAAAATGGTACCTCACTTGTGTGGGTGGGTCAAGTACCCGCGACAGGCAAGGGCCCAAAACCTATTGAGGCGACATCAAAATTACCTATCACAAAACAACCTGGTTTTGCAAGGGGGGTCCCCCGGGCTCGGCGGCCATCTAGGGAAACCTACCAAACCCACATATTTCTGAAAACTAGACACCCGGGGGAATCAAGCAAGGTATGGCTTGCATGGGTCCCCCAACATTTCCCTACCCAGAATCCCCTGCAAACCTCAAATATAGCTGAAAAAAATCACTTTTTTCTCAAATTTCTGTGTGGGAAAGTTCTGGAATCTGCGTGGATCGACAAATTTCCTTCTACACAGCATTTCCCAAGGTCTCCCGATAAAAATGGTACCTCACTTGTGTGGGTGGGTCAAGTACCCGCGACAGGCAAAACGTATTGAGGAGACATCAAAATGACCTATCACAAAACAACCTAGTTTTGCAAGGGGGGTCACCTGGGTTTTTTGCCCCGGCAGCCATCTAGGGAAACCTACCAAACCCACACATTTCTGAAAACTAGACACCCGGGGGAGTCCAGCAAGGTATGGCTTGCGTGGGTCCCCCAACATTTCCCTATCCAGAATCCCCTGCAAACCTCGAATTTTGTTGAAAAAAATCAATTTTTTCTCACATTCCTGTGTGGGGAAGCTGTAGGATCACCGGGCTGACACAAATTTCCTACCACCCAGCGTTCCCCCAGGTCTCCCGATAAAAATGGTACCTCACTTGTGTGGGTAGGCATAGTGGCTGCAACAGGAAATGGCCAAAATCGTACTGTGGAGACTTCAAAATTACCTCTAACAAAACTACCTGGTTTTGGGGGGGGCACCTGGTTCTTTGGCCCCGGGTTCGCCGCCATCTAGGGAAACGTACCAAACCCACACATTTCTGAAAACTAGACACCCTGGGGAGTCCAATGAGGTATGGCTTGCGTGGATCCCCCAACGTTTCCCTACCCAGAATCCCCTGCAAACCTCAAATTTAGCTGAAAAAAACACATTTTCCACATATTTATGTGTGGAATCACCGTGCCGGCACAAATGTCCTACCCCACAGCGTTCTCCTTAGTCTCCCGAGTAAAATGATACCTCACTTGTGTGGGTGGGGCAAGGGCCTGTGACTGGGAAGAGCCCAAAACATAGGGAATAAGGGTATAGCACCGAGAATTCTAAGCGCTACATTTTTTTAAAAATACGTTTTTAGCCAATTCTGCATTGGACACCCACACAAGTGAGGTATCATTTTACTCGGGACACTAAGGAGAACGCTTTGGGTGTCTAGTTTTCAAAAATGTATTAGTTTGCTAGGTTTCCCTAGGTGCCGGCAGAGCTAGGGTTTAAAATCTACTGCTAGGCACTTTGCCAAAAAAGGGTCTGTTTTCACTGTGAAAATGTGGCGTGTCCACATTGCGTTTTGGGCCGTTTCCTGTCGCGGGCACTAGGCCTACCCACACAAGTGAAGTACCATTTTTCTCGGAAGACTTTGGGGAACGGGGGGTGGGTGGAATTTTGTGGATCCATGCAGATTCCAGAACTTTCCACCGCAGAAATGTGAGGAAAATGTGGTTTTTTTGGACAACTTTTTAGGTTTGCAAGGGATTCTGGGTAACAGAACCTAGTGAGAGCCAGTCAAGTCACCCCATCTTGGATTCCCCTGGGTGTCTAGTTTTCAAAAATATATAGGTTTGCTAGGTTTCCCTAGGTGCCGGCAGAGCTAGGGTTCAAAATCTACAGCTAGGCACTTTGCAAAAAAAGGGTCCGTTTTCACCGTGAAAATGTGGTGTGTCCACGTTGCGTTTTGGGCCGTTTCCTGTCGCGGGCCCTAGGCATACCCAAACAAGTGAGGTACCATTTTTCTCGGAAGACTTTGGGGAACGCGGGGTGGGTGAAATTTCGTGGATCCACGCAGATTCCAGAACTTTCCACCACAGAAATGTGAGGAAAATGTGTTTTTTGGACAAATATTTAGGTTTGCAAGGGATTCTGGGTAACAGAACCTGGTGAGAGCCAGTCAAGTCACCCCATCCTGAATTCCCCTGCGTGTCTAGTTTTCAAAAATGTATTGGTTTGCTAGGTTTCCCTAGGTGCCGGCAGAGCTAGGGTTCAAAATCTACAGCTAGGCACTTTGCAAAAAAAGGGTCCGTTTTCACTGTGAAAATGTGGTGTGTCCACGTTGCGTTTTGGGCAGTTTCCTGTCGCGGGCACTAGGCCTACCCACACAAGTGAGGTAACATTTTTCTTGGAAGACTTTGGGGAACGCGGGGTGGGTGGAATTTCGTGGATCCACGCAGATTCCAGAACTTTCCACCACAGAAGTGAGAAAAATGTGGTTTTTTTTTACAAATTTTTAAGTTTGCAAGGGATTCTGGGTAATAGAACCTGGTGGGAGCCAGTCAAGTCACCCCATCCTGGATTCCCCTGGGTGTCTAGTTTTAAAAAATGTATAGGTTTGCTGGGTTTCCCTAGGTGCCCGCAGAGCTAGGGTTCAAAATCTACAGCTAGGCACTTTGCAAAAAAAGGATCAGTTTTCACTGTAAAAATAAAGTGTGTCCACGTTGCGTTTTGAGCCGTTTCCTGTCGCGGGCACTAGGCCTACCCACACAAGTAAGGTACCATTTTTATCAGGAGACTTAGGGTAACACAGAATTGTAGAGCAACTGTTATTACCTATTGACGTTCGATGCATTTCTGCCTTCCAAATGAAAGACAATGTGTAAAAAAGAAGTCATTTTGAAAAATGACCTATAATTCTCATGCTAGTATGGGTACTCACAATTTCGGAAATGTGCAAATATCTACTGTTTCTAAACTCTATATTTTGTTCCATTTTCAGAAATACATAGGTGTCTCTCAAACCGATTTTTCCATGTATATATTTTCCCAAATTAATTGCTATATACCCGGTACATAATAAAAAACCATTGCAAGACGCTGCTCAGTTATTGGCTCTGGGTTCGTCGGGTTCTTGGTGAACCTACAAGTCCTATATATCCCCACAACCAGAAAGCTCCAGCGGATGCAACGGTATATTGCTTTCAAACTGCTGTCATAATTAGAAGAAGTTACAGGTGAAAACGTTGACACAAATGGCTGTTTTTTTCAACTAATTTTCAATTTTTCCTATATTCAACGGTTAGTTTCTATAAAGAAACCTTGAAGGATCTACACAAATGACCCCTTGCTGAATTCAGAATTTTGTCTACTTTTCTCAAATGTATAGCTTTCTTGGATCCATAATTGCTTTCATACCCATTTCTACCATTAACTGGAAGGAGGTTGAAAGCACAAAAAATAGCAAAAATAGGCTATGTCCCAGAAAAATGCCAAAACTGTGTAAAAAAATGTGGTTTTCTGACAAAAGTCTGCTTGTCCCTGAAAGCTGAGAAGATGGTGATTTCAGCACCACAACCCCTTTTTTGATACCATTTGCAGGGAAAAAACCAGACGCTTTCATCTGTAGCCCTTTTTCCCCTCCAGGGGAATCCACAAACCCTGGGTACCTTTAGAATCCCCATGATGTTGGAAGAAAAGGACGCAAATTTGGCGTGGATACCTTATGTGGTCAAAAAGTTACAGGGGCCTAAGCGCGAACTACCCCAAATAGCCAAAAAAAGGCTTAGCACAGGGGGGGAAAAGGCCTAGCAGCGAAGGGGTTAAACAACAAATGGTCTCCCAACATGGAATTCCTATGTAGGGCCGTCCAGTTCGGGGATAAAAAAGGAATGGGTCGCATGGGGGAGGGTTGAATGAAAGTATGACTACCACATGTCAGGAAATATGGTGGGTGGTTGCACTTGGTTAGAAGGGAAAGGACAACCCCTGAGTGTACGGAAACTTACACTGTATTCCTTATGTTTCAGAGGAACGCTTCTGATCGGCATGAATGCTAACTGTGGAGCGATAATATTTTTTCTGGATATGCAATGGGGCACCTCCAGGCTGATAAATTACTACTGGCAATGTGGCAAGCATGCGTTGACGGATGAAGGGGACTGTGTTCCCAGGTCACTATGCACATCCCGAACCTGCTCATTCCTGGAGAAGAACTGTCAGACTTGCACCAGCACCCGTTAAGGAAAAAGACAACCTTGCTCGTGTAAGGAGAACTGCAGACTATTTTGGCTGGGCACAATTCAAAGACATTCCAGAAGAATTTTGACTGTTCAGGAAACACAGCTGGAGGCGGGGGTCGATACCCTTCACCCTGCACACAAAAGCTAATGCCCGCTGGTTACAAATAACCCAGTGGGAAATGCTCAAAATAATACACAGCATTGAGCTTGGCCTCAATTCCATCCAAGAAGAAATGCGAGCAATCCGCCTCATGGTAATGCAGCACCGATAAATACTGGACTTAATGATTTCAATGGAGGGAGGGGTGTGTGCCAAGATCGGAGCAGCTTGCTGCACGTTCATCTCAGGGAAAAAACATGGATAATGGGACACTGAGGCTTGCCATCCAAGCCGTGCACAATCTACAAAGAAACATGCACAAAGAGGGAGGTACCCCTGAGAAGGAGTGGTTTTCGTATTAGAAATCCGGTTTATGTAAATCACAGTTGCCAGTTATCATTATGTTGCTATTGGTATGTGGGGTTTTAAGGCTGGGGATCACCTGCTGTAAAACCCCAGTACTCAAACTGGCAAGAATGCAGGTAAATAGAAAGGTAGTTGTTAAAAGCGAGCTTAAGGACCTCCCTTACCACAGTGTAAAGATTGTGCAGATGAAACAGATTCAGAGTAACAATGGAAATCAGATGATGAGCTCTGATTCAAGGGATGCAAGGTGTTAGTATGGCAAATGAGAGGGTGCAGACAAAGGGTTGTGGTAGTCCAAATGTGAATAATTCTAGAGTGTATGCAAATATTAATTTGTTGAAGAAGGCCACTGCCTGTCACTTTGCTAGTGAAATCAGGCACTGGAAACGCGAGTGTAGGCATACTCCACATCAAATCCAGAATTATTTTGTTCCCCATATGCAGCAAAATGTAAATCGGGTGACCACACAGTTCGGTACCCTGGCCCAAGTGACTTCTGTTCAGAATGGGCAGAATCAATGCAGTTCCATACGAATATGCCATTAGCTCCAGTGTTGCAGCAAAACATGAGAAACAAGATGCCATCCAGCCCACGGTATCAACAAAATCCATCGATTCTGAGCAATGAGTTTCTTCAGTTTTCAGCAGAGACTAATTCACAATGGCAGTGCCTTGGGGGGGAGGAGAACTGCAAGCTTGGTGCAGTCCTAGAGGTTGAACAGAGTGGTCCATATACAGATAGTGAGGCGAATAGCCATACCGTATCATTCTTGATCACTACTGGTGCTACCCACTTGTTAGACCTGACAGCCTTACGGTGGTCTTTCCCCAAACGTTTTGCCTGTTTTCCTCAATTTTTGCTGAAATGTGTTTTTGTTGGTCTTAGGACTCTATGCACTTTACCAGTGCTAACGTGTTTGTGCTCACTCCCCTAAACATGGTTGAATTGGTTTACACCTGATTGGCATATGTAATTTACTTCTAAGTCCCTTGTTGAGTGGTATACCATATAAGTTACGCCTGGAAATTAAATGCTACTAGTGAGCCTGTAGCATTTATTGTGCTACCCACTTTCATAGCTCCTTGAAATATGTCCAAGGCATGCCATTGCAGCCTGAATGTAGTTTTAAACTGTCAATTTGACTTGGCAATATAACCCCCTTGCCAAGCCTTAAACTCCCCTTTTATTGTATATAAGTCACCTCTAAGGTAGGCCCTAGTTAGCCCATAGGATATGGGGCATTGCAATTAAAAGGGTGGAAATATACTTTTAAGTTTTGCATGTCTTAGTAGTGAAAAATTCCTAAATTAGTTTTTCACTACTGTGAGGCCTAACTGTCCCGTAAGATAACATTGGGTCGCCTTATTACAATTAATAAGTGCTAACTTTTGATCCGGGACAGATAAGCCTTTCATGTTTGGTATCTAGGACATTGTTCTTAAAAACCCTCTTAAAAAGTTGCCATTTTCCTGCCCTTATCCAGTTGGTGTCTGTAGCCTCCCCGTGGTCACATGACTGGGTATAGTTGGCAGTTAGACTTTGTGAATTCCTTCCAGACATTCACACGATAGGGGGATTAGGTGTGTCTCAAAGGGTCATCTGCTGGCAGGATGGGGGAAGGGTACTTGGCAACTGAACATGCTGTGCTCTTGCTTCACACAAAGGGCTTGTCAGCTACACACTGTTTCTGCAACCAGCTTGGAGCCAGGGCAGGAGAGTCAGGAAATTATAAGCACTTCAAAGAAAAACCTCCCAACTTCAAATAAGGCACCAGGTATACAAATAGGGCCCTCAGAGCCACCTTTCAGTTCACTTTCTGGACCTGTGAAAGGAATCTCAGAGGTCTGCCTGCTGCTTTGGCCTGTTGTGTCCTTCACAAGACTGCTTTGCTGCACCTGGAAGGACCGGATTGCTGCCTGAAGCCTACCTTGAACCCTTAGAGGCCAGCCTTGGAGTTTGAGGCCTGCTTTTTCACCTGAACTCAGGACTACCAAAGTGACTCCAAGGGCTAGTTTGCTGATCTCCTGTTCAGAGCCACAGGGAAATTATAGGCTACAATCATCTTGCACCTGGACCCAGCCTGAATGAGTCCTGAACCCCCTATTGGTGTCCTACCATTCCTGAACCCTTGGTTGTGGTGCTAAAGGTGTCCAGATAGCCAAAATCCAATGCTTGGGACTTTAAAAAGTTGTGGCTAAAAACTGCTTTGAGAACTGAGGAAAGACTGGGACTAACCTTCTCGTCGAGCTGCCCAAGGTGCGTCACTGGCCGGCTTGACTTCATGGCTGCTCCTCCTATGTTTTTCTCTGCAGCAGTAAATCCTGCTCAGCGCTCCTTCGCCAAAACGGTATCCAAACTTCTGGAACTGAATTCGGCTACAGGCTCCTGCCTCGTCCCGCAGGAGATTTTCAACTTCCGAAAAAATTAAGTAAGGGCCCGATTTAGAGTTTGGCAGACTGGATTACTCCGTCACAAACGTGACAGATATCCAGTCTGACGTATAACAAGTCTATTATATCTTATGGCACTTGTAATAGGGCAGACGGGATATCCGTTACATTTGTGACAGAGTAACCCGGTCTGCCAAACTGTAAATCAGGCATAGAAATCTTCACCACGATTTTGTCCAGCAGCTCCCTGACGATGAGGCTCCTTCCTCGGACAACGCTTGCAGCCTTGCCTCACTGATCTTTACCTTCTCAGAACATTTTTCTTGAAAATTCTTCTAAGTCTCAAGGTAAACGCCAACCGGGCCCAATCCACTTCCTGTATCAGACCCACACTCCATCGGAATCGGCCATATTTTTTAACTTTGACCCAGCCTCGCACTTTGATCTTTGAGGCGCTAGCTCTTACTAAAAACTTTAAAAATTAATAACTTCGGTTCTACTGATTATATTTTTGGGTCAAATTACGAGTTTGGCGGTCCATCGGACAACGAAACCCGTGGTGGACGTGCGGTTGCAGTAGGGGACCACCGCACCAGTGGTCCGACTGTTGTATTAAGAGTACGGCGGGCGAACCATGAGAGGACCGCCACAACTGTGGCACGGCGGTCTGAAGCCACAATATGTTTGGTGGTGCTGCTGCGGCACCACCAAGCATATTACGAGTTTCCTCACTGCAACCTTAAACATCTGTGGTGAGCCCACCATGGAAAGGGTGGCGGTGAGGAAACAAAGGGGGCCCTACAGGACCCCTATTGCCTCAAGGCATGGGCATGCATGCAGGGGGGCACATGGTGTGTCCCCCATGTGCATGCACCCCCAGGTCCTGCACAGCATGGATTCAACAGTCCATTCCATGCAGGAACCTGCATTGGCATTCCCATTGCGGTGTCTTTTTGAAAGGCACTGCAGTGGGTAAGCCAAAGGACCGCCTGACAGACCACGAGGAAACTCGCAATCTGGCAGGCAGCTGGCGGTCCTATTTGGCAGTGTGAGAGTTGGGTGGCAGCGTGGCGACCAGCTCCCACATCGCTAAACTTGTAATCGGGCCCTTTGTCATTTTGGTGTCAAATTGTTTATTAAAATGTACTTTCTTTTTCTAAATTGGTGTGGAATTTTTCTGGTGTTTGGACTTTATAACTGTTTGTGTGCTGCATAAATACTTTACACACTGCCTCTAAGTTAAACCTTACTTTTGTGCCAAGCTACCCAGGGTTAAGCACAGGTTAATTTAGTGACTTGTTGTGGGTCACAGTGCCAGGGATTGTGGCTGATGCTGGACTAGGGCTCACAGTCTAGTCAATCAACAATCTAGTTTCTCACACCGCTCTACAGTTCGTTCTGTAGAGGTCCCAAACCTACCTCTCTCAGGAAAAGTAGTCCAAGTAGTAGGCATTAGCAATAAACAGACTGTTAATCAGGTTCAGCACTTGTCCCAGTTAAAATAGGATCAATGGAAAATTATCATCAGTTCATAGTATGTGATTCTAGCCCTTTTAATTTACTTGGTAGAGACTTGCTTTGCAAAATGAAATGTGTGATTTACTGCACACCAGATGGGATTGCGATCGATACCCAAGATGAAGATTTAGGGGCATATTTACAAACCCCTTTGCTTCGTTCTTACCCTACGCGACACGGTGTCGCCCTGAGTGGCTTCATAAATCTCGAGTAATGAAATGCAGCGCAAATCGCTGTGCTGCATTACTCTGCGCCAGGAAGGGTATTGGTTTTTTGCAGGAAGTGGCTCCTTCCTGCACAAAAACAATCCTCCTTACAGCGCAGGCACCCTTGCACCGTGGTAGGGGAAAAGGCAGGAATGCTCCGTATTGACTTAAATACCTCGTATTCCTGCCCTTTCCTTGTCATGCAGTGTAGCACAGCGCACCAAGGTGACTTGCTGCACTGTGCGGCTTGGCCATAAATATGGCCCTCAGTATTTAAAATAAAATTACAAGACTGAAGAGTTCACATGCAAAGATATAGAATTGATAAAAAGTGCAAAACCAGTTAAGGTTCAGGTCAAACCTAATGTCGTTTATACTAAAATTAGGCAATATAAACTTTCAAAAAAAGGTGAAGAAGGAATGAAGCCATCATAGAAAAACTGATAGAACAAGGTATTCTACAGGAGATGGTTAGTAGTTCTTGCAACTCTCCAGTGATGGGCATTCAAAAAACGAGGGGTAAGTGGAGAAAAGTGCATGGTCTTCAAAAAATCAATCAGATAGTGATCCCATGTTATCCGTTGGTACCAAATCCTGCTGTAATATTGCTCCAGATTCCTGTGGATGCAGAATTGTATACAGTTATTGACTTATACCAAGAATTCTTCTCCATTGCTCTGCATGAGGATACTCAATGTCTTTTCACATTTCGGTTCCCAAAAAAGTCCTAGTTTAGTGTCAAATTCCACAGGGGTATACTGAAAAGTCCCTCGATTTTTAGACAGATCCTAAAGAAGGTTCAATGACAAAATATCGTGCCAACAATATCGAGCACAAAAATATTGTTTTCCTATGCGTATAATGTAAATGACAAAAATATTGGAAAAAAATATCGTTGTATACTAATATCGACTACAAAAACATCATGTTTTAACATATAGTTAAAAATAGTAACATTAAACATATGATTTAACAGTAATATAATGTAAATTAAATATATTTCAATAATTAAAATATATATATAAATGTTATACTTATTTAAAAACAAAACACATATGTATGTGTGTTTAAACATACATCATTTAAAACTATTATTAAAAAAATTGTAATTTATATTATAGTTTACTAATTTAAGTTTAATAATATAACAATGACACATATATATATATATATATATCTTCAGTGGTGGCTGGTGAGATTTGAAAGTGGTAAGGCGTAAAATTTGTGGTGGAGCACACCGCGGCGAGCGAGCGCAGTGAGCGAGCCCGAAAGATCTAGGGAGGGTTCGGGGGGGGTTCTCCCCCGCAAACATTTTGAAAAATGAGTGGGCAAATGGTGCATTTTGAAGCAAATTTGAGAACACATGCACTTTACTCTTCACAGTCAAAAACGAGATGAGGGTTGGCCTAAACTAATTAATAATTAGTCTAGGCCAATGCTCACCTCCTTTTTGACTGTGAAGAGTAAAGTGCATGTGGTTATGTAGATGGCTAAATCCATACTTCCCAACAGTGACCCTCCCGGCGACTTGCATCCACCCTGCCCTTCTGGAACTAGGATGCAGACACGTGACTGCCAGCACCGCAGCGCCCTCTGCTCTCCCAGTACAGTGTACACGCACACAGCTCTGCCAGTGCACCTCCGTGCTGTTCAGTAGCACTCAGTACCTCTGCTCTCCCAGTACAAGGTCATGCACACACAGCTCTGCCAGTGCACCTCCGTGTCGCCCACAGCACTCAGTAACTTGAGCACCAGGGCACACAGACGCTGCTCTGCTGAAGTACCTCACTGAGACTCTCAGCAAACCTGACCTTCCAGGACTAGGAGACACAGCTCTGCAGGTCACGGAGCTTCCGCTCTACTGAACAGACACACACACACACACAAGGGGGGGGGCTTCAAAAGACGCTTTATGGCTTCTTATAAAATGAGATCTGTCCTTTATGGACTTAATGCTTCAACGTCTGCCCCCAGCCCTAAGCCAGACAAACCCATTTCCCAGAAAAACCGTCTCAAAGAAGTTTTCTTAGGTGGGGGAATGTAACTTGTTTATCGTCATCCTGTTTTTTAATTTCTAGTCTGTGGAATCTCTGTATAAGCAAATACCTGTGAGCAAGGCTTGTCAGCGATCTACAGGAGAAACTGTACGCTTTTTGCATTGTATACTGGCTCTATTTGTTTTATTCCCAGAATCCATTGAAAGAAAGTAGAGCATCACACACCACCACCTCGTGCAGCTAGTGTGCCCTTTCGCCTGCCTGCGTTACAACAAACAAATGATGGACGGAATGCTGACAATGCAAACATTCTCCCCCAGTCAAAAGATCTGGGTTAAATCCATCGTTCTTTTGCCCACTACGCCACCCCAGTTTGGACGCAGCCATATGCAAATCAGTCTTGACCCTGTGCCCCCTGGGAACAGTCCAGACCGAACTGCCAGGCCAGGTCCTCCCTGGACCGGAAACAAGCATCCTGGGACCGGTTTCAGGGTATGTCACCCTTCTTCAGCCAGGCTAGCTTGAATCCAGTGGCACAGTGAGCAAGGGACCCACGTCTGGGCAGCAAGCACGCGGACTTTACTTGCACGCTTTAAAGGACAAAACGGCCAGGCTTTAAGACTTAGCCAACTTAAAAGACACAAAAAGCAGAGCAAAGAGCGGGTCATCAAAGGGTACTGCAGTCTGAAAATATAACTCATTGTAGAACGGTGTAAAGATTCAAACAGCATTTTACCCAAAAAACATCAAATTATAGATGCGCGGTGAGGACGCTCAAGAAATAGCCTTTTCAGGTGAATCAAAGATACAGAAATGTCCAATTGTCTTACGCTGAAGAACAACTCAACCCCCAGAAGACAGCTGAGATGGTACATTCCAGTTAGAAGGAAGTCGATGGCCATATTGACGGGAATCCAGGTGTCTGCATTGTGGGCGAGTCTTTTGTTTTCTTTCATTTCACGTCGACTGATCAGTGTCCACTAACGGAGAGGGGTGGAATTGGTAAAGAGATGTGATGTAGCAATCGTTTTAGACTTCACACCTTCCGGTGGGGAGGGGTCGCATAAAGAGGGCTTATTCATGCTAAGGACGAGTGGGCTTGTGAAGCACTGAGTAATTAACAGTGAATAAACTGTCCCATATCAGAGGCCGAGATGTGACGAGCTGATCTCTGTGTTGACTACTTGGGACCCAGCTGCCCTTAGTGCACTGAAATATGAACTAACAATACGTCCGTGACGTGTAGGCGCGAGGCCTTGAATTGGCCTGAGGTGCAACACATGATATTTCTCTGGTACTTGCACAGTGGGTGTTATTGCCGGTTCCCTTGCGTTGAACTAGTTGTCACTATCACATAATCAAAAATCATTTAAATTAAAATAGTACCTGCAAAGGATCCGATGAGTGTGCGCGCGCGTTGCTGTGTATGTATGTCTGCATATGTGACTCGGAGCGTGCTTTCGTGTGTTTCTCTGCATGTGGTGTATACACGTGTGCCTCCTTGCGCGTCTGCACTTGGGGTTTGTGAGTGTGGGTCTCTGATGGTGTGCCTGTGCGTATGTGCGGTTGTGTGTTTGAGTGTGTGTATGGCTTTGTGCGTGTGTATATGTGCGTGTGGCTGTGTGTGCACGAATCCTTCTTTTAATTAAATTAAAATAAAACTTACCTTCTCCAGGCCCCCTCAGCTCATGGTCGGGTCCCGATTTGTGTTTTTCTGCTGCTTTCCTCAACAGGAAGCAGCCACCCACAGGCAGCCTCCCTCCGATCCGCCAATCACAACGCTGCAATGGCAGCGTTGTGATTAGTGCGGTGCAGGCGCACAGCGCCCCAGCCGGGGCCTAATGGGAGGCCCTTTTCTCTATGTAGGCTGCATGCAGCCTACATAGAGAAAAGGGAGAGTGTGCATGACTGCTTTGGTCGGCCCCAGGCCGACCAAAGCAGTCAGGGCCCACAACAGTGGGCAAGCCACTCCCCCCCTGCCCTCGAGCAGGACCGCCCACCCGCCCGCCCACCCACAACCAGGCACTTCTACTTTCTCGCAGTGCGGGAAGCAGAAACATAAAATGGTAGTTTTACCATTTTATGTTTCTGCTTCTCGCACTGCGAGAAAGCAGTGGCAACGCCCCCACGCCCCTATGGAGGAGCCGCCACTGTATATCTTATATATATATATATATATATATACACATATATATACACACACACACATATATATATATATTCACTGGAAAAAACATAGGTTTCAGGGGCATATAGTTAGAAATTAGCATTTAAAAAACCTTAGAAATTCACTGAAAAAACCATAGGTTTCAGGGACGTTGTAGTTAGAAATTATCATTTAAAAAACCTTTGAAATTCACTGAAAAAAACAGGTTTCAGGGACGTTATAGTTAGAAATTAGCATTTAAAAAACCATAGAAATTCACTGAGAAAACCACAGGTTTCAGGGACGTTATAGTTAGTTGGACAATTCACTCGTACAAAACCAGAGAAATTCGGCCGTTATAGTTAATTGAGCTAAGTATAACTCGCGGCCCCGCAATGCCCTGCTGATGACATCACATATTACATCACTCATGACATGGTCAGTGACATCACTGATGACCTCACTGATGACATCTCAAATGGCATCACTGATGACATCACTGATGACATCATCCAGTGACTGTGTGTTTCTGTAAAGTTTAAATATGTTTTATATATATATAGGCCAAGGTGTATTGAAGAATGAGTGGGTGTATGACTGTCTGAATGGATGATATAGTAGGTGTGTGACTGACAGTATAAGTGAGTGATTAAACGGGTCTTATTGAATGCATGGGTTAGTGACTAAACTGTGTGAATGTCTGTATCAGTCTGTCTGTTGGTGTGTAAGGGGTTGCATGTGTTGGTGAGTAGCTACATGAGTGTCTTATATGGGTTATTGATTGCTTGTCTGAGTATCTGTATGGGTGCCTGAGTGTCTGTGTGGGTGGGTGGGGTGTGTGTGACTCACTGCATGGATGTGTGAGTGGGTGATTCACTGGGTGTATGGGTTCAAGAGTGCGTCTGTGAGGGGCTGTGTGGGTAGGTGAGTGTGTGTATGGCTGTGTTGGTGAGTGAATGGATGTCTCAGTGGTACATGTGAGTAACTACATATGTGAAAGGCAGTATATGTGAGTGTTGGAGTATATAAATGACTATATGTGAAAGTGAGTGATTGTGAGAGTGGCTGTGTGGATGAGTGTGTGCTTGTGTCAGTGATTGTATAAGAGAGTAAGTATGTGTTAGTATCTGTGTGAATAAGTGAGGTGGTGTGTATAACTGTATAGGTGAGTAAATGGGAGTGTGATTGATTCTTTGCATGACTAACTAGCTGTGTATGTAACTCTATGGGTGAGTGGCGGTGTGCGAGTGCCTGTATAGGTGTATGAGTGCATATGATAGTGGCTGTATTAATGAGTGACTGCATGTATGAGTGACTGTATGGGTGAGTGAGTGGATGTGTGTGTAGACCTAGGAATCAGTGAGTGAGTATGTAGTAACTGGTATTGGTGTGTCTATGGTTTCGAGAATGGCAGTCTGTATTTTAGAGTGGGTGTACCAAAGGTTATATTAGGCTGTGAGGAGGTGCATCAGAGGATCACGTGGATGATGTCATTTGAGATGTCATCAGTGATGCCATCAGTGATGTCACTGACCATGTCATGAGTGATGTAATATGTGATGTCATCAGCAGTG
This sequence comes from Calotriton arnoldi, assembly GCA_963921515.1. Lineage (NCBI taxonomy): Eukaryota > Metazoa > Chordata > Amphibia > Caudata > Salamandridae > Calotriton > Calotriton arnoldi. Next base: position 417,970 of record CAWUFW010000115.1, read on the forward strand.
CATTGCGGGGCACGAGTTATACTTAGCTCAACTAACTATAACGGTCGAATTTCTCTGGTTTTGTACGAGTGAATCGTGAAATTAACTATAACGTCCCTGAAACCTTTGGTTTTTCCAGTGAATTTCAAAGGTTTTTAAATGATAATTTCTAACTATAACGTCCCTGAAACCTATGGTTTTTTTCAGTGAATTTCTAAGGTTTTTTAAATGCTAATTTCTAACTATAACGTCCCTGAAACCTATGGTTTTTTCAGTGAATTTCAAAGGTTTTTTAAATGCTAATTTCTAACTATAACGTCCCTGAAACCTATGGTTTTTTCAGTGAATTTCAAAGGTTTTTTAAATGCTAATTTCTAACTACGTCTACAGAGGTAGGACATGTGCAGAAAGAGGAAGAAAGGCGCAGAAAGAAGTAAGAGAAATGCAGACAGAGGCAACAGAAGTCCAGAAAGACGAAGAAAAGTGCAGAAAGAAGCAAGAGATATGCAGAAAGAACCAACAGAGGTCCAGAAAGAGGCCTTTTGCAAAGTCATCCTGTGTCCCCAACTTTTTGCTGACTGGTACTGGTGGTAACTGACTGACTAACCAGGCCCGGAGCCAGTGCTATGCTAAAAGACACTTAGAATACAGTGAAAACACCTACATACACTAGGGTACACTGTGGGTTGGGGTACCCCTGTCATTGGCATGACCTCCCCTGTAAGGCCCTAGTACATAATAGGGCAGGGGGATTAAAACTACCTCTAACTCAGAGGTGCAGAAAGAGGCAAGTGAAGTGCAGAAAGAAGCAACAGAGGTGCCGAAAGAGGCAAGTGAAGTGCAGGAAGAGGCAAGAGAGGTGCACAAAGAGGCAGGAGGGGTGCAGAAAGAGGCAGGAGGGGTGCAGAAAGAAGGAAGAGAAGTGCAGAAAGAGGCAAGAGAATTGCTGAAAGAAGCAACAGAGCTGTAGAAAGAAGCAAGAGAAGTGCAGAAGGATGCAAGTGAGGTGCAGCAAGAATCTAGAGCAGCGCAGAAAGAACCAACAGAGGTGTAAAAAGAGGCAAGGGGGGTGCAGGAAAAGGTAGGAGAGGTGCACAAAGAGGCAAGAGAGGTACAGAAAGAGGCAGGAGGGGTGCAGAAAGAAGGAAGAGAAGTGCAGAAAGAGGCAAGAAAATTGCTGAAAGAAGCAACAGAGGTGTAGAAAGAAGCAAGAGAAGTGCAGAAAGAGGCAAGTGAGGTGCAGAAAAAAGCAAGAGCAGTACAGAAAGAACCAACAGAGGTGCTGAAAGAGGCGTGAACGTTGCAGAAAGAGCAAGAGAAGTGCGGAAAGAGGCAACAGAGGTACAGAAAGAGGCAAGAGAGGTGCAGAAACAGGCAAAAAAGGTGCAGAAAAAAGCAACAGAGGTGCAAAAAGAGGCAAGAGAGGTGCATAAAGAGATAAGAGAGGTGCATAAAGAGATAAGAGGGGTGCAGAAAGAGGCAAGAGATCTGCAGAAAAAAGCAACAGAGGTGCAGAAAGAGGCAAGTGAGGTGCAGAAAGAGGCAAAAGATCTGCAGAAAAAAGCAACAGAGGTGCTGAAAGAGGCAAGTGAGGTGCAGAAAGAAGCAAGAGAGGTGCAGAAAGAGGCAAACAGAGGTGCAGAAAGAGGAAAGAGGGGTGCAGAAAGAGGCGTGAACGGTGCAGAAAGAGCAAGAGAAGTGCAGAAAGAGGCAGAGGTACAGAAAGAGGCAAGAGAGGTGCAGAAACAGGCAAGAGATCTGCAGAAAAAAGCAACAGAGGTGCTGAAAGAGGCAAGTGAGGTGCAGAAAGAAGCAAGAGGGGTGCAGAAAGAGGCAATAGAAGTGCAGAAAGAGAGAAGTGCAGAAAGAAGCAAAGGAGGTGCTCAAAGAGGCAAATGAGGTGCAGAAAAAAGCAAGATCAGTGCAGAAAGAACCAACAGAGGTGCTGAAAGAGGCGTGAAGGGTGCAGAAAGAGCAAGAGAAGTGCAGAAAGAGGCAACAGAGGTACAGAAAGAGGCAAGAGAGGTGGAGAAACAGACAGGAAATGTGCAGAAACAGGGAACAGGGGTGCAGAAAGAGGCAAGAGAATTGGTGAAAGAAGCAACAGAGGTGTAGAAAGAAGCAAGAGAAGTGCAGAAAGAGGCAAGTGAGGTGCAGAAAGAAGCAAGAGCAGTGCAGAAAGAACCAACAGAGGTGCTGAAAGAGGCACGAAGGGTACAGAAAGAGGCAAGAGAAGTGTATAAAGAAGCAACAGAGGTACAGAAAGAGACAAGAGTGGTGCAGAAAGAGGGAAGAGAGGTGTAGGAAGAGGCAAGAGAGTTGCACAAAGAGGGAAGAGGGGTGCAGAAAGAGGCAGGAGGGGTGCAGAAAGAAGCAACAGAGGTGACGAAAGAGGCAAGAGAGGTTCAGAAAGAAGCATGTAAAGTGCAGAAAGAGGAAACAGAGGTGCAGAAAGACGCAAGAGAGGTGCAGAAACAAGCAAGAGAAGTGCAGAAAGAGGCAAGAGAACTGCTGAAAGCAGCAACAGAGGTTTAGAAAGAACCAAGAGCAGTGCAGAAAGAACCAACTGAGGTGCAAAAAGAGGCAAGAGGGTGCAGAAAGAGGTAGGAGAGGTGCACAATGAGGCAAGAGAGATACAGAAAGAGGCAGTAGGGGTGCAGAAAGAAGGAAGAGAAGTGCAGAAAGAGGCAGGAGAATTGCTGAAAGAAGCAACGGAGGTGTAGAAAGAAGCAAGAGAAGTGCAGAAAGGGGCAAGTAAGGTGCAGAAAGAAGCAAGAGCAGTGCAGAAAGAACCAACAGAGGTGCAAAAAGAGGCAAGAGGGGTGCAGAAAAAGGTAGGAGGGGTGCACAACGAGGCAAGAGAGGTACAGAGAGGCAGGAGGGGTGCAGAAAGAAGGAAGAGAAGTGCAGAATGAGGCAACAGAGGTGCTGACAGAGGCATGAAGGGTTCAGAAAGGGGCAAGAGAAGTGCAGAAAGAAGCAACAGAGGTACAAAAAGAGGCAAGAGTGGTGCAGAAAGAGGGAAGAGAGGTGTAGAAAGAGGCAAGAGAGTTGCACAAAGAGGGAAGATGGGTGCAGAAACAGGCAAGAGGGATGCAGAAACAGGCAAGAGAAGTGCATAAAGAGGCAAGAAATTGCTGAAAGAAGCAACAGAGGTGTAGAAAGAAGCTAGAAAAAAGCATAAAGAGGCAAGTGAGATGCAGAAACAGGCAAAAGAGGTACATAAAGAGACAACAGGGGTGCAGAAAAAGCAAGACAGGTGCAGAAAGAAGCATGGAAAGTGCAGAATGAAGCAACAGGGGTGCAGAAAGAGGCAAGAGACGTGCAGAAAGAAGCAAGTGAGGTGCAGAAAGAGGCAAGAGAGGTGCAGAAAGAGGCAAGAGAGGTGCAGGAACAGGCAAGAGAAGTGCAGAAAGAGGCAAGAGAATTGCTGAAAGCAACAGAGGTGTAGAAAGAAGCAAGAAAAGTGCAGAAAGAGGCAAGTGAGATGCAGAAACAGGCAAGAAAGGTACAGAAAGAGGGAACAGAGGTGCAGACAGAGGCAAGACAGGTGCAGAAACAGGTAAAAGGGGTGCAGAAAGAGGCAAGAGGGGTGCAGAAATTTGCAAGAGAGGTGCAGAAAGAAGCAAGAGCAGTGCAAAAGAACCAGCAGAGGTGCAAAAAGAGGCAAGTGAGGTGCAGAAGGAGGCAAGAGAACTGCAGAAAGAGGCAAGAGAACTGCAGAAAGAGGCAAGAGAGTTGCAGAAAGAGGCAAGAGAGTTGCAGAAACAGGCAAATGAGGTGCAGAAAGAGGGAAGAGGGGTGCAGAAAAAGGCAAGAGAGATGCAGAAATTTGGAACAGAGGTGCAGGAAGAAGCCAGAGCAGTGCAGAAAGAACCAACAAAGGTGCAGAAAGAGGCAAGAGGGGTACAGAAAGAGGCAAGTGAAGTGCAGAATGAAGCAAAAGAGGTGCAGAAAGAACCAACAGAGGTGGAAAAAGAGGCAAGAGGGATGCAGAAAGGGGTAGGAGAGGTGCACAAAGAAGCAAGAGGGATACAGAAAGAGGCAGGAGGGGTGCAGAAAGAGGAACAGAACTGTAGAAAGAAGCAACAGAGGTGCAGAAAGAGGCAAGTGAGGTGCAGAAAGAGGCAAGTGAGGTGCAGAAAGCAAGATAAGTGCAGAAAGAAGCAACAGAAGTGCAGAAAGAGGGAAGGGGGTGGAGAGAGAGGCAAGAGGGGTACAGAGAGAGGCAAGAGGGGTGCAGATAGAAGCAAGACAGGTGCAGAAAGAAACAAAAGAAGTGCAGAAAGAAGGAACAGAGATGCAGAAAGACGTAAGAGGGGTACAGAAAAAGGCAAGAGATGTGCAGAAACAGGGAAGAATGGTGCAGAAAGAGGCAAGAGGGGTACAGAAAGAAGCAAATGCAGTGCAGAAAGAGGCAACAGACGTGCAGAAAGAGGGAAGAGAGGTGCAGAAAGTAGAAGAGATTTGCAGAGAGGCAAGAGAAGTGCAGAAAAAGAAAGAAATGTACAGAAAGAAGCAACAGAAATACAGAAAGAGGCAAGAGAGCCGCAGAAGTAAACAAGGGTGACTTGCACAACATTAGTACCAATTTAACACCCACATTTAGCAATAAGTAACAGGTGACCATTCTAGGTTTGCAAAGGGCCTTCCACCACTCTAACACTTGTCGCTGCATTTTTGGCAACGTTTGAGCCGTTTGAGCTAAAACAAGGCTTTTTTTGTTCAAATCTACAGATTAGGGAGCAGATGATGAATTATGTGGCTAATGCAGAAAATGTATAATTGTGCGAAAGTCTTTGCAGCCAAACAGTCGCATAATTCCAGTGGCCTTGCTCATACCTCTGACTAGGTCTACAAGTGCTCCTCAGTGATTCCTTCTTTTTCTGTCTCACTGAGTTCATAGCTGAGCTTCTATGGAAACGAGGAAGACTAAACCTGAGGTTACCACTCCACAACACAGACTACCATACCACATGATTACTCTCCATAACACATAATCCCACTTTACATAATTCCTATACACTAAATACCACACCGTTTCTATCCACATAATTTCACTGCACAACATACCACATAATTCCACTACACACAATGTACATCCACTCCACTCCAAAAAACATTAGCAAATGCGAAACCTATTACATTACAAACACTTCTTTAACTAGTAGTCGCGTTTGCAGAGTGGTGGAGAAAGGGTGCTGGGCCTCCGACCAGTGCTCAGGAATGCCGCTGCATAGGACTTACAGGAGGTACTAGGAGGGCTTCTTGGCCCCCAAAGTCCCTCAGGAGTAAATTGGACTTCATCCCCCATCCCGTAGTCTGCCAGGAGGCGCATTTGCAGAGTGGTGGAGAAAGGGGGCCATGGCCTCCGAAGACGTCTTAGCAATCCCACTGTGTGGGACTTACTGGAGGTAACAAGAGGGTAGTTGGCCCCCAAGGACATCCTTGGGGACCAACTACCCCTCCTATTACCTCCAGTAAGTCCCACACAGCAGGATTGCTAAGTTCTCATAGCAGGCCACGCCCCCTTTGCCCACCACTGTGCAAACGCGCTCCCTGGTGAGCTCTTGGATGGGGATTGTAGTCCCCTTCGCTGCTGGAGGTCCTTTAGGGGCCAACTAGCCTACCTCTTACCTCCAGTAAGCCCCACACAGCGGGATTGCTGAGAGGTGGACACAGGCCACGCCCCCTTTCTCCACCACTCTGCAAACGCGCCTCCTGGTGCACTCTTCGTTGGGGGATGAAGTCCCCTTTCCTCCTGAGGGTCCCTGGGGGCCAACTAGCCCTCCTATTACCTCCAGTAAGCCCCATACAGCTAGATTGCTGAGTGCTCAAAGGCCACGCCCACTTTTTACACAACTCTGCAAACGCGACTCCTGGCGCACTGCTGCTCGGGGAATGAAGTCCACTTTAGTCCTGAGGTCCTCAGTACACAAGAGGACCTCATCGCCCCCCCAGCAATGCGCAATGAGGCGCGTTTGCAGAGTGGTGTAAAAAGGGGCGTGGCCTCAGACCACCTCTCAGCAATCCCACTGTGTGGGGCTTACTGGAGGTACCTGGTGGGCTAGTTGGCCCCCAGGGACTCTCAGGAATGAAGGGGACTTAATCCCTAACTTAGAACGCGCCAGGGGGTGCATTTGCAGAGTCATGCAGGGAGGGGACAGGGCCTCCGGCGAGTTGCCGGTTTCTTTTTTATTTTATGGGAGGGGGGCTGCGTGGCCCCCCTTCCCTGGGCCACTTCTGGCCCCAGGAACCCCATCCTCCGGGGCCTGGCCAGCCTTTACTTTTTTGTAAAAACTTTCTGGAGGCCAATTTTGGCCCCGGGGAGCCCATCCCCAGGGGCCTGGCCAGCCTTGTTGTTTTTTTGCGGTTTTTTGGAGGGGGGCCACGTGGCCCCCCTCCAGAGGCCAATTATGGCTCCGGGGACTCCATCCCCCGAGGCTGTGCCTCGATCTTTTTTTTTTTTTAAAGTATTATTTATTTTATTTTTAATTAGGGAGGGGGGCCGCGTGGCCCCCCCTTCCCTTGGCCACTTCTGGCCCCGGGGACCCCAACCCCTGGGGCCTGGCTTCATGTTGGGGACCGTGGGGGGAGCCCCAATGCCCCCACAGGCGCTGCCGGCTCCCCGCCTCCTGCGGGAGCCGGCATTGCTTTTAGGCAAGGGGAGCTGCTAACATGTAGCTCCCCTTGCCCAAAAGCAAATCTGCTTTGCTTCTTGGAAGCGAGAGCAGGTTTCCTGCTCTCGCTTCCAAAAAGCAAAGCAGTGTTTGCTATGGCAGGGCGGGAGCCGTGATCCCGCCCTGCCATAGCAAATGACAATGTCCCGGGGGTGGGCACCCCGGGACATTGCAGGAGCCGGCCCTGGGGGGTAGCGGTCCCCAGGGCCATCGAGGGCTCCAGGAAGCGGGCCGCGCGGCACCCCTCCCAACATTTAACATAGCCCAGGGGAGGTGGTGGTCCCCTGGGGCGGGGGTTCGTAACGGACCCCCATATTAACATAATTTATGCCCCGGGGAGGTGGTGGTCCCCGGAGCAGTGTGGGGACGGGCAGAAGACCCTCCCCACACTTCTCTAATTAAATTGGAGCCCCGGGGAGGTGGCAATCCCCGGGGCTTGGGGGGGCGCACGAGGCCCCCCCACCCCTATTAAAACAAAGCCCCGGGGAGGTGGCGGTTCCCGGGGCTGCGGGGGGCCCCCACACCATAATTTTAAATTGCCTCGGGACCTGGCCCACCTGGGGGCTTAAAACAAACAAAGCGCGGGAGTCCGCGCTTCGTTTTTTTTTTATTTTTTCGTCCGGATTCGCAAACAATTCGGCTGATTTTTTTTTTTTTTTAAATGCTTTTTTGGGCCCTGGGGGTTCTTGTGGGACCCCCTGAGCAGGCCTAGGGTGTCAGGGTGTTTCTACCCTACCCCCTTTTCTTTTTTTTTTACTGTTTTCTTGTGACTCGGTTACCGAGTCACAAGATGGCTGCCAACACTTCCTGGTTTGGAGTGTTGGCAGCCAATCAGAATTAAGCTCGTGCTCGGGAGGGTTCGCGAATCCTCCTCGGTGCTCAGATATATACATTTTTGTTTTTTTAATTTCTCAGCAACTACTGAACGGATTTACACCATTTAAAAAAAAGGTCGCTTTCTGGACTGAGAGCTACCTTTTAGCCAAATTTGGTGAAATTCCGTTCAGCAGTTCGGTCTGTAGCCATGTTTAAAGTTCCTATGGAAATTAACATGGGAAAAATGCATTTTGGGACCCCCCCATTTTCTCGGCCCCCGCTTGACGAATCACCCCGAAACTTTAAAGACAGGAGCTGACCTGAGTGAACCATTAGTTTTGAAAATTTCACGAAGATTCGTCAAACGGCGCCAAAGATATTGGCAAAAGAAAAAATGCTTTTTGAATAGAAACAAGGTCCTTATTATAACTACCTACTGGCGACCGCCAGTAGGTAATTAATGCACTTTATGTTTAAATAAATTTGAAGTTTGGCACCAGCGAAGTGAGAGTCCGTGTCCTCGTTTGTGCGCGACAGCACTTGGATTGCTTTGTTCGATATATATATATATATATATATATATAGCCTGAACTCCGTTGTCAGGCTGGATTACTCCCACATACGGACACCGACCACCAGATGAGTGCTCAATATTCTTTCTTTATTGCGATGCCACCATTACGCGTTTCGGCTTGAGTTGAGCCTTGATCACATTACATGACGCCACGGTTTCTTTTTTTGCTTTTTAAAGTGACAAGTGCTACGTGCATAACTCAGTGCAGTCATAGACATAGAAAATCTCAAATTTACAGCTCAAACAATACATGTGGAGTTCTATTTGGCATATGTAAACATTATGGATGGATATTGCACATGAACATTTATGGACAAATATTTCAAATAAATATTATTGCATAAATATTTTTAAAATGGAATTGTTAAAACCTTAAAATGGTTCGCTATTTCATAAAGGGAAATCATTACATAGGTGACGATATCCTTACATTATAGTATAAGTGTCTACCTGTAAAATACATTTTGGTCACATAATTCAGTTCCATCTTCATAAAGTGCCACTGTGCTGCACTGCTGTTTTGCTGTTATTAAGACTATGGGGCCGATTCCGATCTCGGCCGGTAGTGCTCCGAATAGGATTCGGATTTACCGGATCCGATTCGGAGCCCTGTTTCCCGACCGAATCGTACGCGGGTCCGGCCGAGCGAGTACGATGCGAGCGCACGCGAAATCGCCGACCGACTCGTTCACGGGTCCGAACCGCACTGACCGACTCGCTCGGACTCGACTCGCACCGCGCTATGGAGACGTTTCCCGGCCGGGTAAGTACGATGCGCGCCGCGAGCAGTCCGACCGACTCGCGCCGGCCGGCTCGAAAGAGCTGTCGGAGCCGGACTTTGGGGGTCCGCGTCGGACCCCCCTGTACGCGTAGGCGCGCGAGTCGCACACAGGGGGGGGAACCATGGGTCCCCCCTACCTGTGCATGTACGCCGCAATGCGCATGGACGCGTACCCGCTGTAGGAGGCGCCTTTGTTCGCCTCGCACCCATTGAGTCAATGGGAGCCCGCGTACGCGTTGTACGACCGGCTCCCATTGACTTCAATGGGAGGCCGACCGAATCGAGTCCGATAGCATGCGAATGCATCGTACTCGTCCGGTCGGACTGCTAGGGTCCGATTCGGTCGGAATTCTCTCCGGGTCCGGCTCGGTCGGAGAGATTTCCGGCCGGAATCGGAATCAGCCCCTATGTATCCAATGACCGTCTTAAGGTGCTAGTGTGTTTAAAATTGGTGTTAAAGTGACTGGTGCCTCTACTTTGTAGATAAAAACTTTCACATCACGTTGCGACTACCATACCCACAATGGTGACTACATTATAACCACTGTGGTGAGTGTTTGAATAATAATGCACCTTTCTAATAATTATATTGTTTGTTCTTTCGAGTCTGCCAAATTCTGGGTTTGAATACCTATTGATCCCTTTATACTGTGCATTTCTTTGTTTATTGTCATTTTTAATGTTCTGACGTGCAGTGTCCTTTCACTTCCTTTACTCTCTCACTTGAAGGTAAAAATAACTGATGATGGCTCATGAGTATAAGAAGATTGTGTATTCATCATTCCACCTTAAATTTCAGATATTAAATATCAATATTAAATATAGAATATTAAAATTAAAAAAATCTAAAATCTAAAGGCAAGTGTATAGATCCTCTGTTGTGTTGAGTCCCCCTGGGTGTTTGGAGTCCATTTCTATGATGTATCGGGTCTCTAACCTTCGTAATTTTGTCTCTCTATTCCCACCTCTTCTACTGGGTGGTACTGCATCTATGAGGTAGTATTTTAGGTCTTGACTGTTGGACTTGTGATACTCCCTGAAATGTCGCGCCACCGGGTATGTGGTGTCCTGATTTACTATAGCTCGCATGTGCTGAAGTACTCTTTTATGTGCTTGAAGTTTAGTACTTCCTATGTATTGTAAACCACATGGGCATAGTAATACATAAATCACATGGTCTGTCTTACAGGTTAAAAGTTTGGTGATTTTATGTCCCTTTGTACTGAACGGGGTCTGGTATGTCGTTCTATTGAGACCCTGCTGGCAAGCTTTGCATGTTTTGCACTTAAAGAAGCCTTTATGTGTCTTGAGCCAGCTACTTCCCTCTATCACTTCGGGGCTAGTTTTCACTAACTTGTCTCTCATGGAGGGTCCTCTGCTATGTGTGATTGACACTTTTTGCGGTAGCAATGGTCCTATTACTGGATCACTCAACACTAATGGCCAGTTGTGTTTATTTATTGCCCGCACATCTCTTTCCTGTTTGCTGAATCCCATAATTATCCTGAATTCCTTAGCTTCTGTTTTCTTTCTATTTTCTTGTTGATCTGGATAACCTGTGTCAATCTCACGTTTGTCCCTAAGTAACTCAGTCCTGTCTTGTGTCATGGACTTAGCAATTGCCCTGTCGATTACTTTGTGGGAATAACCTCTTTCTAAAAATCTAGCTTTACTCTCTTTTTGGGCACTTTTGAGGGCCTCAGTGTTGCTGCTCACTCTTCTCAATCTCAGCACCTCCCCATAGGGGATGATGTTTACCAGATGCCTGGGGTGGGCACTGCTGGCGTGTAAGGTTGAATTTCCGGCTGTTTCTTTGAGATAGATTCTTATCTCTACTCTGTCATTTTTAATATACAACTGGGTGTCTAATAAATTGACTGAAGTGTCACTAATGGTGGCTGTAAAGTGCAGGTTAATTTGGTTGGTATTAATCGCTGCTACAAATTCAATTGCTCTTTGATGTGTGCCCTTCCAAACTATAAAGAGATCGTCGATAAAGTGGAGCCATAGCCTAATATTGTCCTGCATATAACGGCCGTGTTTTGTTGCAAGTACCAGCTCCTCCCACCAGCCCATGTGTAGACACGCGTAGCTGGGGGAGAAGCTGGCTCCCATGGCTACCCCTCTAGTTTGTTGATAGAGCATATTATTGAACATAAAACCATTATTGTTGAGACAAAAGTTCACCATCTCAATCAACATCTTACTATGTTGCATTAGTTGTTCCGGTCTCTTAGATAAATAATGTTCCAATGCCACCACACCATCACTGTGTCTTATACTCGTGTATAATGATGTTACGTCGAGGGCTATCAGCAGGTAATCGCTATGCCATTCAAAATTGTTCAGTTTGTTCAAGAAATCACTCGTATCTCTTACATATGATGGTAAGGATTGAACATATCCTTGTAAGAAATAATCCACATATTGTTATGTATATTCAAGCAAACCATCTCTGGCTGAGATGATCGGTCTCCCCGGTGGTGTATTTGGGTCTTTGTGTAGCTTCGGTATGAAGTAAATAGAAGGAATTATTGGGTTTTCTTTCTTGAGAAATTTGTATTCCTGCATGCTAATTAATCCCTGTGTTTTCCAGGATAATAATTTGATATAAAAGTCGTTATACATGGCTTTTAAATTTGATCCATTGCTTTTAATATAGCATGTCCTGTCATTCAACTGGGATAATGCCTCTTTAGTGTATTCCTCTTTGAACCAGATCACAATGTTTCCTCCTTTGTCGGAGTTTCTGATGACTATCCGATTGTCGTCATATAGCTTCTTCATCAGTTCGTTGCATTGGTGATTGCGTCCGTTATATTTCAGTTTGGTATTTTGTACTTTTCGATTAAGTTGTTTTATTTGCGCTGTGACTTGCTCCTTGAAGATATCTATGGAGTCCCTTGGAGTGATGGGGTTGAATGTAGATTTTACCTTGAATGGGGTAAGTTGATTTGTATTCTCCCTTGTCAATTTTGATGATGTCACATTTGAGATCATGTCTACACAATCATTGGATGCGGTATCTTGTGTACTTGATAAGCACCCTTCCCTCCATAGTTCCTGCATGTCCTTTAGAAAAGGCATATCTGACATAGATAGATCTGTTGTTATTGGTTGTGTGTCATTTTCCTCAGCCCTTGTTATTTTTTGATCTTTATTGAGCAATGCATGATATTTTTTAAGTTTTAATTTCCTGACAACGGTAAATGTCCATCCTAGTTGTCACGTAGTCGAAATTGCTCTCAGGGCAATATGATAAGCCCAGACTGAGAAGTTGTTCCTCAGCTTTTGTTAGGTCTATGTTGGCTAGATCGATGATGGTCTTGCTAGATCTTATGGGGTCCTTTATTTCTGCTTCCATCTTCCCATTGTTTGTTTTTTCCGTTTGATGGCGTTGCCGGTTTGCTTTCCTCCTCTGCCTGCGTTTATGGTTTCTGTTTTTTTCTGTTCTTGTTCTCTGATTTTCTTGGTCAGAGGGTTTGCCTCGATCTTGAGATAAAAAATTCAATTCTTCCGCAAGAGAGGGTTTCTGCAGTACTAAACTATCCCTAGGATTTCTTAGTTCTGAGTCCGACCCACTGTCCACTGCTGAACTCAGATCTGAGTTGGATGTATGTGTTCCACGTTCTCTGTTTGTTGATGTGCTTGCCATTTGCTCATCACTTTTGTTGAATTTAGATGTTTTGAGTGAGTCATATTTTCTAGAGAACGTGAATATCTGTCCTAGTTCGTAGTCTGTTTTATCTCTTTGGAACTTATACGTTTTTCTTTCTTTGATTTTATCTTTCTTTTTTTAATTTGATTATCATCTCTTTGCGCAATTTGATTGTCTCCTCTGTTTGCCCAATACCATCAATTTCCTCATTGTGTTTGTCAATCTGCTCCAATAGTGCTGCTCGATCTGTATCTGCATATTTAATTAATATTTGCACCAGCTTTTTGGAGGAGTCCAAATTACATTCAGCCCACTCCATCATATTAGGGTTGGGATTTTCGTAACTCGGTGCTATAAGTATTCTAAGTCCTCTAGGTATCCTCCCCACATCGATGTATCTTTGCAGAGACCTTGACTCCCACCATTTACTTTGTTCTTGCCTCATCAGTTTTTCTAGAGTCTTACATTTATCTTTTAGTGTGCTAGATTCACTGCTTGTAATGTTACTCTTTACTTCCCTCATTGGGGTCGTAGATGGCAGATCGCTGAATATTTCCATCGCTGCCGCTTCGCGGTCCCGTAACATGTTGGCCGACATCGCGGTAATCTGAATGAACGTGAAAAGAGTACAGCCAGACAATGCGGTTGCTCCGTTCGCGTATCGCACACCTCTCCTCCCCAGTTTACGCTTGACCCTACCTGACTCGCAGCCGGTGCCGTCAGTGTCCTCTGACTCGGCTTCACTGACCGTGGTTAGGATTTACAGCTTTCTCTGGTGCCGGGGGGTCAGACGAGCCGTATCCTTCCGGATCCCTTTCAGTTTCCGTGGCACACCTCGGAAAATTTGGCTTCACTTGTTGCGTCGACCTGATGGAGAGGGGGTCATGTACAGCCGGGTGAAACCAGCCCGGCTTACATGTCCTGAACTCCGTTGTCAGTCTGGATTACTCCCACATACGGACACGGACCACCAGATGAGTGCTCAATATTCTTTCTTTATTGCGATGCCGCCATTAGGCGTTTTGGCTCGAGTTGAGCCTTGATCACATGACATGACGCCACGGTTTCTTTTTTTGCTTTTTAAAGTGACAAGTGCTACGTGCAACGTGTATAACTCAGTGCAGTCATAGAGATAGAAGATCTAAAATTTACAGCTCAAACAATACATGTGGAGTTCTATTTGGCATATGTAAACATTATGGATGGATATTGCACATAAACATTTATGGACAAATATTTCAAATAAATATTATTGCATAAATATTTTTAAAATGGAATTGTTAAAACCTTAAAATGGGTCGCAATTTCATAAAGGGAAATCATTACATAGGTGACGATATCCTTACATTATAGTATATGTGTCTACCTGTAAAATACATTTTGGTCACAAAATTCAGTTCCATCTTCATAAAGTGCCACTGTGCTGCACTGCTGTTTTGCTGTTATTAAGACTAAGGGCCCGATTCTGATGCGGGTTGGAAAAGCTTCCCGACCGAGGGCCTGATTCTGATGCGGTTAGGAAGGCCTCCTAACGGCATTTGCTCCTTCCAAATTGGATCGGGAACGTGTCTTCCCGACCGAGGGCCCAATTCTGATGCGGTTAGGAACAAATGTTCCTATTGAAGTCAATGGGAGTTCAACCAAATCGTATCTGGAAGCATCCGGATGCATCCTACTCCGCCGGTCGGACTTTCCCGATCCGAGTGGGTCGGACACCATTTCCCAACCGATTCGGTCGGGAAGCTTTTCCAACCCGCATCAGAATCGGCCCCTATGTATCCAATGACCGTCTTAAGGTGCTAGTGTGTTTAAAATTGGTGTTAAAGTGACTGGTGCCTCTACTTTGTAGATAAAAACATTCACATCCCGTTGCTACTACCATACCCACAATGGTGACTACATTATAACCACTGTGGTGAGTGTTTGAATAATAATGCACCTTTTTAATAATGATATTGTTTGTTCTTTCGATTGGCACACCATAGTGCAAATCAAAATGGACGGTCTACGCGTTTCAGCTACCCATCCTTCTACTGGACCAGAGTCCCTTGGTATATATACAATAAATAAAAAAACATAACTTATGAACAGGAAACAAATAAAAAAACATACCAATTACACATAAAATTACATTTTACTAAAAATATATTACATATTATAAACATTACTAAATAAAAATAATATAATGTAAAATACACCGAAACATCATAATAATATAAATGTAAACAATATACACAAAACTATAAAATTGTAGAAATAATACATATACTATTCCCACTTCTATCTGTGCAACAGGGAAAAGCGTTGGACTCAGGAGGAGTAAAATAGACTATTCCCAGTCCAATCTGTGCAACAGTAGAGAAAGCGTTGTACTCAGGAGGGGTACAATTTATTATTCTCGCTCCAGTCTGTGCAACAGTAGCAAAAGCGCTGGACTCAGGAGGGTTACAAATTACTATTCCCACTCCAGTCTGTGCAACAGTAGGGAAAGCATGGGGACTCAGGAGGGGTGCAAATTACTATTCCTACTCCAGTCAGTGCAACAGTAGGGAAAGTGTTGGATTACGGAGGGGTAAAATTTCCTATTCCCACTCCAGTCGCTGCAACAGTGGGGAAAGGGTTGGACTCGGGGGGGGGGGGGGGTAACAATTTACTATTCCCACTCCAGTCTGTGCAACAGTAGAGAACGCGTTAGACTCAGAAGGGGTAAAAATTATTATTGCAACGGTAGGGAAAGCGTTGGACTCAGGAGGGTTTAAATGTACTATCCCCACTCCAGTCAGTGCAACAGTAGGGAAACAGTTGGACTGCGGGGGTAAAATTTACTATTCCTACTCCAGTCTTTGCTACAGTAGAGAGAGAGTAGTTTACTTCAAACAAATAAAATATTTTAACTATATTAAATATCAAGAAATATAAATATTTAAATAGAAAAATATATTTATAAATTTAAAAATTACCTATTACAATGTTTAATATATATTTCAAAATAAAACAAATAATATTAATATAATTAAAATACCACACTATATTCCCACAATCATCTCAACCAACAAATATGTTATTTACAATTAAAACGCATAACACAATTAACACATAACATAATAAAAGGCACCATTTTTAATGAATGACTATTTTTACATTTATTATTAAATAATTTCCTACCCTATACCTCTACAAACTAAACAACACACACCTGAACTATATGTTAAAAATTATAATTACACATTTTACGTAATTATCAATGGAACAATAAAAAGGTAATTAGCTAATAATAAAATAATTACATTTAATTAACTTCCCACCCTTTACCCCTACAAACCCAACAACCCGCACATGATATTCAACTTAAAAAATATCTTAATTACACAATTTACATTATCAATTATCAATTAAATATTAATAATTTACATTAATTAATAATAATTATAAATAGGGCTCCCTATTTTATGGTATTTATTTTTTTGACATTTCCGTCTGTATTTATCCATATTTATTTTTTGTTCATTTTATCAGTATTTATCCATATTTATTTTGGGTTTTGTGAAAAATGAAGCTGAAACTGGTATATTTCCACATTTATTTAACTGATAAACATGCAGTCATGCTTGAATGCCTGCCAAGTTTCAGTGATATGAGCACCTGCAGAAGATAAATCAATGCACTTATATGAAAATATGCAAATTTCAATATCAACCTTGTACATATCTACTGCTGTTTAAGCCTCTTTACTAAAATTCCTTTCTTTTTTAAACACTTACCTATCAATCCACACAGCTATTGGCCTGGAAGAGAGTATTTAGATCACTCAAAAAGCAACCCAATTTCCGTTTTTATCCACGTTTAAAAATAAATACAGACAGGAAAATAAATGATTTTCTGTCTGTATTTATCTGTAAAAATCAGTAAAAACGGAAAACAGGAAGCCTTAATTATAAATAATTTCCTTCACACCCTTTACCCCTACAAAAACCACAACCCACACCAAAAATATAAATACAAAAATTAAATTAATTACACAATTTACATAAATAATTATCAATTAAATAATTAAGAAATAATTAGTCATTAATTATAATTAAATTACTTCCCACTCTTTACCCCTACAAACCCCACAACATGCACCTAAAACTTAAATTACACAATTAACATAATTAATTATAATTTGAATGATTCATATAATTAAATATGAATATTAATTATAATTAATTTACTTCCCACCCTTTACCCATATAAACCCCAAAACCTGCTACAGCACTTAAAATGACAATAAACTATTAAATTAAATTACAACGCAAAATGTACAAACTATATAAAAAATCATTAACAATAATTATTCAAACCATTTATAACATATACAATTAAAATTAATACTAAAATACATAAAAATAATTCAAAAACGATATTTTTGTTAACGATATTAACAACATAGATATCTTTAACATCGATATTAACAACATAGATATTTTTAATATCGATATTACTTATCTTAAAATCGATTTTCTTGTCAATTATATTTTTGCACACAATATTTCTAAGTCGATATTTCTGCATCTCGGTATTTTCTTTTCAATATTATGTCTGAATACCCCTAAAGAAAGATTTGGAGGATTTGAAGTTACCCTGTAACCCAGTCTAGGTCCAATACATTGTTTTAAGAGAGTACAACACCACGTATATATTTTAGAAACTCTTTATTGCATCCACCACAGGTAACACAGCCACCACTGAGTTAGGCCACAATCCAACTGATCAGTGGTTGCCTAGGACACCCACAGTTCTATATGATGCCTCTAGTGTCATATGTCCCATGTAGGCCCATTGTCGTTTTCCCTATGTTAGCATGAGCATGTTGCAGACTGCCCTCTGCTTTGCGCACATTACTATACAAACATATTTTCTTTGTGTCACATCATACTTCAAACAGAACCTGCTGTTGTTTTCGCGTTCTGTTCTTTCCTGGGATTTAGTCTTAACACAAAAGACAAGTTCAAACAACAATGCCCCTTGTTATTTCGTTCTGGTCAGGCCCTAGCAGCTAGACAAAACACGCAAATGCAGCTGTTGTTTGGGAACACGTACTTTTGTCATAAAGGAATGCACGGATATGTAACACACACTCGGAGAATGCTAAGGTACTTGCCAACACCCAGAGATCTTCTGATATATAATAATTTTGCTTCTGTAGAAGGGAGGGGGGTTAGGCTACCTGTCTTGGATAATGACAGCTCCTTTTATGGTTTATGGACTACTTACTATGCTGACTGTATTTGTGTTAAGCATTTTCTTACTTATTGTGGCACGTATACTGCACACTACAGCACTATAGTTAAAATAAACATTTTAAACTTTTATTGTGTCTGTCAGATCTTATTGTGGACTAGTACGAGTGTGAGAGTGAAAGGGTGTGTCCTGTAACCGCGATTCCTGAGAGAGTCGGGAGTGTTGTGTTCTGTTCAATCATTTGTTCCTCTGTGGGTGAGTCGGAGGGCCAGTGAGATACTATAGCTAGTCAACATAGGTACTAAGGTGGTAGAATGACTCAGTCCCTGCCTACTATGGTTCTATGGTCCCAAGCATAGTTTTGTGCATACGCAGAATCCCTGCAACACAAGAATTCTACATGCTCCTACCAGGGTTAAAGGGACAGGTGTAGATTACAACACATCTTCCCCCTCAACTAATAAACTATACAGAGTGAAAAGGAACAAGGTGAAAAGTACATCATAACAAGCATTTGCAATGCAATCGGTCTTGCTTTTAGGTCCTTAAAAGTATTTAGCCATGCAGCACATAATTCTGGTTGTTATATCTACTGTTCTCATTTAGCCTTACACAATGCCCTGTATGTGACACACTATTTGGAACTAGCAAACAATGCACTGAAGCAACACATTTTTAAACTTCTTCAATGCCTCACAGATATTGGTACAGAAATTCCCAGCATACCGGCAAAACTACATGCAACTTGAGCAGATCACTAGGCCTGCTCTATAGTGTTTCGCACCTGAGCCTCTGCACTTAAGACAGCCAGTGAAGTGACTGCGCTGTCCCTGCTCAGTTCATGATTAAGCCTGCAGCCAGTGCTTAATTTGAGCTTGTAGTTGCAGGTGCGGATATTCAGCAGGGTGGTTCATGAATTAAACACTCGCCGCTGAGATGTACGGTGATCTGCTGGGAAAATCTCAAAATCATGTGACACGTGGTTTAAAACAAAGTGCAGTAAGGTGTATAGTTGATGCTTAGTGAACATATGACGCATGTTATTACAATACTGTTATTAAGATGATTAAAAATAGATTTAAAAAAAACAAAAGCATGGATGAAGATTTCACAAGACAGTACGTTTTAAAATAAAGACAAGAACTAATAGTTTTCCAGAAAGGTCAACATTCTTCCTGATACCAATGTTTACTTTACACCATAAAAGAACTAAATACATGAAATATCTTAGTGCAACATTATAGTCTAATAAATCAAACATAAATGTTTTTTTGCTTTTTTAGAGGTGGCATTCTAAACTTGCATATTTGAAGGTGCTTTCTTAAAAGAAGGATTGATAAAATGAAAATAATTGGCTAAAATCACACAATTTTGTTAAGAAGGGGGTAATCCAGGTTTTCTGGTTCTGTTTTTTATAATTAAATGGGTATCTTTTTGTCTTTGTTTTTTATCTCAACTGTTAATGTTTTGTTTTTCTCTTTTTGTGTATGATGTAAGAGCAAGGGTGGCAAGAAGAAGCCACTTGAAAGCTAAGCTCGTTGTGGGCTCAAGGATCCAATGGGACCTCAAGCTGAGCCAGAGTCAAGCTCAAGCTTGCAGCAGCTGGCTCATCTCTAGCAGTAGACTCTCCCTTTATTTTGAACCGGTCTAAAATTGTGCAGAGAATGTAAGAAGTGGGTTGTGGTTATGAGCCTCAGGAAAGGGAATTTATTAGAGAATAGATTTATTGGGGGGGCGCAGAGAGATACGCCCCTGGTGTTACTGCCCATTTTCTGCTAACTTTGGCATGTTTCAATATGGAGCGGAAACCAAAGACATTTTAAGGCATGGGCAAAGTGGGCTCTGGCCCAGGGCCCTGCCTTTCAAGGAGGCCCTTGATAGACCCAGCTCTGTTCTGCAGAGACTCTTGCCCTGATTACCTGGAATAATTTTAAAACAAATTTTGAATACAGTTTTCCTTTCATTTATTTTTAATGTTTGTGATGTTTCAGAGTCTATACAGACATTTCGCAGAGAAATGCTGTGTTTATGTTTCATGCAACATGCATAAAAAAGTATCTTTCATGATCAAAACAGGACCTCGCATATGAGAAATGGGAGGATGTCAAAGTAATTATTTGCAAAATTAGCGAGCTTCTGCTGTGGTACAATATGGAAAACGTGGCTAGGAAGCCGAGCTGAGCGTCATCCTGCTGTGAGGTAGGCCGTCTGCTCATAGGTCTGCCTCGTCTGGATCCTGACGTGCGAACTATGACAGTGATCGGTTGCTAACATTTAAATTTGAAAATGACAGGACCTGCAGAGGCCCTACAGCCAGGCTCGTCACCACCTGCCAGACTAAAACAGCGCCTCTTTCAGATTTGAAAATCTGACTTCAGCATTGCAAATGCCCTGTGTAATCGTGACAGCCCAGGGCTATATTTTAGTATCATTAGCGATCACAATCGCCTTGAAAAATCCACTTTCTATGCTCGCTTTTATAGTCAACTCGACAAAAGCTGCAACAATCTATTTTGCTTCTGCACGTCTGCATGGCGAGGATGGGTTTATTATTCGCAGCTTTGGCGCGTGTATTCCCTGCTTCGTGTAATAAAGTAATGCGTTCACATTCAGGAATGGTGCTCACAGGTCCCATTGTTGAGGTAAACGGAATCGCACATTGTTCCTGCAGGAGCTGTTAGAATATTTCTCACTAAAGACACTTTACCTGCAGCGGCGGAAGGTCCCGCAGCAAGAGGCAGCAAAGGGCCAGGCCGGGCAGGGAGGAAGGTGAGACGGGCTCCGGGGGCTTCAGGCGGTGCTGCGGAGGGAGGGACCCGGAACACAGGCTGCGAGGGGCTGGCGGCCAACGAGTTGGGAACGAGAGCACGCCACTTGGCAGACGAGAGAAACAAGGTGACCAGCGAGATGTCAAAAAAAAAGAGCGCATTCCTATGACAGAAGATGTGGAAACAAAAAGTACACGTACCGTGTAACAACCAAGTAAAGGGGCCAGTAGCCATGGGAGGATACAAATGACGACATGGCTGTACTAAGGCGGGACTAACAAGCCTCATAATGAATCAGAAGACAGCATTTACAAAGGACAAACACACAGGCCAATAAAAAATAAGGGCGGGGGCAGTGGGCGAAGCTTCTCTCCGTACTGAACTACCACAGATCTCCGCAGAGCAGCGCTTGCACGCTGGCTCAGGCTTGACCTAAAAATGTCCACATTTATAGGTAAAGAGTAAAGGAATACTGTGTCTTAAAGTGATAGAGAGTTCATGGGAAAAAATACATTAAGGGATACCAACAGCTAAATGAGCTGAAAATGTACGTGAGATAAGGTATACGACATACACTACATTTCCACACTCTACGCTATAGACTCAAGATAAACAGTTGGCTCCTTGAACATAAGGCATTATTCTAATATGTAATCTTCGAAGTAACCGGGTGCCTTCCTGAGTCTGAAGCCGTCCCATGAACAGCCTGTGCAGTCTCGCGAAGGACTCACACCCTCACAACCAGACTCTTGACTATCACCAGGCTCATGACTTCCTCCTTCATAACCTTGACATGCTCCACACCACTCCCCCACTGAATACCGCCACATTATTCTATTTTTTTTAAATTCTTTTTATTGAACATGTACCCAACATCTGAAAGGGGAACTCACCTTAGCATTGCAAATCATGTAATACAGGAGATCCCACCTCAACAGTATTGCCCAGAACACAAGTATGGATATACAATCGTCATATTATTGACCTCGGCTATGACCCTATTCTAGTCTAGGAGGACCCCACTACCCCAACCCATCCACCTACTTCATAGCATCGAAGCCCTACATTCCCCTGTATGCCACCCATTGTCCCCATATCTTGTCCCATTTTCACGGGCAACCCAGCTTTGGAATACTACTTTTTCCACCGCACAACACCAGTCCAGATCAGTTTTCCAATCTATTACCCGCGGGGTTGTTCCGCCCCCCAGGCCCTTGCTATATTCCTTTTTGCAACCCTGGCTGCAACCATCAGCCATACTTTAAGATGGGTCTGCCATTCTGTCTCCCCAGTCACACAGAGTATGAGCCATCGTGCGTCCAAGGGAATGTTCTGGCTCACCACTTCCGACATGACTCGAGTTATCTTACCCCAGTATTGCTGAATCTTTGGACAGGTCCATGGAATGTGGAAGAATGACCCCTTCTCCTGACACCCCGTAGGACACAGATCCAAGTAGCAGCGACCCAGTCTATCCATTAGTGTTCTAGATGAATAGGATCTATGTAGAACCCATAGTTGAATCAATCCAAAGCGCGCACTTATGGCGACCTCTCTAGGGCTCTTTATCGCCTCCATCCAGTTATCATCTTCAAACACCTCTCGCAGGGCAGTCAGGGCAGGGCAGTCAGAGGGTCAGGCACATTATTCATTATTTTCCGGTACATCAGGGAGGTAGCCTTCTCCGGCATTGGGTCTAGTAATAGTCTATCCTCCAAGGGCAAGCAGTCTGGTAACAAAAATGTGTGCCCAGAGTGCGTGTCCCAACTGTAAATAGCGGAACTTTTCAGTTGTACACATCTGGTATTCCACTTGTAAATCTTCGAAGGAGATAATAGCTTGACCTCTCTAAATGTCACAGAAATGGTCAATTCCCAGATGATCCCATTTTTTAAATCCCTTTAGGATTCCTACCTCTTTTAAGGGAACTGTCCCATAATGGTGTTTTTCCCATCATTCTCCCTCCCCATCCGAGGTATTTTGTGGCTTCTCTTAGACGCGTACCAGCGTTAGTGTCTGAGGTGGCAGTTGTCTTTCCAACTGTTTGTGATACAACGCCGCAAGGTATCCCCTCTGACCCTTTAATGTCGGTCCACTGTGTAGGCTGGTTCGCCCTGTCCGATAAATACCCAGTCGTTAACTGTGACCAACTGGGCAGCCCAGTAGTATTTTTGGATGTCCGGCATGCCAGACCCCCTTCAAATACCCCTCGCTGTAGCTTGTGGAGGGAAATCCTACAGCTGCCGCACTTCCATAACAGTTTCCGGATTTCACCATCTATTTTATTTTTTAAATCAGCTGGTATTCTACAAGACGTATTTTGTAGGACATATAGGGGCCGATTCCGATTTGGGCCGGAAATCTCTCCGACCGAGCCGGACCCGGAGAGAATTCCGACCGAATCGGACCCTAGCAGTCCGACCGAACGAGTACGATGCGCACGCATGCTATCGGACTCGAGTCGGTCGGACTCCCATTGAAGTCAATGGGAGCCTGTCGTACAACGCGTACGCGGGCTCCCATTGACTCAATGGGTGCGAGGCGAACAAGGGCGCCCCCTACAGCGTGTACGCGTCCATGCGCATCGCGGCGTACATGCACAGGTAGGGGGGACCCATGGGACCCCCTGTGTGCGACTCGCGCGCCTACGTGTACAGGGGGGTCCGATGCGGACCCCCAAAGTCCGGCTCCAACAGCTTTTTCGAGCCGGACGGCGCGAGTCGGTCGGACTGCTCGCGGCGCACATCGTACTTACCCGGCCGGGAAACGTCTCCATAGCGCGGTGCGAGTCGTGTCCATGCGAGTCGGTCGGAGCGTGTTGTAGCCGCGTTCGAGTCGGTCGGCGATTTCGCGGGTGCTTGCATCGTACTCGCTCGGCTGGACCCGCGTACGATTCGGTCGGGAAACAGGGCTCCGACTCGGATCCGGTGAATCCGAATCAGATTCGGAGCACTACCGGCCAAGATCGGAATCGGCCCCATAGTAGTATAGGGAGTGCCATCATTTTAAATAGGGTGGCCCTGCCCAACAGGGACACTGGCAGTTGTCACCAGTGTGATATGTCTTTCCGCATTCGATCTAGCTGGGGTATCAGGTTGTCGGCTAGCAATTCATTTTCATTCCTCGATATTTGTATCACAAGGTACTTAAATTTAGTCTTAACTAGGAGGGATCTCCCACTAGGCCAGAGGGACTGGACCAAGCCGGACAATGGAAACATAAGGGACTTGTCCCAATTAATTTGCTAACCAGAGTAGCTGCCAAACAATTGGAAAATATGGAGCAGTCTTCCCATGGTGTAATCGGCATATAATGAGATTTTTTTCCTCTCACCCACCCTCGCCCATTACCCCTGCCAACAATGGGTCATGGCGGACCCATGCAGCCAGTGGCTCCAGCGCTAGGGCAAAGAGCATTGGGGACAGCGGTCATCCCTGTCTCGTGCCCTTGTAGAGGGCAAAGGGACAGGATACCGCTCCGTTCACTCGTACCCAAGCTATAGGGTCTGTGTAGAGAAGCCTGATCCAGGCACAGAACTTTGGACCAAACCCAACCATCTCCAATACAGAGAATATATAGTACCATTCATTACTGTTGAACGCCATCCGCGCGTCCAATGAGAACAGTACGGCGTCCTCGCCCTTCTTGTCTGCAATAATATGCAGGACTCCGTATAGGTGCCTCAGATTGAGTCTGGTACTTTTATGAGGCATGAATCCTGACTGGTCGGGATGCATTATGGATGATATCACTCTACGAAGCCAAGTCGCAATGGCCTTCGCGAGTACCTTGACTTCTACATTGAGAAGTGAAATCAGTCGGTACGAATGACAGTCTTCGAGGGGCTTGTCTATCTTAGATATGACCACTCTCGTGGCAAGTCGTTGGTCCACTGGTAGCTAGCCCACTTTCACTGCCTCCTGGAACATTTTAGGCATATGTTTTGCCACTGTCGTGGACACCCCTTTATACATTTCGGCCGGTATGTCGTTTGTCCCGGCGGCTTTGCCGGACTGTAAGTCGCAGATAGCCTGTGCTATTTTCCTCGACTGTTAAGTCTGTCTCCAATTCTTTACACTCATCGGTTGATAGTGTGGGAATACGGATATCTTTAAGTAGGTCTGCAAAGTCACTTCCAGTTCTAGCGGGTGTAGAGGTGTATAGTGCTTCGTAGTGGTCCGCAAATGCTGCAGCTATGTCCCGCCCCGTTTTGTGGATCTCTCCCGGTGGCGTACGAATTTCCAGGACTAGCTCTTTTCCCGGTCTCTTTTTTCCAGCCAGGCAATCATCTTGTTGGCTTTATCACCCACATCATAAAGTAGATGTTGTGTAGCTCTTGCCCTATCTTCCGCTATATCTCTAATTTCCTGCTGTTGTAGTCAGAGTTGATGGTTAATTGTTGGGTCTGGGATGTTATTATTCAATACCTTTGCTTCAAGGTCTATGGTCTCTTTCTCCAGGGTTTCATACTGCAGTTTTCGATCCTTCCGCCTCCCCCCATCCAGCGCCTAGACATATCCCCTTATCACGATGTATAGGCCTCCCATTAAATACAGGCCGAGTCAACAGTCCCCACATTGTCTTGGTAATATTGTTCCGTCTCATATCTTATCCCTGACTTGCCTGTCTTGTAAAAGCCAGGGGTCTAGTCTAGGAGGTAGTGTGTTGTCTCTGCTGGGCCTCTGGAGCAGTACCTCAACAGGTGTGTGATCCGAGATCCCTCTCGCCTTATGAGTCACGTCTCGGAACAGGCTGGCATTTGTGGTGTGTGTCAAGAGGTAGTCTAAACAAGAATATCACGTGTACCATTGAGTGGAAGGTGAACTGTCTTATCCCCGGATTATGGTTGGGCCATATATCTACCAGTCCCTTGTGTCTACAAAAGCTTGCAGAGGCTCTGCACCTGGTCCTTTGTCTGACCTCGATGCTCTGTCCCATTTCTGGTCTATGGTCGGGTTCATGTCCCCCCCCATTAGAAGAATGCCTGTTGGTAATTCCAGTAGTAGTGCGCCCAGTGCTGGTAAAGTATCAGTTGGAAGTTTGGGCGGTATATATTGAACAAATGTTGATAGTCATGCCTTCCCATGTTCCAGTCATTGCAACAAATCGTCCTAAGTGGTCATGCCAAAGACTTCCTGGGACAAATTGAAGGGAAGATCTGATCAGTATCCCCACCCCCCTTGAGTCAGATGTGTATCCGGCATGTGCTTGGAGAACATACCCATATCTATCTAATGCTCTGTAATGTTGACCCTTTAGATGTGTCTCCTGCATAAGTACTATTTCTGGAGCATGTCTCCGTAAATGCTGTAATACTATGGTGCGTTTTATCTTAACTCCGAGCCCAATAACGTTCCATGTCATGACTCTTAGACAGCGGCCATCAGAGGGCCTGTCGTGATGTTATCCGCCAAAATTAGATCTGTCCAGTGTGTCAGTCATGGTGCCTATTTTGGTGTTGTCTCAGTCTGAATCGGTTGGCAAAGTCTAGGGTGAGCCATTTCCCTACCTGCCCCATCTCTAGTGTCTATGTCTGTGAGGTAGTAGTCGTTAGGTCAAACAAGAACATGTGTAAAAATATAAACAGTTCCACCGAATTCTAGAACTCCCCCCGCTACCCTGCTCTGTGGGCTCAAAACCTCCCACCTCCCCAACCTGCAGAGTGCCTGTCGCCCCAGAAACCATATCATCCAAAGGGTGGGCAAGTGCCTATGAGTAGGCCCCGTTTTCATCTTCAGCTTCAGATCCCCCCTATTTTGGCCTGACTGATATTATATCCCGTGGATTACATATGCAATGAAACCTCCAATCCCTCCCCTCCGCCCCCACAAGCTTCAAACAATTTGTAAAAGATATGTTTGGATGATTCGTTCCTCTTTGAAATGCCTGCATAAGTTCGAGTATAGTTGACTTTGGCATATGATGCTAAATATATATCAACACTGGATCAATCTCCTCCCTCCACCCCCTCTTCGACTTGCGTGGTCGTCCCTTCTGTCGCGTCCCCTTCCTGCCGATTCTTTATCTGTCCCTGTCGCTGGGTCCGCGGGGCTGTTTGACCTTTTGTGCGCCATCCTTCCAGCCACTCCCAGGCTTTCTACGGGGTGTTGAAATTCCATGATTTCCCTTCAGATATCACTCGGAGCTTCGCTGGATATAACATCATGTATTTAATGTTCTTATTGCGCAGCTCTCATTTTACCTCCTTGAAGCTCCGAAGTTGGCGCTGGACTTTCAGCGTGAAGTCTGGGGAAAACCGCACTACTGCATTTTCATAATGGAGGTCGCCATGGGACCGGGCAGCCTATAGGATAGCATCCCTGTCCCGATAATTCAGGCTGACGATTATGGTGCGCGGCGGTGCGCCATGCGAGCGTTCAACCATGAAGTAGCTCAACAGGCGCTTAGGGCACAGATGGTGGAGTATAAGGTCTTCGAGAAACAGGTCTACGTTCGGTCCCTCCGCCCTCTCAGGAACCCCCACCACTCTGATGTTATTTCTGCGGGCGCGCCCTTCCTGGCCCTCCAACCTCGCCTCCATGTCTACTGGCAGTTTTGTGAGTTTCTGTACTTGCTCCTCCAGTTTCTTTGATTTCGATTGTAGCTGGTTTATATTCGATTCAGCTGTGGAGACCTTGCCTAATATTTTACGGAAGTCAGCTCTCAACAGGTGTACGTCAATTGTAACTGCATCGAGTTTTGGTTTTATAGTCCCTTTTAGGTCCGTTATGGCTGCCATTATGGCGCTAAGTGACGGTTCCGCCCTTTCAGGCGGTGGTTTCTGTGCCTCTGGTACCACTCGGGCACAGCATATTTGTCCATTTTGTTGGTATGGTTGAGGCCCATACCTTTTGGTTTCATCCTGCAATCTCGTGGGTGGTTGGCAGTTCGTAGGGCCGTACCTGCGTAGTATAAATTTGCGAAAGTCACCCCTGCTACGTCTCTTCTGGCCTCACCTACCAGTATTCAAGGACAGGAGAGTGACACAAAGCGCCACGTCATATGTGTTCCATAAATCACACAGTCCGGGGGCATTTGCCACTTCAGGATCTCAATGTTTTGTGTCCGGCCAGGACAGGTCAACCAGTTAGGTTTAGCAGGAGGGGAGGTCTCTGTCCAGAAAAGTTCTGTATTGCCTCTTCTCCCCCCGCCAGTGCACTGCTCTTTGTTTCTGTATTGTGCCCCTCTGATTAG
Source organism: Calotriton arnoldi (assembly GCA_963921515.1). Taxonomy (NCBI): domain Eukaryota; kingdom Metazoa; phylum Chordata; class Amphibia; order Caudata; family Salamandridae; genus Calotriton; species Calotriton arnoldi. The sequence continues at coordinate 445,643 of CAWUFW010000115.1, forward strand.
TTCCCCTAGGCAGTGGTTAGCCGGCTGCCTGCTCCGTCTTTCTCCCAAGCTCCAACAAAAATTGAGGGCACAGGCCAGCCACTTACCGGGCCCTTCCCCTCTCCGTGAGCGTCTCCTGGAGGTCCCTCAGGGGGTCTCAGGGGTGCCGATCCCGGTCCGGCAACGCACCCCACGCCCCAGCCAACTGACAACCTGTCCCTTCATAGGCCCCGCGGCCGCCCCTGTTCCTCGCAGGCCGCAGTTCGGGATTTGCTTCCAGCACCGTTACCACGGCATTGCCGGCTCCGTCGCCGGTCTGGTCAATCTTTTATTCCGCTCCAGCTGGGATATACGCAGTCAATGGCTACGCCACCCCGCAGTCTCAGCTGTTGCCAGTGTGAGCCCAGCGCAGCTCCTAACCACCGTTCCTCTCAAGCAGGCCCAGTGCCAGGCCCTTCTTCACCGCGCCTGCTGGCGGGTCTTCCAGATGCCGGGAATTAGCCGATTTTCAAATTATGCACATACATGAAGCGCCGTGCTTCTTCCTGCACGGTATGCACTGCACGGGAACTGATATTATGCAGATTTTAGGGGGTTATTGGCTCCCAGAGCTCCTACGATGTGCGACTGTCTCAGTCGGCGCCAAGCCACGCTCCCCCACCACATTATTCTTGACCTAAATTATTCATTTAGGACGATGAACTTCATCTCACCCTTAGGGGATCAAACAGGTTTCTTCACACAGACCAGCACACCTACCTCCCACTTATACTGTTTGACTCCATGCTTTTTATCAAAACATTTTTTGTACTTCTCCTGATTTCTCTGATCCTACGTGAAGACTGACTTCCCATGCCCTTGGTACCTTTTAGCCAAACTAGGTTTAGTTTTGATCCTGCAATTCTCCCTTTGAGCCTCTGAAAGGGAGAAATTCATGTCACACTGTTAGGTGTATTGCTATGTGCCCACAATTTCTAATGCAGGATCCCCCTCAAAGGCAACCTCTTCTCTACAGCTGTTTGCACATATACCCTCACTAGACGGTTCATGCTTTCCACCAGACCGTTTGCTTAAGGTGCATTAAGCGCCATGCAATGGTATTTGATTGACAAATCCTCCAGAAACTCCTTCATTTCTTGTGAAATGAACTGGACCCCAATGTCCGTTACAATGGTTTTGGGAATACTTTCGCAAGCAAAGACATCGCTTAAGAATTCCAGTATGTTCCCCATCACAATGGAGCTACTACAACATGCCGATACCCATTTGGAAGTATAAACTTTCAATACAGTACAAATCTCTCAATTGGTGATAACACCTCAAAAGGGCCTACAATATCCAGTGCAGTTTGCAACATGGTTCCTCAGGGATTTCATTAGGGGATTAGGGAATTGCTCTGACCGACTTGGATTTGTCATTACCAGCACACAGTATGCAATCCCAAACCACCTCCTCTACTTGTTTGTCCACACATGGCCACCAGTACAACTCTCTCACCCTGGCCTTGGTTGGATTCCGGCCCAAATGACCTTCATAGGTCAGGTTAAGGATTTTGCAATGCATCTCCTCCGAGGGAACCAGTCTCTCCCCCCCTGAAAAGTTCATCACTCAATTCTCAATTCCTCAAGTACATTACGAATTGCCTTCACACTCAGATACTTTGATTGTAATTGGCCATCCACCCACCACAAAATCCAATATTTGTTTCCTTGTTGCAACATTGGACACTGCAGATTCCCATTCAGATTTGCTGAGAGCTGGTTCTTTGACCCACAATACTGGTGGCTCTACAATTGAAACCAACTCCTTGTCTAAAGGCATCCTGGACAGATAGTCAGCCGGTATATTTCTTGTGCCAGGCAAGTATTCCACGTTAAAGTTGTATTCCATTAGTCCTTCCACCCACCTTTTTATTCTGGGGTGGAGTTTTCTGTATGCCTGCACGCATCTAAATTGGTCTTTGTCACATAGTGCTGGCACTTGTGATATAGCACCCGCAAATTCAAATTTGGGGCTGATGCCATCGCGCAAAATTGTGTGTCCTACATAAGAGACAGTACCATCTCTGAATATGATCTTGTCCCTCTTGAGGGTAAGCCCCCGTTCCTTCAACCTTGAAAGTACTTCAATGAGCACAGCATCATGCCTTGGTCTATCCTTAGCATACACTAGAATAACATCCTGAAAATACATGACTGAGTTAATCCCAGCCATAACCTCCTTCATCAATCTCTGGAAACAGGCAGCTGCCAAGGCAAACCCAAAAGGCAGTCTAAGGAATCTAAATGTCCCAGAGGTGTGACAAAGGAGGTTAATGCCCTGGATTCCTCATGTAACATCACCTGATGGTAGGAGGCTGATAGGTCCATCACGCTGAATACTTTTGCTCCTCCCAGCATCGCCAGTGCCTCATTAATATTTGGTAGAGGTTGGCGGTAAAACCAAATAAACTAGTTGAGGCCCCTCAAATCCACACACATCTTTATTCTGTTTCCACAATCCTTTGAGCCAAAATAATTGGGCCAGCCATTCAGAGGATTCTATCTCCTCTATTACTCTTAGACGTTGCAGTTTATCTAATTCGTCTTGTAGGGTAGGGGTTTCAGCATGAGACTCGGTACTCTTTTCACCTGGTCTTTCATTGGTTTGGCCTGTAGTTTAAGAATGATCTTATGTTTGAACTCCTTCAGTAGACCCAACTCATCCTTAAAGACCTCATGGAACTGCTCCACCAAGTCTACATCATCACTAACATCTGACACTAGCATGACCTGCTCAGGTGAACTCGGGTTCAAAGTAATTCCCAGGTCCCTCTGATGGCACCAACCTAGTAGATTGTCCCCCGTTTGGCCACATACACCTTGTCAATGGTTTCTATGCATTTAAAAATTATGGTCATAGTGGTGTAACCTAGGAGATCAATTTTTTGCCCCCCATAGCCTATGGGATTTATGTCCGGTCTAACTCCTCGCGTCTCCAACAGTACACATAGGGGGTAAGGGCCTAAAGTACTTAAATTATTACAATTTCCTTGCCGCTTGGAGCTGCACACGTGAATCACTCACCACTGATAATTTTCCCAATAAAAAGGATGTAAATGTCAAATCTCTCTGTGCCGCGGTCTGTGTCGTGACACCTCTTTCGCAGGACTTGCACACAGGGTTCCTGGTGGATGCACCAACTTGTCACCCGTGTTAAGAGAGTACAACACCACCTATATTTTAGAAACTCTCTTTATTTGCATCCACCACAGGTAACACAGCCACCACTGAGTCAGCCACAATCCAACTGATCAGTGCTTGTTTAGGACACCCACAGTTCTATAGGCGGTCCCCAGAACTCTACAGGTTCCTACCATGGTTAAAGGGACAGGTGTAGATTACAACACGATGGTGACCTACTTGTGGCATCAAGGACAAAGAAGACTGTTAGCTAGATGCAGTTGCACTTCTGAATCATCTTGCTGACAACGATCACAAGGTTTAACCTACAAAGATGCAGCATTGTAAAAGAGAGGTGATTTATCTTGGTTACCACATTGAACAAGCATTTGCAATGCAATAGATGCAGAGCTATTGCTTTGCAAATGTAAGAGTAATATGGTGGACAAACACAATCTTTTTTTATTTATTCACTTTAGTAACAATGGCGGTACGCCATGTGGCGTGCCCCATTACTACAAAAGTCAATTAATAAAAAATAAAGTAAAAAAAGAAAAAGTTGTTTGCCCTTCGTATTACTTTTCTATTTGCGAAGCCAATGGCTCTGCATTTAACTAATGCGAGACCTATTGCTTTGGAAATGCTCCATTGGAAACAAGGGGAAGTGAAGCCAGCAGTACTGGGCAGAACTCTGGGTTTACTGATGGAGAGGGGAAGTGCACCAGTGTATGTACAGTGCAAAGCGGCAGCAGCGACATCTTAGTTTTGAGGAGGGTATGTATAGAGGGGAATATTGTGAATATGGCGAGGAGGTGTGATGGATGTATGTGGGGGAGAGTTATATGTATAGGGAGAGGCAGGGGAATTGGGGTATGTATATTTGGAGGAGAGGCGGGGAGTATTGTAAATTTTTGGAGAGGTGGGACAGATTTATGTATGGGCGGGAAGTTAGGCTTTGCTGTATGGACTGTGCGCCGACATTTATATAGCGCTTATTTTATCCATCCCAGTGTTGGGCGCTGAAGTCAGTGCCTACATGGGCAGCATGCTACAACATGTATGGTAATTCACTGAGGCCGCGGCAGCTTTCCTGATGCTGCGGGCCTTTCACTTTATGCGGGTGCTGATTTTGCACAATTAGAGGTGCAGAGGTCGCATAATTCTGGAGCAGCATGTACCCATGCATTCCTTGCTTATGAACACATGGGCAGACAGACACCTTTGAATGGGATGGAAATCCATTCAAAGACGTCTGCCTGTCTGTATGCACTCATTAGCATGCACTGTAGTAAGGAATGTATTCACAGAGATCGTGGCTGAAGGCAGTGCATGTGTGGAATGCAACACTGTGCAGGTGGCGACGAGCAGTGACTAAGGGGCTGCCAAGCCTTCAAAATGTTTAGGTCGAGCCTAGCAGCAGCGCACATGCTCTGCTCGCTGTGCGAAGCATGCTGTATTAGAGTATGCACTGGAAGCCCCGCCCACTCTATGCCCATATTTGTCATTGGCTTGTGTCATTGTCCTTCGTAAATGCTGGCTTCTGATTCGTAAATAGGCTTGTTAGTCCCTCCTTGGTACCGCCTTGTCTTCATTTGTAACCTCCCATGAGGACTGACCCTTTGACTTCTGTTGTTACATGGTACGTCTTCTTTAGTCTGGAAGCACTATTTTATGTAATGCCTTTCTCCTGCTGCAGGCATGACATGCTTTCCTTCGCGCCATGCGCGCTTTCACTTTTAAAGCAGGCTGGGACAATCGCAGCTGAGCAAATAAGAAATGATGCATACAGACAGCTATGTAAATCTATTAACTCTTTACACTGTCCACCAGTGCCAGAACCTCATCATAGGCTCTCAGTATGTCACAAAAATATGCTGTCTGTGTGTGTGTTAAAAGCCTTTATCAGGAAATATGCAGATTACTAGACCAGTTAATGCTTAGCCTTTCTTCTGTAGTGTCCTCCAGTATGCTAATTAGTTTCTTTTAAGCAAAACATTACCTGAATTTCTTTCTTAGACTCCCCTCCTCTATTCTTTATATAATAGCCTTCTTGCTCCTCCTTCCATTAAAAGTATCCCCTCGTGCTCATACCCTTTATCATCCCTTTGTTTCTCTTCCTCCATCATCCCACCTCACTCTCTTGATCACTCAATCTGTCTTGGGTTCTCCAGCCTTCATTTATCCTCTTTCTTTTCCTTCATCTCTTCTGCTATTCTATCATATCTTCTCCCAGAAACAGCACCATTTTCAGTTCAGTTCTCTGCCTGACTCCCACATTCCACAAGTCATGAAGCTTCTTGTGCCGCAGGTTATCAGCCAGAGGAATAGCCAAAGGATGTGGTGAAAGGGCATCACATGCAACGGCACAACCACCTACACTCCTACTTCATTTCCCTGTGCAACATTCTCTTAACACTATTGACTCATCTTTCATAGCCTTCAAGTGACCTGCATTCATGGTCCTGCATCATTTCCCCCCACTTTTATTTTGAAAAATTACTACTTGGTTACCGAACTTCAGATAGACCAATACTTTTTAACCGAAAATATGAACCGTTCTAGCATTTCGCCATCACTGGATCGCACAACTGTGACAGGCTGAGAGCTTATGTCCCTGATCAAGGAGCTGGATATAAAACCAAAATTATTTGCTTAGTCAGTGCTTGTTTAAATAAAATGCAACATGTGTGTTCCTGTGACCAGCTCACTCCGTCCCAATTGATCTATTGTAAAAAAAAAAAACTATACCCATATCTGAAACAAAAGCAGCCTGGATAAATTATTCACTCCCGTTATGGGACAAAACATTTTCCATTCTGTTCTCGAAATTGTAGGGCGCGGCTAATCACTCCTCGGGGTCTCTAGGCGCTGTTCCTAGGCACGGGCGATTACGTGATTTGCCCAAAATCACAGGATGTTGAGCCGACGCCGACACTCAAGCATGGATCGCCAGCTCCAAAGTAGGCGGCGTTGGCCATTACGCCACACCTTCAATTCTCAGCCCTTGCCCCATTCCAGTTCTCAATCTGCTTTTCTGAGCACAATATGCGGGTGGCTAATCTTATGATACCACCAACAGTTGCCTACATTGAGGCACTCCCCCAACACCACCATATCAAACTAGATGTCTCACATGCAGGTTGGTATGTATTATTTGTGTATAGAAGAGTTCATTTCAATTTTACATGCATCTCTTGGCTCTTTTCGCATAACGCGTTTTCGTGCAAATTAAAAGGTAGCTGGAGATAGTTGAGCCTCCCCTTTACTAGCGCCAAGTCTTTGGCTGGGACTATTTTCCTATTGACATATTTTCCATCAGGAGACAACGAACAAAAGCAAAGAGTGCTAGCTTAAATACAATTAGTTTATTTTGAAAAGAAATCCAAAATATGTGCCTTAATTCTCTCGTTTCTGATGCCCCTTCCACATTCCTCGCGTTCGACACGTAGTCATCATCGATCCTCTCAAACACATAGATACAAGCATCTGCAATGCAATAGGTCTCGCATTTACGAGAGTTTAAGCTATTGTCATTTACAATGGCAATAGCTCAAATTCTTGTAAATGCGAGACCTATTTCACTTCAAAGAAGCAGCCGCCATTGTCCGGGGCTGCTTGAAAGTGAAAGCGTGCATGCCACACTGAATTTAAGGAAAGCACGTCCTGCCTAAAGTAGTAGAAACTCATTTTAAAGAAAACAGGGCTTACAGACTAAAATAAGGCATACCCTGTTGCAACAGAAGTAAAAGGGCCAGTCGCCATGGGAGGTTACAAATGAAGACAAGACGAATCAGAAGCAAGCATTTACGAAGGACAATCACACAAGCCAATGAAAAATATGGGCGGAGAGTAGGCGGGACTTCAAGTACAATACTCCAATACAGCATGCCGCAGACCAGCGCATGCGCTGCCCAGGCTCAACCTAGAAAGGAGCAAGTACAGTTTCAAAAGAACATGTTTTTGGAGTCCTGAAGATGAATCCTATGACCACCCAGAGGGAGGTGAGGACGTTCCTGGGAATAGTTGGCTGCTGTCGTCAGTGGTTTCAAAACTTTTCCCTTACTGCCTTTAATAAGCCTTTAATAAGGCTAACTCACAGCGATATCAAGGATAACATATTGTTTTACGATGAATTTCTGAAGGCCTTCTTACAAATAAGACAAATGTTTTGTAGTGCCCCTGCCCTTGGAATGCCTGATAATGATAAAGATGTTTTCCTTTTCTGTCATGAGAAGAGTGGGTGTTGCTTTCAATTCTAACTCAAAAACATTGAGGGGTGATGAGAACTGTTAATTATTTCACTGCTATGTTAGATCCAGTAGCTGTAGCTCTTCCTGGGTGTTTGAAGGTGGCTGTAACTATTTGCTTTGCAATTGAACAAAGTGAAGGGATTGTCATGGGATTTCTTCAACCCCTGTGTTTTTTCCCCATTCAGTTGAAATTTTGTTGACCAATACTAGAACTCAGCACTTGACAAAGCTGCCTTACGAGGAATTCGAAAATCATACTGGCATCTAAAAACATTTCGATCAGAAGATTTCATTCTCTGAACACTGCTACTGGTCTCAGACAGCAATGAAGACACCGATGATGATGAACCAGATTACGACTGTGTGAATTTTACTGAATTGTTTTTCAAACCAAGACTAGATATTAAAGATGTTCCATTTGAAATGGCTGATCTGCTTTTGTTTGTAGATAGTTCCCATCTGAGAGACCATCTTGGAGCATTAAAAGCAGCTTATGCAGTCTTTTCCATTTCTTAAATTATTGAAGCATCATACCTGCCTAACGTAACTTCATCACAAGTGGCAGAGTTGATTGTACTGACAAGGGGTTGCTGTCTTGCAGCTGAATTGAATGTGACAATTTACACAGACATTATGAGTTTGGAGTGGTACATGATTTTGGGCAACTCTGGTCACAAAGAGGTTTTATGACATCTTCTGGTACTCCCATCAAGAATGGTTCCTATATTCTTAATGTTTTGGACGCAATACAACAGCAGAGAGAAATTGTAGTTGTCAAGTGTGCACCCCATTAGACTGGTGACAATATAGTTACAATGGGAAACAAATATGCTAAGTGGCAAAATATTTCGCACTTGAGAATGCAAATGTGAGATCAAACAAGCAAATCACAGTATAAGAATCAGAACAGAATGAACCCGGTGCAAATACTGCTGAAAATGCAAACTATGGAAATTGTTTTCTGTTAAACCCAATACAACCCACATTAAGTAAATTAAGGGATCTCTAGGAGGAGATACCAGAAGATGAAAGGCAGAAATGGGAATCAGCTGGTTGCAAAAAGAATTTTAATCATGTTTGGATTACTCCAGAATATACATATGTACTTCCGGACTCCATGTTACATTCCATGGCTTGATATTTGCATGACCTAACACATGTAGTGAGGAATTCAATGACCAGGACTTTTAAGAAGTACTGGTTCAATACAAAATTTAGAGGTGCTGAAGAAAACCTATGTCAGAAATGTGTCATTTGTCAAAGAAATATTCACATTATGAATAATATTAGCACATCAAGAGGGCCCATTTACTGGACTTTAATCAAACATCATTGAGAAGCCTCCTTTTAATGGGCTTAAATATGTTCTCATGATTTCCTGCATATTCTCTAAATGGGTTGAAGCTTATCCAACCCGGAGATGTGGCAGTATGACACTTCCCAAACTCTAGTTGAGAGAATTAATTCCATGTTTTGGCTTGCTAACCTCTATTGAAACAGAGTGTGGACCTAATTTTAAAATTAGATCTGTAAATTGATTTGTACAGCTCTTCAGATTAAGCAAAAGTTCCAGTGTAGTTATTGTCTTTAATCATCTGGCATTGAAGAGAAGATGAACAGTACCATCAAAAACAAACTGGCCTCCACTAATTTGAAATGGCCTCTGACAAAAGGACTGGACTCTTGCCTCCTGAAGTGTTACCTGGCAGAGCCATGAGGATTCCCTAAATCCCTCCAGCAACGCTTGTATCAAGAGCTGATAATATCATATTTAATTACCAAAAATGTCTGGCTGATGAAGTGAAATCTGTCTCTCATCAGGTGAATTTGACAAAAGGACTGACAAAAGAAACTCAGTGCCATCCACTGCAACCAGGAGACTGGATGCTGGCGAAGAAGTATTTCTGTAAAAGCTGCCTTGAGGCCCGTCGGAAAGGACCATATCAAATCGTGTATGTGACTAATACTGCTGTAAAGTGTGCTGGGCTCCCGCAGTGAATCCACGCAGCTCACATAAGAAGAGTGAAGATAGCAGATGACGAGATGGTGGCAGCAACCACTAATTCACAGAGTCAAGCTCAAGTTCACAACGTAGCTCCATTGGGGGAGAAGTTGGGGAAGATGTTGAAGAAGTTGAAGGGAATCCTGAAACTAGTGAGGTGGATGAAATTGCTGGTAAAAGCGTAGATGAAGATCCTTTTGAAGGTACCACTAAATAGCCAGTTTCAATTTGAGAATCAGAGTGAAGAACTATTCCAAAGTCACGACCAGCAGCATAAAATAGTCTCTCATCCAAGCCATGAAAAGCTACAGCTGAAAATTAGAGTCTTGAGAACGCCCAGAGGAAGAAAACAGTTTACAGTGAGTCAAGTTGCTGATGCTGGTCAAAGCACAAGTTTGACTCTAAATGAAAAATACTTTGCAGTAGTCATAATTGAAGAAACATTGATCGAAAGAGTGCATCAAGAAGACAAGTGGCCTACGACAGTGAAGAAAACTTGCAAGATAAGACATTGGGAGAATGAAAGATCAGAGTCAATCAGAGAAGAACCAAAAATAACTAAAATTAATTCTGAGAACAGTAATAGTAAATCGCCTGTTGCCATAAGACCAACAAGAAAGAAAATCCTAAAAAGAAAGTATGGTTCACCTGAATGGACATATCTTGCATCTGAAGAAGTATAGTTGGATGTGGAAGACTACGTTTCAATAAACTGTTGCCGATTCCTCTTCAAAGAAGAACCACCTTGAGTTTCTGTAAATCCAATAGTCACAAACATTTTTACATGAAGTTTGGAACTTTGCAAGAAAGAATCCAGATGAAAAAAATAAAGATTCTTGAGTTTATGAAGTGAGCAAACAAACTGATAAAAAAGTAATTCTGAAATGCGATTTTAATTTTTGATTATTGTTTCGGGGGGAAAAGAAAAGCTTTATTATTATTTTAAAAAAAGAGTAGCTCAGAGACTCGAAGACTGACTTTTAAGCCCTAAATTCTTTTAATCGTGGTTTTTGATCTCAATGAACCACAGAAAATTAGAGCATCATTCTAAGGCTGAAGAGGAGGAATTTTGGTTTTCAAATTTGCATCCAAGATTCATAATGGAGCATGGGAGAACGGAAGAACAGTGTATTTTGCGTCATGATCCCACAGTAGTCAGATCAATAGAGTTTGTGGGAAAGAACATATGAAAGGAGTTATGTTGTTAGTGGTGATTTTTTGGTTGGTGAAGAACAAATTCTTAGAAGAATGTATTATGTGTGTGTGTGGTAAGACTGCCTATTTCAACCTACCACATAACTGGGTGGGTTATTGTTCTCTACCTTTTGTATTCACTAGAGTTTATCATGCTAATGAAATGAGCAATGTTGTTGGTTTGAAGAAAGCGAAACAAGGTTTTGGACAGATTGTATTAGATGTATTAAAAGGTATGATGCCATCAACTGGAGTGGCTATAAATGATGTGAAAATGTGAAGATTATCTACGCTTTTGGATCAGCTCGCTTCTAACACTGTTGGAGCACTAACACAAATAAACACGGAATTTATTGCAATGCACGATGATTATGCAAAACTGCTTAGCATTAGATATCCTTCACAGGAAGGAAGGCAGTGCTTCCACGGTTTTGATGGTGAGAGAGTGCTCTACCTTCATCCCAGATAGCAGATGGGTTACTAATGCCTATGTCTCAAATATACCTAACATTTCTTGAGACGTTCAAGCTCTAGAAGGATACAGCCTGTGGAAAGCAGTGGGTTCCTGGGTTAGTGAGATAGGAAAGGATTTTAGTAAGGTTGGTGAATGATTAATAACTTAGATGGGGTTGTGTTTAAGACTATACTAACACCTGTAATTATTGTGTTGGTACGTACAATTGTTATGATTCTCTTGTTCAAATTCTCTGAATTAATATTTCTGAATTGTGTGTGTAAAGAGAAAAAGAGATCGTCTAAAAGGAAGGGGGATGCACTTGAACTGGAAGATGTCAGAGATTGAGTGTATAATCAACTGAAGGTGCTGGAGGAATTGAATAACAAGAAGCAGAAAGTGATGCAGACTGTATTATGGTTTATTGTGGGGTTTTTAGTGACCATACAATAATCAGAGGAGGAAGTTTGTGAACGCTTTTGTGCATTTATGAAATTGTTCATTAATAACAATATGTAGAATGTGGACCTACACTTGAATTTATACGCGTAGACTTGTATGATGTTATTGCATTTGAAGCAATTTTGCTTTGACCTTGTTTAAGTCCCTTTTCTTGGCTTATGCTAACTAGGCCTCAACAAGGCTTTAGCACCATCTTGTTCAAAATAGATGTCTCACCCTGCACGTTCACTATTTATTATTTCTGCTGCACGGAGTCAAGAAAAGTAATGTTTGTTTATTTCTGAATTACATAGGCCGTCATTATGATATCAGGTGGTCAGGTCACTGACAGCCTGTCGGTGGCGGCCTGGCTGCCGACATCCCTTCAGTCCGACCACCGCATTACAATGCTGGCAGTCAGACCTACAGCTGTTGGACGACAGACTGCCACCTCAGCCAGGATCAGAGATGGCGACAGAGGCGGTTGGAGCACGTTTACAGCATGGCGGTGGTGCTGAGGCAGGCACTGAAGTCGGGATTACAATATCCCTTTCCGACAGCCTTTTCATGGCGGGAAACTGCCATTAAAAGGTTGTCGGAAAAGGATATTGGGGGCCCCAAACAGATGACCCCGTCTGTTGTGGGCCACCGAAAAGTGGTCCTGGGGGCACATGTAGTGCCCCCACTCACCTCCACGCACTGTGTGCCATGCACCACATGGAGCATTGCACACGGTCCACAAAGGGTGGAGGCATATGCTGCAGCCCTTTCCCATGGCCGCAGCATGCCCACCTCCCGTGGTTCTGATGAGTTTCCGACCGCCGGTCACATCAGAATGCAGCAGCCAGACCAACCGCATGCTTGTCGGCGGTCCCTTGACCGCCACAATTGCGGCTAGCAGTCCGACCGACCGCCATCGTAATGAGGGCCATAGTTTTCAAAGATTTATTTTAACATGGGCTCAATAACATATCTTTCTCAAGGTTTCTTCCGCCTACTCGCTGTATTACATTAATTCACAATAGTTTATTGTTGTTTAGTAACTAATTTGTTCGGCCGTCTCCAGATGACATTAGCATAGAGTGGGCTGAATCAATATTCATGTAGTGGGATAGTGCTTAAATGGTAGGGGAGTATGATGCTCTAATTGTCTGTGCTCTGATGTGCTGAAATTATTTTCTTTGCTTACACCATGATAAATTTGAAGTTTTCATTATATCCTATGAGAAGATTTCCTATTTAACTATCATATTTGGGGGGGCAGCCAGATGACTTTCCGATGCTACTAGGGATGCTGTCCGATTTCTAACTGATTTTACTGCTCATTAGGAATTGGAATAATTCTTGATTTTGTATATTAATTTGTATTGTGCTATTGCTTGGAGCCTTCATAGCAAAGGCTTTATGCATCTGCATTTACAATTTATGTTTTGTACCCTTTTGATTTAATAGACTAAACATTTGGTCCATATATAATACAAATATAGCCACGTACACGATACACATGACCGTTGACTTGCCGGTTAGTTCATTAATCGTATTGTCATCAGGGTTGAGGCAGGGATGTTTCTCAAATCATGTTTAAAAACGATCACTTTTATTAAATACATACCTAAAGCATGAAGTCGTAGCACACTTATTTGCAATCAGCAGATTTTCCATTAAAATTGGCCACAACATTTCCCACTGATGTGGTTTTACTGATAAAACTATGTAGTTTATAATTTTTGGAAATCGAGTTTCTGCAAATATTTGTCATTTGCACATCACCAAGTAAAGTGTTCTGATTTGTTTTGCTCCTATTTAAATCTTTGTTTGCATCACAATTCTGAATTACAAAAAAAAATTATTTTGTAATTCCTGATATATTTTGAAATACTTGTACTATTCATTTACAAGCTGTTTAAATGTTGTGTCAGAAAATAATTGACATCTTAAAGCCTTTTGTTTCACAATGATTGTCAGGCACCTCACTTGACAAAACCTCTAACTGGTATAAGAGAAAGAATAGTAAACACCATTTTCCAGGATAAGATAAGAAACAATTAGTAAATAGACAAACTGATACTTGACCTCTGTTCTTGAACAGACAGCAAATGTGTCAAGATAAAAACAAGATTTAAAGGTGTCTTTATTGCCCATTCATTTTCTGAATGAACAGAACACCAGTTTCTTCCAGCTTAAGTTCACTCCCCAGAACAGATGAGTAGATGATAAAAAATAGCGCAACTTGATAAATCGAGGCCTGACTACATTCAACTCAGAACTGATGTCCCCATTTTTGTAATATCTAGAATAGACTCTGGAAACACTATACTACTTGGGCCTACTGACCTTTTATGCTATATTCAGTCGAAATCTGTTTTTACAACCGACCGTGCGCTTCATTACAGCGAGTAAAAAGTTTAACCATATCTCCCCAATATTGAGAGAACTCCATTGGTTGCCACTAGAAGCAAGAGTCAAGCTCAAAATATGTAGTCTATCCTACAAAGCGCTCCACCATGTCACACCGAGCTACATAGCAGACATCTGGACCATCTCAGGAAGCTCAAGGCAATTAAGGAGTAAGAGCCCTCTCATCCTGGAAAAGCTGACATTCAAATACTCCCTTGACCTGAAACGATCCTTTTCAGGTTCTGCCGCTATCTCCTGGAACTCTCCACCTCTTCACATGAGAACAGCACAGAACATCTTGATTGACTATCAAAAAAAGGACTAAAGGGGGCGTGGCTTGGCAAGCCATCATGGCGGAAGTGTGTTGATCGCGCTCCGCCCGGCCCCATGATATCCTGCATATTTATCCTGTTTCTCCGGCGATGACACGATCCCTGAACTGCCCCGCCGAATACTGAATGTGGCGGCGTACCCCTGGGCCGATCTCCGTGCTGCTGGGGATCTGCTGACGACATCGCGGCGATCGAGGGAGGACGCGGCCTGCGGGAGGCATGCCCACACAAGGAGCAGGGGAGTTGCCTGATCCCTTGCCCGTCCGGAGGTGCCATCGCTGCAGCGGCGGAGGGGGCGGGTCGCGCCTCGGCGATCCCGCGAGCCCGGGCTGGTGCCGGCGGGGCGGGGCTCCTCCCCGGGGGTTAGCGGCCCCTGTTCCGACGGGGCCTGGCTGAGTTGCGGAGCGGCTCGGTGACCGGATCTGGTCACGGAAGCGAGGCGCCGTTGAGGGTATGCGACGCGGTCGGCTGGCCGCCATCTAGTGGTAGAGGATTGCTCCGGGAGGCGCCAATATTGGATCCCTGGGAGTGTGTGGGCCCTTCAGGACCTTGTGTGCAGTGTGGGGTCTGGGGACCGCCTGAAGGCCCGCCGGCACGAATACGCTCTCGACCCGTGCCTGCCCGCCGCCTCCCTCTCCCCCCCCTCTTTGAGTTAATACTTGCTGGGGAATCGGCGGCCGGTCGGGCCGCAGGGGGAGCGGGCATTGGTGGAAAGGCTGCATCGCCGGGGGGCTGCCCTGATTTTCTGGCCGTGTGGAGGTGCTGTTGCGGCGTCTGCCGGAGGAGCGAGCCGCGCCCCGGTGGCCAAGTGAGCTCGGACTGGTGCGGAAGGAGCAGGGCTCATCTTTGGTGTGCGGGCGGCCCCTGGTCCGGCGGGACCCGGCTGCGCTGCAATGTGACTCGGTGGCCGGATCGGGTCACGGAGGTGAGGTGCCATTGGGGGTGCATGATATGATTGGCGGGCCGCCATGTTGAGGCCATAGACTTCTCTGGGAGGCACCCCTACTGGCTCCCTGGGGGTCTGTGAGGCCCTCCACGATATCACCTGTGCCGCTGGGCCTGGGGGCTGTTTGGGGCCTGACACCACTGATACGACGCTGTGAGGCGCCTGCCTCCCTCTCCTCTTTGGATCAGCTCCTGCAAGGGATTCGGCGGCCGTGTCGGGCCGCGGGTGGGGCGGGGATCCGCTGACCACCAACACCCGCGCTCGTCTTGGTGGAGCCTCGGCCCATCTGTTCCGCCTCTGGGTCCGGGGCGCAGTTGGGTGTGTGATCCTGGCTCCATCCTAGGGCGAGGGGGCCATCAACCATCTCGGGGTGACCGGGACCGCGGGAGAGGTATCCCTATCTCCCTTGTTTTCTTGGGCCACTATGACACGGGACAAACCAGGCAGTGGCTCTGGCAAGCAGAGCACAATGGATAAATATACGGGACAGGGGGCTCCGGCAGCTGCATCCGGGGGACCACAGAGTGCGGTGCCTGATAATGCGGCC
The DNA here is from genome assembly GCA_963921515.1 of Calotriton arnoldi. Lineage (NCBI taxonomy): Eukaryota > Metazoa > Chordata > Amphibia > Caudata > Salamandridae > Calotriton > Calotriton arnoldi. The sequence continues at coordinate 461,346 of CAWUFW010000115.1, forward strand.
CTCCTGGCAGCTATCACCCAATCCAGAGATGCTTTGGAGGCCAAGATTGGGGCGGTCGGCTCCGATGTTATGCTCTTACGCCAAGATTTGAGGAATGCGGTCGCCCGCATTACTGAGACAGAGACGAGGGTCTCAGGTGTGGAAGACGTGGTCGCCACCCTGCAGAAAAAAGTATCGTCCTTGGAGACTACACAGCGGGGCCTAGCATCGAGAGTGGAGGATGCGGAGGGGAGGGCGCGACGTAACAACTTGCGCTTTGTGGGCTTTCCGGAGGGCTGCGAGGGCGGCAGCATGGAGCGGTTTCTTGCAGACTGGCTCAAGGGCTGGCTCCCCTCTGAGGAGCTCTCGACATGCTTCGTGATAGAACGGGCCCACCGGGCCCTGATGCAGAGGCCCCGCCAGGAGCCCGCCCGCGGCCTGTCATTGCTAAGCTTCTTAATTACCATGACAGAGATACCATTCTTAAACAGGCCCGGGCAAAGGAGCCGTTGCTGTTCGACAACTCCCGTATCATGATCTTCCCAGACTATACGAAATTAGTGCAGCAACGGCGGCAATCGTTCCTAGCCGCCAAGGCCTGCCTCCGTGAACTCAAGCTCCCCTACGCGTTGCTATATCCTGCCCGGCTGCGGGTGGTGTACCGGTCTCGCACCCACTTTTTTGAGTCACCGGAGGAGGTGTTCCTATGGACAGATGAGACGGTGCGGCTGCGTCCCCATTCGCCACCGGGGCGTGAGTCCGACTCCTCTTCGGGTGGGCCGGCCCGGGATCGGCCCCGGCCCAGGGGGAGAGGTGGCGGGCGCTCTAAATCCAGGCGTCGCTCCCAATCTGTGGGGGCCTCGGTGCGTGAGGGGTCTACTACTCGACAACATGCTTCGGCGGACTGAGTTCAGGGTCCTCTTATGGGGGTTTTGTTTGGGATGAACTGTATTGACCGGAGAAACATGTATGAAGGTCCATCTCCTCGTGGGGCTCTACCCGTGGAGAAAGGGCCGGTGGACCATGGGTGGTGAACTGGGGATCCATTGGCGGGTGAGGGGTGGGACTCTTTGTTTGGGTCAGCCTGCTCTGCCTGCCGCGACAGGTACTTCACTGTTCTTGAGGTACAGGGTGGGGGGGGGATTTGTTGGGTCGTGCTTGAGGGGAGGGTGTTTCTGGGTTGTTGGGTTGTTTGGGGGTATGGGGGTTCTACTGTTTAATCGCACTGGCCTACGCTACATCAGAGCCACCGTATCCAGACCACATACTCTTGCCTTGTTCACATATACGCTCTGACTTTTCTCATGGCTGGGTATTCTAGTGCTGCGCAGGATCCCTCTGGGATCCTCCACATAATGAGTTGGAATGTTAGGGGGGCGCTGGATAAAATCAAACGGGGCGCCATACTTAAACAGGCAAAGCGCGCGCGTGCGGATGTCCTGATGCTGCAGGAGACACATCTTATGGGGACTAAGGCGCTATGCTTTCAGCGCTATGGGTACGTGCATGTCTTTCACTCCGGGTTTGTGAGGGGTTCCCGGGGGGTTGCGATCCTTTTACAACGACGAGTTCCATACACACACACATGAAGGCTTGGAGGGATACACAGGGCAGGTATTTGTTTTTTCAGGGACGGATGGGGACGGAATCCGTTGTTTTGGGATGTGTATATGCCCCCCCGCCCCTGTCATGGAGCATGGTAGAAAAGATCATGACCTTGTGGCCAGATATGCCGGATGGATTGACTGTGGTGGGGGGGGGACTGGAATGACGTGCTGGACCTGGTCGGTGACCGTTGGCGGCCTGGGGCCCAGTTGACTGCGGGTGGGACTACTAGGCTGCAGTCACTGATGGCAGGTTTGGACTGGGCGGACCCTTGGCGTCGCCTACATGGGTCGGCACAAGGCTATACATATCTGTCGGCCGTCCACGGTTCCTTCTCCCGCCTCGATTACATCTTCGTTCCCCGAGCCATGGTTGACAGGGTGGTTGCCGCAGATATTCTTCCGCGTGGCCTGTCCGATCATTCACCGATTACACTCACATTGCGTATGGGTCGGGCACAGCAGCCATTTCGGTGGCGTCTATCGGTGTGGGACCTCCAGGGGGAAGAATATAGAGAGCATATGGAAAAGGCCATTGCCCAATATTTGTCGACTAATGTGGGGACTGTGGAGGGGCCTGACTGCCTCTGGGAGGCGATGAAGCCTACGCTTCGTGGTGTGGATATCTCATTTTGTGCAGCTGCCCGCAGATTGCATAGGGAGGCTCTCGTCCAGGTAGAGGCGAAGTTATTTGATTTGGAATCTCGCAGCAGGGAAGGAGCGGATCGGCAGGCCCGTCGCCGACTCCTCCTGGCGCAGCAGGAATACGCCCATGTTCTCCTAGACGAAGCCCGGCAGGCGTGGTTGGCGACACGCAGCAGGATCTACCAGTGGGGAGATAAGTCTAGCAAACTATTACACAGGTTGTGTCAGAGGTCGCTGTGTCCTCAGTCCCTTCCGGGCATTTTGGGTCCGGATGGGTCCCCTCTCACGGATCCCTCCGTGATCGCCGGAAGCTTTGCTACATATTATACAGACCTTTATGCCCCTCGGGAATGCCTTCCTGCGGCCACAGTCGGCCGCTTTCTCGACGATCTGCCACCTAAGACCCTCGCTGATGATGTGCGCGAGAAGCTGGATCTCCCGCTCACGGAGGAGGAGCTGGGCGCGGCGCTGGGCGAGATGCAATCTGGAAAGGCCCCTGGGCCGAATGGCTTCCCATGTGAATTTTTTTAACGTTATTTCCTGCAATTGGGACCCCATTTCTGTAGGGTGGTTGAGGAGGCCAGAGAACAGGGGTACCTGCCTTGTGATTGGCGACATGCAGAGATTGTGGTGTTCCATAAGCCTGGAAGACCCCCAGACCATCATGCGTCATACCGTCCCATATCCCTTCTTAATGTGGAGGCTAAGGTGTTGGCCAAGGCGTTGGCCAAACGTCTGCGGGCACATATTACATATTTGGTCCACCCTGATCAGGCAGGGTTTATGCCCCAGAGGGCGACCCGCCATAATATTCGGCGCGCACACGTAGCAGTGGCGACTGTCCAGGGGCTGGGGGAGCGGGCCGCATTATTGCTGGCGGATATGGATAGGGCTTTGATTCCCTTAGTTGGGTCTACTTATTCGCTCTTCTTCGCAGATTGAACTTTGGACCGCGCTTCCTGTCCTATCTGACTCTCCTGTATACAGATCTGACGGCGTCGGTGCGGGTGGCGGGCTCGGTTTCCCCCGCATTCCCTATCGGTCGAGGCACCAGGCAGGGCTGTCCGTTGTCCCCCTATCTGTTTGCTTTAGCGATGGAACCCTTAGCGTCTTGGGTGCGAATGGATGCTCAGGTGACGGGTCTGGAGTGGGCGGCGGGTTTGTCGGATCGTATCGCTCTGTATGCTGATGACGTACTCTTTTTCCTTACAGACATAGATAGAACGGGACCGCGCCTTCTCCGCATTATGCAAATCTTTGGGGAGACCTCGGGCCTCTACATGAACCCGAGCAAATCTACACTATGGGTCATTGGGGGAGGGGCGGGTCCGGGTTCCTGGGCCTCGTCTGTTCGGGTGGCCACAGAGGGATTGAAGTATCTGGGGGTATTCCTGTCGGACTCGCCTACCATTTCTTGGGAAAGGAATTTGGTTCCTGTGTGGGACCGTATGCGCGAGGGTCTAAAAACTTGGTCCCGCATGCCCCTGTCGATTTATGGTCGGTCGGCCATCTTTAAGATGGTGTCGCTTCCCCGTCTCCTCTACCAACTACAGAATCATCCATATCCGATTTCCCCCGGATGGTTCCGACGGATTAATACGGCCCTGGGCCAGTTTCTGTGGGCTGGTGGAATGGCGAGGGTAGCTCTGCGGACCTGCTTCCAATCTACGTATTGTGGGGGACTGGCGACATCTGATATTCTATCCTATTATATGGCTTCTCACCTGTTGGTTCTCAATGAGTGGTGGTATGGGGATAGGGGCGACCCAGCCTACGCGGTCGAGCGGCATTGTATGGGAGATCATACCTTGCATACTATACTCTATTCTGCGCCACTACGCAGCTCCCTACCACCTAAACTTATCTTTCAAATATGGTGCCAGGCGCTGCGGCGGACCGGGTGGTGGAACAAGTTGACGCGGGAGACTCCCCTTTGGCACAATGGCCAATTGCCGCAATTAGCTGCATTGTCCGGTTTTAGAGGCTGGGACCGTATTGGTATCTCCACTCATTATGCGGGGATTGGTACTAAAGTCCTTTCAGGATCTACAAAAAGACTTTCAAATGCCTAAGACTCAATTCTTCCGATATCTGCAGCTTCGGCATGCTATTACTCCCTATATTGAGGGATTGGAGTCCCTGGCTGAATTTAGTCCTATAGAGGCAAAGGTCTTTATGGGTGATCTCTGTGACCACAAGATTTCCAAGATATATCAGTCTCTGGTCACGCATAGTTCCCCCACACTGCAGCGTCTTAGGGAGGCCTGGGAGGGGGATGTAGGCCCACTGGAGGAGGAAGACTGGGTGGAGGCCCTGTCCTCCCCACGAGGGTCCTCCATAGCCGTAAGTCTCCGCCTTATCCAGTTTAAGTATCTCCACCGGGTCTACTTCACTAGGGTCAGGCTCTGGAGGGCGGGATTGGTGGCCTCCCCGGTGTGTCTCCGATGCCAACATGAGGAGGGCACGTTGCTCCACACTGTTTGGCACTGCGCTGCCTTGGCACGATTTTGGCGGGGAGTTCTGTCGTGCCTCTCTGAGGTTCTGGGATGGGATCTCCCCAGCTCTTCAAAGCTGGTCCTATTACATGTCATGAATGATATTGGAGGTAACATATATAAACGCCATCTTCTGTTGTTGGGATTCACCTTAGCCAAGAGAGATATCGCCAAAGCTTGGAAGGCTCCGAGGGCGCCCTCGATATCTGTGTGGAAGAATGGCATGGATTTCTGTATGGGGCTGGAGACCCCGGTCTTTGTGGCCAGGGGGTGCCTGCTTAAACATTATAAAATCTGGCGGAGGTGGGCAGAGTACCGCGGCCTGGAGTTGGAACCTGCCTCAGTAGCCAGGTCTACTGACCTGGCGTCCCTTCCATAATAGTAAGATGTGTACCGTTGCTCTGTAGATGTAGGCGTGCTGTGTCTGGATGGAGGCGACTGCTCTTACCCGATGCTGCTTTGGGGTAGGCGCCAGTGCGAAGGGGGTGGGCTTTGGGGTTTGTTATCTTTTTATGTTCTTGGGTATTATTTCAAATGTATCGCTCTTAATTTGTCCTCATACATTATTGAAAGTGTCAAAGTCATTTCTATGTACATTGTCTGTGCATGAGTTGCTGGGTTACAGCACTCTGCGGTATATTTGTTATTTGGCAAATAAAATTTGTTCTTTAAAAAAAAAAAAAGGACTAAAAACTCTGTTTAGATTCTACCTTGAAAGTCCATACCACATGATCCACAAAATATCTCCGGAAAGCCCCCCAACACATTCTCCATCAAAGGAACTGTTCAGGATCCATAATTTGACCCATGAAAGGTTGATAAACAGATTAATTTGCAGATCTAGCACTACATACAAGAAGAGCCTCATGTTTATGGTGTTAAACTTGTCAGTCTCAGGGTGGTCTTCCACGAAACATTTTGCCTACTTGCCTCCGCTTTTTGCTGGATATTTTATTTTGTTGGCCTTAGGACTCTGTGCACTTTACCACTGCTAACCAGTGCTAAAAGGCGTATGCTCACTCCGTTAAACATGGTTTGATTGGCATATACCTAATTGGCATACTTAATTTTCTTATAAGTGTCTTGTAGAGGGGTATACCATATCCCAAAAGCCTGTAAATTAAAAGTTAACATTAGGCCTGCAGCACTTATTGTTCCACCCACTTAAGTAGCACCTTAAAACATGTCTCAGTCCTGCCACTGCAGCCTGAATGTAGTGTCACACTGCCATGTTGACTTGGCATTTAAACCCCTTTACCAAGCCTTAAACTCCCCTTTTATTACATATATGTCACCCCTGAGGTAGGCACTAAGTAGCCCATAGGTAGGACAGGGTGCTGTGTAATTAAAAGGCTGGACATGTACATTTGAGGTTTACATGTCCTGGTAGTGAAAGACTCCCAAAGTCGTTTTTCACTACTGTGAGACCTACCTCTCCTATAGGATAACATTGGGGATTACTTATTACAATTACTAAGCTGAAATTCTTAATTGAGAGGAGGAAGATATGTCATGTTTGGTACGTATGAAAATATAATTATAAACCCTCTTTAATGGTAAAGTCAGATTTTTCATTACAATTTTGAAAATGCCACTTTTAGAAAGCTCCGTCATTGCTCTGGCCCGGACTTGATACAGTGTCCCCCCCACACCCACCCTCGCTCCTGATGGTCTCTTGTGGGTTCCAGCTATTCGTTATCAATCCTTCATATAAGTGAATTACAAAAGAATGAAACTTGTTAACCAAATAATGCTTGAAGCACTTATCTCAATTTTATTTAGACTAGTCAGAGCCACCCAACACGGAAAGAAACAGTTACTTAGTTTCGGCCATCCAGATTAGACCTCCAGGCGCCCGACGGCACCTGCACAAGTGCAGGACCGCAATCCCCCCGTAGACAAAAGGTTGTGACCCAGGAAGCCGGCGTGCTTCCAAGTCTGGAGAAATGTTTCCACTCAAGCGAAGGTGTGGCCTGCCATAGACCCAATAGTCAGCTGTAGGTGCCCACAAGGCACACGAACCCCCTTGCGCCTTGTCACGGTGTTCACCACAACAAAGCACCTTGTCCAGGGTGAGGGAGCCAAAGACCTCGGACAGAGGCCGCGATATCAAGCATTGTCGTCCTCCCGATTTGGAGAAGACAGTCTCAGCTCCCGGCTCAGGTTCCCCCAACACCCCTTGGACACCACACCATCTGGAGCGCAAGTTAGCACAGGTCCCCTTGTTGCAAGCACGGGTCCCTTGGACTCTGCAAACTTACACTGCACTCCTCACGTCCCGGCACCTCAGCTGACTGGCAATCTTTACACGCACACTCCTCTGCACAGTGATATGAAGGTGTACGTCAGGGCTGTCCTTGTCCCAACCACGATCACTTCCACCCGTTTCCACCGCAACCAGTGCGGTCCTTACGATCTCTTGGAGACAGTGAGATCCTTTGTGTCCCTGGGATCCTCTGGACAGGAGGCCAGCTCACTGGCCCTTGAGAGTACTTTGGGACGCAGGCCACAACAGTTAGCACTTAGCTGCAGGCCATCAAAGTCCAGCCAAAATCTACCAAGTGATAGTCCCCTTCCTGGAGCATGATAAGCACCACCAGTCTCTAGATCGTCCAGTTGCAGTCCCTCCTGCCCTAATGATTCCTTGTGTCGATGTCCCAGTGTCGAACCAGCGTAGTATGGTTCCAAATTCAAAAGCGTCTCTACATTCTGAGGCCAGAGCTCCAGTAGCTATACCCATATTGGCCTTTGAAGATACGATCAGTTCAAAAGGCCACCTTTGAAATGTACTGGCCCTCTCAAAATGTTGTCCTGTTTGTCATCCTACCCCCGGGAGGTTTGTTCACTATATTTAGTTGGGCTAAGACACTGTCCCTTGGTATGCAGGTGCCAGATCCACTCCCACGTAACCCTCCCAGAAAGGCCCCTCAGAGTCAGAGGTACGCAGTTTCCCATGAGCCCCTAGTTTATGGCCTTCTATCAGGAATGGACAGATGTGGCTGCCCCCTAGCACCAAGTTGTGAATAAAGAGACAGGCACACAGAGCCAAGAGCATCAAAATGCCCATTTCCCTAAGTGACATTTCCATCACCGTAATGTCAAACCCACTCACACCACCGGAGAGGATTCGCCATTACAAACTCATCGATACCAAACACTATACTACTACTATTCTGCCCGTAGAGAATAAGGCTCAATAGCCTTTCCCTACACACCCTCATGCTAATCCAATGAGAGAAGCAGAACTAACATTTTTGAATACTTGGTAAGCTCTCATTGAAGCATTTTTTCTGAAACACTCCTTTTGGAGAAGCGTTCATTCTTGAAGATAACAATAGCATATATATATATATGTACTCTTAGGTTACTTATTGTACCACATGGGGAAACAGACTCCGTTCGAGTGCTTATTCAAAGAATGGGAGTTCTATATAATTGAGCAGCAGTATTTCAGAACAAAAGTTCCCCGGTGAGCATAATTTCACAATACATTTTTGTGATGTGAAAACATGGCATACAATACAGTACACTTTAAGTTACCTGATTATAGGTCTGTTTTGCCAGGTTCATTTTACAAATCGCCAAAGATACCATTCGTAATACAAACATTTAAAGGCATTTACACAGCGCGATAAGCCTAGAGTCGCCTTGACACATGGGTAAGTGTTATATATTTTATATATATATATATATATATATATATATATATATATATATTATCTACTGGCGGTCGCCAGTAGATAGTTATAGTTAGGACCTATTTTCCATAGGAAATCCGCGACATTCTATTTGAAATAACTCTCGCGTCAATTGACGAATCTTCACGAAATTTTCAAACTTTATGGCCCGCTCCGGTCCGCTCCTACCCTGAAAGTCTCAGGGTGATTCGTCAAGCAGGGGCCGAGAAAAAAGGGGGTCCCAAAACGTGTTTTCCCCATTCATTTTCCCATAGGAAACTTTAGACACGGCTACAGCTCGAACTGCTGAACGGAATTACACCAAATTTGGCAAAGAGGTAGTTCTTGGTTCAGAAAGAACCCTTTTTGTTAAATGGTGTAAATCCGTTCAGTAGTTCCTGTGAAAATCAAAATGAAAATCACATATATATCTATGGCCGCGTTGGATTCGCGCACCCTCCCGATCACGAGCTGCATGCTAATTGGCTGTCAACACTCCAAATCAGGAAGTGTTGGCAGCCATTTTGTCCGAGGGACAGAAACAAGTGCGCAAAGCGCAAAAAGGGTGCAGGGTAGAAACACCCTGACCCCCTAGGTCTGCTCAGGGGGTCCCACAAGGACCCCCTGGGCAGAAAAAAGCATTTAAAAAATAAATAAAAAAAATCGGCAGGATGCGCTCAGGGTGCGCGGATCCTGCCGAATAAAAAAAAAAATTGAAGCGCGGTCTCCCGCGCTTCGATGTTTATTTGCCCCCGGGTGGGCCAAGTCCCGGGGGCATGGTGGGGGGGGGGGTTTAGATTTAATGTGGGGGGCCACTAAGGCCCCCCAAGCCCCGGGGACCGCCACCCCCCGGGGCTTTAGAAAATAATGGTGCGGGAGGGCTCTTTGCCCTCCCGCAGCCCCGGGGACCGCCACCCCCCGGGGCTTCTTTTTTTAAAAAAAATTTAACCTGTGTGGGGGGGCTCCAGCCCCCCCACACGCCCCGGGGACCGCCACCTCCCCAGGGCACTAAAGATTTGAATATGGGGGTCCGTTACGGACCCCCAAAGCCCCGGGGACCACCACCTCCCCGGGGCTGTGAAATGGTTGGGAGGGGGGCCGCGCGGCCCCCCTCCTGGAGCCAGTGATGGCCCTGGGGACCACCACCCCCAGGGCCGGCTCCTGCAGTGTCCCGGGTGCCTACCCCGGGACACTGTAGTTTGCTATGACAGGACGGGAGCCTCGCGGCTCCCGTCCTGTCATAGCAAACTTGGTTTGCATTTTGAAAGAGAGAGCAGGAAACCTGCTCTCTCTTTCAAAATGCAAACCCAACTGCTTTTCCACATGGGGAGCAGCATGTTAGCTGCTCCCCATGTGGAAAGCAATGCCGGCTCGCGCAGGAGGCGGGGAGCCGGCTGGGACTGTGGGGGGATTGGGACCCCCCCCCACAGTCTCCAACGAGAGGCCAGGCCCCGGGGGATGGGGTCCCCGGGGCCATAAGTGGCCCGGGAGGGGTGCCACGCAGCCCCCTCCCCAAATAAATTTTTTTTTTTTTTAAAAAGGGCAAGGCCGGCCCAGGGGGATGGGGTCCCCGGGGCCTTAAATGGCCTGAGGAGGGGGGCGACGCAGCCCCCCTCCAAAATAATTTTTAAAAAAAACATCGAGGGCATGCCCCGGGTGATGGGGTCCCTGGGGCCAATACAGGCCCAGGGAAGGGGGGCCACGCAGCCCCCTTCCCGTTTTTTTTGGGGAATTTAAAAAACAAAAAAAAAATGCACAGGCCCCGGGGGATGGGGTCCCCGGGGCCAAAAGTGGGCAAGGGAAGGGGGGCCACGCAGCCCCCCTCCCATTAAAAAAAAACAACAAAAACGACCGGCATCGTGCCGGAGGCCCCGCCCCTCCCTGCAGTACTCTGCAAACGCGCCCCCCGGCGCGTTTTAAGAAGGGGAAGTAATTCCCCTGAATACTGGGGTCTCTGGGGCCAACTAGCCCACCAGGAACCTCCAGTATGCACCAGGGGCTGCGTTGCAGAGAGGTGTACAGAGGCCACGCCCCTTTTACACCTCTCTGCAACGCAGCTCTGTGGCGCTTTTAGAAGTACATGGTGGGCTAGTTGGACTCCAGGGACCCTCAGGATTCAATGGGGACTTAATCCCCCAACTTAAAACGCGCCACGGGGCGCGTTTGCACAGTGGTGAAGGGAGGGGCGGGGCTTCAGGTGACATGTGTGCAAACAGGCCCCGTGGCGCGTTTTAAGATGGGGAATTAAATCCCCTTCAATCCTGAGGGTCCCTGGGGCCAACTAGCCCAACAGGTACGTCCAGAAAGCGCCACAGAGCTGCATTGCAGAGAGGTGCAAAAAGGGGCGTGGCCTCTGAACACCTCTCTGCAACGCAGCTCCCTGGCGCATACTGGAGGTACAGGGTGGGCTAGTTGGACCCCAGGGACCCTCATGATTCAAGGGGACTTAATCCCCCAACTTAAAACGCGCCACGGGGCGCGTTTGCACAGATGTCACCTCAGGCCCCGCCCCTTCCCTTCACCATTGTGCAAATATTCCTCTAAAATCAGCCGAACTACGAATTCCTATTTACTCACCTGTTATCAGGAGAGACCTCAGTGCTGCATCTTTCAGCCCAGTACTGATCGTGAAAAGTAATTTTAACCGTACTTACCAGTAACTTGAATTTCCTTCCATAGGATATCATTGACTGGTTTCACTTGGAAATTCTTCTAAGTGTGGAGTTTTGGAACTTTATAATATTCCTCTAAAATCAGCCGAAATACGAATTCCGATTTACTCACCTGTTATCAGGAGAGACCTCAGTGCTGCATCTTTCAGCCCAGTACTGATCCTGAAAAGTAATTTTAACCGTACTTACCAGTAACTTGAATTTCCTTCCATAGGATATCATTGTCTGCTTTTTGCTGAAAAAGTTTCTAAGTGTCGATTTTTGAAACATACAAATATTCCTCTAAAATCAGCTGAACTACGAATTCCGATTTACTCACCTGTTATCAGGAGAGACCTCAGTGCTGCATCTTTCAGCCCAGTACTGATCGTGAAAAGTAATTTTAACCGTACTTACCAGTAACTTATATTTCCTTCCATAGGAATCCATTGTCTGGTTTTCAGCAGAAAAGTTTCAAAGTGTTGATTTTCACAAACTACAAATATTCCTTAAAAATCGCCTGTATGACTTAAACGCATTCTTTCAACTGTTTACAGGAGATGCACCAGTGCTGGATACAGGATCCACCACTGAGTAAGAAAAAGTAACGATAACACTACTTACCTGCTAAGTGAATTTCCTCCCATATGATAACATTGGTGATTCTATGTGAAAAAGTTTCTAAGTGTCAACTTTTAAAATACAATAATATTCCTTAAAAATCACTACTGTAACCAAAACGCTTTTACTCAACTGTTTACAGGAGATGTCCCAGGACTGAATCTAGGATCCAGTCCTGTGGTTAGAAAAGTAATCCATAAAGTAACTAATTGCATTTAACTAGAAATTCACATTGAGCTCAATGTTGCATTGTGTTTGAAATTGTGTTGCCCATTGTAACAACTGTAACTACTATACTTAAAAGTCTATTGCCTATTTGCAAAGTATTTAAACTAAAGTAATTCATTCTGAGAAAGTATATTTTGTAATGTAATGTATAATGTAATTACAATGTAATTACAAAAATAAAATATGTAAAAATAAATAGTTTAAAAAAATGTAGTAAATCAGTATCAAAAAATAAATATAACAATTAATACATTTAAAAATTGTCATTTACAAAACCTTTGAAATTCACTGAAAAAAACCATAGGTTTCAGACATGTTATAGTTAGGAATTAGCATTTAAAAAACCTTTGAAATTCACTGAAAAAACCATAGGTTTCAGACACGTTATAGTTAGAAATTAGCATTTAAAAAACCTTTGAAATTCACTTAAAAAACCATAGGTTTTAGGGACAGTTATAGTTAGTTGGACATTTCACTCGTACAAAACCATAGAAATTCCCCCGTTATAGTTAGTTCAGCTAACTATAACTCGCGCCCCCGCAATGCACTGCTGATGACGTCACATATTACATCACTCATGACATGGTCAGTGACATCACTGATGACATCACTGATGACATCATCCACGTGATAATCTGATGCACCTCCTCACACCCTGATATAACCTTTGATACACCCACTCTAAATTACAGACTGCCATTCGCAAAACCATAGACACTCCAACACCAATAACTACATACCCACTCACTGATTCTTAGGTCTACACACACATCCACTCACTCACCCGTACAGTCACTCATACTTACGGTCACTCAGTACAGGACTATCATATGCACTCATACTCCTATATAGACACTCAAACACCGCCACTCATCCATAGAGGTACTCACACACCTAGTCAGTCATGCAAATAATTAAACACACTGCCATTTACTCACCTATACAGTTATACACACACCAGCTCACTTACTCATACAAATACTAGCACATTCTTACGCTCTTATACAATCACTGATACAAGCACACACTCATCCATACAGTCACTCTCACAATCACACACTCTTGCTTATAGATATACTCCAACACACATATATACTGCCTTTCACATATGTAGTTACTCACACATGTACCACTGGGACATACATTCACTCACAAACACACTCTTACACACACTTACCCACCCATACAGTCTATCACAGATGCACTCTTGAAACCATCCACCCAGTGAATCACCCACTCACACATCTATGCACAGAGTCGCACACACCCCACCCACACAAACACTCAGGCACCCATACAGATACTCAGACAACTAATCAATAACTCATATAGACACTCATGTAGCTATTCACAAACCCATGCAGCCACTTACACAGCAATAGACAGACGGATACAGACATTCACCCAGTTTAGTCACTAACCCATGCATTCAGTAAGATACGTTTAATCACTCACTTATAGAGTTAGTCACGCACCTACTAAATCATCCATACAGACACTTCTACACCCACTCATTCTTCAATACGCCTTTCCCTATATATATTAAACATATTTAAACTTTAAAGAAACACACAGTCACTGGATGATGTCATCAGTGATGTCATTTGAGATGTCATCAGTGATGTCATCAGTGATGTCACTGACCATGTCATGAGTGATGTAATATGTGACGTCATCAGCAGTGCATTGCGGGCGCAAGTTATAGTTAGCTGAACTAACTATAACGGGGGAATTTCTATGGTTTTGTACGAGTGAAATGTCCAACTAACTATAACTGTCCCTAAAACCTATGGTTTTTAAGTGAATATATATATATATATATATATATATATATATATATATATATACACACACACACACATACATATATGTGAGTTTATTTAGAACATACAAATTGGGAAAGTATGAATTCATTTGATAGCATTATTTTCTTATGTTTTATAGTATAAATAACCTCCTGATGAAGGACCAAGAGTCCGAAATGCATTAAGGATTCTTTTCTTTGAGAATTGTTTTATGTGTAAACTACATGAGATACAAGATCAAAAAATGAGATTATTATAATGACTGAGACTGATTCAATAAAATTGAGATAAGTACTTCAAGCACTATTTGGTTAACAAGTTTCATTCTTTTGTAATTCACTTATACGAAGGATTGATAACGAATAGCTGGAACCCACAAGGGACCATCAGGAGTGCAGGGGGACAGTATACCAAGTCTGATACAGTGTAATGATGGATGTTTGAGGGCACCTGAGATCAATGGGTGACACCCAACCAGCAACCAAAGTTTCCAATTGCTGATTACACACAGTTGAACGCAGGAGTGCACTGAGGCGGAGCTCAGCAGAGCCCTACTTACACCTGAATAGCCTGTGCCCTGCCTTCACACAAAGAGTCCAACGACCCTGTATTACCACAGCAGCCAACTTGGAGCCAGGGAATGGGCGTCAGGAAATTCCATGCACTTCAAAGAACCTTTCCAGAAGTATCTCCTACCTTCCAGAAGAAGGGCACAGGGTATAAAAATAGGACATTCAGACCCACTCTTCAGTTCACTACTAGACCTGCGGAAGGACTCTCAGAGGACTGCCTGCTGCTGTGAACTGCTGTGCACTCTGCTAGACTGCTGCTGTACCTGGAAGGACTATCCTGCTGCCTGGAGCCTGCCTTGAACATTCACAGGCCAGCCCTACTATTCAGCCCTGCATTTACACCTACACCCTGGACTACCAGAAGTAACTCAAAGGGCTAGTTTGCGGGCCACCTGTTCAGAGCCACAGGGACAATTAACAGACTCCCATCATCTTGAACCCGCATCTGTACCCAACCTGAGTGAATGCTGAACCCCCAAGAGGTGTCCCATCAGTCCTGGACCCTTGGTTGTGGTGCTAAAAGTGCCCAGATGGCCATTTCCCCAAACTGAGGACTTACAAAAAGTGGCCCTGCGGCCGACGCCAGATCCATTTCGCACCAGGAGGCGCTTAAATCACCACAGGGCTCCCGCAGTGCGGGAGCCCATCTCTGTTCTTTTTGCCTGCCTGCCGCCAAGAGGACTCCATCCCCCAAAGTGCCCTGCGGCCCCGTGGCCGACACCGGATCCATTTCGCGCCAGGAGGTGCTTAAATCACCTCAGGGCTCCTGCAGCGCGGGAGCCCGTCTCTGTTATTTTTGCCTGCCTGCCGCCAAGGGGACGCCCTCCCGGGACGCGCGCGGGCGTGCACAGGCGAAGCCCGGGCCAAGGGCGGGCCTGTCTGCAACCGTCAGTGGCTGGGCCAGGTCACTTGGGCTCATTTTTATAGGATCACTGTGGACAGGCCTGGATTTCCCTAGAACACGGTTCGTTGGATTGAGCCCTTAAGGGCAGGGACAAGGTTCTTGCATGACTCCTTTCAATGGTGATCGCGGACTGTGTTCTTTTTAGCACTATTTTTTATTTATTTATTTAGTGTTTTATATAGCACGAACATGACCATGAGTAGGGTATCAGAGCGCTTTACATTTGCATATCAATAAACAGTTATGTTACCAAGTCCTCAGTAGTTGTACAATGATTGTGAGAAAAACATTAAAGCTTAATATACATATATACAAGACCACAAAGAGGTTAATGTTCGATGAGAGGTAGCATGTGTATGATCATGGAGGATCAATAATAATGGCGAGACTGCTGAGATTATGGGAGATATTTACTCTTGTAAAAAGATTTGGCTTCATTTTTGAATGCAGAGATTGACTAAATGTTTCTAATGTTAGGGGGGAGAGCGTTCCAAATTCTAGGCGCTGCACCAGAGAAAGCTCGGTCAGAAGTTCTTTTCTTACGGAATCGGGCCGGTTTCAGTACTAGATCTCCATGACTCCGGGAGACACTGCATCCTCCTGATAGTGTGATTTTCTGGGCTAGGTACACAGGTGTTTTGTAGTGTATCGCTTTGTGAGTGATACATGCCATTTTTTGTTGTATTCTCGCTTCGTAAGGCAGCCAGTTAAGCGCTTTCAGATGAGGGGTGATGTGGTCGAATTTTCTGGAGCCAGTTATAAGTCTTGTGGCTGCATCGAGACATGCTTTCAGTGGGGCTGTTGAAATCTTGGGAAGACCAGCTAGAGTTGTGCAACCGTACTCGATCCTTTATATTACTAGTGCCTGGACTGCTGTTTTAAGGTCTGACTTATTTAAGAAAGGTTTCAGTTTTTTGAGGTAGCTTAAATGGAACCAGGCATTTTTTGCCATTGTGTTAATATGAGATAGCATGTTCAGGTTTTTGCCTAGTATAATTCCCAGGGATTTGGTAGAATCAACAATCCTCGGAGTACAGTTTAGTGCCGTGATCAAATTGATCCACTCTAGGATGTTCGTAGAGCTTTTCTGGGGGGAAATCAGCAGGAATTCGGTTTTATGTGGGTTAAGCTTCAGGTGATTACTGGTTAGCCAATGGATGGTTCTCTTTAGTGCTTGGTTCATGATACCCATCTCTTCTGTCGATGTAATCTTGATGTACAGCTGTGTGTCATCTGCGTACATGTGGAAAGAGATGTTTGCTCGTTGTAAGGTTTCTGTGAGTGGCTCTACGTACAGATTGAATAATCCCGGGATAGTGTTGAGCCCTGAGGAACTCCGATCGCATTTCTGGAAGAAGCTGATAATGTTTGGTTGACTGTGAATTTTTGCGTTCTGTTCTCTAAGAACGATCTAAACCATTTTAGGACTGTACCTTCTAATCCCATCCTATTTTTCATGCGATCTAGTATTTTAGCATGGTTAACCGTGTCGAATGCCGAAGAGAGGTCGAGCAGGATTAGGAGACAGGTTACGTTGCGGTCGAGGGCAAGTAGAGCGTCATCCACGATGTGCAGAATCGCCGTTTCAGTACTATGGTTTGGTCTAAATCCTGATTGGAAGTCATTCAACAGATTGAATTCAGAGATATGTTGGCTCAATTGTTGTTGTACGCATTTTTCCAGGACTTTGGCTAACATGGGAATGTTTGTTACTGGTCTGAAATTGTTAGGGTCAGAGGGGTTCTCTGTTGGTTTTTTTAAGATTGGAGTGACTTGCCCTGTTTTTAGGCAGTCCGGTATTGAGCCTTGTGCCAGCGAAGCGTTAATGATCTTTGTCCATGAGGGGATGAGCAGATGGTTTATTGTAGACCAACACTTTGCAGGTAGAGGATCGTTGTAATGATTGTTTGGTTTAATGGTCGAGATGATCTTTGCAATGTCTAGGTCACTGAAAGGCTTGAATTCTGACCATCCAGCATTGTTTTTAGGCGTTTCCAGATCTGGTTGAAATTGAAGCTCATCTGGGGTGCTCTTAGTGATACAAGGGCATTCAGCTGCTTTTTTGAGCTCCACCTCCATCGATTTGGCTTTGGCTGTGAAGGAGGAGAAATCTTCACTGCTTATAATCGAATTTGTAGTAGTTGGTGCAGATTTGGCCATTTTATTGGATTGATCTTTTAGCAGATCGAATAGTTTCCTCTGTCTGTTTTTTGCATTGACCAGTTCTTTCCTGAAGAAGTCTTTTTTGGAGTTTAGAATGCTTTTATTGTAGGCTTTCCTGGCCTGTCTTAGTTGTATTAAATGGGGTGAGGAAGGGTGTTGTCGCCATTTCCGCTCTGTGAATTTGAGTGAACGTCTTTCTTCGTTGAGGGCACCGTTAAACCAAGGGTTTTTATCTTTGTCATGGATCCTTTTGAATTTTAGCGGGGCTATGTCCTCAATGATACTCGACATTGTATTATTGTAAAACTCTGTGAGGTCACTGACGTCAACCATATTATTAGGAGGTTGCAATTCTGTCTCACAGCGTGCTAGGACAATATCCATATTGAGCCCTCTAGTGTCACAAATCCATTTTCTGGGTTTTATTGATTGTGAGGAAGCTTTTGTTTTTGTGAAGGGTATTTGGAAGGTAATGATGTGATGATCAGATCAATCGCAGGGGGTGATTTCAGTTTTATCTATAGCTTTTTCTTTAGCTATGATCCAGTCCTTTGGAGTGGGTTGGTAGATGACATTCTTGGAACAGTGATTGATCTTCAAGGAAGGCTTTGAGTAGATTGATCTGATTGTCAGTATGATCCTCCCAATGAAGATTGAAGTCTCCTAAGAAAATATCATTGGAATGAGGAGTAGAGTTTGCTGTGACGATTTCTATCAGCTGGTCTATGAACCTGGTATTTTTACCTGGGGGGTGGTAGAATGTATGAAGTTTGCAAATTTGATTGTCAGAGGATCTTAAGGACATACCGAGATACTCACATGACTCTAGGGGGTCAGATTGTATTTTCATAATGGCAATGTCAGATCTATGTATACAGGCGATGCCTCCTCCCTTTTTGATTGGCCTGTCTAGTCACATAATGCAATAGTTCGGGGGGGACTAATAGATCTAGGCATGGGGAAGAAGAGTCAGATAGCCATGATTCTGTTAGTATAGTTACGTCGATTTCCTGGCTTAATATGAGGTCGGCTATGTCTGCAGCATGTTTCTTTGCTGACCGACAGTTGAGTAGTATACACCTAATGTGTTTCTGTGGTTTGAGCGTTGATGAGTCTAGCTTTTCGGGAATTATCACATTTTTTAGGTTGTTAAAATTTAGTATTCTATTGCTAGTCTTTGCAATTCTGCATGCGTTAGTTGGGACTGACTGAATACTGTGTTCATCTAACTTAGTAGGAGAGGGGGCTGGTTCATAGGATCATAAAAGGGTTTGTATCTCGTTGTCTGTCAGATAACTAATTTGATTACGGGGACGGAGTAGTCTGTTTGTCGCTACCATTGGGATAGATTTTAGTTTCTTCTGGGTTTCGCGAGTGGATTTCTGTATGAGCTCCAATTTTGATAGACATTTTTCTGATAAGCGTAGAAGGTTCTTCATGTCTCTGATAGCGAGTTGCATGGCTTTATAGGTCTTGATGGATTGCGAGCTGAGATTATCGAGCTCCATATTAGGGTGGGGGCACTGCGATTCTCAGACTCCGTTCTAGGTTGAGGAGTGATAGGAAGTTGTATGGATGACCCTGTTGGTATGCTAGCATAAATTGTCTCTGGGGGATTGGGGCTACTGTTCATCTTTACTGTGCCTATTTCCTTGTATCTTGCTGCTGTTTCGCGTTTCTTAGTGAATACATCTCCAGTTGTCCTGGTCAAAGACTGTTGACTCCAATCTAATGTGTTGGGGCTTGATTCGGAGCTAAAGGCTCTGTGGTTGGTTGGGGATAATGTTGATTTGGATAGATGTGGGCTGTTACTCATATCTATGGAGCTACTGGAATCCTGTTTCGACTGTTGGGGCTCATTAGCGATGATGTTTTCTATCAAATCAGGTTGATTCGACTGTTGGGACTCATTAGCGATGATGTTTACTATCAAAGCAGATTGATTCCTGTGTGGGGAGATGGCTTGCGAGTTGTTATTTGGTCGGATTCTAGAGGGAGGGCTGTTGAGGAAGTGTTCTTTTAAGGTTGAGAAATATTCGTAGAATTGTTCCAGATCTTTGTTGGCGGCTTGGGAATGAGAATCGTGCCGTTTTTGTAGCATGTTATACTTAGAGTTGCTCTTAGTTTTCGAGAGGGTGTTATTAGCATCTTAGTGCCATAAGGAATGTTTCTCAATTCCTGTACCTTCAGCAGATTATTTAGGGTATTGCGCCATTTAGACATTTTAGAAGTAAAGAATATAAGGTCGTTAATAATAGCGCCTTTTTTATATTGAAGGAGGGGTCTAAGATTAAGGTTTCAGGGTTTCTTCTAAGTAGATTATGCTTTTAAAAGCTTTGGAAGCATTTTTAGAAAGATTAGGGGAGTACGAGATTGAATGGGAATTCCTTCCTTCAGGTTTCAGATGGGACCCTGTCATGATTATGAGTAATAATTTTGGATCTTATTATTATTAATAATCCTCTATTGTTATGTCGCCTAGTAGCAGGAGGATGAATATAGGGGTAACTTAGCGTGTGTGCTTTCTTGGTTATTGAGAGTACAGTGACGAGGTTTCAATCTTCCTTAGATGACTTAGAGCTCTGTGGGCGGACTAGTTTCAAGCTCAACTGTATTCCTGTATACCAATCTAAAATGGCTACCATGATAGCTCCATCTAGGGAGTAGTCCTATAACTCTCTCACTGTACCAGGCTTCTCTGAAACGTAGTCCTCTGTCACTTTCCCTGAACAAATTTCAGAGGTAGTTTTTTTTTTTTTGTAACGAGCTTTGAATCGTAGTCCTATGTCTCTTCCCTGAATTGGTGAGTGAGTAGTCCTATCTCTAATTAAGTTAAGCCAGCCATTTTGCGGTAGGGCACAGGTGATGTTTTTCGAGCAAGCCTAAAATGGGGACCTTACCCTGCCCGCCGGGTCAACAAAAGCGACAATTGTGCCAAGAGAAATAAATAAATATGCCTGTAGGAGGGGGCTACCTAAATGACCAGTAGAAATGTCAGATCCAAAGGTCTGGCTCCCCAGACCCCAATTTAGCGCTCAAATTAATGATGGTGCCAAAGCACAAGTTAATCTTACTTGGCAGTTTATTCCCATGGGCTCCTCACCTGCCGATCGGGGTAGTCTCCCGAAGACCAGCAATCCTCTCCTGTGCCCACTAGCCAGATGATTGCTAAAAGGAAGGAAATGCCACAGATAGACTGGGTAAAGGGTCTATGAACCCAGCGACTGCTCCAAATGACGGGTTCTTCCCGCCATGAACTCTGTCTCCCGTGAGCTCGCAAGCGCTCCCCGAACCAAGCGCCCCTGCAGCGGTGATGATCAACCGGGGAACTGCACTCTGCCACCGAGTGAAGGGCTCATCCAACCGCAAGCTCTGTCGCACCTGGTGTTCGCGGGCGAGGGAGGTACAGAGGGAAGGTCGCCACCCGCCACAAACAGATCCCCTGCAGCGATGACCTCCCGGGGATTCGCACTCCGCCTCCGAGCGACGGGCGCATCCAGCCGCGAACTCTACCGGTAGTTCACGAAGGAGGTAGGGAGGGAGGGTCTCCACCCACCACTGACACAGCCTCTGCAGCGGTGCACTCCCGGGGACCTGCACACCTCCTCCAGCGATGTGGTTGATCCTGGATCGAGGGCAGATCGCTACCTCCGATGACCACGTCCCTGCTGGGGTGGACTCCAGGGGACCCACGATCCGCTTTCTGCAATGCAGAAAAGACTGGGTAGTGCCGATGTCGGATACCGCTCCAACGGCGTCGACCTCGTTCTTGAGCCGCGCCCACCCACCAGACCGCCGAAAACTTGACCAGCACGGCCGCGGGTAAGTGTCCCTACGATGTTGTTGTCTCTGCCGAAAATGACGCTTCCTTTTGTGTTCGTAAAGTTCCTTAGTTCCTTTGTTGAATTGCCTTGTAGAATTGCCTTTAGGTGGCGAAGGCTAACAGGGATATTGTAACAAATTTCGATCCCTAGCCAACGGAGCTCATTCCTCGAGCTCCTTACCATCTGCCATTTTTAGTCCCTATGAATTAAGCGCAAGAAGTGCCCCCTGTACTCCCTATTTTTGACACCTGTAGAGACTATAAATTTGTACTGCAGTTTATTTAAGTCAAAGTGAATCTTGACTAAATAGCAATGGGCAAAAGAGAATTGGCCGTTGGCCAAGGGGGTCCTTCAGGGTCTAATGTAGTAGGGTCAGTAGGGACGATAGACTCCTTCTTAACTAGAGCGTCAAACGCCATTACGAAGGAGATAGCCCTGACTGAGAAAAGGCTCTCCATGGAGACTGAGAAATTAGCACTGGGCTCTGTTAGGCATGGAGAAACACAGGAGGGAATCAGGGTTCCAGTGGGAGAAAGGTGCCCCACTATACCTCTAATCACATCGACGGAAGGCCTAATGGGTGATCTGGAAACTATTACTTGTACTACTGCAGCCACCTTGACAGTGGGGGACGATCTGGACTGCCCCCCAACTAAGAAAAAGCAAACTGGTGGCAACAGAGCCCTTAGAAAGTCCCCGCGGACAAAAACATTCCCACCACCAGCTGTACATAACCTGGAACTGCTGCTGGATAGCCTTTTTGTAAGGCTAGAGATTATGACCAAAGATCTGCTAGCACCTGTAATTTCTAAACTGGAAGGGATTGAGTTAAAATTTTATTTTTTGGTCACCACACATAATAATTGTCTTCCAGGGCATGATACTGCAGTCGGAGGGAGGGGGGGGGGCTCTTGTCTGGCACCTGGTGGCTCGACCCATGTTCTTCAGGCGAACAGTTCCCAAGTCCTCCAGGCAAGCAGTACTCAGGTTTCAGTAGGTGTGTCTCAGTCTAGCAAAATTGATACCAGTCTAGCAAAATTGATACCAATCACACTCCAGGGGGGGTCGATCATTGTACCTCAGGTGGCCCGCATGGAAGGGCAGGAAACTGCCCATAAGGATCCACCACCCACACATACCCCTTCTCACCCCAAAATGGCTACGACTGAAAACCAATGTATACTCGATTTCCCTCCCCAATCAGCGCCCTTAGTTGCTGTTTTATTAGGGGTTCCTTCGCTCACATTAGGCATAAAGGAAACTTCTTTGGACCTCATCCACAAGACCACTCTCTGGTGTAATAATAATGTGATTAATGGTCCTAATATATCTCCTGACATCATTATGGCCAGAAGAGTAGGTTGGATTGGCCATGGGACTAGGAAAAACGTTGAGGGGGACTGCATAATTGTTAACTTTAGGCATTCCGCGCAGGCCAAAGCACTAGCAGAATGCCAATACAAGAATGGCTCCAAAACTAAAATTAGAACAGTCTCCCTACAGTCTTTCTATCAGTTGCCGTTCAAGCTGGTCAAGTCCGCTCAAGACAGGAATGTGAACCCAACACTACCTCTAATCAATCGATATCTACCTCTAGCCAACCCCCAGGGCCTCGACGCAAACGATTGACTAGTGTGGGCGGCGGGAAAAATACAGGTTAAGAAGTTGCCACCTAAGGCTCTTACTAAGCCAATTGCACCTTGTGAGAAGTTGGTATATGCTGTCCACTAATTATAGTGGGCACCTTGCACCAGTCCAAACAACCCCTTATTGGAGATAGGTTAAAGACAACCTTTATTGAAAGCTATCCTAGTGGTAGCTATGGAGAGCAGCCTTCAGGCTAAGTCTTGAAGGAATGTAAAGCAGCTTGTTTTACCAGTCTATAATCTCTTGAGTGACCAAATGAAAGAGGACCACACCAGGTATATATTCAAAATATATGTATTTATTGCTAAACACACCCCTCTAGTCTCTTTTATGAGGCTAGAGTTCAAGTACATAAGTTATAAGTTAGTTATCAACAGTAATAGCACAAATACACGTTTGAGCCCTAGGGGCGTACCAAACCATATACCAATAAAGTGGTATAAGAACCACGACTGAGCTAGACACAAGGCCTAGAGCCTGTAGAAGTGCTTGGAGCACAAGGAACCACCCAAGGTAGTGACACAGGGGACCCACGGGGGACGCGTGCAGTGTGAGAACACAGCCGCGAATCGCCGTTGACTTCTATGGGGAAAGTCGCGGTTGGAATTTTAAAGAAAAGGGACACTTAGAGGAGGACTTGGAGCAAACCCCTTTAGAACTGGGTTGTTCTAGAGTCTATACCCACGGGAGCACCGGAGTACTCGAGTTACCTCACCCAGGGAAGCCGGGTGCATAGGTGTCTTTCGGGGTCGGGTTTCGCTCGTCGTTTTCAATGGCGATCTGCTGCAAAGTGCTGCTGGCGGCCAAGTCGAAAGTGTTCGGGTGGATCCAAAGGTGGATCGAAGATCTGAAGAACCTGAAAGCAGAGGGGACAGAGTCTGGGTCACTAGCCAGTGACCAGGAAGGCGATGAGCGGATGCCCACCGATGTCGGGTGCTTCAGGTAGGTTGACGGTCGTCTTGACTCTTCAGCCACGAGGTCCAGGAGGCATCGATGACGACCAGGAGCTGGATTCGAGCTGTCCCACGACGTCTGTCGATTGCAGGGGTGTCGGCGACCGGATTGGACCCAACAAGCCTTGGCAACGGCAAGTCTCGTGGAAATAGAAGGACGGTGGTGCAGACCAGCAAGGTCTGAGGGACTCACCCAGCGAGGGTAAGTCAGGGCACGCCTGGAGCAACCAGGGAAGCCCAAGCAGAAGAAGATTGGCCTTCGGGAGGGCCCACTAGCCAACGGACTAGCGACCGCGAAGGAGCCTCGAGTGGACGCACTTAGAGCTGGGCTCACGGGACACTCGTGGAGTGGAGGCCAGTGATCTTCGGTGCAGTCGGCGGGGGCTACTCGGAGCCCAAAGCTCAACTTCGTGGGAGACCAGGAAGAGGATGCACTTGCAAATGCGCTCGGTGTCCAGGGGTCACGGTTCCACGTTACCCACGACAGCTACGGGCCTCAGCTTTGCTGGGGACTCAGGCCAGCCTCGGGGAAGTCTGGAAATCCACCTCTGGTGATGCAAAAACTTCGGCGTCCGGCGGGAGCTTCAGCGATGCAGACCGGACAATTGCTTCGTTGGTGCCTGCCAAGCAGGGGAGTCACTCCTTGACCCCAAGGAGATTCTTCAGTCCTCTAATCTTAAAGTAGAGCGTCGAAGGTCCAGGATTCTGTATCAGAGTTTCGTCCAGGTAAATCTAAAGTCCTAAGGACTGGGGTCCCATACTTATACTAAGTTAGGGGGTTGGACATACTCTGGGGACCCACCTATGGGAGGGTCTGGGAAGAGGGGTGGTTACACCCATTCCCTTTGTCCAGTTTCGCTCCAGAGCAGGGGCTGGAAGGCCCTGAACCAGTTTGAACTGGGGTATGCACAGGGACACCAAGTGTGCCCCCAGTGCAGGACTTCGAAGCACCAGAGAGTGCTCCCGCCCAGCCCCAATACACATTATCCTGTCTGGGGAGGTGGTTACACCTCCCTGGGACAGGAAACCTATTGTCCAGGCCTCCCCTGCCGGAGTTTCAGTCAGCAGCAGGAGGCCAGACCCGTGTCTGTGACAGCGGCATCCATTTTGTGATGCCAGGGCTTGGAAAGAAGTTACCGGGCAGGCCGGTGTGTACATGTCTCTCCCTCTAGAAGGGTGGAATGCTACCCACACCGCCAGAACTGGCAGGGGGGTAGTATTCCAAGATGTTTGACACCAAACACGACATGTTTCCGTGCAGCCATCCCAAAGTTAGCATTTAACGCGAGGTTATAATGCGCTTAAGAGTATATGGTCAGGCTGCACTACCAACAGCATCAGAGAAGGGTCTCCGAACGCTGCAGAGGGGCTCTGCTCATGCAGGGGCACCCTCTCACATGGGAACCAAGCACTCTGCCTTCAGGATTGACAAGGCCTGCCAAAGGAGTGACTTATAGGTTTATATGTGTGTATGTATGTAGTGATATAGGTAACCTATATCACAGTAAGGGGTGCATGCACCACCTTACCCAGGCTGCAGTAGCAGACCTGTGGTGTCCTTTTGGCTGGCCTTCCAGGGGTGGCACAATACATGCTTCAGCCCCTGGCAGTCCTCTGAGGTACCGATGCCCTGGGTACATAGTATACCATATACTAGGGACTTACAAGGGCACTCCAGATTCCAATCAGAGATGTGCCTAAGGCACATGGAAACCATTTTAGAGAGGAAGCAGCTAGGCTGGGGTTCTGATTAGCAGGGCCCCAGCCAGACTAAAGTCGAAAAACAGTGAAGCATCAGCAAAAAGTGGGGGTACCCATGTGAAGCAGATCCTACTCTCCTACACACGTGCTCCTATATTCCAACCCCCGCTGGTTAATCCCTTAAATCCTATCCTTACTTCAGCCATCCCAGCTGACTCTCCCACGAAGGTATTGTCCTGGAACATAGCTGGCCTTAGGTCTAAGAGGGGTAATATATCCTGGGAACACCTTCTTGCTACACACCATATTATTGCCTTACAAGAAACGTGGGAGTCCAATAAATGTTTTTATTTGGATGGCTTTATTTCATTCTGCAAACACGCTATCCCTTCGAACGTGGGAAGAGCTACGGGGGGTCTTCTTTTAATGTTCTCTCTTAAATTTTCTTATCAAGCCAAACTGATTGATTGACGTTCACCCCATGTGTTAGCAGGGGAATTGTCAGGAAAGAATCTTCCAACTTTGCTAGTGGTAAATTTTTACAACTCCTTCTCCAGAACTCACGAGACCGAACACCTTCTGGCCTTAGAGGTTTTCTGAAAAGTTATGGGGAAGGAAGACTAGCCTACCATGACACGTTAATCTTAGGGGATTTTAACATCCGCCAATGCTGCCTTAATTGCATCTCCACGTTGGAGGAGGAGGATGGCTCGCAGTTGTCAAATCACTTTGAGCATACACCATCAGGTATTTTTTTAGAAGGCCTTCTTTCAGCCCATGATTTGAACTCTTTACAGCAAACAGACGCGTCTGCCTTGGTCCCTACCTATGCAGGCAATGGTAGCTCAAGCACAATTGAACACATTATGCTATCTGCTCTATTAACGCCGGCTGTAAAGAATTTAAGCGTTACTTGGAACTGCCATAGTGATCATAATCCGCTAATATTGGTTCTTCTCCTCTCGGCTGCCCTAAAAGGGGGGGTGGCGAGTCAAATCTCTAATATTAATATTAGCACCAAAGACCAAGCGCGAAGATTGAAGTGGGAAAGGATTACCCCGGAGAGTTTTTTAGATAATTTGTATACAACCTGTGCCCCGGAGTTTCAAGTATTTATGGATCCCGCCCCACAGGACAGAGCCATCTTAGATGCTTTCGATATAATCACCAAGCAGGTAGCTTCTAATTTAACCATCAAAACCAGAGCGAGATGTCCAAAACTTAAAAGGTGGTTTGACGATACTTGTTCGGCTGCCCATAAGGAGCTAATTCAGGTCCTTAAGCGAAACCCGAGGGATGCAATATTAATTAGGAGCTGTAGGAAAGCCTACAAATCTGCAGTCCAGGAGAGGAAAAAGCAGATAAGGGAGCAGGCTTGGGAGGAGCTCACAAAGCAATCACTTCTACATCCAGTGGAAAGGCCCCTGGTCCTGATGGGGTGCCAGCGGACCTTTACAAGGGAGACCCTAAAGTCTGGGCCAAGATCTTAACATACGTTTTTAACGCAGCCTGCTCCTGTGGATACCCCTTGTCATGGGCAAAGGTGGTCATCATCCCCATTTTCAAAAAGGGCGCCCGGGATGACCAGGCATGCTATAGACCAATTTCACTCTTAGATTCCGCTGCTAAAATCATGGGGAAAGTAATACTGGATCGCCTAACAGTCTGGCTTGATCACTTTAACATTATTTCCGATCTCCAGTATGGATTTAGACAGGGGAAAGGGACACTGGACCAATGCCTCAACCTCCACTTAGTGATTGGGAAGTATACTGTTGCCAAGAGGGGAGTTTTACATCTGGCCTTCATGGATCTAACCTCAGCTTTTGACTATGTAAATAGGTCTAAGCTGTGTTTGATCCTACGTGATATGAGGCTAGATGTAGAACTGGTCTCTTTCCTGCACACTGCCCACATAAACACCACGGCTGCGGTAAGGTTCAATGAAGATGGCAGCCTGACAGATCCCTGGGTAGTAAGAAGGGGGGTCCGGCAGGGGTGCATTCTGGCCCCCTTGCTGTTTACGCTATACATTAACAAATTGGGAGACTCTCTAATTTCCAGTTGTAAAGACATACCCAGAGCCGGTACTAAGATGATCCCCGCACTCCTGTACGCTGATGATGCGTTTTTACTGGCTAGAACCGCAATGGGCCTGCAACAACTTTTAAATTGTTTTATAGATTTTATGGATTCACTAGATTTAATAACAAATTTTAGGAAGTCATATGCTATGACCATAGGTCCTCGAAAGGCGGCCATGGCCAAATTTTACTGTAAGGGGGCCGAACTAACCAAAGTGTCCACGTTCCCATACCTAGGGGTACTTTTTGATGAACAAGGTTCTTGATGCGCGCAACGAACACTTAAAAAGAACGTTTTAGACAGAGCTGCAGGGGCCACCCTGGATTTTGCAAAAAGATTGGGGTCAAAGCCCCTTCTCGCACTATTGAAGGTTTATAATGCAAAATGTATTCCCATGGCTACGTATGGATGTGATATCTGGGGCTACAAGGATGTGAAGGGAATTCAGGGGGCCGAGAATAATTTTATGCGTAAACTCCTTGCGCTCCCTACTGCTACCCCTGTTTTTAATTTACATGAAGAGTTGGGGACGGGTTACATCTCGGATCAGATTGCTGTCGCCCCCCTGTTGCACTGGCTGAGAATTTGGGCTCAACCGACCCTAAATTTAAAACAACTTATAATTTCTGACTGCACCGCACTGGAGGGGGCCTTACACATTCCCTGGTTGAAATACATAAAGGAACAGACAAGATGTCTCGGTCGTCCCGATCTGTTCCTGACCCCCGGGCCCCTGGGCAAAACTGCCATTAGAGATCTTAAACAGCAGTTTATGGACAGGCGGCAGGGGCTTAGGGAGGAGACAGAACTAGCCAAACCCTCGGTGAGAAGGTTTGTCACACTGAGCCTGGGTCCACAGATACAACCATATTTATCCTATGTCGACAAAGCATATCACAGCTTTGTTTTGACCAGATTTCGTCTGAATATGGTTCCCTCGCTATTGGCATTTCCCCAAGGTTACTCGAAACCTGAGTCATTAAAACCCTGCCCCTGTGACAGTTTCTCGGAGCAGGACACCCTCCATTTAATGTTCTTCTGCGCCTACTACGATCCCTTGCGCAGAAAACATATTTTTCCACTACTCAGAGATTGTCATTTCGTCCAAGTCAGGCCGGCTTTGCTTTATCTTCAAATGCTATCCACTCCCAAGGTCTGTTTTGGGGTGGCATGTTTTCTAATAAGGGCCATCAGACATAGGACCAAGCTGCCGCTGCAGTAGCCACCTTGTGTTATTAGTCAGTGTAAATACGTTTCCCAAACTATGCAATGTGCTTTTAACTAGACAATATTTATGGCCTTTGGCCCACTGTTTAGCACTGTTGCACTTCATATGATGTACCCTTTGTAAGTTTTTGTGTGACCACTGAAACAGTAATGTTGGACGCCCTTTATCGCCCTGTAAAGATATATTTAATTCTTTTATGCAACCCAAGTTTTTGGGATAAAATGTATTCTGATGAAATGTTTTTTTTTTTTTAAACTGTTTGCTTTTATGGCTCTTGGCTGCCGAATAAAGTACTTTTGACTTGACTTGACTTTGACCCAGTCTTGCGCAACTAAATATCTGTGGTTGGCACTTTGATTTTTTAGGCACTATTCTGAACCTTAAATTAAAAAAAATTATAACCCTGGTTCTATTGATTGAATTTTTGTTGTTTTTGTGTCAAATAATTAATTAAAATGTACTCTGTTTTTCTAAATTGATTTGGGATTTTTCTTGTGTTGTGTTTTCACTTTATTTATGTTTGTGTGCTGCATGAATACTTTACACATTGCCTCTAGGTTAAGCCGGACTTTTTTTGTGCCAAGCTGCTCAAGGTTAAGCACAGGTAAATGTAGTGACGTTTGGTGGTTCAACCTGGCTGTTGCTTGACCAGGACTCACACTACAGTCAACCAACAACTCAATTTCTCACATATGGTAACATTATGCTTCACCTTTTCCTATACCCTCTTCCTCCTGCCCGACTTCTCTTTTTCCCCTTTCCCTCCCCACATCCCCAATTGCATCACTTTGCTGTTATGTGTCTATTCATGGTGCCTGATACGGTGACACACTGCATATTGCACTGTTATATATGTATCCATCATTGTTCTCTGCACAGAGCCTTAATGCCAATCTGGTGGATTGGTGCTATATAAAACCAGGAAACAAATTTAAAAAATATATATTAGGGAGGGTGCAAACAAATGTAATGTATATGATTGTGCACAGAAACTACAGTTCAACCTGGTCATATGGTAATGATTGCAAAAGTGAGGGGTACTGTAGATCAGCAAAGACTGACACTAGTTTGGATGTTTATGCAGTATTTAAAGAGAAAGTTAGAGAATTATTCAATTGTCAGACACATAATTGGATGCAAAAATGCTGTACACAGGAATTATTATTCATGTCAAGTTGTGATTTTTAGTGAAGGCAATATTACATAATATGATCCAAAATGTGCAAAATTGAGAATACAATTATTGCCTCACCCAAAACAAGTATTCGAAGGAGTTTAGGGTTATTGATTACAAAAGATGCTGTCTTAAATTGATTTGATGTGGAAGAAATATAGTAGAGGAAAAGCTATTAAGGTTATCTCAAAGTGGGATCTACTTCCTTCACAAGAAGCTTGAAAGATTTTCCGAGAGCAATACATAGCTTGGCAGTGGCCTATTTTTATGTATGAAAGTTTTTGGTCATCTTTTAAAGATGCAGGAGGTTTAGCTAGGGGCACAAAATGTATTTTATTGTAGAATATTGTCACAAAACAAATTTCGGAGTCAAAAGTTAATGCGCATACACAATTACAGCTGCCAGTCAATATATGGTCTATCCTCCTACAGTTCCAGCGTGACATAGAAATGTGCTGGGCACAGTTTGAAATGGCTAGGAGACATTTTCACCAGACAACATTTGGTGTCCTTTTGTGATTTTTCCAGTTAGACTAAGTGAATCAATGGTGGTACCACACACAATGCAGCTATAGATAGGGCAAACCAATCAGTCAGCAGAGGGAACTAGATATTCTGAGTGGCCTAGAGGGTTGGTGTATCCACACACAACACACATCAGATCCATATTTACATAACACTCCAGGTGACTCTGACTGGTTGGAAAGGTATAGATTTATGTGAAATAGAACATACAGTTTACTATGTTACAAATCATCCTTTGCTTACTACAGGGAAGTAAGTGATGTGTATAGCAAACATTACCAGTATCAATGACATTGACACAAATGAATTATATACACTGACTAAATTCAGTGAAGGTACTAGTGAGATTAATTTCCAAAGTCCATTTGAATGGATTGTATTTTTTCCATTAGTCTGCCTATATTGGAAGCTTTTAGATGCTATATACAAGCATTAAAGCAACACATTGGAAGAAACAGCTTAGTATGCAAAAGGCACTTTTGCTAGAATGAGTATTAACACTCGACAGTTAGTACAAAAAGCCACACATATTAGAAGCCTGACAGAATACTTCTGGCACAATGTTTTCCTTGATAGGACTCTGTCAGCTTCTAAGAGTTCGGAGATGAATCATTGTTCTTCCGTCACAGAGAGACTCATCCGTCCATCAGGCTGATGGATTTCTATTCTCCATATTTAGAGTTTGGCCTGATGGACCGCCGTCCATTATGATGGAGGATGATTCATTAGCTGATGCTCAGTCCTCTACTGTCAGTCCTCCATTCACCATTGACAGATATAACTCTGTCAGTGTTGGTGTGGCAGACTCCTGTATGCCATATTTGGAATTGTGTACCATCACAGTGGGACGGAGGGACCTAGCGGTGGAGGACAGCAATGGCTGACAGAATTTTCCAATGGCAAACACGTCTGTCAGCACACACTTGGTCAAAATAAACTCATCGCCAACACCTGCAGTTCCCACAACAAAAGACACTGCTCAAGCCAAACAAAACTCACAACACAAAGAACAAGCAGCACAGCTCCTGGCTAAAAATTTATAAAGATGGCTGAAAGTAGTGCCCACAGATTCTCTGAAAAAACATTAGGTACGTGTTAAAGTGGATGAGATAACTAGAGTTGAGCCACAGTTGTTTGGAGCCCTGGTCCAGACAACAACCATGGGCCAGAACAGCGTAAAAGGTGAATGTTGTCTCCAACACCAGAAGCTCACAGGAGGACATCAACAAATGGTTAAAAGACCTGCTGGGAACAGTCCATTGCAGTTCTGGAATTTTGCATATTGCATATCACTGCATTGTGCAAAATTATGTTAGATTAATTTAAAGAATATTTTCGCATATTGTTCAAAACAAACTTCTTTTTATTAATAAGTAAAAGCTAAGGAATGACAAAGTGGAGTCATAAAGATGTTTTCCCATTTTGTCTAATAATTATCACTCTACTTTGACACATGTTGTCATCATATATATGAATGATTAACTTGTTCCTTCAAAATTCCAGGAACTACTAATTTTGACTAAAATAACAAACTCATCATATGCACTAGAACGTACACAATTTGAGACGCGCCCCCACACACACTACCTCTATGGCAGTAAGGGAGCCAAGAATGTACTACCAGCCACGCAGGTGGTGATCACTGCCTGTAAAGAAGCAGAAAAACAGATGAAATGGACCAACAAAGCAACTAGAGAGACTCCACTCTGGGAAGGTGGGAGACTCCGAGAATTTGTAAAATTAAAAGGGTTTAAGAAATGGGATCTGTTGGGTATTTCTAACATCAAAGACATATTAGACCGCAAGGAACTGGCCACCTTTTCACATCTTCAAAAAGAATATGATTTGCATCAGAAGCAGCACTACAAATACATAGTTAGCTCACGCATGGAAGGCGCAGAGAATTGACATGGAAAATCTCCCAGAATGTGCCCCGTTGGAGGAAAGACTCCTTATGGGGTAAATTAGCGAAAAATCGGTCTACTGGACATAACGAACTATCATAAATAATAAGCCAGACACTCTCAAAAAAGTAAGGGCGAAATGGGAACTAGAACTGGGAGTCATGGACAACCTTGATTGGGAAACTGCATTGATGCACCCATGAGAAGTAGCTAATAAGTCGCGACTCTGCCTCATCCAGTTTAAGGTCCTACATAGGATATACTATGACAGACATCGCCTACATAAAATGGGGAGGGCCGAAACGCCTAACTGCCTCAGATGTATTCACGAGACTGGCACGTACATTCATACG
The DNA here is from genome assembly GCA_963921515.1 of Calotriton arnoldi. Classification (NCBI taxonomy): domain Eukaryota; kingdom Metazoa; phylum Chordata; class Amphibia; order Caudata; family Salamandridae; genus Calotriton; species Calotriton arnoldi. The sequence continues at coordinate 494,084 of CAWUFW010000115.1, forward strand.
ATCTGGGAATGCAGAGAAATACAGAGATACTGGGGAACAGTACTGAAGGAGCTAGAGGAAGTATTAGGGGACAAGATACCTATGGACCCCAAATTTGTGCTATTAGGTATATCCACAGATGTTGATCTCCCCAGAAAAGAATGAATACTGGTCAACCTGGGTTTAGTGGTTGCCAAGCAAGATCGGGCGCGTAAATGGGGGACGGCACAGCGGCCCACATTGAGGGAGTGGAAAAAGAGAATGGACATGTACATGTCAGGGGAAAAAAACACATGCATAGCCCGAGGTTGTCCAAAGAAGTTTAAGAAAATCTGGAACCCATGGCTACAATACTATGGACTCTCGGAGGAGGGTTTGCAAACCACAATCCAATTAACCCAAAAGGGCAGTGCAGAAGGGAATAGAGATGGTACTGAGACACTGGGTATCTGAGAATTACGCACCGCTAGATAATGCATCAATGTTATATGTGCCTGTGACTATGGATGACTATGTAAAGATGATATTTAATCAACTGCTTGAAAGTGTAAATTGTATTTGTGTTAAAAGGAAAAATGTTAATAAAAATATATATTTTTTTAAAAACCTCATAAATGGCTTCATCTACATAGAAGTTGAACTAGAGTGTTGTATTTATATGTCTCTCAAAAGCACTGCAGAGTGGTCTGCATTGACCAGAGTGTTTCGGCTGTCACACTGAATTCTTACTTTATTTGGGGGAAATACAATTATAAACAGTATTGTAGTGTAGCTCCTATTTCCCTAATAGGCTCTACGCATTGGAATAATATATCCTATAGGTTTGACATAGGACTAAGGTCAGTATGTCCCTATCGAGTATATTAAACTTAATTACTTGTGCCAGCTAGCTCAGAGGCCACTAGAAACTCCTTGACAACAAGAAGGGAGTAGTTTCTGGCAGCCGCAAAACATGACCACTGTGTTTCCCTTTAGAATCAGAACGTGTCCCAGAGTCGTGGAAACAATAGATAACTATTTCACTCAGCTCAGTCGTGCATGCTTAGTTTTCTCCAAGTTACACAGAAAGAAATAGACGGGCGTTTCAATAATGGATTTATTGAACAGTCTTGTTTCTGGTGTAAGTAAAATGTGCTGTTACGATCACAAGACAGTATGCGAGATAAATAATGTACAGGGTGAGCAGTAGAAATAAATAATACTGCGATAGCATTATCTTTTAGTACATATGCATTTACATAAATAACACAGACTAAAAATGCGAGTACTCATACGATGCGTTGCTAAGCTAATTCTACCCCAATGTACCTAACCTGACCTAGGTGTAGGAAGAGGGAAGAAGTAGGTGAAGTATTCATTACTATGGTATACTAAGAGTATGTTAAGTCTAGTATGCCTAGTATGCCAAGAGTCCCTCTAGGTTCTAGTCAGCTCCATACCTGAAGAATGAGAGAGGTAGGAATCTCTTTGCCAGACTCGAACTCCAACACCCCGCAAGGGAAGTCAGATCACTGGAAGCTGGAAGCTGGGCTCTCTGCGTGCAGGGAATGGCAGCGTCTTCTCAGTGCGTCATGCCGGGAAACGGGCTCCTCTGAAGTCGAGGTCTCCTCTGGTTTACAGGGGCTAGGGAAGGTATATTTATACCTGAGACCACCTAAGAATGTTAGTATTGACGAGAGTTGGACAGCGAAAGACGTCATGAATGAACCCCCTAAGGAATAATGGTTCATGCATAATGTATGAGTCCTTGAAGAAATCAATAGTCCTGGACTAGGGAAACTCCCGCAGCCTAAGGGTCTGTTCTTCATGAACTCGTTGTGACGTTAGGGTGGACGGATGTCAGAGACCATGCCTTTATTTGGAGTGCATGATTTAATGCCTCAATAAGGGCTGGGATTTTATGCCTATATAAGGGCAGGGCGAATTGTGCCTATATAAGGACATGATACTGGAAAGCCCGTTTATGGATACCCTAAGAGGAATACAACACCCACTCCTCTTTCGTGTGTACGATAATACTAAAATGCTAAACATTTAAAATGCTAAACATTAAAATGGAGTACCGCATATTTCTAAAATTTTTCATAAAACCATTTAAAAAAGGCATTTCTTTAAAAAACCCATTAGAATGCAAAAGGTACTGTACATTTGAAGCATTGCTTTTCATTACAGGCATAAAGTTCGAATAATAAATGCAATTGGAATGAAATAAGCAGTAATATTTACATTTGACAAAAAATGATCGATAAGTTTTTCAAAAATCAGAGTCATTTCATGTCAAGAAATTTAATGAACTGTTTTAGACACACAAGATGACTAAGTGTCCGTGGAAGTACCTAGAAGTCTGTATTATAAGGCTAGTTCTACTTTAAGCAGATCGATGTTTCATTTTCGTTCAAAAAATGGGGGAAAAGTTCAATTTTTGGTAGAGTTCCAAGTTGTTTAAAAATGAAGCCCAAATTTGTCACTGCAGCTCTGGAACACTGTATGCCGAATCAGAGTTAGTTCACGGGTCTGGTGTAAACATGAGATCATCTATTTCAATAGACAAAACATCATCCACTGTTGTTGGTGTCAGTTGGAACACCTCGTGTAGTAGATTAATTGCACAGAGATGGGAAGCATTGCTTCCAGCATAGGTTGCCTCAGCAATGTTCGCGTCCGTTGTTACCTGTGTGCCTGGAGTTCTTTCTCGTACCTCAGCAGCAGCCGGAAGCGTCTGTGAGATCTCAATGAATGCTGACAGCAGGATAGGAAGCCTCTGGGGACAACACAGAGCATGGGCCGTTATCGGGTCCAGCAGAGTATCGACATCCGTTGGCGTTGCTGATGGAAATGTTAGACAGGTGTCCAACACGCATTCTTCACCGCATAGCAGGCATCGTAGAACAGGTAAGATGCAATCTTGCCAGATTGGTCTGAACGACAGGAACCAGGTTGTATTAAGGTCCCGTAGACGAGTCATGCCCAAAAGCTTTACTATTTGCTCACGGCACTTTCGTTCAAGGAGAGCTTTCTCCAGTTCGCTCGGAGTGATGTCTGCGAATAGGCTGGCCATTGCGCAATAGCAGGAAGAGAAATAGAATTCCGGCAACAAGTGCTAGAATTAATGGTATGCCACCAAACACCGAATGTGCAAAGTTCGGGATGATTCCGAGTATTGCCTGGAAAGGTGCTAACAGACCTGAGCAGATGCTCTTAAATACATGTACAATTCCTGTTGTATCAGACATGTTAAAGATACGTGATATCATTTCCACGAAATGTATAGGGCAGTTTGTACGTATTAAAGTCTGTATCTCAGCCGAAGTCCTTGCTACTTGTAGATCATAGGTTTCTTTGGCCGAGGTCAAAGGCACTGTTTGCTGTAAAAGCATGGCTTTCATTCTGCTTAGAGTATCAAATCTTATAAAAGAGACGTTCAGCGAAGGCCATAGAGGCGACTCCCTGACTGTGTCTATTGGGGGAAACAATACTTGCATACAGCAAGTGACCCTGGAGTTGACTGTTACTAGATATGGGATGCCTGGCAGCATTCCGCAGCAGCTCTGATCATTCAACATGAGGTAACTCCCATTAGAAAGTTGTCCAAACGTTGGATTAATCACAGCAGCTGGGGTACCCTGCTGATGGCAAGACAAATTTTCCACTGAACCATTACAAGCCCCGTGCAAGGAAATGTCTTGACATATAAGTGAACCACTCGGTGCAAGTTTACAGTTTGAACCGCTCAAAAACACTTCACGATCCCCACTCCAACATCTATATGTATACGGTAAATCCCACGATGTCTTAATGTATTCCTTACCCAACCTTTCATATTTGCCTGCTTGCATTTGTCTGAGGCAATACTGAAACTGAAAAGTACTCACAGGTAATGTTATTTTGCCATGAATAAGCCATTCTGTAGCTGGTTTTTCTGCCACAGTGAATGGTAACTTCTCCAATTTTTCAATGCTCAGCACTGTATACTTTGCTCCTCTTTGTGCCAGTTCGATCTGTTTATCAGTGAGATTGTATTCTGCAAACAGAGCCGTTGTGTTGATGAAACGCCAAGGCACATAGCCCGCTCGCAAAGATTGCAGCGTCCAGCTTAATAACATAATAGAACGTAATTGAGATTGGCCTTGTTGTAACATCGCCAAATCTTGTTCTAGTATGTCGATAGCAGAGGATACAATGCCGTCCAGTGAATATATTCTGGAGAACAAAGTTGTTAACCCATTGTCGATCACAGAGAGTGTTTTCTCTAAATTAATACGATCAAGTTCACGTATTCGTTCTGCGGCCTCTATCTGTGATACCTTCCAAGCTTCATTATAAGCAGCATAAATGCCGGCATATATGAAACGTTTTTGACGCGGTTTTCTTGGTCCAAGCAAGAAATCCCTAAGGTCTGCGTCCTTTTAAGTAAGGTTAAGTGTTGTTTCACATCCTGTAGTGTAGACTTATGCAGCCAATCGAGGCATAATTTCCCTACACTGTATGTTGTTACTACCCCCGGATGTTGTCTTTGGACGTATCTTGGGTCTGGCCTATGAATAGTAAAGCCCTGAGTTTTATTCAGGAATCTTTCCTGACAGTTATTCGTGTCTGTGGGCCAGATCAACCATTTTTTCCAAGTAGGATTAGATCTGTTGAGTTGTAGTATATTCTCGACTGTCACCACTGCCTTTGTATTATTTTCACTGGCAGGTGTTGGTACAGAAGGTGTGTTCATCTCTTTTATCTTGGCTAATCCAAGACAAGATGTTTGTTGGATAGTTTCATTCAAAAACATTATTTGTTCTGGGATGATGCAGGCTCTAAATAAAGCTTCTATCCCCTGCACTTGCCAATCTTTAGTACCCCACACAGTTTTTGTGTCAATTGTGTCTTTCCAAAAGTCGAAACCCTGTCTAGACAGTTGGGCATTAAAAAATGCAGAATAAATCTGTTTTGTATTTGTTAACATAATTTTCAGTCCTGTCTTGTTTACATTTTTATAGTAAAACATTTCTGGTTCAGATGTATTGTATCCTGAAAAATATGGAAACTTATTAGCAAATGTTTTTGAACTACCTTTAGGTGGTGTAGGACAATGTTCCCATTGGTTAAACATAAACACATTTCTTGGATATGCAGATTTATGCAAATAATGATGACCATAGTGATTATAACAATACATTTGTTCATAGTCTGATGAACCCTCTAAATATTCATGTTTAGAAAATGCAGCAGATTTTTCTAGGTCAAACATAATGTCAGTCACAGTCTCAAAGTCCCAATCATCAGAATAGGTACTGGACGTAATTAGATCACTTAGTGAAATTTTAAACAAATGTGGAATGTTCAATTGTTCATTCGGGCCGAAGATATCATAATCTGTTTTGTCCCACACTATACCATCATGTATAGGAACAGCTGTGATGTTCACTGATGATAAGTCTCTTGCTTCACGATGGGAAGATTTATGAGGTTTCAAAAGTACGTTTACGTCTTTTCCTTCAGTGTTCACATGGATGTATCTGCCACTTATAAGCACGCTTACAGTTGTAACCAAAACTAGCCAGAGCAGGAAAACAAAAAGTCCAGATGTAATCCAGAGTTCAATCCATGGAGAAACCAAATAAGCCTTTTTCACAAAATGAAGAAAGTCTTGTACTTCAATGACACTGGCGTCGTTTCAGGTTCACTCGGATCTTCTGAGAACGTATCAAAGTTAATGAAATAGCCAGAAGCAGTTCTGTCAATTGTTGGAATTGCATCAGGATTTGTAGAAATCACTGGAACCAGTTCATCACTTGCCACGTTGGTGTAGACAGGTGTATTTGGACGGACTGTTACTTTGTGTTCAAGAGGGATGAGTTCCATAGCGTTGTTGCTTAGTCCTCCGTCTGTTACAGCTGAATTCTCGATTGTTATAAGTCTTTCGGTCTGAACCTCTTGGATAGTAGCGAGAGGAGTGCGTCTGCTACTAGGTCGGAGTCCACGAGGCCTACTATTTGGTATTGGCCACATACTGTGGTTTGATCAGGTCGATGGACACAAATCTTTTCTCCTTTCTTCCAGCAAGGGGCGGCAGAAGTACTGTTCTTGTTCCTTGAACTGCTAGGACAGGTACTGGTTGTCTGTAAGAAGGTCCAAATTCCTTCTTGACCGCAATTTTTCTCTGACTAGATCCCCAACTTTTGGAATCCAGACAGGCCTTGCTGGGACAGCCGGTTGTTCCCCAGTGGTGGTTGACTGTAGGAATACGTTGCTTTGTTTCGTTCTTAATTTGTTTAAGTCCTGTAAAACAGCCAAACGATCTTTGATATCAAATGGTTTATTTTCCACCACTGTGCCTACGTGTTCTAGGTCTGGTACCCACATTCTTGTCCCAAATAGGATCTCATATGGAGTGACCCCCCTAGAGAACTTCTTGGCAGATTGTTCATTGCGAGCTGTACGCCACTAAGGTGTTTGACCCACCCATCACCCGAACCTAATACCCTAGCTGTTATAGACTGCTTTATGTCCCGGTTTTTCCTTTCCACAACCGAATTTCCCGAAGGATGGAATGGAGAGGAGTACCGCAATGCAACGCCCAGACTGGCCATGTCTTCTTTGTAAGCCCTAGAGCTAAACGCAGGACCCTGGTCAGAATGTAGCGTGCCTATTGCGTATGTGCCGATAAAGACTCGCAAATCTTTTATAACAGTTCGAGCATCAGCCGAGCGCTGAGGCCATAACCATACGAACCTAGATTCAGTATTTGCGGGAATGCCTTTGTCCAGTAGGACGCAGGCGCGTAGATAGTCGAATGCTGTCTAACAGTGGTGTCTGTACTGGGCTGCCGCATTCGCAGCATGGTGTCTGGTGGCTCTCTCGCTGTAATTTACAGTCTAAGCAGTTGTTGATGAAAATGTGAATTTCTGTATTCATCCCAGGCCACCAGTACATCTCTTTTAACGTCAAAATTGTTTTAGAGATCCCTTGATGTGACAGACCCTCCCCCAAATGCGTTTCATAAATCAAGGCTGCTCTACGTTCCATGTTTGGAATTACCCTATCCCCCACTCCAGGGATTCGAGCAAAAGGAACGTTGTTCGCATCAATTACATAAGAGTACTTGAGTGGAAACTTTTTTGGTAACGCTGCACTGCTGCCTTTGCTTGATGCATTGACAGCCAACATTATCTCACCGTCTATTTTTGTTTTTGAACGAGTGATCGCAGCTACGGAAGCCGTTTGCACAGCTCCCTTTGCGGCTTCGTCAGCCAATGAATTCCCTGCAACGTGAACGCCATCACGTTGATGACTCAGTGTGTGGATCACGTGAGCCTTTGGTAGTTCGTTTTTCAACTGAACTACTTGTTCCCAAAGCAATTTGTGCTTTATTGTGCCACCTTTCGCATCTTTGAAACCATTTTCAAGCCAGTTTTGTATATATTCATTATACGACTGAACACAGTAAAAGGAATCGCACACTATTAGTGTGGGGAATTCTCGATCTGTACTTTCAAGTGCCAGTTTGAATGCTTGTAGTTCAGCTCGCTGAGCTGTACAATCCCCTAGAGATTGTGTTTTTGTGACCATAGGTCTGAAGATGCCATCTCGCATGCGACCTTTAACGATTGCACACGCTGCACTGTAAGCTTGCTTACCCCCTATTGCGGGTTGTGCGGATCCGTCAGTGTAAATTATAAATTCGTACTGATCGAGAGGCAGAATTTCAGTAGGCAGAGGACATTCTTGTTCATATTGTAGGAATGCTTGTGTTTTTAAATCTGGATCAAAAACATATTCAACATCTGTTGCAGCAAGAGAATTAACCCATTGTATCCATCTTGGATGTAATGCTTTAGCATTTGGAATGCTCGCTTTTGTGACCGCTTCTAAAGCCGGTACTGGGGTTACGACAATAATGCGTTTCCCTTGGGCTAAGGCTCTTTCTTTTGCTACAGCGGTTTGAACTGCTGTCAGAATTTTTTCAGTTGAACTGAAGCGCATTTCCGCTTGTGTGTACAAATGGGATTTGTATGCAATTGGTATTTTCTCACCCTCATTGAAGGTTAAGTAGGTGAATCCACATTGACCCGAAATTATTCGGATCACCAAATTTCGTTGACTTACACGTGTTTGTAAGTGATTTGTTGCTAACATGTTAGCCTGGAGTGAACGCAAGATTTCTGTGTGTTCCTGTGTCCAGTTTTTGATTGAAAAATCAGGTTTGATTAATGCGTAGAGAGGTTTAACCCTTTCTGCATAATTTAGTATGTATGTTCTTCCAAAATTTAGGAAACCCAGGATTGATTGTAAGTTTTTTAGCGTTTTTGGAGGTTGGAGCAGCGCACACTTCTCTAAAAAGTTAGCTGCCAAGCTCTTGCCTTCACTTGAAAGCTCATATCCTAGAAATAGGACATTGAGATGGGCAATTCTGGACTTTTTAAAGTTGAACTTGTAGCCCTCAGAGGCGAAACCCAATATAATGGTGCTCACCCTGTTCAAGTGTTTGTTCAGGTCATCATCTGTCAGATATATGTCATCGACATAGGACAATGCCTCATTGTCATAAATTTGTAGTAACTCCGTTACCCTCGCTGAGAATAAACCTGGGCTGTTTTTGAACCCTTGTGGGAGTCGACAAAAGTGACGCTGGGTCCCCATTATGGAGAATGCTGTTAAGTACCTGCTTTCAGGTGCTATGTTTTGACAAAAGAAACCATTTGAGATGTCTAATGTGGTTTTATATTTTTTACGCACAATGTTATTCATTAATGCTGTGCTATGTGCATTTTGCACTGCAAAAGTTTTAGAACAAGTGTTTAGGTGTCTGTAATCCAAAACTAGACGATATGTATTGTCTGGTTTGGAGACAGGAAACAAAGGATTGTTCATTGAGGAGGTGCATGTTTCAATCACCCCTTGGTATTCAAGTTGATCTAAGATCTCCCTGACCTGTTTTTTAGCTTCTTGCTTTATAGGGTACTGCCGTTGTGCAGTTGGTTCATGTTTCAGATGTATTTTATGGTGAGGTGAATCCTCATCCCATCCTACATGATTTTTATATAATGCTGGGGCCTGGGCTACTGCCCATTTCCTGGCATATGTATATTTTAGGTGAATTGGAATATGGTTGGAGAAGGCAGGCATAATAATGTCCTCGCCATGTGGGCACTCCCTGACAAATTGTGGTGGCCAGTCCTTTTCTGCTAGAAGTATGTCATAGCCTCTTGATAGTCTTTCCCAAAAAGTGCTTTCACCTGTCTAGGTTTGTCTCCCTCCATCCGGAGTGTTATTTCATATAACTTTTGTGGAGTACTAACCCTGGTGTCTACAGTCTCTACTGTGATGTACTCATTCAAGTCCACTATCTCCAGAAGTTCCTTCACGGTCTGGCGAACTATTGTGACTTCTGCTGCACTGTCCAGCATGGTCTGAGCCCATTCTCCGTTCTTGAGTTGTGTTCTCAGTATTCTCGGCATGTCTGATCTTCAGACCTGCTACCTTCTTTTTGGAGAATTGAGGTTTTGTTTTATTTTTTGAAGCGTGTTTGTCGTCTTTCGATTTCACGCGTTCTTCTTTATGTTCTGATCGTCCTCTTCTTTCCGAAGTCTGTGATGAGATCTGAAAGGGACGAGAGGAACGTGTATCAGTATCTTGATACCTATCAGGTTTTCTCAAATTATCCCTATTCCTGAGGTTATACCTCCTTTCAGAGGGCTCCTTTTGAGGAGACCTACCTCGGGATTGAGAACGTTTCTCGTTTGATTTTTGTTTAGTAGACTCCCACTTCTTTTTAGAAGATGTAGGAGTTTGTTTTATTGAGTCCTTCTCAGGACTTTCAGATAGTTTTGGTTTCAGTGGTCTTCCACCCAAACTATCTCTGCCTAATTCTGCATAAGATTGTTCTATAATTCTGGGTAGCTCAGTTTGATGTTCTGTAACATCGAATTCCTCAATTTTTGGCGGATCGCAACTGCTGCTGCCTCCCCTTTAATATTAGATAATATTATTGTTGAGACCTGCTCGAAATTTTTCAGTAATTTCATACCTAAATTTAGAGCAGGCTCTGCCCCGTATTCGTTTTGAATTTGTTTTAGGACATCAGGTATTACCGCAATTGATGGAATACCATGTGTTTTTGTATAGATGGCAGCAAAGACTGAGCCCCAAGTGGTGCAGTCTTCCAGTTGTGGTGTGATCCCCATCGGTAAACTGATTGTTAGGATTCTGTGTTTCTCATGCGGGCTAGTATTTGGAAATACTGCTTCGATTTGAGTAATTTTTGAGCTATCCAAAACGGAATTTGCTCACGTTTTGTGGGCATTTTACCCATGACTGAGTTGAGAGTCTGTGGTGTAATTTTTAGTGTATTCCCCTGTTGGGGAGTTGGATTTGGATATGTCAATGGTGGTCGGACTGTAAAAGTCCGCATGACATATTGGACCAATTGTCTGTAAATTTTTATTAACTCTGTGAGTTGAGTACGTAACTCCTCATCTGACATCTCTTCAATGTCAGGATGAGGTGTGTAGCCGGCTAAAATCGGCCATGTTGCTCCTGGTCTACCTAGTGGACCGAGCCTGGTAATGTTTTTGTGATGTTTTAGGGCGCCTTTAAACCAGAGCTGATGCTCTTGGTATGTTAATGGAATTTCTATATCCTCGAAAGGACTATATTCCTCTGGTGGTTCATCTTCTTTGTAGAAGTGAAACATGTGTGTTACTGGATTGGATTCAGGAAATATTACCCATGAATAGAATACCTCTGTCTGAAAGGATTCATGTGCCTCTATCACGAAAACTGCTCTACCACCTCTTGGTGGTAGGCCATGTTTTATAAGTTTTAGAGTGATGGCTCTTCTTAAGTTTTGAGCGATGTTTATTACACCCTCCTCGGTTTCATTTAAACCGGTAAAGTTAAAAACTGCTGCTTGGGCTGGATCAGCCGCAGCTACACCGTCTCCGGCGTCTTCATTCATTTTGTTTTTTGAAAAATGTAAAACAAGTTTCAAGGAAACAAAGATAAGGTGCACAATATTGTGGAACACTGTATCCTTCAACGTTGAGCAAACCAAACAGCTAATATATAGGGTACTGCCCTATGTAGCCGTGGTGGATACTTAACCCTGCCCACTCCAGACGTCTTTTGGAGTATATGGGTAGGGGTCTTGAGAGAAAAAGCACGGCTGAGTTACTCAGTATCTAACGTTGAATTACTGCCTTACCAAACCGTTGGGCGCCATGTAGTGTAGCTCCTATTTCCCTAATAGGCTATGAGCATTGGAATAATATATCCTAGAAGTTTGACATAGGACTAAGGTCAGTATGTCCCTTTCGAGTATATTAAACTTAATTACTTGTGCCAGCTAGCTCAGAGGCCACTAGAAACTCCTTGACAACAAGAAGGGAGTAGTTTCTGGCAGCCGCAAAACATGACCACTGTGTTTCCCTTTAGAATCAGAACGTGTCCCAGAGTCGTGGAAACAATAGATAACTATTTCACTCAGCTCAGTCGTGCATGCTTAGTTTTTTCCAAGTTACACAGAAAGAAATAGACGGGCGTTTCAATAATGGATTTATTGAACAGTCTTGTTTCTGGTGTAAGTAAAATGTGCTGTTACGATCACAAGACAGTATGCGAGATAAATAATGTACAGGGTGAGCAGTAGAAATAAATAATACTGCGATAGCATTATCTTTTAGTACATATGCATTTACATAAATAACACAGACTAAAAATGCGAGTACTCATACGATGCGTTGCTAAGCTAATTCTACCCCAATGTACCTAACCTGACCTAGGTGTAGGAAGAGGGAAGAAGTAGGTGAAGTATTCCTTACTATGGTATACTAAGAGTATGTTAAGTCTAGTATGCCTAGTATGCCAAGAGTCCCTCTAGGTTCTAGTCAGCTCCATACCTGAAGAATGAGAGAGGTAGGAATCTCTTTGCCAGACTCGAACTCCAACACCCCGCAAGGGAAGTCAGATCACTGGAAGCTGGAAGCTGGGCTCTCTGCGTGCAGGGAATGGCAGCGTCTTCTCAGTGCGTCAGGCCGGGAAAGGGGCTCCTCTGAAGTCGAGGTCTCCTCTGGTTTACAGGGGCTAGGGAAGGTATATTTATACCTGAGACCACCTAAGAATGTTAGTATTGACGTGAGTTGGACAGCGAAAGACGTCATGAATGAACCCCCTAAGGAATAATGGTTCATGCATAATGTATGAGTCCTTGAAGAAATCAATAGTCCTGGACTAGGGAAACTCCCGCAGCCCAAGGGTCTGTTCTTCATGAACTCGTTGTGACGTTAGGGTGGACGGATGTCCGAGACCATGCCTGTATTTGGAGTGCATGGTTTAATGCCTAAATAAGGGCTGGGATTTTATGCCTATATAAGGGCAGGGCAAACTGTGCCTATATAAGGACATGATACTGGAAAGCCCGTTTATGGATACCCTAAGAGGAATACAACAGTATGTAATAAAATATAGGCAGTACTGCACATCCACTGTGCATCTAACAAGTAGAACCAACTTTGCAAAAGAGGACGTGGTGGAGTGACAGGGAATCGGCTAATACAGATGCCTTTGAATCTCACTTACATTGTGCCTATCAGATATTATTTTAAAATGTTTTCAAATATAATAATAATTTGGCAATCTTATTTGTCATTCAATTCCAAATGGCTCACTGTGAATGTTCATCTTTTAAATTGACTATACCATCAATGTTGTAATCATATTGTGGTGTGTGTCCTCAATACATTCTGTAAAAAGGCCAAGATAGTTCCAACTTTATCATACTGATATACAACTGTTTTAGGGACTCAACTTCACAGACTGTTGCTAGGACATAGTACGGTAGACCGTGGGACAGGAAAGTCAAAGGTTTGAGAGCTCACACACACTATCACAGCCCTGAACTTTGAAACCACAATTAACGTTACTTCACTCACTATTAACCTTTAAAAAAAAAATTTGTAGACTGATGCGTAAAATAAAATCTGTAAGGACCCTCATGTGGATCAGTAGTGTACAAAAATATACTGTATATAAGAGTAGTTTGTCTTAATAAACATGAATTATGGTCCAGGGACTGATTTAGAGTTTGGAGGACAGATTACTCCATCACAAACCTGGCAGATATCCCGTCTGTCTTATTTCAAGTTCCTTAGGATATATTGTGCTTGTACGGATATACGTCCCATTTGTGAAAGGACTAACCAGTCTGCCTAACTCCAAGTCAGGTCCCAAACATGTTTGAGTTAATATATTTCTTTAAAAAAAAATATGCAGTATCATTGCCCAAATAATAAAAGATTTCTAGTTTTGATGGTCAAGCAGCCAGATCCAAGTAATCAGCATCAACTGCGTTGGCCACTTTCTACCACTGAGAAACATCGTGAAGAACAGTCTGGCCCATCATGTTTGTGTGGCCAGCGCACTACATCTTGCCCTCAGAGCACTACACCAACTATATCACGCAGAATCTTGTACCCATTACATAGACAAGTAACCCTATACAAGCCCCATCTGGCCCTATACCCCATCAACTATGGCCACCCCCATGACAAATACAGCCACAACATCTGCTGTGCAAACAGGACAGACTACACCTATGGCCACCCAGTAAAGTCATAGGGTGCTTTTGAAAGGGCAGGGGCAGCTGCTGGGGGGGGAGGCTCGGGTGAAGCCACAATAGTCACCACCATGGGCACAAACCTGATGGGGCAAAAGACACACAATTGATAGACGGAATGCAGAGCAAATCAAAACATTCACCCTCAGTCAAGAGATCTGGGTTAAATCCATCATTCTTATGCTCACCATGCCACCCTAGTTTAGACCTGGCCCGATGGGAACAGTCCAGCCCGAACTGCCAGGCCAGGTCCTCCCTGGACTGGAAACAAGCATCCCGAGCACAGGGTCAAGACTGATTTGCATATGGCTGGGTTCAAACTGGAATGGCGAGCAAAAAAACGATGGATTTAGGTCCCGATCTCTGTACTGGGGTGAATATATGACATTGTTCTGCATTCTGTCTGTTAGAAATGGGATTTCTGGTTGGCTAGGGCAAGCGCCTAAGCCAGGCAGAAACCACCACTCTAGTCAGGTCAAGGGAGTTACACACCAAAGATAACCCCTGCGCACCCCCTTGGTAGCTTGGCAGAGCAGTCAGGCTTATCCCAGAGGCAATGTGTAAAGCGTTTGCGCAACACACACACACACACAGCAGCGACACACTAGGCACACCACAAAAGAAACTCCACACAAGGTTATATAAAAAATAGCCTTTGTATTACTCATAAACACATTAGATCATAATCACAATCCCACATTGTGCCAACTGGCACTAGGTAGTACTTTACAGGGGATTATATACAGGACAGGGCCAATCGGGCCACTGTCAGAACCATTAGAACAGGTAAGTAATAAAACACCCAGTAACCACCGGTACAGGCCCTTAGCATAAACCTATTATGCATAAATCACATTACATTAAGCATGAACCACATTATGCATTATTCACATTAGATCAACAGTGCACCACAGTAACATTACCAGGCTGCATACATCACCTTAGCACTTTGTGCACATCAGGCCCCCCTTAGGCATAAACAATATAAGGGGGCCTAGTAGGGCACCTTACTCCCAGCCATCAACATTAAACTTGGAGGTAACCACTACCCATTGGTAGTCTTGTACTTGGGTCCGACATGGAGCATAGCACATTTGCTCATACACAAAATTAGTCACAGTGCACCCCAGGAAATACTTGCAGTAATGTACCCATAAGGTCCCAGGCTCCAGTAATCACATCAGGCAAAGAAAACATGCCCCCATAAGATATCAGGCCCCTGTGATCACATCAGCCCAGGAAACCTGTCCTCATCAGACATCACAGGTGCCCCCATGGTGCAGTGTTCCCAAGCTCGGTGTCTCCCCTCACACGGGCCTCCAACCTGGCCCCTCCTGGCTGCCAATGCAGCAAGAACAACGTGCGTAATGCACAGGGGGCGGGGGGTGCAACTCACCCTGTCACCTCCAATGGCGGATGGCCCCCGGTGCTAGAGATGAGCATGCAGTTACCCGCGACCATGCGGCGCAACTGCGATAAGGTAAAGCGTGTCACAGGGCTTCCCCACAGGCCCTACTCACTGGGGCCTCTCAAGACTCTTCCGGTCTCCTCACCGTGCCCTGTGATCTCCAGACACCCGTGGCCCGCCTCTCCCTCTACCCGGTGGGGGGAGGCGGGAAGTTGCGGAATGGAGCCTGCGAGGCTCCGGTCCCTCTGATGCAACCTCGGCTTCTGGCACCCGCGAGGCACCGGCTCTAAACTTCGGTCGGGCCCCGCCCACAACCAGGCAACCTCTGCCTGTCTTCCGGCGGCCTCTCCTGTCTGGCTTCCGGCATCCGCGAGGCGCCAACAGTGTTCCCCTCTAGGCCCCACTCAGCGGGGCTTCTCTTGTGCGGGGGGCGGGAGAATCAAGGAGGATGCAGGCACAGGGAGCCCACGAGGCTCCGATCTTCTACTCAGCACGCAGGGCTCTCCTCGAGGTCAAGGGAGCCCCGCCTCCAACCAGGCGTGGACCTTGCCCGTCTTCCGGCGCCTTCACCGTTCAGGCTTCCTGGGGCACTGCTCTGCCCACAACCAGGCCAGATGCCTGACTTCCTGTTAGCTGGCACAAAATACGGAGCGAAGTCTCTGTCGGTGTTGGGCTCTCCTCTGCCAACCAGGCGCTCAAAAGAAAAAAATAACCGGAGATTTGCCCCACACGCTTATCAGGTGGGGCACCGTCTGGCACACCGGCTATTTCCCCTTTTAAAAGGAACTTGGTGCTCCTCTTGCGCTCTCAGCCATAAGGACAGAGTGCTTCGCCGGTCCCCAGCAGGGAGACCCAGAGAAGGGACTTGAAGTGCTCCTAAGCATGGAGCGGTCCCTAGGAGCGGAAATGTAGGCACAGGCAGGCCAGCACGCTGGGCCCCTTTGCAGAGGGCACCTCTTCAGCTACCTAGCAGGCAGCAGGTAGTTCCCAGCGGCGGTTCCTCCTTCCAGCAGCCTGCCGGCCGCAGGTTCCCCAGTCAGCACCAAGCAGCACATTTTCATGGGGTCACAGCCCCAATATTTATACCCCTTGGTGTCTTTGTTCTCCCCCTGCCACAGGGCTCTGCGCCCGGTCCAAACCAGTTCTGGGGGCACTCACACCTTTTTCTAAAGGTGCACCACCACCCCCTTCGTCAGTGTAGGCCCTGGCCCCAGACACACCACAGGGGGGGGGGGGGAGCCAGCATTGTGGAAGGCAGGCACAGTCCCATTCAGTCCCAGGTGTTACTCCTCCCACCACTCCAAATGCAGATTGGCCTATTCAGCCTAGTGCTGACTTACCCAACCCCTGTCACTCCAGAGCCAGACATGCAATACACATCAGGCAGGCACAAAGACACATAGCACACAGAAATGTCCACTTCTAAAAGTGGCATTTCTAAAATAGTGATAATAAATCTGCGAACGCCATTGCGCAGCATGTATTACCACTATTCCAAACATACCAAACTTGACCACTCTACTCCTCTCAGATCAGGAATTACCACTGAAACATGTATCAGGGAATCCCCAATGCATTCCTATGAGAGGGCAGCCTCACAGTAGTGAGAAACCAAAATGGTTGTTTGTCACTACCAGGACATGCCACACAGTTAAGGCACATGTCCTACCTTTTATCTACATTGCACCCTGCCCATAGGGCTAGCTAGGGCCTACCTTAGGGGTGACATATATGTAGTAAAAGGGGAGTCACAGACGTGGCACCCACTTTATGTGCCACGTCACAGAGGCAGTAAACTGCGCGTGCAGGCCCTGCAATGGCAGAGGCCTGAGACAGGTTTGAAAGGCTACTTTGGTGGGTGGCGCAATCAGCGCTGCAAGCCCACCAGTAGCATTTAATTTACTGGCCCCGGGTATATGAGATACCACATTCCTGGGGACTGATAGGTAAATTAAATTAGCCAAACGGGTGTAAACCAATCTTACCACGTTTTACCATAGAGAGCACATGCACTTTACACTGGACAGCAGTGATAAAATGCCCAGAGTCCTAAAACCACCAACACCATGTCAGAAAAAATACCAGGAGGAAGGCAAAAAGTTCAGGGATGACCCTGCAAAAAGGGCCAAGTCCAACACTGTCCATCAATTGTTGTTTTTGCATTTGTCACCCCGAGTGGGACGGGTATGCCCAGACGTGGGTCCTGTGCTCTCCATGCCACTGGAGTCAAGCTATCCTGGCTGATGAGGGGTGAAACCCCGAAACCGGTCCTAGGATGCTTGATTCCAGTCCAGGGAGGACCTGGCCTGGCAGTTCGGGCTGGACTGTTCCCATTGGGCACAGGGTCAAGACTTATTTGCATATGGCTGGGTTCAAAGTGGAATGGCATGGTGAACAAAAAAACGATGGATTTAGGCCCAGATCTTTGTACTGGAGTGAATGTATGACATTTTTCTGCATTCTGTCCATCAATTGTTGTTTTTGAACAAACCTGATGGGGGTAGCTATCCAGCAGGAGGAACAGCTGGGCAAGATTACCGATTTTCTAAGGGTGCAGTATAGTCTAATGAGGGCCCAGAATGAGATTCAGAGAGTCCAAAGTAATCTCCTGGAGCATCTCCCGAGTGTCCATGCTTTACATTCTGGAGTAATGAAGGATGGTTTCAGAGCACTGTCTGCAGCAGCATCTAATATAGCTGCTGCCTACTGTAGTCAAGCACCATTTGATACCAGCTAGGTCCCAGAAACATCTCCAGTTGGCAGCTCTAGGAAAAGCTGGACACTTCTGCACACAGAGCCACCTGTCACCACCTTCCCTGTTGGCACTCTGGCTGCTTCAGTAGACCTTAGGAGGGGTAGTTCATCAGGCCTGGTTGAGGACAACACCCAACAAGCCACAATCAAGAGATGAAATAAGTGATGTACTCGTGTGCATCTGGATTATTCACCTTATCCTCTTTCTGTCTTCACATTTCCAGTCCACTCCTGGACTCTTGCCTGAAAAAGAACTCTAAGCAATTGTTGGCTCATCTTTAAACTCACAACGAAATACAAGTTAACTCCTTTTAGGAGAATCTGAAGCTTGAATTTGTGACATTTTTAGAAATTAATGAAAAAATGAAAAAAATATTGTGCATTGTGACCTTACTCACATAAAATAAATGAAATGATACATTGGTGTGCAATGAAAACATACACACTGCACAATAAAGTACAAACATTTAACATACTTTTATTGAATACACACAATACACATTTCATCAAAACCTGTGTGGCTACCTTCCCAGAATTTATTTTTTGTACAATCACAACATTTTTATCACAGAAAAGCCTAGTAAGGGAGAAACATATGTCAATACTGTGTAAAAACATTTGCTTTCGTGGAAACCATGCAGAGAAGACACAACATTATGAAGTACACAATAAAAAAAGAATTTTGAGACATAATGAAAATTAAATTGTGACTTTTACAATGCAGTGTATGTAATAAATCCACCCACTGTGACGATATATAGTCAGTGTTACATTTTGCTATAACCGCTCCTCCAGATACATTATCAATACAAACGGGAGTCTACAGCCACACATTGGGCTGCCCTTGTGTTTTATACAGATATTATGCTCAGACATAGTCATAAATAAAATACACCAAATTTCAACAGATATGCTACAGATGACCTCACCAAGTACAAGTTCTAGACTTGAAGACATATTCAAATTTTGTTAGGTACCTTAGATAAAATGTAGTTGCATTTGCATCACTCCATGACCGAGAGGGAGTGTATCAATATTCCTTTCAGAAACATCCCACCAATGTTCAGGCAATTTGCAATGCAGATCTCTCGATCACCAGTATATGTGTAAGACACCAAAGTACCCGCTGATGACTTAGTAGTGCCCCAGCAGATAACAGGATGACATGTCCTATGAAGGATTAAGCAAACATTAATATGCTTGTGGATCTTTCATTTTCACTTCAAAGAAGTCACTTTTTTCTAATAAAAAATACATCAAGAGCTGTAACAAACAGTCTTGCATGGCAAGTTCAACATTATAAGTCAGATTTAGACTATTTACTATGATACTTTAATAAAAAGTACAAAGTGTGTTTAACAAATACATCAAGAGTTGTAAAAAACACAATCCTGCACAACATGCTCTTCATTATGCGTCAGATTTAGACTATATACTATCGTACTTTCATAAAAAGTATAATGTGTGTCAAAGGAATAGCCTGAAATGAAATTAGTGGCATCCAACATTCTAAAATATATGTCATTACAGTTTTTTTCATGTTACATTTTCCTTTAAGTCACTAACCATCAGGCAAAGATGTTTTTAATTAGGCCACTGCCTTCTTCCTTATCACTGTCATCTTGCTAACACATCTCACAAAAATCACCCTAGGGTTCCCACTGTTAATCATCATCGGAGATAAAGGACGTTTCTCCACAGGACAAGGTTGTGAAGCACACAACGTGACACAACAGTGTTGCATACCTTCCCAGAAGAATAGAGGGCCCCTACAGTCTAGCTCAGGCACGAGAACCAGGCCCTCGGGAGCCCATATGCCCGCTCCAAAGGCCCCTTGCTCACACATGGGCCTCATTAAAGTGGACTTTCCCTGGCATTATTGGTTTTGTCAGTAGTGCTAAAAGCCATGTGCGGCTAGGATAACTGTGCCCCTGTAAAATAGAATCACAAAAGCAAACATAAGTGAAATCATGTCTGGAAGACCTCAACCTTCCAAACAGATTTCACAACACAAATATTAACACTAATCAACAAGCTCTCCTCGCTGCAAAGTCTGCCATCTGTAGTGGTATGGAGCCATTGAGTACATCTAGCGAGTCATGGGTGGAACCTGGAAACCTTGTACATACATGGTGATATAGAGATCTGCTAAGCAAACTACCTGCACATTAATGGAGTGACACAGAGTAAAAACTATAATTATGCAACTCAAGCATGTCAGTAAGTTATACTTCATGTTCTCCACTGACATTAATGATTGCAAAGAAATATCAACCTATAAATGTTAAGACAAAATACTTTTCCTGCAAGGCATGTTATGTTAGCAAAAACAAAAGTATTACATAGGTGAGGACACGGAGGCCCACCGTTTTGCATGACAGAAGCAAATTGGTCAACCAAGCCAACAATTATAAGAGTAAACATCCATGGTGTCACTAAGAATTTCATGTTTTAAGGTGAAGGTTGTTTTTATGTCATATATGTTTGAGGACTTGGCACTAGCAGGACCAAGTGAGGCCCTTGGTGTGGAAGTTAACTTTCCAAACCTCAATAATAAACGTGCCTTTAAAAAATTCACACTGTGCTTGACTTTGCCAATGACCATAAACGTTTATTTTTGTGGATTGTCTACTCTGACATTTTGAAATGAGTTAACTCTACATACAACACAACGGTGTTGGGGTTATTTTTAGACAGAATGGCCACTCCATCACAATGTGACATGTAGGCATACTTAGAAAGAAAATTCCTATACATTAAAAGGTACTAGAACTACAGTGGAGAGGACATCCATTGCATTGTCATGGAGTAACTTGCATTGAAAAAAAACACAATATCCCTTAATATGGGCATAAATGCCACCACACAACATTGAGTGATGGGCAAACAAAAACTTTACATACACTTTCCTAAACAATAAGAATAAAAAAACTTTTGCATGGTTTGTATTTAAGTTGCTTGACATTAATTTGCCTCAAAAGATAACAGATATCCGAGCAACCATATCAAATACAACATTGTAAATCATGTACTTAGAATAAGGTGGATGGTTTTTATGTGGTCTTCCCAAGACAGATATACCTGCGAGGGTATGGGTTTCAGCCTTTTTATTATTATATAGCTTAATGGATTTTTCCGGACAACTCTTGCCTGTGGTAGGGTGGTCTTCTCCTCCCCAGTATCTTCATAAAGGTATTGCGGTGCTCGCCTCCCCTTCCGTTTTTTGATTTCCTCCCTGTAGTCAGCAGTTCTTCCTCTTGATCCAGCGCGGCGAAAATAAATTTTTCCTTATGACAATAACCCAGAAAAACACCTACTCAACCGTAATCACATAAAACCTATGTCGGTGGGGCCCATAACACCGCATACATACATTCATTCAATTTTCTGGATCAAACGCTAAGGAAAATGAGCTGCTGGACAAACGGGATACCTTATTAAAATGACAGAATTATAACCTACACATTATATACATTAACTTAGGATCCTGTCGGTTCTAAACATCAAGGTACTCCGCTATTCGGTCGATGGACCAACTAGTAGAATCAGTTGATGGCGATTAAGTCCAGCTCAATCACAATTAAAACCTTTACCATTTATTAATCACAATTTTATTTTAAAGAACCACAGACTCATTTAGAGTAAGCATATAATTTTATCTAAAATCTTTGAGCAAATAAGTAAAGTTCATAATTAGGCAAATACATTTAGAATATCAGTAAGCATTTAAGTAAAGTTTTGAGAATAGAAACGGAAAATACTCATTACCCTTGGCCATAGGGTGATGACAAGAATGGTTCACCAGGAAAGAAAGATGAACCGCAGATCATAGGATGGGACTCCCACAACTGACTGACTGTCCCGCTAACCTCCTCGGACGCAATCTCCTCCCGGGCAACTCCCGCAATGGTCTCGTTCCTTCCCCAGTCAAAGTCCGAAGTCCAAAAATGACAGAGTCTCTCGCAGCATCAGGATAGAAAAAGCGAACCTTTTTTTTCACAACATAAGAGCAGACTCTCTTATACCCTATTCTCCGACTCGCTACACTTAAAGTTGCAATCTTTAGGGGCAGAAATCACGCTAATTGGTCCATTGGAGGGGTGGTGATGGTGACCTCATCGCCCTCCTTGTTCGAACCGGTTTGGGGACAATAACGCATACATTAATTCTCGTGATCAACAATGTCCAAAGGTAATTCAATTTGTTTATGTATTTTGTAACAAACTCCGATGGTCACATATTAGTTCATCCTCTGTCACACGATTCTCTCATCCGTTCCCATGCATATATGCTGAACTCTTGGCACGATCCTTGTTGCAGGTCAGACTGGCCTTGACATCTCTCACTCCGGGCACAGGCCGCATACACGTGACAGGAGCATTCACTCTGCTCATGCGCGGGGGCCATTTTATTCAGCGCACGCCATCTCGTCCTTTTCCAGCGGCCATTTTCGAAGCACGGCCTAGCAGGCCCGAACGAAACTAATATAAGAACAAACACAACAGAAATTAAACATGGAAATTTAACCTTTCTGTTTACCACCCGCCATTCTAAAGACCCGTGTTAGGTATTACCTAGCAGAAGCGACATTTAAAGCCATTTTACTTACCATCTGCATTCTTTGCCACGGTGCAATTTTACTACGCAACACAAATCATGCAATTTACTCTATTTACTACGCAAATCACAATACTAATGTTATTTTGCTTCACATTTGTAAATAAATTAGATTTCGCAATGCCAGCAAGTTGTCCACGTGTAATGTTTAATAAAAGGTGCATTTGTTGATTAGTTCATGCGTTCCAAACGGTATCATTAATCGTTATGGGGTTATTCACTTCCAAGGGGTACACTAAAAATATTTTGTTTCCCCTGCTCCATCAATTTCAAGGCCTAAGGTGATAGTCGTGGAATTGATGGCCTCGAAAGAAACCATGCAATTACACCACCGTGCTCGTGAGTAAATTGTGCTCTCCTACACGTGTCCCTTTCCACCTTCAGTGTGTCCCAGAAATGGTAGCCACACCCCTGACCACTTCTCCAAATTGACAAAGTGCAGCAGAGGTACTTGCCTGAGGCCACGGCTATCCAGGGTCGTAGCTTCGAGAACCACAGCATCCTCTACCCCTTCTTGGCCGCCGAGTTCGATCTCCTCCAGGATAGCGGGGTCTCCATCACAGGCGTCCTCTCTTCCTAGTCAGCTCAGCGTTCTCGCCTCGCATCCCAGTGGGCAGGGCTGGCACCCTCTCGGCTTCGGCTTCTTTCTCCAGCTGTGTGGTTCCAGCCGGTCCACAGTAGTGCTCTGGTGTCATCTCCTTGGTTCTCTCCCCTATGGATGGGCAATCCGGCTTTGCTGAGTTTTCTTCTCTCTTCCTTCTTTGGGACTCTTCCTGGTTTTTAGAACCAATCATCCAGGGCGACCACCTGACGTTGCAAGGAGCAAACAGAACGTTGCTGCTCCACAATTCCGGGTCCGCGTTGTCAACCATGCTGAAATCCCTGGGTGGGACAGCCCCTGGACTACAGTCACTGTAGTGATGCACTAACCTGTCAAACAAAATCTCATCCACCACCATTGTCTGCTCATCAAAATTTAAAATATATAGCAAAGTATGTTTGCTAACTTCGGTGATTTAAGTAAACATGATGGTTCATGTATTTTTGAAGGGGGGGGGGTATTCTTCTCTTATTCTCCATGTGTCCGCCCCCACAAAAGAAAATCTTGTGGGCCATTACCAGGCAAGTGCGCCAGCAGGTTGAGCCCATAAGTGTCACAACAACAACTGCCATAAAAGGCAAGAGGACCTTCGGTGGTGGGCTCACTTATTTGCTTTGGCAGAACTGGAAAGGTACCCCCAGCAAAAAAGCAGGTGTGGTGGTCATTGACCCCCATGATGCAGCGCATTCTGGCAGTGGTCTAATATGACCTGCATTGGGAGCTGTAGGTCATTGAGCTGCGACAAGTAAGTGAATTCATTGTAAAAATTAAGCATGTTGTTCGTAACCATTTAAGTTTTCAGGTTGTAATATAACATCACAAATCTAAGGCTCTCATTTAGAGCCTTATTTAGAGATTTTGCAAAGGTATACTCCTTCATGAGTCTAATGCATATCCTGTGCACCCTATTACCTTATTACAAGTGGCATAAGATAAAATGCACTTGGAAAAAGACAGATGGGCTACTCGTCTGACAAGCTCTAAATCAGGAAATTTAAGTTTTTAAAAAGTTATTATTACAAGCACCATAGACTATATCAGACTTTGCCCAAATGTTGGTGTTGCGGGCAGCTATTCAGTCACAAATGTGACAGATATCCCATGCACTTTATAACATGTAAAATTCCATGTAAGGCACTTGTACGTGCAATAAGGCAGACAGGATGTCACGTTTGCAACACATTAACATAAGCTTCAAAATATAAATGCAGCATAGTGACAATACTGCAGTTGTAACTTTGCTGTTGTCATATCTGTTACAGATGGAGTATGCCATTTAAAATATTTACAACCTCCCCTTTCAGCAGGTGGCTCATGAGACTCACACTTTTATGGTGCGCGTAAACAGTTTAGAAAGTGCTCATATGTATAATAAACACCATGTAAACATGATATTAAACTATTCACAAGCTGCATTTTTAGTACGTTTTTTACTACTAAAATAGTACTACAGACTAAAAAATGCTATTTACAAACCTACGTGCATAGTTTATGCTTCCGCCTCTACTATCTCTTTCTGTGTGGAGATCTCCGTCTTGACTGCTGAGTCTCAGCAAATGTAAGTATACGTTTTAGTGGCAAACATGGGAGGAATGGGGGAGTGGCTGTAAAATGGGGAATACTGACTTCTAAGGGGGAGGGTTTAGAGAGGGGGGGCTAATGGAGGGTTGTTGGTGTTAGGGAGCGATGTGTTTCCACCCACAAAAGAGTAAGCCAATAGCTAATCACAAACTGTACTTCTGCAGTTACTGCAGCAAACAAGCATTTGCAATGCAATAGGTCTCGCATTTCCAAGAGTTTAAGCTATTGGCATTGTAAATGACAATGCCTTTTATTTATATGTTTTGATAATTATCAAAACATATAAATAAGAGGCATTGTCATTTACAATGCCAATAGCTCAAACTTTCGTAAATGCGAGACCTATTCAAAGAAGCCGCTGCCATTGTCCTGGGCTGCTTATAAAGTGTTGCAGCGCTGAGTGTTGCAGGAAAGCATGTCCCCATAAGCCATGAAATTGCCCGCACTTACACATTTAATGAGGGGGAAAACTATAGGGGGAGAAAAGGAGATGGGAGTTAAGTGGAACAAAATAGAGCAAAAGCTACAATAAGGCCAGGAAGAGGTGATAAATGTGAGCAAAAGAGGCAAAATAAAACGAACAAATTACCAGACAGACCGTAAGCAACACACACAGAACACATGACTCTATTCCTTTCCTCGGACACAAGAAATGAATGCACACATTAACACCAACAACTCGGTGAAACAAGTGTCTGGAAACCAGACAGTGGCCTCTGTTGTGGTGGTTGTGGCTGAACCTGCTAGAATATTCGGCTGAGGAGATAGTTCGCGAACGTCTATGTGGGACCAGCCCGTGTATAAAGAAATGCTGAAGTAAAGCAGCGCTAGCTTTTAAATCCATTTCCTTCCAGTTCCCGATTCAGTGTCAGGCTGGGGCCACTTATAGGCCAGTACATCTAAGGAAGTCTGAACTTTTGGTCATGGGTGATACATACCATTACATGTATGTCATATTCAGACATCATCATTCTGCAGATCTATAGTTAAAACGATAGAGGTACACATAACAAGTAAATACACTGATGCACGCATGGATGCACACACGCATGCACACACACATGCCCACAAACTCCTCGGAGAGAACCTAAAATGGCCATTAGCACCTGTAGGTAGACACAGACATGCTTGCACAGTACACACACCCCATAGGCAGAAAGAACAGATACTCAGCTTACGATGCCGCTCTGACAGAATGTGCCATGTTTATTGCCGTGCAGCTGTGAGCGCCGCAGTAGAGTCCTAATGGGAAATGGTGGCGGCCCAAAACAGCTTCCTGAGCCTTCTTCCATCTGCTGCGCCGGGACAGCACTCACTGTTTTCGGAAAATAAAGACAAACAAAACGCTGATCGCCCTTCAGTGTGATGAATTGAAGGGTTGAAGCATTTGGCATGCGGTGTGTAGGATAGACTTGGTTAGGGGCGGCACACCACATGGGATGTTTACAGAGGCGCAACTAGAGTCAAAATTCGGGGCGGGGGGCTAATTTTCACAGCAATAGCCAGAGTGGAGATGCAGGGGCTCTAAGAAGGGTTGAAAAACAACAAAGCCTCATTGCCAAGCAAATGGTCTTTTAAAGACCTGTGAAGTACTCGGGTGCGGCTGTGTGTGTGCCCGGGAAGCTGTCTCAGCCCGGGCTGCCTACACGACGGAGGGGGTTGAAGCCCTGTGAGCCCAATGGGCCATAATACAGCATAGATACGGTTTCTTTTTATACGCAAATCAATTTTACACTCTCACACAGGTGCAACCTGCAAATGTTTATTTATTTTCTTACTTATTTGTTTAAGCTTTCTCTATACAGTGCTTAGCTACCACAGGGGTGTTGGTGAACTTTGCAATCAACAAACAACCATGATACAGTAGTTTCAGAAATACATCGAACATGAGAAAAGGAGCCCAAGAGTATTGAACATTAAACATATTAAGCAACATGGAGGGGAAGAGTGAGGTGAAAAGTAGTGGTAGGGCATCAAATAGGAATGAATATTGTGGATATCAGCTCTGTCTCGTACCGGGAGCAGTGTGGCTTCTCTCCCAGTATGTGAAGAGAGAAGTCTCACAGCATGTGCTCTCACACTTTGAGTGCCGGGGGTTCTCTCACACTCAAGAGTATCAGCAGTTATCTCACACTGTGAGAGTCGGGGAGCTCGCTCACACTCGGAGTATCGGGACTTCTCTCACACTGAGAGTGAGGGTCTCTCTCACACTGTGAGAGTGAGGGTGTCCCTCACACCGAGTGTCAGGCCTGCGCTGGAGATTTTGTATCAGGCTCCTCTTGTAGTGTAGTTCCTATTTCCCTAATAGTCTCTGCGCATTGGAATAATATACCCTATAGATTCGACATAGGACTGAAGTCAGTATGTCCCTATTGAGTATATTAAACTTAATTAATTTGTGCCAGCTAACTCAGATGCCACTAGAAACTCCTTGTAAACAAGAAGGGAGTAGTTTCTGGCAACCGCATAAACATGACAACTTTGTTTCCCTTTAGAATCGGAACACTCTCAGAATCGTGGAAACAATAGATAACAGTTTCACTCAGCTAATCGTGCATGCTTAAGGCAATGCGAATTGTGCCTATATAAGGACATGTTTCAGGAAAACCTATATACGGACACCTAAAGCGGAATACAACACCCACTCCACTTTCGAATGAACGATAGTACTAAATGCTAAACATTAAACTGAGTACCACATGTTGCTAAAAACATTTCTAAAAGCATATTAAAAGATGTTTAAAAGAAACTGTTGCTAAACATGTAATGCAATAGGTACTGTACATTTTAAAGCATTTTTTCATTCTAAGCATATATTGGAAATAAATGCAACATGAATGAATAAACAGAAATATATACATATGACGAAATGGTTGACAAGTTTTCAAAAATCAAAGCCATTGCATATCATGGGACTAAATGAAATTGTGGTAAATAAGGTGACAATGTGTCCCTGGAAGTATTCAAAGAAGTCCGTTCTATATGAATAGTTCTACTGTAAGCAGATTGAATTGCCATGTATTTTCAAAAATAGAGAGAGAAAAAAAAAAGTCAATTTTTAGGAAGAGTTCCAAGTTTTGTTCTGTTTTGAAAATATGGAGGCCAAATTTCATTGCTTCCCCGGTACACTGTGAGCCGAATCAAAGTCAGTGTATGGGTCTGGTGTAAACATGAAATCATCTACGCTTGTAGACAAAAGGTCGTCTACTGATGTCGGTGACAGTTGCAACACCTCGTTTAGAAGGTTAACTGCACAGAGATGTGAAGCATCGCCCTCAGCATTGGATGCCGCAGCAATGTTCGCGCCCGTTGTTACCTGTGTGCCTGTTGATCCATCTCGTACCTCAGCAGCAGCAGGAAGCGTCTGTGAGATCTCAATGAATGCCGTCATCAGGATTGGTAGCTTCTGGGGACAACACAGAGCATGGGCCGTTATCGGGTCCAGCAGAGTATCGATATCCGTTGGCATGACTGATGGGAGTGTTAGACAGGTGTCTAGCACGCATTCTTCACCGCAAAGCAGGCAGCGTAGAACAGGTAAGATGCAATCTTGCCAGATTGGTCTAAATGACAGAAACCATGTTGTATTAAGTTCCCGTAGACGAGGTATGCCCAAAAGTTGCACTATGCGCTCACGGCACTTCCGTTCTAGAAGAGCTTTCTCCAAATTGCTGGGAGTGACGCTGGTTGATAGGCTTGCCATAGCGTAGTAGTAGGAATAAAAACAGGATTCCCGCAACAGTGCTAGAATTAATGGCACACCACAAAACACCGAATGTGCGAAGTTTGGAATGATTCCGAGGACTGCCTGGAAGGGTGCTAACAGTCCTGAACAGATGGTCTTAAATACATGTACAATCCCGCTCGTATCAGATATGTTTAAGATACGTCCCATCATTTCTACGAAATGTATAGGGCAGTTTGTACGAATTAAAGCCTGTATCTCAGCCGAAGTCCTTGCAATTTGTAAATCATAGATTTCTTTGGCCGAGGTCAAAGGCACGGTCTGTTGCAAAAGCATGGCTTTCATTCTGCTTAATGTATCAAAACGTATAAAAGAAACATTCAATGAAGGCCATAGAGGCGACTCCCTGACTGTGTCTATTGGGGGGAACAATACTTGCATACAAGTAACCCTGGAGTCGACCGTTACCAGATATGGGATGCCTGGCAACATGCCACAGCAACTCTGATCATTCAACATGAGGTAACTCCCGTTAGAAAGTTGGGCAAACGTTGGATTAATCACAGTAGCTGGTGTACCCTGCTGGTGGCAGGACAAGTTTGCCACGGAACTATTACAAGCCCCGTGTAAAGAAATGTCCTGACATATGAGTGAACCGCTTAGTGCATTTTCAAAGTGTGTACCGCTTAGAAACACTTCACGATCCCCACTCCAACATCTGTATTCGTAAGGTAAATCCCAGGATGTCTTAATGTATTCTTTACCCAACCTTTCATATTTGCCTGCTTGCATTTGTTTGAGGCAATACTGAAAATGAAAAGTAGTGACAGGCAGAGTTATTTTGCCATGGATAAGCCATTCTGTAGCTGGTTTTTCTGCTACCGTAAATGGTAATTTTTCCAGTTTTTCAATGCTCAGCACTGTATACTTTGCTCCCCTTTGTGCCAGTTCGACCTGTTTATCCGTTAGATTGTATTCTGCAAACAGAGACGACGTGTTGATAAAACGCCAAGGCACATAGCCTGCACGCAAAGATTGCAGCGTCCAGCCTAATAACATAATAGAACGTAACTGAGATTGGCCTTGTTGTAACATGGCTAAATCTTGTTCCAGTATGTCAATAGCAGAGGATACAATGTTGTCCAATGAATAAATTCTGGATGACAAAGTTGTTAACCCATTGTCAACCACAGTGAGAGATTTCTCTAAGTTCATACGATCAAGCTCACGTATTCTTTCTGCGGCCTCTGCCTGTGAAACCTTCCATACTTCATTAAAAGCAGCATAAATGCCGGCATATATGAAACGTTTTTGACGTGGTTTTCTTGGTCCTAGCAAGAAATCCCTAAGGTCTGCGTCTTCTTTAAGTAAAGATAAGTGTTGTTTCACATCCTAGAGTGTAGATTTTTGTAACCAGTCGAGGCACAATTTTCCTACACTGTATGTTGTTACTACCCCCGGATGTTGTCGTTGAACGTAACGTGGGTCTGGCCTATGGATAGTAAAGCCCTGTATTCTATTCAGGAAACTTTCTTGACAGATGTTTGTGTCTGTGGGCCAGAGTAACCATTTTTTCCAATCAGGATCTGTTCTGTTGTTTTGTAGTATTGTGTCTACTGTGACCGCT
Source organism: Calotriton arnoldi (assembly GCA_963921515.1). Taxonomy (NCBI): domain Eukaryota; kingdom Metazoa; phylum Chordata; class Amphibia; order Caudata; family Salamandridae; genus Calotriton; species Calotriton arnoldi. Next base: position 523,939 of record CAWUFW010000115.1, read on the forward strand.
CCCTGTGTAGTGCTATTACTTGCAGGTGTTGGTACAGAAGGTGTATTCATGTCTTTGATCTTGGCTAAACCAAGGCAAGACGTTTGTTGCACAGTGTCATTCAAAAACATTATTTGCTGTGGGATGATACATGCTCTAAACAAAGCTTCTATCCCCTGTACTTGCCAATCTTTAGAACCCCAGACAGATTTTGTGTCGATTGTGTCTTTCCAAAAGTCAAATTCTTGTCTAGACAGTTGGGTAATAAAGGCTGCAGAATAAATCTGTTTTGTATTAGTTAACATAATTTTCTGTCCTGTTTTGTTTACATTTTTATAGTAAAATGTTTCTGGATCAGATGTATTGTACCCTGAAAAATATGGAAACTTATTTGTTAACGTTTTTGAACTACCCCTTGGTGGTGTAGGACAATGTTCCCATTGGTTAAACATAAACACATTTCTAGGTGTTGCAGATTTATGCAAGAAATGATGACCATAGTGGTTGTAACAATAAAGCTGTTCGTAGTCTGATGAACCCTCTAAGTATTCATTGTTAGAGAATGCAGCAGACCTTTCTAGATCAGACATCATGTCATTTACAGTCTCAAAGTCCCAATCATCAGAATAGGTACTGGAGGTAATAAAATCACTTAATGAAATTTTAAATAAATGTGGAATGTTCAAAAGTTCCGTTGGGCCGAATATATCGAAATCAATTTTGTCCCACACTATACCATCCTGTATAGGAACGGCTGTGATGTTCACTGCTGACAAGTCTCTTGCTTCACGATGGGATGATTTGTGTGGTTTTAAAAGTAAGTTCACATTTTTACTTTCAGTGTCCATATGGATGTATCTGCCATTTATAAGCACGCTGAGAGTCATAACCAAAGCTAGCCAAAACAGAAAGAAAAATATTCCAGAAATTATCCATAGTTCAATCCATGGTGAAACCAGATAAGTCGCTTTCAGGAAATGAAAAAGGTCTTGTACTTGTTGTTTGAAAGTTTTTGAGGCTGGCGTCGTTTCAGGCTCACTCGGATCCTCAGAAAACGTATCAAAGTTAATGAAATAGCCAGAAGCAGTTTGGTCAATTGTTGGAATTGCATCAGGATTTGTTGAAATCGCTGGAACCAGTTGATCACTTGTTACGTTGGTGTAGACAGGTGTATCTGGACGAACTGTTACTTGAGTTTCAAAAGGGATGAGTTCCATAGCATTGTTGCTTAGTCCTTCATCTGTTACTGCTGAATTCTCGATGGTTATGAGTCTTTCAGTCTGAACCTCTTGGATAGTAGCGAGAGGAGTGCGTCTGCTACTAGGTCGGAGTCCACGAGGCCTACTATTTAGTATTGGCCACATACTGTGGTTTGATGAGGTCGATTGACACAAATCTTTTCTCCTTTTTTCCAGCAAGGGGCGGCAGAAGTACTGTTCTTGTTCCTTGGACGGCTAGGACAGGTACTGGTTGTCTGTAAGAAGGTCCAAATTCCTTCTTGTCCGCAATCTTCTCTCTGACTAGATCCCCAACTTTTGGGATCCAGACAGGCCTTGCTGGGACTGCTGGTGTTTCCCCAGTGGTGGTTGGCTTCAGGAACACGTTGCTTTGTTTCGATCTTAGTTCATTTAGATCCTGTAAAACAGCCAAACGATCTTTGATATCAAAGGGTTTATTTTCCACCACTGTGCCTTTACATTCGAGATCAGGAACCCACATTCTTGTCCCAAATAGGACCTCATATGGAGTGACCCCCCCTAGAGAACTTCTTGGCAAATTATTTAATGAGTGTTGGACCCCATAAAGATGTTTGACACACCCATCACCCGAACCTAATACTCTAGCTGTTATAGACTGCTTTATGTCCCGGTTTTTCCTTTCCACAACAGAATTTCCCTCAGGATGAAACGGAGAGGAGTACCGCAATGCTACACCCAAACTGGCCATGGCTTCTTTGTAAGCCCGAGAGCTAAACGCAGGGCCCTGGTCAGAATGTAGTGTGCCAATTGCGTATGTGCCGATAAAGACTCGCAAATCTTTTATAACAGTTCGAGCGTCAGCCGAGCGCTGAGGCCATATCCATAGGAACCTTGAGCACGACCATTATATATTTATAGTTACCGTCCCTTTGCAAGGGACCGCAGAGGTCCTTGTAAACACAAGCTAATGGTTTGTCTGAAATCCTACAGGGGTGTCTGCGCAGGACGTTTCACTGTGGAGACTTTCATCTGTTGGCATATTTCACATTCCAAAACATAGTTCTTGGTCTGTTTCCTAATGCCAGGCCACCAATATCTTTGTTTAAGTAAAGATACTGTTGCAGAAACACCTGCACGGGCAGAGGCTATCCCTTCATGTGCTGCTAGGATCAGTCCTAATCTACGTTCCATGTTTGGTATTACCCTATCCCCCACTCCAGGGATTCGAGCAAAAGGAACGTTGTTCGCATCAATTACATAAGAGTACTGGAGTGGAAATTTCTTTGGTAACGCTGCACCACTGCCTTTGCTTGAAGAATTGACAGCCAACAATATCTCACTGTCTATTCTCGTTTTTGAACGACTGATCGCAGCTACGGAAGCTGTCTGAACAGCCCCCTTTGCGGCTTCATCAGCCAATGAATTCCCTGCAACGTGAACGCCTTCACGTTGATAACTCAGCGTGTGTATCACGTGAGCTTTTGGTATAATTTGTTTCTTGACTGAACTACTTGTTCCCAAAGCGTTTTATGCTTTATTGTGCCACCTTTTGCATCTTTGAACCCGTTTTGGAGCCAATTCTGTATATATTCATTATACGACTGAACACGGTAAAAAGAATCGCACACTACAAGTGTGGGGAATTCGCGATCTGTATTTTCAAGTGCCAGTTTGAATGCTTGTAGTTCAGCTCGCTGAGCTGTACAATCTCCTAGAGATTGAGTTTTAGTGACCATTGGTCTAAAGTCACCATCGCGCATGCGACCTTTAACGATTGCGCACGCTGCACTGTAAGCTTGCTTACTCCCTGTAGCGGGTTGTGCTGATCCGTCAGTATAAATTATAAATTCGTACTGATCTAGAGGCAGAATTTCAGTGGGCAGAGGACATTCATGTTCATATTGCAGGAACGCTTGTGTTTTTAAATCAGGATCAAAAACATATTCAACATCTGTTGCAGCAAGAGAATTAACCCATTGTATCCATCTAGGATCTAAAGCTTTTGCATTTGGAATGCTCGCTTTTGTAACCGCCTCGAAGGCTGGTACTGGAGTTACGACAATAATGCGTTTCCCTTGGGCTAGAGCTCTTTCTTTTGCTACAGCGGTTTGAACTGCTGTCAGTATTTTTTCTGTTGAAGTGAAGCGCATTTCTGCTTGTATATACAAATGTGATTTGTATGCTATTGGTACTTTTTCACCCTCATTAAATGTTAAATAGGTGAATCTGCATTGAACCGAAATTATTCGGATCACTAAATTGCGTGTATTTACGCGTGTTTGTAAGTGATTTGTTGCTAACATGTTAGCTTGGAGTGAACGCAGGATTTCTGTGTGTTCCTGTGTCCAATGTTTTGTTGAAAAATCAGGTTTGATTAATTCGTAGAGAGGTTTAACCCTTTCTGCGTAATTTAGAATGTAAGTTCTTCCAAAATTTAGGAAACCCAAGATGGATTGTAAATTTTTCAGCGTTTTTGGAGGTTGGAGCAGCGCGCACTTTTCTAAAAAGTTAGCTGCCAGGTTCTTGCCTTCACTTGAAAGCTCATATCCTAGGAAAAGGACATTGAGATGGGCAATTTTGGATTTTTTAAAGTTTAATTTATAGCCTTCAGAGGCGAAGCCCAATATAATGGTACTCACCCTGTTCAAGTGCCTATCTAGGTCATCGTCTGTCAGATAGATGTCCTCGACATATGACAATGCCTCATTATCATAAATTTGTAGTAACTCTGTTACTCTTGCTGAGAATAACCCCGGGCTGTTTTTGAACCCTTGTGGGAGTCTACAAAATTGACGCTGGGTCCCCATTATGGAGAATGCTGTTAAGTACCTGCTTTCAGGTGCTATGTTTTGACAAGAGAAACCATTTGAAATGTCTAATGTGGTTTTATATTTTTTACGCACAATGTTATTCATTAATGCTGTACTATGTGCATTTTGCACTGCAAATGTTTTGGAACAAGTGTTCAAGTGTCTGTAATCCAAAACTAGACGATATGTGTTGTCTGGTTTGGATACAGGAAACAAAGAATTGTTCATTGAGGAGGTGCATGTTTCAATCACCCCTTGGTATTCAAGTTGATCTAAGATCTCCCTGACCTGTTTTTTAGCTTCTTGCTTTATTGGGTACTGCCTTTGTGCAGTAGGTTGATTTTTTAGATGTATTTTGTGGTGAGGTGAGTCCTCATCCCATCCTACATGATTTTTGTATAATGCTGGGGCCTGGGCAACTGCCCATTTCCTGGCATAAGTATATTTTAGGTGAATTGGAATATGGTTGGAGAAGGCAGGCATAATGATGTCCTCGCCATGTGCGCACTCCCTGACAAAGTTTGGTGGCCAGTCCTTTTCTGCTAGAAGTATATCATAACCCCTCAAAAGTTTCTCCCAAAAGAGTATTTTCACTTTTCTTGGTATGTCTCCCTCCATTCGGAGTGTTATTTCATATAACGTTTGTGGAGTACTAACCCTGGTGTCTACAGTCTCTACTGTGATGTACTCATTCAAGTCCACTATCTTCAGAAGTTCCTTCAGGTTCTGGCGAGCTATTGTTACTTCTGCTGCACTGTCCAGCATTGTCTGAGCCCATTCTCCGTTCTTGAGCTGTGTTCTCAGTATCCTCGGCATGTCTGATCTTCAGACCTGCTACCTTCTTTTTTGTGAATTGAGGTTTTGATTTATTTTTCTGAATGTGTTTATCGTCTTTGGATTTCACGCGTTCTTCTCTGTGTTCTGACCGTCCTCTTCTTTCTGATGTCTGTGACGGTATTTGAAAGGTACGAGAGGAACGTGTATCAGTATCTTGATACCTGTCAGGCTTTCTTAAATTATCCCTATTCCTGAGGTTATACCTCCTTTCAGAGGGCTCCTTTGAGGAGACCTACCTCGGGATTGAGAACGTGTCTTGTTTGAATTTTGTTTACTAGTTTCCCACTTCTTTTAGAAGATGTAGGATTTTGTTTAATAGAGTCCTTCTCAGGACTTTCAGATAGTTTTGGCTTCAAAGGTTTTCCACCCAAACTATCTCTGCCTAATTTTGCATAAGATTGTTCTATTATTCTGGGTAGTTCATGTTGATGTTCTGTTACATCAAATTCCCTTAAGCGTTGGCGGATCGCCACTGATGCTGCCTCCCCTTTAATATTAGATAATATTATTGTTGAGACCTGGTCGAAGTTTTTCAGTAATTTCATACCTAAATTCAGAGCAGGTTCTGCCCCGTATTCGTTTTGAATTTGTTTCAGGACATCTGGTATTACTTCAATTGATGGAACACCATGTGTTTTAGTATAGATGGCAGCAAAGATTGCGCCCCAAGTGGTGCAGTCTTCCAGTTGTGGTGTGATCCCCATTGGTAAACAGATTGTTAGGATTCTGTGTTTCTCATAAGGGCTAGTATTTGGAAATACTGCTTCGATTTGAGTAATTTTTTGAGCTATCCAGAATGGAATTTGTTCACGTTTTGTGGGCATTTTACCCATGACTGCGTGTAAAGTCTGTGGAGTAATTTTTAGTGTATTCCCCTGTTGAGGGGTTTGATTTGGAATGGTCATTGGTGGTTGGACTGTGAAAGTCCGCATGACATATTGGACTAATTGTCTGTAAATTTTTATTAACTCTTGTAGTTGAGTAAGTAATTCCTCATCTGACATTACATCGATGTCAGGATGAGGTGTGTAGCCGGCTAGAATCGGCCATGTTGCTCCTGGTCTACCTAGTGGACCGAGCCTGGTAATGTTTTTGTGATGTTTTAGGGCGCCTTTAAACCAGAGATTATGCTCCTGGTATGTGAGTGGAATTTCAATATCCTCGAAAGGAATATATTCCTCTGGTGGTTCATCTTCTTTAAAGAAGTGAAACAGTTTTGTTACTGGATTTGATTCTGGGAATACTATCCGTGAATAGAATACCTCTGTCTGAAAGGATTCGTTTGCCTCTATCACGAAAACTGCTCTACCACCTCTTGGTGTTAGGCCGTGTTTTATAAGTTTTAGAGTGATGGCTCTTCTTAAGTTTGGAGGGATGTTTATAACACCCTCATCGGTTTCATTTAAACCTGTAAAATTAAAAGCTGTTACGACTGGGTCAGCCGCAGCTACACCGTTCTCGGTGCCATTATCCCCGTGTAGGGACATTTGTTTTTTGAAAAATGTAGAACAAGTTTCAAGGAAACAAAAGATAAGGTGCACAATATTTTGGAACACTGTATCCTTCAACGTTGAACACACCAAACAGCTAATATATAGGATTTTTGTCCTATTTAGCTTTGGCGGATACTTAACCCTACCCACTCCAGATGTCTTATGGAGTATGTGAGTAGGGGTCTCTGAGAGAAAAGCACGACTGAGTTACTCAGTATCTTGCGTTAAATTAGTGCCTTACCAAACGTTGGGCGCCATGTAGTGTAGTTCCTATTTCCCTAATAGGCTCTGCGCATTGGAATAATATACCCTATAGGTTTGACATAGGACTGAGGTCAGTATGTCCCTATCGAGTATATTAAACTTAATTACTTTGTGCCAGCTAACTCAGAGGCCACTAGAAACTCCTTGTAAACAAGAAGGGAGTAGTTTCTGGCAACCGCATAAACATGACAACTTTGTTTCCCTTTAGAATCGGAACACTCTCAGAATCGTGGAAACAATAGATAACAGTTTCACTCAGCTAATCGTGCATGCTTAGTTGCTTCAGAGTTACACAGAAAGAATAGACGGGCGTTTCAATAAAAGGATTTATTGAACAGTCTTGTTTCTCGTGTAAGAGATATGAGCTGTTATGATCACAAGACAGAATACGAGATATATAATGTACAGCGTAAGAAGTAGAAAGAAATAATACTGCGCTAGCATTATCTTTTAGCTATGACACATATATTCATATACATAAATAACATAAGCTAAAAATGCGAGTACTCATAAGATGCTTCTCTAACTAGTTCTACCCCAGTGTACCTAACCTAAGTGTAATGCAAGGTAAGAAGTAGGTGAAGTATTCTATAGTATGGTATGCTATAGTCTAGTATGCCAAGAGTCCCTCTAGGTTCTAGTCAGCTCCATACCTTGAGAATGAGAGAGGTGGGAATCTCCTTCCGGGTCTCGAACTCTAACACCCCACGAAGGGAGTCAGAACACTGGAAGCTGGATTCTCTGCGAGCAGGGATGACAGCGTCTCTTGTCAGTGCGTCAGGCCGGGACACGGGCTCCTCTAAAGTCGAGGTCTCCTCCTACTTGCTTGGGCAAGGGAAGGTATATTTATACCCGGTAGGTGCCTTGGAATGTTAGCATTGATGTAAAGTCGGGCAGAGGAAAACGTCAGGAATGAACCCTTAAGGTATAGCGGTTCATGTATATTAAAGGAGTTCTTGGAGAAATCAATAATCCTGTGCTAGGGGAACTCCCAAGAGCTTAAGGGTCTGGTTTCTAAGAACTCGTTGTGACGTTGGGGTGGACGGATGTAGGGGACCATGCCTGTATTTGGATAGCATGGCTAATGCCTAAATAAGGACTGGGATCTTATGCCTATATAAGGGCAATGCGAATTGTGCCTATATAAGGACATGTTTCAGGAAAACCTATATACGGACACCTAAAGCGGAATACAACACTCTCTCTCGATCAAAGTGCGTCTGTGGGGTCCTGAGTCTGACCGCAGCGTCCTGTGACTGTCTCTTTGGATGCAGCGGGTGTCTCTTTTAACCGTGAACGTAATTGCTTGGTGAAGTTAGGCAGCACGGTGAGCGGACGTCTCTGTATAGCTGGCAGTTCCTTCAGTGATGGGTTTATGTAGAGCTTCGGTGAGTGGCGCTGCGCAGATTTACGCTATTCCTCGGTAGCTAGGCTCTCTCTGGCGGTGGGTGCATCTTTGCAGTTGTAGGCGGCCAGTCACGGGGTGTCTCCGTACAGCTGTAGGTTGTCCGTCTCTAGCAGTGCGTGTCTCCCTACAGCTGTCGGTCTCCTGTCTCTGGTGATCAGTCTATAGCGCGCTAAGAGTCTCGCCGTAGCTGCATGTTTATTTTTCGGTGGAGTTGTGCTATCTCTGCCAGTCTGCTCTCTCTCCGTATAAGCTTGCGGTCTCTGCTTGCAGTTCATGTGCCTCTCTTCATTACCTACCGCCCCTCCCCCAGGCCCCTGCGGGCTGTAACCTAACCCCTGGGAGGCGCCGATCAAAATTTTGGTGGCCACCCCGAGCCTTGTATCAGATCCCAGCGTGTTTCTTTCTGGGAGTTAAACGGAGTGAAATGCAATCTCTAGAGAAGAGGCTGGCGCAGAAACTTGTGGAGAGACGCGAGGTTGCCGTTAGGAGAGGAGAGGGGTGTGCGCACGTGATGAATATGTGAGAGGCCGTAGAAGCAGCACGGCGTCCGCGGGTAAACAAAGTAACGCGGCCGACATTACCTTAAAGCGCACAACGGAGGGCTCCTCTGCAGGGCGTTGCCATTGTGCCAATACAAGAAAAAAGTGCTTAGCGGCTAATTAAAAGACACCGTGTCACGCTGTGAGTAAAAGATCCAGTCCGGGTGGGCGGGGCCAAAAGGAGACAGGACGGTAACAAGGAGGGACTAAAAAGCCTCACTGACAATGGAAGCCAGGGTTTAGCATGCACGATGACGCGAGCCAATGGAAACAAGGGGCGGAGCCTAGACTCCACTTCTGAAATTGGCTTGATTACAAGAAGCCTCGCAGAGCGAGCAGTGCATGCGCGCTGCAACGCTAGGCGAGACCTGAAAAGGGACCCAAAATGGAAGTAAATTACTCCAGCATCGGGGGGACGTGGCCAAGCAACATGGCCGACAGGACGTGAGCTCCTTCGGCTCCCGGCCGGCCTGTCGCAAATATCCTGAATAATCCTTTGCCCGGACGCCCACGGCTGCCCTGTGACCGCGGCAGGGGTCCTGTATGCGGTGGGGGCCTCTTGAGAGGGGGAGAGCCCGGGAAAAATACTGCTATCCGGACGCTGCAGCCGAGTCGAGCTCCCCGGTGGCTGCGTAGTGGGAGCGGATCACGCGAGGCTGCGGCCTACGCCCGGCTGAGTTGAGTCTGGCCCGGAGAGACGGCGGCCCTGCAATCGGGCGCACCGGGGATCCTACTGGAGGCGGAGGGGGCCTCCCTCAGTATCGGGGCCCCCCCGGGCGGGGTGAACCTCCCGCGGCATTAGACCTGCGCCTGCGAGAGACGGCGGGCCGGGGAGTAGGCCGCAAGTGTTCCCGGTGGAGGAGAGCTGGAGCGGGCTTGATCTGAGGCAGCCATCCCCGGGGGACGTACAGTCGCTGCTTAATCCCTGCTGCCGAGGGGGCCTAAAGAGAGGGCGGATCGAGAGGGTCTAGCTCTGCGGCCCCTGCCGAGGACCGCGCGAGGCCGCGGCCTGCGTGCGGCCGAGATGTGACGGGCCTGAGCTGCCTGCGGTCCCTGCTTTTGGAGTTCCTGGGGAGCCTGTTGCCAGCGGTGGGGGGACCCCTGTGCGGTGGGAGCCCCCGGTGTGGTGAGTTTGCCGCCGAGCTGGTGAGACGCTGCTGGCCCGGGACCGGCCTCTTGCTAGAGGGATTTCACCGTCGGAGGCCGAACCCTGGGGCGCCCCTTCCAATGAAATCTGCAACGCCTGCTTCAACCTGCTGGATGCTCCGGAGGTACCGGGTCAGTGCGGCCTCTGCGGGGACTTTGGACTGTGGTTGCCGGTGGCGCCGCTGGTGCGGGGGACCCTGCTGAAAAGCCGCGGCATGGCGCGGTGGGTGCTGGGGTCTCCGCGCCCGAGGATCGCCTTCAGAACGGGGGGCACAACGGAGCAGACTGCAGGCATCCCCGCCGGAGAGGGGGGAGATCACGAAGAACAGGTCGCCACTCTGCGGACACCTGAGCAGTGGCAATACCAAGGTGAGCGGATCCGGGGGACCTGTGAGGCCGGGGCCAGGCCTTTGCGTTTACCTATACTTTGGGGCGCACCTGAGCTGGAGTTCCAATCTGCTCCTGGCGAGTGCAGGTACCACTCAGTCGCAGACTAAGAGTGGGGCGCTGTCTGGGCCCCTGTGGGGGAGTCCTAATCCCGTTAATCCTGTAACACCGAAAGCCGTAGAGGGGGAATAGGCGGCGAGACACCAACCCTCTCGGTGCACCGGAGAGAGTGCTGGACATGCTTCCCGGGAAGCCCTGCCTCTAACCCCAACACAATCACACAATATACTACTCAGCGCCTCCCCATGCAACGGATCACACGACAAACCGGCCTGGACGGGGATGGTGAGGCTGTTAAGGAACCATCCCGAGTGGAGCTCCTGGAGGCCATTCAGGGGTCACGAACTGCCCTAGAAAACCAGATCGAAACTGTCTCCATCGACGTCAATTTGCTTAGGGCGGACCTGCGGAAGGTAGCTGACAAGGTCTCCACAGCGGAGGGAGACATTGTGCAACTTCAAGGAGAAGAGGCGTCTCTGAAGCAGCAGGTCTCCCAGCTGACTAGCACCACCGGGGCGCTGGAGCGCCGGGCGGAGGAAGCGGAAGGAAGGGCCCACCGCAGCAATATCAGGGTCCTGGGCATTCCGGAACGCGCGGGGGAGGGCAATGCTGAGCGCTTTCTGGAGCGCTGGATACGCACCAAGCTCTGCCCCACTGGCCTTTCGGAGGTCTTTGTGGTGGAAAGGGCCCAGAGGGCGTTGGTCCCTCCGCCACCGCCGGGGGCGCCTCCCAGGGCCCTCATAGCCAAAATCCTGAACTACCGGGATAGGGACTGTATACTGAAAGCCGTGAGAGAAGCGCCGGATCTCACCTATGACAATGCAAAAGTTTCAATATATCCGGACTATACCCGTCAGGTGCAGGAACAGAGGAAATCATTTCTCGGCATCAAGCAAAAGCTTCGAGAGCTACACCTCCAGTACATGTTACTATACCCTGCGAAACTAAAGGTGATATCCCAGGGAAAAGCCCATTTCTTCGACTCCCCAGAAGACGTTTGGGAGTGGCTAGAAATCAGAGGAGAGGCACTTCCTGAGCAGGAGCGGAGGGGCTCCCGGAGCACATGGGGGACCAGACCCCCGAGGAGTCGGAGGGGCAGGCGCAGGAACAGGTCTGTTGGCAGCGCCCAAGCGGAAAGACAGAGAATCACAGTAGGGGACGACGGAGCCCTGCGAGTGGAAACTTCAGACTCCGGCGACTCTCCGCTGCAAACCTTGACGGACACGCCAGAAATGGGACTAGTGCCTGAGACTCTGAGTCCGACCAACCATGTGGTCCCGGAGACTGTTATGGATCCTCCTACATCCACTCCAGATCTGGAATGACGGTAATGTTTTTTTGAGGTATGGGGGTTCCGGTTTGATAGCCTGGCGGCACCTGACTTTCTAGGACCTTGGTGCTGTGTTCTCAGATAGGTACCTCTGGGAGGGAGCCTTTGCGGGAGAAACGGAGCGGGGATAGGCAATTTGTCTGATACCCTGTATACTCCGCTGGGTTTGAGAAGCGGGCTGGTCTTGCTATGTCAGGAACATAGACCAGGGTGATCCAGGGCCTTGATACCTGGTAAATGGCGACTGGGCTGGGTCGGGAGTCAGACCTAGTTTTTCTCTGAGGGACGTTTTCAGCCTCTGTTGGGCTGATGGGGCAGCTGTGCACGTCCTGGCACCAGCATGTGAAGAGCATTTATGCATGTATAGTTGTAAGCACATTGCTCGTGGGTGGGGGGAGGGTGTTCTTGGGAGTTATTTTTATTGTTTATTTGTGTCTTGTTTATACAGCATACGGGGACAGGTTGAATGTAGCTATGAAGGAGTGGAGGCACAAAGAGGCAGGTTGTTACACCACCTATGGGGATTAAACTACTGAGCTGGAATGTGAGAGGGCTGGGTACGTGTACCAAAAGATACAGGGTTCTGTCCTTCCTCCGGAGACACCAGGTGTCGATAGCATGCCTCCAGGAAACCCACCTCAATGAAGAGGGAGCTCAAAGATTGGCGAAAAAATGGCGGGGGCAGGTCTTCCATTCCTCACTCTCTACTTACGCCAGGGGAGTTCTTGTGTGGGTGGCCCCGGGGACCCCATTTGCCCTACAGTTTATGGAAGCTGACGTCCACGGGAGATACATACTCCTCAGAGTTAAGTTAGATGGACAAGACATCGCTATATTGAATACCTATGCCCCGAACACGGACGACCCAGACTTTTTTCAAGCGCTCCAGGAGGTTCTGGTGTCGGAGCTAGAGGTCCCCCTGATCTGGGTGGGAGATTTTAATTGTGTACTGGACCCAGATCTCGACAGGTTCCCCCCGCGCAGGGGCACAAAACCTAGGATGACAGCGAAGCTCCGGGAGGTTATGAGGAATATAGGGTCCAGGACATATGGCGTCAGAGACACCCCACCCAGAAACTGTACACTTGCTTCTCCCCCACTCACAACACTCACAGTAGGTTGGATAGAATTTTAGTGGCGAACCCGGACATTGCTATGTCCCTAGAGGTGACACATCAGGCGCGTTTCCTATCTGATCACTCCCCTGTGGCCTGTATGGTCGGTTGGGGGGCCCCAGCTGGCCGCCCCCAGACCTGGAGGCTGCCGGCGGAGGTACTTGAGGACCCTGTAGGGAAGCAACACATAGAGACTGCAATAACTGATTATATCGACCTAAACTGGGAGGGACCGGATTTGTCGAGAGCTACGAAGTGGGAGGCCTTGAAAGCGGTGGTGAGGGGTGCCTGCCTAAGCCTAACATGTGGGGTTCGCAAGCAGCTCCAACGGGAACTGAAAACAGAGGAGCGAAACCTCCTGGAGACGCAGATTCGAGAAGGTCCGGACGCAGCGGACGGGACTAGGGAGCGTGCCATTAGAGCACGCATCCACGACGTTTGGGACAAGCTCGACAAATATACCCTCACACAATACAGACAACGCCTGCACAGGGAAGGGGACAAATCAGGTCGCTTGTTGGCCTGGATTCTCCGACAAGAACAAACCCCTGCCACAATAGTGGCACTACGGGAACCTGCTGGTGGCCGGATTCACTCCGAGGTGGGGCTACTACGAGTCCTGAAGTCCCATTTGCAGACGGTATATACTGCGGACCCAGCGGTTAGTGCGACAGCTTATCTCCCCTACTTGCAAGCTCTGACCCTACGGTCTATCCCTGAATCGGTACGGAAAGAGTTGGAAGTGCCATTAACACTAGATGAGGTGCACTCTGCGCTGCAGCAATTGCCAAGGGCTAAGTCCCCGAGGAGCGACGGGTACCCCCCTGAGTTTCATCAGGCTTTTGCGAGCACGTTGGCCCATCTCCTCTTACAGGTATATCTGGAGGCCTTCGAACGTGGTGACCTTCCACCCAGCATGAAGCAGGGGGAGATCTGCATGATTCTGAAGCCGGGAGGGGATGCCCATGAGCCTTCGTCCTACCGGCCAATTATTATGATCAACACGGATGCTAAAATTCTGTGTAAGCTGTTGGCTTCCCTCCTAGGGCCTTATATGCCGCTTCTGGTGCATGAGGACCAATGTGGCTTCATTCCGGGCCGGAACACGGCCATGAATTTACGACGGCTTAATCATATTATGCACGAAGTGGGTGGTCGGGAGGAACAGATGGTACTTGTTTCCATCGACCTAGCCAAGGCGTTCGATACGGTGGACTGGGGATACCTTTTGGAGGTGCTCCGGGTCGTGGGGCTGGGACCCAGATTCCGTCGCTGGATCCGTATACTATATACAGAGCCTAGCGCGAGGGTCAAGCTCGGGGGCGCGCGCTCAGAAGAGTGGCAGCTGGGTAGGGGCACTCGCCAGGGGTGCCCACTTTCGCCCCTACTGTTCGCCCTAGCCATAGAACCACTGGCGGTCTGGGTGAGAGCGGAGCTGGATCAGTGGGGCATCAGTGGGTGAGATGAGTCATGTCATCTCCCTGTATGCAGACGATGCACTTTTTTATTTGGCCTCCCCTCGGGAAGCAGTACCTGAACTGCTGCGTCAATTGGATAGGTTTGGAGAGGTATCTGGGTTGCGGCTTAACCGTAATAAATCGCTGATCTTTCCATTATCGGGACTGGCTTCGGTGCCCCTAGAAGATCTCCCGGACCTGGGACTTAGATGGGAGCGGGCGGGTTTCCGATACCTGGGGATACAGGTTGCGCCGTCAGATACACAGACGCTGGTCATGAATATAGATCGGGTACTCGCGTCCCTACAGCGCTTGGTGACATTTTGGAATACCCTTCCACTGTCATTGATGGGCAGGCTGGCCATCTCCAAGATGGTGATGCTCCCAAGGACCCTATATGCATTACAGAACTCACTTTGCCCGCTACCGGCGCGCGTCTTCAAAACACTGAATATGATTCTCACGTCACTGCTCTGGGCCGGCAGGAGGAGTAGAGTAGCCCTCAACACTATTATACGCAGCTATGAGGAGGGTGGTTTGGAGGCTCCACGCTTTGACTTATATTATTACTACGCCGCTCAATTGCAACCTGCGGCCCAATGGCTGGCAGACGCAGACAATTGGGAAAAACGCCTATTGGCTGGAAGGGTGGATACCCTGACACTTCAGAATGCGCTAATGCAGGGCAGGGGAGCGGAGGAGACTCTCCCCTACGTGGTGAGACACACGGCTGACATGTGGCAGAGGTTCGTTGAGAGGGTCTTAGGGAAGGCGCCATTCCATAGGGAGTTACAGATCTGGATACTGGCCCCCTTTAAAGAAATGGGAACGCATATGTCGTTTCAGACCTGGAGGGATGGTGGCTGTGAGGTACTTGCTGACCTTTTCCCTAATGAGCCATTTATAACCTATGAACAGGCAGAGGAGAGCTTTGGCCTAGGGCAGGGGCATTTCCTACACTACAGAGGTATCCAGGAGATGGTGAAGGTCACCTGGCCACAATACCCAGACATTCCCCAACCGACATAAACATTAGATATCCTACTCACGTGCGGAACTGGTCGTAAAATGATCTCCCTCCTATATAAAGCCATGAAACAGGACTCCACGCCCCCGGTGCCACCGACCAGGGCTGCCTGGGAAAAAGATCTCAGCGCCCAGTTGGAAGAGAAACAGTGGGCATACAAAGGCGCACTTACACGCAAAGTCTCCTGCAATGCTAGGTTTAAATTAACGCACTTCAATTTCCTACATCGCACTTACTTAACGCCGGTAACATTAAAACGCATTTCACGTGACAGGGATGGTAGATGCCCGAGGTGCGCCGCAGAAAATGCGGATTTTTTTCACCTGGCATGGGAGTGTTCAGTGGTCAGGCAGTTCTGGACGGGAGTGGTCTGCAGGATCAGTGAAGCTACAGGCCTTCAGTTGAGGCCAGAACCTTTGCATTGCCTATTAGCATCCGTACGGAAGCCTAAGAAACGGAAACTGCCTTATAAATTACTACAATTAATGCTAGTATTAGCTAGACGTAGGGTGGCCATAACATGGATGGGACAGAGGGGTCTGGAATTGCCGGTCTGGCTCAAGGATATGCGTGAGTGGACACTAGCCGAAGAACCACATCTGAAACTTACACGCAGGGACGAAAAACTACAAGCTAATCTGATGGAATGGCGAGAACTGTGTAATTCGGGGTTGACGGAGGGGGATGCATCCGCTCACAACACTCCAGAGAGCGGGGAAAGCGGGTCGGATGAGGAAGGCCAACTTGATAGTGGAGGACGGGAGAATTAATGCTATAAGTGTAAAGCCTATATGTATTTGGTTTATCCCATGCCTGTTCCTCACTGTGTTATATACAAGGATGATTATGTATCCCTATTGTGATTGTCTATCTCTAATGCTGCCACCTGTACCAAGTATCAACAACAAAAAAGAAGGTATGACCCTATATGCTGTATCGTTGACGATATGTTTTTATTGTTGCAAAATGAAAAATAAAGTTAAAAAAAAAAAATTACTCCAGCACCGCACTTGGCCAACCACTTTTTCTCAAATTTATATAAAAAAATAAACTACCCTAAAAGTAAAAAAAAAAAGAAGGATTATGTATTATTAATTACTAAAAGTGATATTTAAATAATATTTTTTTAAACTTATTTTTATTATACTACTGCATTGTTAATCACAGAAGTTATAACATTCTACATTTACACGTAATCTGCCCGTAGGCTCTCAACATGGATTACACTGCAATATGCGTGGTTCACCAGGGTTTAATCGCCCACTTGTCTTTTATATTTACTGTCCACATGCAGCAACCACAATAGTAAGAATCATACCGTGGAAGAGAAAACAAAAACAACCCCCCCCCCCCCCAACATTGTGCAGCAGTGACAGGTGACGGAATGCACTTTGAGTTTAGGAATTACCAATCCGTTAGTGAACCATTGCGTGGGACCGCCCATCATTCAGGGGTTATTGGGGCCAGTGTGGGAGGAGGGGGCCAGTTGTTGAACAGTATCTGACTCTCCAGTGCATGTGTGTCCAGGCTATCCCTTATCTGTGTATGTGGTATAGGGGTGTTTGGTTGTGTTCCTTGTGTAATATCCGATTCCAATGCCAACTGTGTGTATGGCGTTCGCAACCCGTCCAACATGTGCCCCCAGTACTCTAAGTCTCACTCGGCGTGCTTGTCTGTGTGGACTATTTTTAGATGACTTTCCTCCGCCACCCCCCACTCCTGCATATCTGATAGCCAAGTGTCAAATTTGGGGGAAGTGTTTGAGTCCAGTGTATCGCAATACGACGTTTTGCTAATACGAGGCCTAGGAGGGGGACTTTATGTCTGGTACGTGTTCCCTTTTTTGATATCGGGAGTACCCCCAATAGGCACTGTTTAACCGTCTGTTCTATCCAAACAGCTGTAGTGGTACAGAGTACCTGAATAACTTGATGCCAGAACCTTTGTAACCGGACACAGGTCCAAGTCATATGCAAGAATGTGGAAGGATCAGAGTCGCATCTAGGGCAGTGGGAAGGGTGCGTTGGATTAAAGCATGCTAGTCTCTGTGGGGTCAAATACGTTCGATGTAAATAGTGGAACTGGGTAAGTTTAAACAGGGCATTACTAGCTACCTCTCCATCCTTGAGGGGGACTGTCAGGTCAGCAGACCATCTGTCTTTTATCTGTGACGTCTCTGTAATGCGGTCTTCTTTAAGGGCCTTATATATGCGGGAGATGAGGCCCCTC
This sequence comes from Calotriton arnoldi, assembly GCA_963921515.1. NCBI lineage: Eukaryota > Metazoa > Chordata > Amphibia > Caudata > Salamandridae > Calotriton > Calotriton arnoldi. Next base: position 541,219 of record CAWUFW010000115.1, read on the forward strand.
CTTGACCCTGGGTTTAGCAGAAGGGCCAAAGTGCGAGACTCAGCCGGCTCATCCGGGAAGGAGGGCCACAGTTCCTTGACAGTATGCGCGATCTTGGTGTATTGTAGGAAGTGTCCCTCAGGTATTCGATACCACTCCCCTGCTTCCTCATACGTCAGGAAGATGCCATTAGCAAACAGGTCTCCAACCATTGAGCATCCACCCTCAAACCACTTGGAGATGTCCATAACTGACTGAATTTGACAGAACCCCTGCAGCCATTGCAGGGAAAGTGAGGGCAAGTAAGGCGCCTTATGAACCGCCCGAGTGACCACCAGCTCCCAGATCGCCGAACCTGCTGGACTATAAATGGGCATGAGCTGGGGGCCAGAGTGCCCATCATCAAATATTTGGGCAAATTTGAACCATTATTGCGGTTCGCTAGTAACGCTTTCTCCATATTGTGTCCCTCCATACCCCACTGTGCTGCATATTGGAGCAGCCCAGCAAAATAATATAATCTAAAGTCCAGGAGGCTCAGTCCACCCAGGTCTGTATCTAATTTGAGCGTATCTAATTTCACCCTACTGCGACCCCCATCCCATACCAACAACACCAACAATTTATTCAAGGTAACAAACGTGGCTTCCGGGATATGGCAGTGATAGTTAAATAAAATCTTATTACATTTATTGTTACGTGTTTTTAAATGCAAAACGTTTATTAAAATATTTTATAATTACATTTTTATTAAATTAAAAATGTGTACTATTTTACATATTTATAGATTATTTGTAGTTATATTTTTAAATATTTTAAATTATTTAATTTAAATAATATTTCCTGTGGGATTTACCAGTATTATTTTCTATGGGTGGGTGATGCAGTACCAGTGATCGTCTATGTGTGGTTCTGGACGTACTATGCTTTTTTGAGTAGTAACTAACATTCCTAAATTGGCTCCACTCCTCTTTTCAGGAGGTGGAGAAGTGTAAGTCTACACTTTTGGGTAACTTAACACTTAGATTTTGTACATAATTCGAAAGTAGTAAAGTTACTTAAAAGTGTAAGAGTAAAGTTACATGTGTAATTTACTCACATGTACAACTTACCATTGTGAATAGATCCTGTTGTCTTGTCAAAATTGTGATTTATTGTATAATATGTAAAATTGATAATATCTCTTGGCCATAGCTTCAGCCTTTCATTTGTATAAGTCATCGAGGTCTAGGTCTAGGCCATGTGTATGAACACACTATTGTAAAAAGTTGGCCCAGGCCTTCACATACAACTATTTTTTTAATAAAGATTTTATCCATGTAATCGTAAAGCATGAGATCAGATCTGTAGAAATGTGAATGTTGGCCATGGCCTGCGACTATGCACGATTTGCAGAACCCCAGTGTCAACACAATTTAAAAAAACAAAAAACAGGGGGGGCGTGGCCAAGAGGTCCGACATGGCGGATGCATCTTAGACAAGCTTGGTAGGCTCGCTCGTTATCCTACTAATATCCTGGTCATCAGCGACTATAGAATCCTCCAACCCTCACGATACATACCGGACATGCTGTGGAGCAGCTCAAGGTTCGCTCCGAGACGCTTGCAGCTGGCGGGTCGGAGATTGGGCTTGCGCCGTCGCCCGTTGCTGCGCTGCTGCTACACCAGAGCTGGATCGGCGGGACCGCGCACTGGAGTCCGGCCGCTGCCTCCAAAGACCGGAGTAGGTGGAGTGGTGCCCCCGGGCGCCCCACGTGAGTCCTTCATTGGTGCTGCCCGCATTCTGCTGTCTGTGGGATCCCGCGATCGAGGGACCTCCCATAGCCTGGTGTGGGCCCTGCCGGCTCCCCGGGCTGGCGGCCATCTTGCGGGCGGATTAAGCGCTCTGGAGCCGTGGCCCGCAGCGGTGACATGGCATCACTGGGGCCTGGCGGAGGCCAGCAATGGGTCCCTTTGCCCGGAATGCTGTTGCGCTCCGGCGGGCTTTGTCTGGGGCATTAGACGTCGCCTGGGCCGCACGAGACGGGGCCTGGGTCTCCGTGGCGGCGGTCCAGCTGGCGGTGGCTGCCGGTGCTCGATACTGCGCACAGTGCGGTCGGGAGCGGCGGCCCTCGATTCTCCTTTGGGCCTTCTCCTGTAATCGGACGGAGCGGTGAGTGCGACAGGTCCCCCGTCATCATCTGCTGCGCGTGGGGTGCTGTGGTGGCCCACTTGAAGTTGTGACCGTGTGGTGGGGCATCCCACCCCTCCTGAAATTGCCCTGGGGCCTCCTGCTGTCCCGTGTGGCCCCGCCCCTCGTACAATCGGACAGACATTGCCATATGTGCAGTGGGGGGCTGCAGCGGAGTGGCTGCCTGTGATCCTGGTGGGGCTTCCCCTGTGGGCCCCCTCTCCCCCCCCCCCGAGAGATCCAGGATTGTGACAAGGGAATGCAAGGCTGTTTGGCTATGGATCCTCGATGGAGTTAGCGCGTGGCCCCCACACGTTAGGGCCTGCTGGGGTTTGCCGGGACCCGGCGGTGGCCACTCACTACTGGGATTCCGCGACGAGTGGGCGGATTGGTGACACCCATTAGGGGGGCACGGGGGCACCTGTGTGCGGAAGCGGCCGGGCTAGGCCTGGTGCGGCCTGTGTGCTGGTTGCCTCTAGGCCAGTCTTCCCGCTGATCTGGAACGCAACTCAGGATTGGACTCCCTGCTGTGTGTCTGCCGCGGGGGCAGTGACAGCGGCCGATTATACCTGGTGGCATTATCCTCCTCATCGCTGGGTCATTGTTCAATCGCCATCATTCAAAATGACTAGGGACAAATTATCAAAACAGAGAACCCTGGATCGCTATGCGGGGCCTGGGGCACACGGACCGGAGACATCGAGCCAGAGCCCTGCTGGCCCGGACAATGCTGCCTTGATGGCGGCGATAACCCAGTCCCGCGAGGCACTCGAAGCCAAGATCGGAGAAGTGGGATCTGATGTTGCTCTCATCCGTCAGGACCTGCGTAAAGCGGTGGATAGGATCACTGAGGCCGAAACCCGCATTTCCACCATGGAAGATACAGCTGTGTCCCTCCAGGCACGGGTGACCTCCCTGGAGTCCATTACGAAGGGGCTGGCGATCAGGGCCGAAGATGCCGAGGGCAGGGCATGGAGGAACAACCTTCGGTTTGTAGGTTTCCCGGAGGGATGTGAAGGCAATAACATGGAACAATTCCTCGCGAACTGGATAACGAGTTGGATCCCTCAGACGGCATTGTCGCAATGCCTTATTATTGAACGTGCGCACCGTGTCCAAATGCAAAAACCTCCACCAGGGGCCCGGCCGCGACCTGTTATTGCTAGACTCTTGAACTTTCACGACCGTGACGCCGTCCTTGCACAGGCCAGGCTGGCTGGCAAACTTCACTTTGAATCTCACCATATCTTAATTTTTCCGGACTATACGCGTCTGGTACAACAACGCCGCCAGTCCTTCACAGCTGCTAAAGCCCAACTGTGGGACCTTAAAATCCATTATGCTCTGCTTTTTCCGGCCAGGTTACCGGTCATCTACAAGTCACGTACGCATTTTTTTGATACACCGGAGGAAGTCTTCGCCTGGACGGATGAGAAACAGAGGCACAGGCCGCATACTCCACCACGGTTCGATTCTGAATCATCGTCCGGGGAAACCACGTGACAAGCGACCAAGCTTAAGGTGAAACCTGCCCGTAGATCACGCTCGAGACGCCGCTCCAAGTCCCGGAGTGCCTCTGACTCCCGGATAGCAGAGACTCGGCGAGACCCGTCACCAACGTGACTTGTGGCTGGAGAACTTTCATTCAAATGGTTGCAGTGCGGATGACAATTGCTCTTTCGCGGGCCTACGCGAGGCCCACCCTCCTAACTCTTTTCTCAGTATCTGAGAACTTTATCTATGTTTGGGGACAGTTTCTTTGTGAACTTTTGGTATGGGGTTGTGCCCTGCTCCCGTTGGGGCAGATGCGCGACACTTACCGTGACAGATGCTTCAGCTGTTTTGAGGTATTGGGTGGGGTGGGTGGGGGAAGGGTTGGGTTTGTTAAATGTTATTGAAAATACTGTGTCCTACTTGCTTACTTCTGTAGTCTCTATGCCCTGTGACAAGCCGAAACTCCACTCTTCTATTAGATGCCTTGCCCTGTAGTGGACCCCGCTGGTAGGCTCCAGGTGGTTAGTTGGAACATACGGGGGCGCTAAATAAGATCAAACGAGGTGCGGTCCTTCGACAGGCCAAGCGCGCCACAGCTGATGTTCTCTTATTGCAAGAGACCCATCTTATGGGTACCAAGGCACTGTGCCTCGATCGCTTTGGTTATATTCAAGTTTTCCATGCGGGGTTCACCAGGAGCTCCCGAGGGGTGGCAGTCCTCATTCATCGCCGAATCCCATATATACATTCTAAAACGTGGTCTGACCCCCACGGTAGGTACATTATTGTGTCGGGGACACTGCACGGAGAGACCATTGTGCTGGGCAGTATATATGCACCCTCCCCCCCCCGCTTTCTGACTCGTTTGTAGAGCACCTGACGACAATACTGCTAGAGATACCTATGGGCCTCTCTGTTATAGGTGGGGACTGGAATGATGTGGCACAGGACAGATGGCAGTCGCGTGCTGCACCCGAGACACTGAGGGATACACGTCTGCATGCACTAATGGGAGATATGGGATGGTTAGACACATGGAGACACCTACACCCAACTACATATGGTTATACGTATTATTTGGCTGTCCATGACTCTTTCTCCAGGCTAGACTATATATTTATACCAAGCTCATATTACTCTCGAATCGCTGCAACTGATATATTACCTAGGGGCTTATCGGATCATTCTCCAGTGGCCCCGACTCTGCGCCTAGGGGTGGCTCGTCCCCCCTTTCAATGGCGCTTGTCACCGTGGCATCTCCAAGACTCGCAATATAAATCACACATGTATCAGGCACTTGCGGCGTATTTTGCCGATAATCTGGGCACTGTGGATTCTCCAGTCACGCTCTGGGAAGCTATGAAGCCCACTATTAGGGGAGCGGATATTGCGTATTGTGCCGCTCAACGGAAGAAGCGCCAGGAGGCACTGATTCAGACCGAGGCCCAGATATTGGAACTAGAGCAGCAGTGTAGAGGTGAGCACGGCAGGCAGAATCGCCGCCAACTGCGCCTTCTCCAGCAAACCTATGCTGATACGCTACGAGATGAGGCCAGACAGGCTTGGCTGGCGTCTTGCAGTAGAATATATCAATGGGGTGATAAATCAAGTTCTCTTCTGCACCGCTTGTGCCAGCGAGCTCTCCACCCTGTGAGCATACTGGGTATTCTCGATAGTGACGGCCGGCCTCTCACAGATCCGACCCAAATTGCTACTAGTTTTGTGGCATACTATACAGAGCTCTATGCTCCCAATGACGCCCTGCCGGAACCTCTGATCCACCAATATCTCGCCGATTTGCCCCCAAGGTCATTTCGGACACCACAAGGGCAGACCTAGATGCCCTGCTGACAATCGAGGAGCTGAGTGCAGCTCTGGTCGACTTACGATCCGGTAAAGCACCGGGTCCGAACGGCTTCCCGTGTGAATTTTTTAAACTGTTCCAAACTCAATTCCTCCCTCACTATCTGGGAGTGATACATGCGGCCCTCGAAGAGGGGAGACTCCCGCCGGACTGGCGACATGCTGAAATCACTGGCCGACCCCCAGATCAACACTCCTCGTATCGTCCTTTTTCATTGCTGAATGTTGAGGCTAAATTATTGGCCAAAGCCTTGGCCAATCGTATTCTCCCTTATATGTCAGAACTGGTTCACCCAGACCAGGCCGGCTTTATGCCCCATCGGGCTACCCGTCACAACATCCGACGAGTGCACAATGCGGTTGCAGCAATTGATCATCTCGGGGGTCCGGCGGCTCTGCTCTTAGCGGACATCGACAGAGCATGTGACTCGCTGGGATGGACCTATCTGTTTGCTCTTTTGCAACGCCTAAACATAGGCCCTCGCCTCATGTCCTATATTAGACTTTTATATACCGACCTCTCGGCCTCAGTCAGAATAGCTGGTGCGGTATCCGATCCCTTCTCCATAGGACGTGGTACACAGCAGGGGTGCCCCCTCTCCCCATATTTATTTGCCTTAGCTATGGAACCATTAGCCTCATGGGTTCGTATTGATGCACAAGTAAGGGGCTTTGAAGGGCAGGGGGGTTTTCGGATCGGATCGCTCTTTATGTGGACGATGTCCTGTTTTTTCTTATGGATCCACAACGGACGGGACCGCGTATTCTCCACATCATGCAGATTTTTGGCCAGCACACTGGCTTATATATGAACGCTAAGAAATCTATTCTCTGGCCTAGTCGTGGGGGTTCGGACATGGGCACCTGGACGGCAGACGTAACATTGGCCACGACCGGACTGAAATATCTCGGACACCCAATCGGTGTCATGGGAGAAGAACATTGCCCCCATCTGGATGCGTACTCAGACAGAAATGGAGTCTTGGACGCGTATGCCCCTTTCCATACTGGGCAGGTCGGCAATATTCAAAATGGTGTCCCTCCCTCGCCTTCTATATCAACTACAGAACCACCCTTTTCAGATAGCAATCTCCTGGTTTCGACAGCTAAACTCCAGGGTGAGCCGCTTTCTGTGGAAGGATCAGGCCGCTAGGGTACCACTTAAAACATGCTTTCAATCAACATACTGTGGGGGTATAGCGACCCCCGATATCCAATCGTATCATGCGGCATCCCACCTCTTGGTCTTGAATGACTGGTGGTATGGGATTAGCAATGACCCGGCCTATCGGGTAGAGAAATGGCTAATGGGAGATATGTTGCCACACAGACTGCTCTATACGCCGAGAGAGCTGCGTAAGCTGCCGCCAGCTACACGAGTAATTTTCGGAGTGTGGACAGACTCGCTGCATAGGGTAGGGTGGTGGCGGCGGTTGACGGGGAGACCCCTCTCTGGCAGAGCGGCCTTATGCCACAAGTGACCGCATTAGTAGGGTTTAAACAATGGGACGCTATAGGTATATCCATATTGGGTAATGTTATGCATGGCACCACGATGAAATCTTTCCAGGAACTCAGACTTGAGTATGACATGCCACATACGCAATTCTATAAATACTTGCAATTGAGACATGCCTTATCCCCATATATTATGCACCTAGAATCCCTTCCCGAATTCAACCCTATTGAGGCCAAAGTTTTTATGGGGGATTTAGGCGACCATAAAACCGCAAAGATTTACCAAACACTAGTGACACGACTTTAGATCCCCTCCGGGATAAATGGCAGGCGGACCTGGGTCCCTTAGACAGCGATGACTGGAGAGAGGCCCTTGTGTCCCTGAGATACGCCGCAATTGCTTCCCGTCTCAGTCTTATCCAATTCAAGTATTTACACCGGGCCTATTTTACTAGATATCGACTTTGGAGGGCGGGGCTGATAGAGTCCCCTATGTGCCTACGATGTGGCAGCGAGGAAGGTACATTACTACATACAATTTGGAGCTGTGCCGTACAGGGCCGGTTTTGGAGGGGGGTTATTCGTTGTTTGTCTGAAGTATTAGGTTGGGACATACCTCTCTCTCCTAAACTTGTTCTCCTGCATATTACTGACGAAATTGGTGGTAACATCTACAAAAGGCATTTACTGTTCTTGGGTTTTACCCTAGCTAAAAGGGATATTGCAAGAGCATGGAAAGATCCGGCTCCGCCTAAATTGAGCGCTTGGAGGGCGGGCCTCGACTGGTGTATGGATCAGGAGCAGCCCATCTTTAAAGCGCGAGGGTGCCCTCGGAAACACTTTAAAATATGGAAACGATGGGCGGATTTTAGGGGTCTCTTATTGGAACCGCCTCCGCCACAACCTGCGGAAGTTGAAACCATATAGAGATACATCCCAGGGCAGTAAGGCTGGTATGTTAGATATGATGTACATAGATAGGCTTGATGGGCATGACCAGGGCTTTGTTATGCAGTATACGACACAGATGTTAAGAATGTTTGGGGCTGTCGTTTACAGACCCGTATGGTTTATTTTCTTGTTTTGCAAATGCTATATAATAGTCACCTGCTTCAAAACCAATATACTGACTACTGTATGCTTTCACTTCTTTGTAATGCTTGCAATTGCTATATCTGCTGACTCAATAAAAAGAGTTTTGAAGAAAAAGAAAAACAGCAATATGTGGCTGACTTCTATTTTGACAGATGGAACAGTCCTTTACAAATCATGTATAGGGAGGGCATGGCCACGCAAGATGGCAGATCGGACGTGATCCGTATCAGCTCCATCCCGAGATGCTGTCAAGGGCATTTCGTTAGCCCTAACGTAGCTCTAAAACAGTGGAATTGTGCAGCTAAAAGCTCGGAGCCCTGTGGAGTAGCAGCGAAAACTCCGTCCGAGCGCACGACGTCCGGAAAAGGAGCAGATCGCGGAGCTGAGGGCCGCGACACAAGATGGCACCGACCGGACTATAGGGCTGAAGCGGGACCCGCCGCGCGTCCGGGAGGCCCGAGGAGTGGAGCTTGGCAGCGGGCCCCCAGGTGGAGAGCAGACAGCCAGGTCTGCAGTTGCGTGAGAGCCAGTGGGGGCCTAATTAAGCGCCCGGAGGACCGGCGGTAATCTCCTGTCATGGAGGAGAGGTCGGAGGAAAGGATAACGTCAACGGAGGTAGGCGGGAGTCCCCCGCGGGGAAGAACGAATACTGGGCCCCAGCGCAGACCAAAGGGAGGCACTGGGGGACACAGGCGGCAACAGCAAGAAAGTGGGGGGTTTCAGCACCACCCCACCTGATTCCAACATGGCGGCGAGGGGTCCCAATGGACACCCTAAGGATGAAGCCTGGTTGCTTCCAAAGAGCAAGTGACTCAGGCGATATTATGTGTGGGGAAATGGAAGAGTAATTACAGCCCTCACCACTGACATTTGGTGCAATGACTGATGCCGGACTTTAAGATTGCCGCCAGCAAAAGTTACTGTACATAAGAAGGCCCTCCTGCAACTGGGGCGAGGGACCCAGCGACAATTAGTGGCTCAGTAAAGTCTCATCAGCGGCTAAGTACAGAGGTGGGAGGGGAGTACATTGAAGGAGTAGAGGGATTCGAGGAGTCCCCTGGACACGGCGGAGACCGCATCTATGCCACCAAAGAAAGTGACTTCTAAGGTATCCAGCTACTTTGCGCCGGCAGAAAAGAAACAACTACAGGAGAGAGAAAGCCCCGATTTCACCATGGCCCTGACAAAAGAAGATCTTCTAACGTCTCTAAAAGAATTCAAGTCGAAGTTGCACACGGAGCTACAAGGAGACCTCCAGGCTTCTATGGACCAACTAAAAGCGGACCTCTCAGAAAAAATGGCCTCCCTACGGCAGGATGTTGACTCCATTGGCTCGCGAGTGATGGAAACGGAGACCCAAACCCAAGAGCTTAACAAAAGGGTAGCGGAAACGAGCGACAGGGTGCAGATTCTGCAATCTCAACTCCAAATGGCCCTACTGAAGAACGAGGACCTGAAAAACAGGTCCAGAAGAGACAATATTCGTATTAGAGACCTGGAGGAGGGGGCGGAGGGCCCTGATGTGGAAGCTTTCGTTGAGGGCCTCTTTGCAGAGATACTCGGGCCCAAACAAATGAAGATCAAAATCGAAAGAGCCCACAGGGTGGGCCCGGCAGGGCCAGGCGAGCGCCGTCGTACTCGAGATAACTTGGTAAAGCTCCACTCATATAAGGTCAAGGAAGCCATCCTACAAGGGTCCAGAAATAAAGACTCCATCTCGTTCCAGGGATTCCGCTGTACGCTCTTCCAGGATCTAGCACGACGACAAAACTTCCGTCCTCTTAACAGAGAAGCTAAGGGAGGAACGAATACGGTACAGATGGACGTACCCCTTCAGTCTAGTGTTCGAATTTAAAAACAAACAGCGTCATTTTACAGAGCTGAGGGAGGGCTTGGAGATCCTAGGGATTCCAGCGCCAGAGGACGAAGCCACCAGCTCCCAGGCTGGGAAAGGGGAGGCCCCTCGACCAAAAACGGCACATTGGAAAACAACCACTAAAGGGCACCAAACCAAGACCTGACTCAAGGAAGAGGATAGAGACCGGAGTAGCTGACAAAGGGACCACTGGCCAAGACTCTGGGTTCGCAAGAGTTGATTAACAGGACGAGAGTCAAAGAAGCTAATGTGTGAAAAGAGGACAGGTGACTGATCTTAGTTTTGTATACTTGCGCTCAGAGATTTCTACGAACTGTGCAGAAAGAGCATTTGCCTTTGACAAACTACGGCTACGTTGGATAGAGTGTCAAGGACAGCGAGGTGACGGGGGCGGGCCGAAAACCCCGGCTCAACGCCTGCAACGTGGAGTGAAGTTCCAGCGGGGCACGTGAGAGTCCCGCGGACAAGAAGTTTTCTTTATATTGGTTATGTTTTGAATTTAAAGGTGGGGTTTTTGTTAAGGGGGGTGGTGGAGAAGCAGCGGGGGAAAACAGGTGGGGGTACTGCCACGTAGAATACCCAAATGTGAATGTGGAGGGGAGAACGGAATTGAGAAAAGGAGCCGGAGGGCTCATAAAACAGGGAGACTGCAGGGGGCACCAGCAGCGGGAGGGAGGGGGTACCCAAGAAGATGATATCGATTACGTCATGGAACGTGAAGGGCCTCAATTCTCCGATCAAGCGCCAAAAAATTTGGAAGTATCTAGTGGACCACCAATTCGATGTAGTGGCTCTTCAAGAGACGCACCTTAAGAGATCGGAAGAGCTGAGGTTCCGACATAAAAACTACTCGCTCCTATATAGATCATCCGCCAAAACAAAACACACTGGGGTAGCCTTATTGTTCCACAATAGCATTAAATTTCAACCTGAAGGTATTAAGACAGATAAGGAGGGACGGGTGGTGATGGTAAAAGGGAAGCTTATGGGAAAGACTGTTACCTTTGTCTCGGTGTATGTCCCCAATTCAGTGCAAGCGACATTTATCAATTCTTTCTTGAATATGGTGGCGGGCTTTGCCGAAGGCCAATTAATTGTGATGGGGGACTTTAATCTCACCTGGCATCCTACTGATGATAATTCTCACCTACATAGGTCCACAGGAGGTAGCTTTACTAAATCCCTAAAGCTTGCTTTTCAGGATCTGGGGTTGTTTGACGCGTGGAGATTTCTCAACCCGACTACAAAAGACTACACTTTTTTTTCCACACGTCCACCAAACGTACTCCAGACTAGATTACATTTTCATGTCCCAGGAGCTACAGGGTGCACTTCAGGGGGCCAAGATTCTTCCCATCTATCAGACCATAGTCTGGTAGCGATGGGAGCTACATTGGGGGGGGAGATTCTCAGGGGCATTCAAGATGGTATTTTCCCGCCGCATTGACACGGGACAAGGTATTGAGGGACGAATTGCGGGTAGCAATTAAAGAATATTTTCAGACAAACGACCCCGGCGACACTTCTCCCCAGAATACCTGGGACGCCTTCAAGACGGTGCTTCGGGGAAAATGTACACCAATGGTCTCGGCGCTAAACAGAGAAAGGGCAATGGAAAGGGTGGAACTGGAGGCAGCCCCGTCCCAGGTAGAAAAAAAACATAAAAAGAACCCCACACGTAGCCTAAACGTCAGATAGGGACTCTAAAAGGGAAATTGGGGGCAATATACACTAACAGGGCGGAATTCACACTGCTGCGTCTGCGTTGGAGCGCCTATGTGCAGGGAAACACCGTAGGCACACATCTGGCAAGACAACTTAGGAAAAAAAGGACAAGGGAATACATTGGTGGGATTAACAAAGGCGAGGGGGAGATAGAACTGGATGATTCAGGTAAAGCTAATGTCTTCAGTGCTTTCTATCAGGACCTCTACAAAGCGGTCCCCCCTGATGCTAGGGCCCAGAAGGACTATCTAGACTTGCATACGCTTCCCAAACTCCCAGTCACATGGAAGGATCAATTAGACGCCCCAATCTCTGAAGATGAGGTGAGACAAGCGATTAGGACTCTTAAACCTCATAAGTCACCAGGGACAGACGGTCTAACGGCTATATTTTACAAGACCTATGCTGCGAAACTGCTGCCCCATCTGAAGACCTTATTTAATAGCATAGCGGCAGGACAGGCAGTGACCCCTACCATGGCGGAGGCGCTTATCACAGTAATTCCATAGCCTGGGAAAAAAAAACAACAGTGTGCCTCGTATAGACCAATTGCCCTCCTAAATCTCGACGCAAAGCTCTATTCGGCTATCTTGGCATCTCGCTTAGAGAACTTCATGCCCGACATTATCCACCCGGACCAGTCTGGTTTTATAAAGGGGAGGCAGACACATGACAATATCCGCAGGACGCTGCATCTTATTGAAAAATCAAGCAAGTTCAAAATTCCATTGATACTTTTGGGGCTAGATGCAGAGAAAGCATTCGACAGAGTGGACTGGCGGTTCCTGTTTCTTACTCTGGACGCTTTTGGATTTGGGGACAAGTTTATACAAATGATTAAAGCTAATTATGCGGGCCCGCGCTCCAGGGTACAGGTTAACGGGGCAAGTTCAGAGTTCTTTGAGCTTGGTCGAGGCACAAGACAGGGGTGCCCCTTATCCCCATTACTATTTGCCTTGAGTATTGAGCCGCTGGCGGCTCGCCTTCGAGCAAACCCAGACATCCGGGGTATTCGGTTCGGGGGAGATGAGCATAAGGTGTCGCTATTCGAAGATGATATTCTGTTGACGCACACCACGCCTAGTTCGTCTCTGCAGGCATTGCAGTCGGAGCTGCAGACCTTTGAGGGGGTAGCGGGCTTCCGAGTTAACCTATCCAAGTCATCGATACTAAACCTCACACTGTCAAAGGGGGAGAAATTACAAATACAGGGGGAATCCACTTTCACATGGGCCAAACACAGTTGGTCGTACCTGGGGATCCAGATCACTCCTCGCTCCTCGGGCAAACTTCCCACCCTTACTCACACAGATAAAACAAGAGCTAAAGCGGTGGAAACCTTTGTTTATATCATGGCTGGGTCGGATACAGGCCGTCAAGATGACCCTCCTGCCTAAGCGGTTATACCTCTTCCAAGCACTTCCCATAGAGCTAGATAAACTTTTTTAAAGGAGTTGCGCTCCATGATAACACTCTACATCTGGCAAGAGGGGAGAGTGCGGTTACCCTTTCATGTGCTACGGAGAACTAGATCGGAGGGGGGGTGGCGCTCCTGGACATCGGGTTGTATTACAAGGCAGCACAACTAAGGGTGGTGGCTGAATGGTCCATGAGGGAGTCGGATAAACACTGGCCCCACATGGACCGGGCCATCGTGGGAAGGACTATTTGGGATGTGCTATGGAAACCCAAAAAGGATAGAACTGCTAATGCATACTTAAGCACCCCTACAAAGACTACTCTTAAGACTTGGGATGAGGTGAATAGGACCCTGGGGTGGACATCCTTTCCGTCCCCTTATGCACCTATACACTTTAACCCAGACTTTCCTCCAGCGTTGAAGGAGGGACCGTTTGATGCATGGTGAGAAGGGAGTTGTCGGGTTCTCTCAGACCTTTTCCATAATTATGACATCCTCACTTTTGACCACTGTCAGAGGGACTTTGGGGTTCCATCCACTGAACACTTTCATTATTTGAAACTTAAGCATTGGGCACTTCACCCACAGGTACGGGAGGCGGCAACTAGAGACCTGACCCCAATAGAAACTTTCGTCCGAAAGGCAAGTACTTCAAAGGGCACCATCTCTTTTCTATACAAGCTATTGGTCTCTTCAACGACTGCACCGCAGCCGAGATACAGGTACACATGGGAACAGACCTTGGGGAGGGAGGTGACTGAGGGTGAATGGAAGCACCTGTGGTCGGACATTAGCAAATTTAACCACTCAGTGGAACTGAGGGAGGCGCACTACAAAATACTATTCGACAGGTACCTATTCCCTTCCAAACTTAAAAAGATCTTTCCTCTCACCACGGATCTTTGTTGGAGAGGATGCGGTCTACTGGGAGACTTTCGCCATATATGGTGGGATTGCCCAACTATTAAGCCATTCTGGGAGGAGATTCTGGCCCAAATGAAAGACATGCTGGGATATCCCTTACCGAGTTCTGTAGATGCGATTCTCCTGGGACTAAGGGATGCCTCATTAGAGCATCAAACTAAGGCAGACAGGGCCATTATGTGGGCATGTATGGGAGCAGCCAAAAAGGCTATAGCGGCTAATTGGAAGAAGAAAGAAGCGCCAGTGCTGGCCCAATGGCACTCACGATTATGGAAAATACTGACGATGGAACGAATGTCTGACATTTTCAGAGACGAATATAAGAATTTTGAGTATAAATGGGGCCCTCTAGTATCCTATCTTACAAAGGGGCTCCCGCTGGCAGTATGCCCACCTACATTACGAGGGCTACACCTGTTCCAATTTTGAGGCCCATAACAGGGAAAGCACAGAGGACAATTAGCACAGAGGGAAGGACACAACTAGCACTCCACCGGTCGGAGCAGAGCAGTAGGTAGGAAACAGGCGGTTTTGGCTTCACCACAGGGGGGGGGAATGGGGGGGGTTTATTTTACGTTAGTAATATTTTGGACGTTCCTTTGAGTCAATGGCTTGCTATGAGCAATATAAGATGATCATTCCAGCAATGTGGGAAAATGAGACCCGTGTAGGGGTGGGTGGCGTTTGGGAATGTTGATATGGCTACCAGCCGTGACTGTTTGAAATGTTTTATAAAAATTCTGCTAATAAACAGATATTTGACAAAAAAAATCATGTATAACTTGTACTGTGATGCCAAAACTAATTGGTCTGATTTAGAGTTTGGTGGACGGGTTGGTCACAAATGTGAGGAATAGCCGTCAGCCTTATTCCAAGTGCATTTTATTCTATGGCACTTGTAATAAAGCGGTCCGACTATCCATCAAGTTGGTGACAGAGCGACTGGTCTGCAAACTCAAAATCTGATGTCAAATACGTGAGTTAAGCCTTGTTTTAGAATTTGACACATTAATGCAGTAGTAATAAGGCAGACAAAACATTCTTGACTTATGTGAAGGAGCAACCTGCACTCCAAAATCACAAGCAGGCCATTTATGATGTCTCTCCAAGAGCCTGTTATTGAGATTAGTAAAAGGTTTTATGTTTGGCCCTCTTTGATGTGTGTACCTTTTGGCATTGATCTCTGCAGTATATAACTTGTGTGTGCTTTCAGCTTCCTCCAGAGCAAGCGAGGGAGACCTTGGCCAGACACGCAGGAGAGCCACTAGGAGTCGAAAGATGGAACCCACGCCGATGGACCCAGTGGCATTGAGGATGATGGAGCTAGCCAGGAGACTACTACAACATCTGAATCGGAGGCCTCAGACTCAGGCCAGCCCCTTGCGGTGGCAGACAAACCAACACCGAATGTATCATCTGTTCCTGTGTCTGCCACCACCACTACAACCATCAACACCCTCGCTCCTGCACTCCCTGAAAAGAGCCAATACCCAATCCAGAGATGGGCCAGGGGGCTCGTTTGTCCTGGGCACCTTTCCCCCACCCCATTCCTGCCAGCACTGATGTCAGAGGATGCACTGAAAGTTCTTAAGAACCTCTCTGTGGGGCAGATGGCATTGTTTAATGCCATCCAGGGTGTCAGTCAGCTACTCACACAAGACAGACATCCTGGATTGTGTCCACCTTGCCCTGGTAGCTTACAGAAAGATTCTCTCTCTCTCCTAGTGCCTCAGCTGACACCAGTGCAGACACCAGTAGCGTACTTTAGCAGACACCAGAAGCGTGGTCCGGAGCAGTCCAAGGCTTCTAAGGGAGGGGGGTGGGTGAAGAACACAGGCTCACAGTTCAAAATACGTTCAGCAGCAGCAATAAATGATTGTCCTGTCAAATACTTGCCTTTAGGAAAAAAGGAGGAGAGAAAAGGCAACAATATCTCAACTGGTGTCATTAATGAAGTCGGTTAAGCACGTATGTACAATACATTACACGGAAGGAAGACAGGAGACTCTGAGAAGTTTGTAGAAATGTGCACTTAGCATCATATAATTAAGGTCACAGTAAAAAGGGTACAGTTGTAGCAGCACTGTAGGCATAGAATGAAATAGCAACCCGAATTGGACTTGGTGCTCAATTGTGTTCGTGAAACATAAAAGTGGCGACGTAAGTGACAATGTGTAATCAGCGGAAACGGCGCAAGGTGAAGAGGTGAAACAATATGTACAGTGAAATTCTGTGGTTCAAGGTAACAATTTGCAATGTATCAATGAGTAATGACAACAATTTTGATTGAACCACGAAAGAAAATGCGCCATCAGTTGCGCTGAGGGTCGACGACGTTTCGATCCTATTAATCAGGATCATCTTCAGGACCGGGTTGCAAGATAGGCGGTGCTGAATAGGACAAGTCCGTGTCATAAATCAGGCGGGAAGAATCAATCTAGCGGTGAGGGCAGGAATCCTCAAGGCTACTGCGGGAGTCCGAAATCCTCGTCCGTCAAGGCGGGTAGAGCCAGTGGCCTTTGTGTGCGAATGCCGTGAAGGAATGTCTGCATCGGCGGCGCACAGTTGGAAAATAAAGATCTCCTCCGGGAGACACGAGTGAAATCGTAAGGTGCACGATTTCACTCGTGTCTCCCGGAGGAGATCTTTATTTTCCAACTGTGCGCCGCCGATGCAGACATTCCTTCACGGCATTCGCACACAAAGGCCACTGGCTCTTACCCGCCTTGACGGACGAGGATTTCGGACTCCCGCAGTAGCCTTGAGGATTCCTGCCCTCACCGCTAGATTGATTCTTCCCGCCTGATTTATGACACGGGACTTTGTCCTATTCAGCACCGCCTACCTTGCAACCCGGTCCTGAAGATGATCCTGATTAATAGGATCGAAACGTCGTCGACCCCTCAGCGCAACTGATGGCGCATTTTCTTTCGTGGTTCAATCAAAATTGTTGTCATTACTCATTGATACATTGCAAATTGTTACCTTGAACCACAGAATTTCACTGTACATATTGTTTCACCTCTTCACCTTGCGCCGTTTCCGCTGATTACACATTGTCACTTGCGTCGCCACTTTTATGTTTCACGAACACAATTGAGCACCAAGTCCAATTCGGGTTGCTATTGCATTCTATGCCTACAGTGCTGCTACAACTGTACCCTTTTTACTGTGACCTTAATTATATGATGCTAAGTGCACATTTCTACAAACTTCTCAGAGTCTCCTGTCTTCCTTCCGTGTAATGTATTGTACATACGTGCTTAACCGACTTCATTAATGACACCAGTTGAGATATTGTTGCCTTTTCTCACGTACCTACCCAGATCTCAACGTGGTTTATGGGTTATACTCCTGTTGTTTATACAAGTTTAGGAAAAAAGGAGCATTTATATACAAACACAGTAAAATACGACATTCACAAACAATACACACAGACCACTGCGGTCAGGGCTCTTGTGTTTTATATGCGGGTCCCTGAGTTCCACTCCCCTCTCGCTAGCAGTACTGGTTATTCCTCATCCTCCATTGGGGACATTCAGAATAAGCCCCACTAGTAGTCTAAGTCTCAGTAGTCCCACTCAAACTCTTTATTAAAAGTGATCCAGCACCAAAGCAGTATATTGCAGGCATGTTCCCCTGGAACCGTCTGGCCTGTAAATTAGTCACACCCACACCAGCAGAACCTGAGCGACCAGAGGCGCTGAGCATGCCCCCTTTTCGAGCGCTGAAGCCGAGTCGCTGTCTCCAGTAAGTTCCTCACACGTGGCCCTAGGGGAGCAGTGGTTCGGTGTCTTTGAGTTACTCACATTTTGTCCTGTGGTAGGAGCTGCGGGGGGTGGGGTTCTTAATGCTCTTTTGATGCTTGGTAAGTCTCTTGAGATCCTCCCACAGGTAGAGGGGGGGGTTGCAATGCTCCTGGTGCTGGTCCTTAGTTAGGGCGTTGGCCGGCTCGGGTCACCATGAAAGACTCCTCCTCATGATGACGGTCTTGACCAGACCATGCTCCTTGTTATCCTGGTAGCCCCTTCTAGCATATGCGGTCACCAACTCCACCCTGCTCATGGGATACGGCCTGATCGGCACAGCAGCAATCTTCACGCCAGTCCCACTTGGCCCACGGGCTCGCTGACTTACCACCACACACAGGCTACAGCTCGATCGGCAAAGCAGCACTCTTTGCAGCAGGTCCACCAGGCATACCGGGTCACGACTTATAACTTCCATAAGGGCGATGACCAGATCAGAGCACCAATGGTCACTGCTCACTTCACAGCGGCCCCCCCTCTGGGACGCTGACTTTTCCCTGCACACAGACAGCGAACAGATTGGTACAGCAGCCGTCTCCTCACACCTAGCAACAGGGATCCAATCAACAGGATCCCCCATGGGACCTTGCTCCCTCAAGTGCTCACCTCTTCCTCACTGGACAAACTGGTCTAGGCAAACACGTAGGCACTGGTACTCCAGGCTCCAGGGGCAGAAGGTCTTGAAGTCCCTAGGGGATGCCCCTCACCCAGTTGGGAGAATGGCAGTCCTTGGCCCCCAGTCCTGGTCAGCGGACAGAAGTCGTGCAGAGCTTCTCCTCCTCACACAGCTCAACCGGCTGCTTGACAGTTGAATTTTGGGGGCCTCGAGCTCCCCTTTGCATAGTACATTTCCAGACAACAAATGTGATTTAGAGTCTGAGTCTTTGAAGTTTATGTTGGGGGTCTGCTTCCTTTTCAAGTGCCCTCTCTTCTGCCCTTCCCTCCAGAAGCAATCTGGCACAGGAGGAGCGAATCCAAATCAGATAGCCCCACAACACAGGCCATAGGAGTGACAAGAGGTTTACACCTGGATGCAAGCCACAGTGATATGTGTATCAAAATGTTATCCCAGGGCCTACTCTTATAAGATTCTCTTACCAAACCCATCTCCTCCCTGAGGTGTGCCCAGACTCCTTCCTAGTGACCTTTCTCTGAATCAAACAGCAGCCTTTGAAGTGTACTGAAGAGCGTGGCCCTCCCTTCCTCCAATGTGACTCAACTAGCTCAAAGGAATACAGCAATCCATAAATCTGTCTGGGGGATTTCTCTACCTCCTCATGTTCTTCCAGTTAGCTCTGGGTCTTCCAAAATGGAACCCAGCATCTTCCATGTATTCTACCATTCACAGGCACACATACACCCATCACATGCATATAATAAACACGCACTGCAGAGCACTACATCCTTCATGAATTGTGCCATTCACACACCCAGGACATGCGTAGCACACATGTTCTGTGCAGCACTGCACATCAAACTAATTTACGGCAAGGGTGAGTTAAGCACACAACAGCAGAACTTTAAAAGAGTGCCAAAATACGGGAGGCCTGGGAGGTCGACCTGGGGCAACCGATTCTAGATGACCAATGGGCCGCATGCTGCATGCAGACAAAAGAAATATCCCTAAACAGCCGGCATAAATTAATACACTTCAAATTTTTGCATAGAATATACATAACCCCTGCACAAACGCATAAGATTGACCCGGATAGACCCCACAGTTGGTTAAAGTGTGGGGCCCCACATGCTGATTTTACTCACCTCACTTGGAACTGCGCCAAAATTAAAACCTATTGGGCAGCGGTTTTTCATACACTAGGGGAAATGGTGGAGATGGTGATTGATCCTACCCCGGAAGGTGCACTGATGGGGTATGTATCTAATTTTCCTAGGGGGATTCGGAAATTTGTAGCCATTGGATTATTGTTGGCAAAGAGAGAAATAGCAATTAAATGGGGATGTAAAACTGCACCTACGCTACAGAGATGGTTAAACAGCCTAGCGTATTGTAACACGAATTGCGATCTATATGCCAGCACAATGCCAAGGTGATCCCGACCAAGGGATATCTGGGGCCCCCTAAAGGGTTACACTGCAATGACCCGCTCACAGCCCGTTTCACAACAGGACCGGGAGTTGGTTCCGACCGGAGTGGGCTAGCCGGGTTGCCCTCCTGCGATTAGCTAGCTCAGCATGGAATTACTGGTTTGGAGGATAGAGCTGGATTATATGTATCAACACAATGTGGATGATATGCTCAGGGGGCGGGATGTTCGGTCGGATAAGAGTTATCCTTCTTCATCTGAGATGTAATTGTTGTCTATTCGGAATGGCGCTGGTCTTTCACAGCCTATCTGCATACTTTCATAACTGTCATGTGTTATATAATGAGCATTATTGGAGCTGCTGTCATGTATTCAAAACTGGTAAATAAAGTTATAAAAAACATTTTTTTTAAAGTGTGTAAGCCTCACTCCAGTGACATAGGTAACAAGCATTTGCAATGCAATAGGTCTCGCATTACTGAAAGTTTGAGCTACTGGCATTATTATTTGCAACGCCAATAGCTCAAACTTTCAATAATGCGAGACCTATTACATTGCTAATGCTTGTTATTCACTGATATCTGGAATAAAGTGCTTTTGCAATCTTGGACGGGTAGGGATCCAGATTACAGACGGTCATAGATTTGTAGATGACTTATGAGGGGTTTGAGGACAATGCCAAAATGGGGGACCAATTTAGCACCTCAGGCAGTGATTTAAATTGTCACATACTGAGTAACTGCACTTTTAATTTGAGGGTGAGAATACCTGCTCTTCAAAGCAGAAGTGCAATACTTCTGGAAGAGTACTAGCACTTCCTGGCTGCAAACATATACTCTGGCATTTTGAGTGCCTCCACTTCAGACATTGCCCCTTAGGGGTGTTTGACTTGAAGGAAGAGGATAGGTTCTAATCCACAGGTGATTACCAAGCATTCAATCCCAAACATATTCCTCAACTAAAACTCCTCCTAGACCATAGGCTATGGAATAGAGACTTCAGCTTGAAAGCACAAGAATTAAACAACCTCAAAAAAAGGCTGACTTCTAAAAGAGCATCGACTCCTGGACACTTGACACCTTCACACAGTTATTTGAATGCAAGAAAGACCTTGAAAAGTGACTCCAACATGCAGCTAGGATTGGCTAGCTCTCCCTCCCCCACAACTCCCCAGTGATAACTGTGGGTGTACTATTTTCAAAGCCTGTGTTTTATGTGTAGTTTGGTGCTGTTTGTTCTGAATATGTTTTTTCTTTTCAAGGAAAAGCACTGGCTGGATAAATATTTACTAACTTATTTGCTCGAGCTCCATATTTCTACCTCATATCACCAACCTAAGAAAGCCTTGGTCTAAAGTGGTTTACCTGTTCTGTTTTGGGTTCAACAGTCGGGTACACACCAGGAAATTGATGGAGCAAGGGAAACGAAATATTTTTGTACCCCTTGAAAATTAATGATCTCATAACGATTAATGATACTAACTGTTTGAAACGCATGAATTAATCAACAAATGCACCTTTTTATTAAACATTACACGTGGGCAATTGCTAGCATTGCAAAATCTAATTTATTTACAAATGTGAAGCAAAATAATATTAGTAATGTGATTTGCGTAGTAATTAGAATAATATGCATGATTTGGGTTGCGTAGTAAAATTGCACTGTGGCAAAGAATGCAGATGGTAAGTAAAATGGCTTTAAATGTCGCTTCTGCTATTAACACGGGTCATTAGAATGGCGGGTGGTAAACAAAAAGGCTTATTTTCCATATTTTAATTTCTATCGTGTTTGTTCTTATATTAGTTTCGTTCGGGCCTGCTAGGCCATGCTCCTAAAATGGCCGCTGGAAAGGACGAGATCGCGTGTGCTGAATAAGATGGCCCCCGCGCAGGCTCAGTGTGAACGCTCCAGTCACGTGTATGCGGCCTGAGCCCGGAGTGAGAGATGTCAAGGCCAATCTGACCTGCAACGAGGATCGTGCCAAGAGTTCAGCATATATGCCTGGGAACGGATGAGAAAAACGAGTGACAGGGGATGAACTAATGTGTGACCATCAAAGTTTGTTACAAAATGGATTAACAAATTGGACTACTTTTTGACATCGTGATCATGAGACTTAATGTGTGCGTTATTGTCCCCCAAACCGGTTCGAACAAGGAGGGCAATGAGGTGACCCTCACCACCCCTCCAATGGACCAATTAGCGTGATCCTTGCCCCTAAAGATTGCAACTTTTAAGTGTAGAGAGCCAGAAAGTAGGGTATAAGAGAGTCTGCTCTAACGTTGTGAAAAAACGTCTTCGTTTATTCTATCCTGATGCTGCGAGAGACTCTGTCATTTTGGACTAACGAACTTTGACTGGGGAAGGAACGAGACCGTTGAGGGAGTTTCCCGGGAGGAGATTGCGTCCGAGGAGGTTAGCGGGACAGTCAGTTAGTTTTGGGAGTCCATCCTGTGATCTGCGGTTCATCTTCTTTCCTGATGAACCATTCTTGTCATCGCCCTATGGCCGAGGGTAATGAATATTTCTCATCTTTATTTTTAACCTTTACTTAAATGCTTACTGATATAATAAATGTTTTTGCTTAAAATGAGCTTTACTTTTGCTTAAAGAATTGCGATAAAACTATATGCTAACTTTAAAAGAGTCTGTGGTTCTTTAAATAAAATTGTGATTTATAAATGTCAAAGGTTTTAATTGTGATTGAGCTGGTCTTAATCGCCATCAACTAATTCTACTAGTTGGTCCATCGACCGAATAGCGGAGTGCCTTGATGTTTAAAACCGACAGGATCGAAGTTAATGTATATAATGTATAGGTTATAATTCTGTCATTTTTAATAAGGTATCCCGCTTGTCCAGCAATTCATTTTTCCTTGGCGTTTGATCCAGAAAATTGAATGAATGTATGTATGCGGTGTTATGGGCCCCAACGACATAGGTTTTTAAGTGATAAAGGTTGCGTAGGTGTTTTTCTGGATTAGTGTCATAAGGAAAAATTTATATTAGCCGCGCTGGATCAATATCAACAGTGAAAAGCTCTCAAGCCAAGCAACCAAACTGCCCTTTGACTTATGACAAGGTTCCCACAGTAATTACATTTCTAAGTTTAGCTGGGAATCCTCCAAGAATCTCTCATTCTTTGTTTTTAGTTTCATGAATACAAAGCCTAAACGCAATGTGCTTTGTGGCTTTAAAAAAAAAAAAAAAAAAAAAAGGATAATCGCAGATAAAGGCTACTTAAATAGCTGTTTTATATTCATGTAAGTCAACCCCTTTTCTTAATTCTCGCGAAACTCGTTTCTTTTTTGTCTGTTTATGACTGGTCTGAAGGTTTCAGAAAAAAAAGACACCAAAATAAAACCCTTTACCATCAAATGCAGCTAGGAGTAGCAGCTCACCTGGTCGTCAGTCGAACAACACTGCGCTTTCCAAGGGCACCCGTCACGCAGCAGAGAGCGCGAGATGAGAGGTTTCAATATCCCCTGGCCTCGTCACATCATCACATTGAGGACAAAGGCCCCTGTAAACGGAGATGACCTGGGTGTTATTAAACGGGTCACTTAGTTCACGGAAGCAGACTACAGGCGACGCCGGCATAATTACAAACCAGCATGGTTTAGCCACAGAAACCCACACGCCGCTGTTCAGCCCCTGAAAGCCCAAAAGAGGCCACTGGGCAACCATCTCCCGGGTAGCACGTCTGAGGAGTTTTGTGGAGGTAAATATCCCAACAAGTGGTTACAAACTTAAGACTTCACCGAGACTTCATTTCTTCAGTCATTCCGTGTCTATGGTCTTGAGAAGTCCAAAACAAGCGGGCACAGAGACGCCTCAGTCACCTATCTAGCTAAAAAAAATAAGCTAGGATATGGGCAAGTAGACGGTCTTGTGGAGGAGGCGGGGCTTTAGGTCTGGTTGGTGGGGGGGCAGACAGGAGGGCGACTTAGAGAGATTAATCAGGGAAGGGGTGGGTGGGGGATTGAGATAATGCCGGGCGCCCATGTTGTTAAAGTGAAAGCGGGCGCCCGTGTTGCCTGCAGTAAGAGAAACTCATTAAAGAAAGTAGTGCTTACAGACTAATTAACAAGTACTGTGTCACAACCGAAGTAAAAGGGCCAGTCGCCATGGGAGGTTACAAATAAAGTCAAGGCTGTACTAAGGAGGGACTAACAAGCATATTAAGGAATCAGAAGCCAGCATTTACAAAGGACAATGACACAAGCCAGTGGCAAATATGGGTGTATAGTGGGCGGAGCTTCTATTACATACTCCACTACAACAAGTCTCGCAGAGCAGAGCATGCGCGCTGGCTCTAGGCTCGACCTAAAAAGGGCTGTTCACTCCCACTGATCACTATATGGGATGCTGCCACCACTGCGCTTGTGCTGCATGAGCACTTAGGCGCCCCTCCCGGTCCAAAAAGATGGCAGTCCATGAAATGGGCCTTTTTCATGGTGCACACACATGATTCATGTTTACCCATGACAACAAAAAATCAGCATCAGGGATCCAAACATCATTATAGTTGGGGCACTCACGGGAGAGGTGCACTTCCATCACCATCCGAGGGACTTTTTCATCCCAACAGACGCCCCATCTAGATCAGAACACCCCGAACCAACTCCTAACCTGAAGAGGTTGGGTGGTCAGATCGGTAAAACTGGCTGGAAAGTTCCTGAGCACTCCCGTGGTTCAATCCAGCTCTGTCCTCCACTACAAAGTCTAAACCTTGCAAAGGAATAGACCATCTCAACAAGTTAGGATTCTCTCCCTTCATAGCCATCAACCATTTCAGTGGCTTATGATTCATTTGAACTACAAACGTAACGCCAAAAAAGTAAAGTTGGAATTTAAGCAAGACCCACAATATGGCAAAGCGCTCTTTCTCAAAGGCCGCCTAGTTCTGTTCTCTGGGTAGTAACCAGAGACGGCTGGTGACATTTGAAAGTGGTACGGCAAAAAAGTTTGGGATGAGTGCCCTGGGGTAAGCGAGAGAGCCTGACTGTCATAAGGGAGGTATGGGTGGCGGGGGTAGTCACCCCGGGAAAAGTTTGAAAAAAAGTAGGCAAATGGTGCCTTTTCAAGCAAATTTGAGAAAGCAAGAAGGTCAATAAAGCAATTGTGAAGTTGTAGTTATGACAAAAATAAAGAGACATCATATGATGATAACGTAGATAGCTGCTTATTACGAGATAGTCTTAAACATGCCATTTTCCACAAGTTATTATCCTTCAAATAGGGACATAATGTTATCTCACAGTTTATATCACATTTAACGTTTGGTCAGCATATTTTCCAGTTTTCATAAAATTCAATTAACCAGAAATAATTATGACAGTAATATAAGCCCTCAGAATGGATATGCTAGATTTAAGGTTAATAATCAAGTAACACGTATTTCTGAACAGACTATTAGACTCGAATTTAGCTGCACTGAAAAAAATCAAGTAACATTTTTCTGCAAATATAACAGGATTCTCACAAACTACGTTCATGGTACCATCAGAATACCCTACTAATATAAAAAGAAAATGTTTCCATTGCCCTAAAAAAAAGTTGATCATTCAACAAATAACGATAAATTGCCCATAAACCCAATGGAGGATCCCATGCTTTGATCATGTTCCTATCAATATGCATTCCGTTGGTACCAGCACAAAAAGAATTGTTTTAGCTAGTATTAGTGGTAGAAAACTGGATTTTATTAGGCACATTCAAACATCGTCTTCTCTGCCAGCGTATACCTATTAAAGATATGAAAATAAGTATATAAAACCTAGAAAAACAGAAATTCAAGAAAAAGGGGTGGAGCTTTGTTGAAATCATTGCCATGGGGTAGTAAGTCCCTTTGAATGGCACACACTGATGACCCTAAACTTGCATTGTGGTTTTTTCCACGTTTGTAAGTTAAATACCCTGGCCCTTGCAGCCCTACTTTTTGTGGCCCTGTACCACTGTTACAACATGTATTTAAATCAGGTGAAGCCGTTCATTAATGTTGCACACAAGTACTTATTGGACTTGGCCCTTTTTGGCAGGTTCACCCCTAAACTTTTTGCCTTTTTCTGTGACCTGGTGTTGGTGGTTTTAGGCCTCTGGGCACTTTAGCACTGTGGTCCAGTGTAAAGTGCGTGTGCTCTCTGTGTTACATTTGTAAGGTTGGCCTGCCCTCCCATAGGAATGCATTGGGGATTCCCTGATCAGTGTGTGTCAGTGGTAATTCCTGTTATGAGAGGAGCAGTGTGGTCAAGTCTGGTATGTATGAAATGGTGAGAATAAATGCTGCGCAATGGTGTGCGCAGATTTATTGTGGTTATTTTAGAAATGGCACTTTTAGAAGTTGGCATTTCTGTGTGCTATGTGTCTGCCTGCCTGATGTGAATTGCATGTCTGGCTTGTGAGTGACAAGGGCTGGGAGGTGCGTGTGGCTCCAGGAGGGGCAGGGTGAGTCAGCACTTTGCTGAATAGGACATCTGGGCTGGGAGTAGTGGGAGGAGTAATCCCCTGACTCTGAATAGGATGGTGCCTGCCCTAGTGAATACTGGCTCCGCCCCCTGTAGTGCGTCTGATCACCTAGCCCCCACCTGACAAAGGGGAAGAGGAGCTTGCAAAACAAAGTGCTCCAAATCCCCCCTGTGCATCTGGTTCCCCCATGCCCTGCACTACAGACAAAGGATTAGGTGGTATAAGTAGAGGGGCTGTGACCCCATGAAGGTGGTTCACTTCTTGTCCTGCTTGGGCTGTTCCTGACTTGCGGGGGGGGGCTTGCTGCTGCTGGGGCCCAGGAGGAACCGCCATGGGGGCTCACCTCCCTGCTGGAGGGCCCTGTGTGCTGGCCTCCCTGGGCCCAGCTATGCCCCTTCAATCCTGAAGGACTTCCTGCTGCCCTAGCGCCTTGGGAGCGCTATATTCTGATGACCTTTGATGCCCTTGGATTGCATCTAGCGCCTGGGGAGCGCTACATTTTATTTTTATCCCAAGAAGAGCGCGTGGGCTCCGCAGCGCTGAGCTGCCGTCTTTGTTTCTAGCGGGAATCCCCAGCGTAGGGATTCCCCCGTCCTGCCTTTAGCGGGAGCCCACCCCGCGTTATGCCTTTTAAAGTACAGCGGGTGCCCACCCCGCGTTTGGAGCTCGATTGCGGGTGCCCACCCCGCTTAGGTGTTTTATTTTAGAGCGGGTGCCCACCCCGCGTTTGGCCGCTGTGATTCACCGCCGCGGCCCGATCGTTATTCCCGACCCGGAAGCCAGGCAGAGTCCGCCTGACTCCGGGCGGGTCCAATTCAAGAAGCCGCCCGGAGCCTCGCAGGCTCCCCGTTGAAGTCCCGGTCCCAGGAAGGGGTACCGGGCGAAGCAGGAGATCGTCGCAAAAGGAGAGGAGTTCCCCGGCAACCCCGGTGAGTGAGGACGTGCCGATCAAGGCACAACACCGGTGTGTGGCTCTCCGAGCGGACCCGCCGTTGGGGGCCGCTCCAACGAGGGGGGCCTTTTTGTTTAGTTAGTCCAGGAGAGGGGCTCCATGAGAGGCACACAGTTAGTGCCCATTGCTGAGCGGACCCGCCGTAGCAGGCCACAGTTTTTCCCCAATTACACAGAGCCCAGTGGCAGCTCCCGATCGGAGCACATTGTCGGTGCTTGTGCTCCTGCCCCAGCTGCCCCGCCTGACAGTGGGCAGCCGCCACATTTTGCCACATTGGTTTTGGGGAGGTGCCAGTGCCCACGTTTCATTCACAACTGCAACGTTTTGGGCATTTGTTCCAGAGGGCACAGTGAGTGCCCATGCCCACATTTGAGTTCACAGCTGTACAGCACTTAGTGACAGCTGCAACGTTTAGGTCTGCGCAATTGCGCACATGGATTCTGCTGCATTGGCAGCCGCCCTGACTGTTGGACATAGGGCATTTGAGCCCCTTTGAGAAGGCCAGTTGGCCCAGGGGACTGTTAGGTTTATAGGGCGCCAGGCCCTAATGTGATTCATGTGGTGCTAGGAAAAGTGATTCCTGTATTGTGATTTACGCACCCTGTTTTAAGCCTCTAACTGTGGTTTATGCATGAGGTTATTTGCATACTGTGGTTTATGCTAGTGAGATTATGCCCCTAATGTGAGTTATGCTTAGGAGGTTATTGTCTAATGCGTTTAGACTCATGAGATTATTGCATAATGTGTTTATGCTGGTGAGGTTGGCGCAGAATATATTTCATGCCTAATGTGATGATGACTGCATAATATGATTTATGATTGCAGGACGATGCTGAGTACGAGGTTTTGCCAGTAACTACTGGTTGTATTCTACATCTACAATTTGTGCTACATTTATTATAAGTTCTACATTTACTATGTTCACTAAGTGATGGTTCTGACAGTGGTCCAATTGGCCCCGTCATGTGTATATAATCCCTTGTAGATATTACCTAGTGCCAGAGGGCACAATGTATATTATGTAATTACTATTCTAATGTGTTATGAGAATACAAAGGCTATTTTTGATATAACCTTGTGTGGTGTGCCTAGTATGTTGTTGCTGTGTGCGTGCGCAAACGCTTTACACATTGCCTCTGGGATAAGCCTGACTGCTCGTGCCAAGCTACCAAGGGGGTGAGCAGGGGTTATCTTCAGCGTGTAACTCCCTTGCCCTGACTAGAGTGGTGGTCTCTGCCTGGCTTTGGCGCAAGCCTTAGCCAACCAGAGATCCCATTTCTAACAGTACTCTTTTGCACACAGACTGCGACGGAGGGTGGCAAACTGAGGAGAATTACCCGAACCACAGGCATGCTTTTCTGGGGTAGTAATTTCCATTCATCATTTAATTAATTTGGTTAGTATTTAAATGCGCATCCTATTTGGATGCGCAATGCGTCTCAAATGCGCAGGGTGAGCCGCACAACCGACAATGAGTTACTGAAGGTTTCCAGAGTCGCTGATTTATGGACTTACTTAATGCAAGCTATTTGTTTTAATGAGGGGCATATTTGCATGCATGCTCGGATGCTTCAACAGTAACGTACACTAATTATTTGCAGGCAAATCTTACATTTGATTGTAAATGACTCGGTTACTTACCGGTAATCTTCATTACTCCGAGTCATAGTCTTCCTCGTCACAGTCACCCAGGAGCACCCCGTGTTCCAGGCACAGCATTCACCCATAAACAAAAAGTCCCCACCCAATATGGTGGCCTGACAGGAAGTACCGGTCACCTGACCTATAAGGGTGGGGCAAACACAGGAAACATCCTGAAACACACAAGCTAAGAAAAAACCAAAAGGAAGCAAAACATTTTGTTCGTGCCCCCACAACCAAGGGCGGGCGGGAGGGAATATGACTGTGACGAGGAAGACTATGACTCAGAGTAATGAAGATTACTGGTAAGTAACCGAGTCATTACCTTCCTCCTCCGTCTTCCTCGTCACAGTCACCCAGGAGCGTATACCCAAGCGCCAGACGAACAAAAGAAACAGACACCAAAGATGCCAAGGAATCTTTATTGCAGACAAGTACACACAATCAGTGAACAGCCGCAAGGACAGCGGAACCAAAATACCCAGAAAAAACCTCCCCCATCCGCAACTTATAATGGGAGATGAAAGTATGTGGGGAGGACCAAGTCGCCGCAGCACAAAGATCTTTCAAGGAGGCCCCTTTAAAAGAAGCCCAGGATGGAACGACCCTGAATGACCGGGGGAAGAGAGACCCCCGAATGCAGGTAGGCCAAGGAGACAGCGGACCAAACCCAACGTGAAAGAGTAGCCGTGGTAGGCCGATGACCCTGGCGGGCAACCCCAAAGGTGACAAACAAAAAATCCACCTTGCGAAGGGAGGCTGTACGCTCAAGGTAGATCACCAGAGCCCTAGTCAAATCCAGGGAATGGAGCCGGATCTCCTCCTCCGTAGAGGGGGCAGGAAAAAAAGCAGGAAGGACAATATAAAATGAAAAGCGGAGGACATCTTGGGAAGAAAGGCCAGGTCAGGACGAAGGTCCACCTTGTCAGGGAAGAAACGCAAGAAGGGAGGATGGCAAAGCAAAGCGCCAAGCTCCCCCAAACATCACCCAGAGGTAATGGCCACCAGAAAACAAACCTTCAGGGTGAGAAACTCCAGAGACACAGAAGGCAGAGGTTCAAACGGGGAAAGCTGCAAGGCATGAAGGACCAAAGGAAGATCCCAGGGGGGGGGGGGGGGGGAACAGGAGAAGCAACGACAGGCCATCGAAGAAAAAAACTGCGCAGAAGGCGAGAAGCCAAGGACTCGAAGGAGACGAGAGAGGCCCCCCGGATAGCCTTAATGGCGGACCACTGGCTGCGGAGAGTAGAGACCGACAGCCCAAGCAAAAACCCATCCCGGAGGAACTCAAGCACAGAACCCCCCTCACAGGCATCAGGGAGAAACCCCCGCGAAGAACACCAAGCAGAGAAATTCCTCCAGTGACGCTCGTAGACCTTAAGGGTACTGCTCTTCCGAGAATTCTGTATAGACAGGGCCACCGCAGAGGAACAACCCAAAGACACTAGCCGACGCCTTTCAACTTCCAAACCCCCAACGCCAACTGGCTGAGAGCCTGGCGAGACAGGAGGAAAGCGGAGCGGAGAAGGGGACAGCGGAAACTTCCACGGAGGAGCAACAGCCAAACGAAGAAGGAGGGGATACCAAGGCTGGCCAGGCCAAAAGGGGACCACCAACAGCACCACCACCCTTTCCGCCCTGATCTTGGCCAAAACCCTGCTGAGAAGGGGAAAGGGAGGAAAGGCATAGAGAAGACCCTGAGCCAAGGGAAACTCAGGGCATCCATCCCCCCCCCCCCCACGCCTCCCCGCAAGGAAGAAGGGTGCAAAACCTCGGCAGAAGAGCATCCTGAGGGGACGCAAAGAGATCCAACCAGGGCCTCCCGAACCTCCCCGACAGCTCCCGAAAGACCAGAGGAGACGGGGACAGAGAAACCGAAGAAGGCGACTCAGCTGACCCGCACGCCCATTCTCCCTCCCCGGCAGATAGATAGCCGTCAGACCCAGCAGATTGGCTTCCGCCCATGACCCAATCTGATCCGCCAGGAGAGCCAAAAGAGGAGAGCGAGTGCCCCCCAAATGATTCAAGTAGGCACGGGCCACCTGATTGTCTGTCCGGACCTGAACCCACATGTCCTTCAGATGTCGGGCAAAGTGCAGGAGAGCCCGAACACAGCAGCCAGCTCCTTTCAATTTGAGGACATCCAGCTCTCCGCAGGGGACCAAGGACCCTGAGCAGAAAGAACCCCAAGGGTGGCACCCCAACCCCAAGGGCTGGCATCTGTAGTCAGGGTACAGGGAAGGGGAGGGTCCAGGGGCACCCCCCTCGCCAGGTTGTCCGGAACCAGCCACGACTGTAGCTGGAGAGAAATGGCGGGGAGTCACCGGAACAGAGGCATCGTAGTCCTGGGACCCCGGATCCCAGTGAGACAGAAGGTGATACACCAGATGGAAGAGGTGTCTGCGAGCCCAAGGAACCAGAAAAAGAGAAGCAGACATGTCCCCCTGAACCCACAACCAGTCCCTTGGGGAGGTCGATGAGGCAGACAGGAGGGACTCCAGACGAGACCGGAGCCGGAGCTGGCGAGCCGGAGGAAGAAACACCATCCCCAACCGGGTATTGAAGAGAGCGCCGATGAACTGGAGTTCTTGAGATGGGACGAGGTGGGACTTGCTGAAATTCACAAGGAACCCATGGGACTCCAGGCAAAGCCGTACCAACGCCACATCCTCCAGGGCCTTAAGGAAAGACGAGGAAGAAATTAACCAGTCGTCAAGGTAGGGAAACAAAAGCACCCCCTGAGCATGCAACAGACACACCAGGGGAGCCAGGACCTTAGTAAACACCCGAGGGGCAGAGGCCAACCCTAAGGGGAGGACACAAAACTGGAAGTGCTGACCCAGGGCAAAGAACCACAAAACCTTTGGAAGAGAGGATGCACAGGAATATGGAAATAAGCATCCAAAAGGTCCAAGGACGACAGAAAGGCCCCAGAGGAAACAAGGGGAAGGATCCTCTGCAAACTCACCATCTTGAACCTCTGGTAAGGCACATAGGAGTTCACGGTCTTGAGATCCAGGATAGGGCGAAAATCCCCCGACGGCTTCTGCACCAGTAACATCAGAGAGTAGCAACCCTGACCCAACTCGGCCCCGGGAACAGGAACGATGGCACCCTTCCGGAGAAGATCCAGGATCCCCCGCTGCAACCCCAGCAGCCTCAGAGGATTCCGAGGAGTGGGAGTGGGAACAAAAAGATCTGGTGGACGAGAAGAGACGTCGATAGAATAACCTTCGACCACCAGACGAAGAACCCAGGAATCGGTGACGTCGTGAGCCCAAGCGGAAGAGAACTGGCCAAGCCGGCCGCCCACCTTGAGATAGTACAATCAAACAGAACGGGCCCCTACCTATTTATTTTACAATATGCATAACATCATGTGATATAACAATCTGAGCAGTGCTGAAGAATAGGAAGAACAAAAGTATCACAAAATAAATTTATTAATAAAATATCAATGAAAAAGATATGCAAATAGAAAACAAGCAATATATACAGAGCAGAGAATATATAGTCCCACCACTCATTCAATACCATACACACAAACGAGCATCCTATCATACCTCTTTCATTCAGACTCACAACACTCGTACAGTGACATACACAGTTTAGCAAAACAACATAAACAGCAAAGTAGCCCCCAGTGTCCACAGAATTGTTGGCCGAAAAGTTATTTAGAAGACGCCAATGTGTTCAGTACATCTCATAGATATATACATTAAAACAATGATAAGAAAAATAAATTAATAAATACAAAGGTTATTTAGAAAGGGGGGGACAAATCAAGGGTAGAACAAAACTCAATCAAGAGTTGAAGTGTCACAAAACGCCGACGCGCGTTTCGGTGTGAAGACCGGATATGGCCAAACACCTTCCTCAGGGCGTGGGTAACAAAACAGTGGAGAGGTGGGAGAAGTTCTCCAGGTCAAGAAAACTTCTGATTAAACAGGCAAGGGGTATCGTGCAGCGTGATACACTGCGCAGGTTGAAATGGAGTAAAACCTGAGCTGGAATGGCAACAGGGGTCAAGCTGCAGCCAAGGTGATACGATTGGGAGAACAGGCCGCCGGTTAACTAGGAACGGGCCGACCCGGGAGGTCCAGGGATGGCAACAAGGGTCTGCAGGCCGAAGAGCAGAGGACGGCAGCAGGACGCGGAAAATGGGGATGTCCAAATAGCAAAAATATAAACAGGCCAGATAAATACTGGAAAGCCAAGCGTCCGTCAGCGATAAGAATGTCAGCAGAGAGTCAAACGAAATTGTCCCTCACTCAGGATACGGGATAGTCTGAAATTAAACTGATGCGAGCGGTGACATGGTGGTCAATCCTGGGGGGCTGGTAGAAAGCAGAGTACACCCTGGTATCCTGAGTGAGGGACAATTTCGTTTGACTCTCTGCTGACATTCTTATCGCTGACGGACGCTTGGCTTTCCAGTATTTATCTGGCCTGTTTATATTTTTGCTATTTGGACATCCCCATTTTCCGCGTCCTGCTGCCGTCCTCTGCTCTTCGGCCTGCAGACCCTTGTTGCCATCCCTGGACCTCCCGGGTCGGCCCGTTCCTAGTTAACCGGCGGCCTGTTCTCCCAATCGTATCACCTTGGCTGCAGCTTGACCCCTGTTGCCATTCCAGCTCAAGTTTTACTCCATTTCAACCTGCGCAGTGTATCACGCTGCACGATACTCCTTGCCTGGTAAATCAGAAGTTTTCTTGACCTGGAGAACTTCCCCCACCTCTCCACTGTTTTGTTACCCACGCCCTGAGGAAGGTGTTTGGCCATATCCGGTCTTCACACCGAAACGCGCGTCGGCGTTTTGTGACACTTCAACTCTTGATTGAGTTTTGTTCTACCCTTGATTTGTACCCCCCATTCTAAATAACCTTTGTATTTGTTAATTTATTTTTCTTATCATTGTTTTAATGTATATATCTATGAGATGTACTGAACACATTGGCGTCTTCTAAATAACTTTTCGGCCAACAATTCTGTGGACACTGGGGGCTACTTTGCTGTTTATGTTGTTTTGCTAAACTGTGTATGTCACTGTACAGTGTTGAGAGTCTGAATGAAAGAGGTATGATAGGATGCTCGTTTGTGTGTATGGTATTGAATGAGTGGTGGGACTGTATATATTCTCTGCTCTGTATATATTGCTTGTTTTCTATTTGCATATCTTTTTCATTGATATTGAATTAATAAATTTATTTTGTGATACTTTTGTTCTTCCTATTCTTCAGCACTGCTCAGATTGTTATATCACATGATGTTATGCATATTGTAAAATAAATAGGTAGGGGCCCGTTCTGTTTGATTGTACTGTTGTTTCCCCTATTATCCCCCTACCTTTATTTGCCTATATAGGGGCCCCCTTTGTTTGAGTGCTTGTTTCTGCCCACCTTGAGATAGTCAGGACTTGGGAGAGGCATCGGGTAAGGGCAGCACCTGCGGGTTGTTGTCGGGATTTTGCAGAGAAGGGGGTGCCACGGCCACGACCCCTCCCCCGAAAGGGCTGGGAGGAACCCCGCCCAGCAGAGGGGAGATTCCCACAGGCACGCCTATAACCAAATCCCCGACCCCTCAGATCAGGCCGCAGAGGCGTCAGGAGCTTACGATCTTTCACCGACTTCTTCAGGAGATCCTCAAGTCGCGGCCCAAACAACTTAGCACCATCAAAGGGCAAGCAAGAAAGAAGAGACTTCTGAGAGGCCTCCGCCTTCCAAGACCTCATCCAGATGTTACGACGAGTAGAAACAATGGAACCAGAAATTGCAGCAGCCGCAGACAGAGTCAAAAGTAACGTCCGACAAAAAGCGAACCTGCAGATCCATAAGGGACAGACGGGAATAAACGTCCTCCCCCTGCTGGAGGGCCTCAGACAAGACTTGAAAATCATGTAGAAGAGACTGGACCACATACGAGGCATAAGCCCCCGCCCTGATGGAAAAGTTAGCAGCGGAGTAAGCCCGTTTAGCAGCACTGTCCACTTGTTTATCCACAGGATCGCAAGGAGAGGCGTCCTCAGTGATAATCGAACCACTGGAGGCCAGGCCCACCATGAGAGAGTCCACCTTCACCTGAGGGGGAAACTCAGTCAGAAAGCCCTGAAGAGGGTACTTCTTAGCAAGGAACCACAGGAACCCAGCCTTCTCAACATCAGCCCATTTCCTGGACAGAAGCCCCCGGATGGCCTTATGAATGGGAAGGGCGTCAGGCTCCTTCCGACGGTACTGGGAGAAAAAATCCTCCTCCTCCTCCAGAGGAACAACAGCTGGAAAGGCCAAATTGTGCTTCAAGTGCGTCAGGACTTCCCTCAATTCGGTGCCCCTAACAAAGCGCCCACGCTGCTCCTCATCAGAACCGTCAGGGTCAGGCTGAGAAGAACTTCTAGGGGCCTCAGGCACCGGCCCATCCCGAGCCGCAAAGGCAGAATCCACTGCCTTATTAATCATAGCCTGCAGGACATCAAGATCCATGCCCCCAGGCTGCAGGGAGGAAGCAGGATCAGAATCTGACCCAGAAGACCGGCGTGGACGCTTCCCAGAGCGTTTCTCCTCCATGACGAAAAACACAACAGCTGTGAAGGAGAAGGAACCTTAAAAAAGGTGGCGAGAGACACCGTTGCCAAGCAACCGGCCCGTCCCCCCGATGCGGTACGCCGAAGACGGCCACTCAGAGACCATAAATGACCCCAGGACCGCCCCGCGTGGCTGGAAACCATAGCGAACAAACAGCAAGCCAGGCGCCCGTCACAACAAGGCACCAGCCCACAAAAAAGGTAGGAAACCCCAGCCGCACCTGACCGCTATAGCGCAGGAGCGGAAAACGCCAGCAGCCACCACCGCCGCACCCCAGAAGCCCAGCGCGGGAGCGGCGGTGCGAGAAGCAAGAGTCAGAGACCTTACCAGGGCAGAAAAACGAACAGGCAGCCGCTCACCATCGCTCAGCGCGGGAGCGGCTCCAGAAGCAAACCGCCGCATACAGGGGAGCGGCGGCCGCACACAAAAAAGGGGACGCTAGAGCAGACCCCGCAATTAAAAAGAATAAAACAACTTACTGAGACCGGAAACCGCAACTGGCAGAAGGGGACGGCCTCACGGTACAATGGGTGTTCCAGCCGGAACACAGTGAAAAAAACAGGATGTTTCCTGTGTTTGCCCCACCCTTATAGGTCAGGTGACAGGTACTTCCTGTCACGCCACCATATTGGGTGGGGACTTTTTGTTTATGGGTGAATGCTGTGCCTGGAACACGGGGTGCTCCTGGGTGACTGCGACGAGGAAGACGGAGGAGGAAGGTAGTTGCTTGTACGCAGTTGTGACGTCACAGTAGTTGAAAACAATTTCCAAAATCTGCAGTTTTGTCTAATGGCTGTGATATACAGAATAATTAAAGAGTTCGCTTGTGCAGAATACAGACAGGCGAAATGAAGGCTCCCAAAGCGGGTTGTGTCAGTGCTATTAGCCTGAGACATGTAAACTTGAAAATACATATCCTGAAGGAAAGGAATACAAACAACGGGGAGAAGAAAGGGTCCCGAAATCTTTCCCTTATATTATTCGTCATGTGGCATCAATATGGGAGATGGTGATACGGACAGTAGTCCACAAAGCACCATATGCTCCCGAGACTCCAATATGGGCGGTGACTCCCTTCAAGCGGATAGAGCAGGTAATGAATGTTCATAAGTGGAAGGAGGGAGGCTGTTTTTTAATGGGGGACTTATATACTGCAGAGGGGTTCATAACCAGCGAGGAAGCAAATGATATTTTTCAACTGGGCAGGGGACAATATCTGCAGTATGCTAAAATCTCAGCGGTAGCCAGAGATGGCCATCTTTCCCACAAGAGCCGCAGGTCACGGCAGTGTTGCAGGCGATAATCACACTAGCAGGGGGGCGGAGACTGGTCTCACACATTTACAGAGCACTACCGGAGGATGTCCCCACGACCCCCCTTCCACTACAGACGAAATGGGATGATGCAATGGGCGAGCCACTTACGGAGACGCAATGGTGGAAGGTGCATGAAGGGGTTAAACAAATAAGTTCCAACACACGCTTTAAATTAATCCAATATAATGTGGTGCACCAGGTATATCTCACGCCTCGCACGCTGCATAAAATATACCCGGAACGAGCAGATACGTGTCCCAGGTGTAGAGGACCGGACGCCCACTTTGTCCACATGATATGGGACTGTCCCGAACTAGCACTCTATTGGGGTGAGGTCATAGACACTTTGCAGACAGTTACGGATTGGGTCATATCTGTCACCATTAAAACAGTGGTATTGGGACTATTGCCCACGCCCAAAAATAAGAAACTTACTAGGAGGTTCGTGCAGCTGGGGCTCGTGCTAGCAAAGAGACAGATTGCGATTCACTGGCTGAGTCCAGATCCACCCCAACATGGGAGATGGATTAAAGATATGATAGAATGGGGCATTGCAGAGTCAGTGAGGATGAAAAAGGTGAGAAAGGACAAGAAACTGGAGGATGACGTGAGGGCCTGGCACTTAATGATTGCAGACCTGTCTAAAGAGAAGGATCCACCAGAGACAGAAGAGACTCCCTCCCAATCCACTCAGGAAGGGTTGGGACCGTTGCCCACGCGAGAGACCCAGCATACAATACTGGAAAATACGGATAATTGAAGCACAGGATTAAATAGATGACCCTCGACCCTGTAGTGAACCGGGCTACCCATGACCGGGGGGGGGGAGGGATAGGGAGCGGGAGGTGGGCATGTTTATTTGTTGGTTTGCTTGTTTACAGTTCTTATTAGCAA
This sequence comes from Calotriton arnoldi, assembly GCA_963921515.1. NCBI lineage: Eukaryota > Metazoa > Chordata > Amphibia > Caudata > Salamandridae > Calotriton > Calotriton arnoldi. Next base: position 578,925 of record CAWUFW010000115.1, read on the forward strand.
ATTTGAGGTGGGCTAAAAAAGTACTATTGACACAAGTTCTGCGGGGTTCTATTGTATCGAAGTACCCCAAATAGGGGTCATATTGTATGTTGTACAATATGTAATCAGTTTGCTGGGAATCAAGCACACTGTATCTATGGTATTATGCTGATCTGGGAAAATTTTGTGGTTTAACAAATGTCAATAAAAAAGATGGGGGGGAAAAACAACGGGCAGCGGAGTTTGAGGACAAAGTTACAGGACAGTAAGACTAAAGAGTAACTATGTCAATAGACCGGAAGGGACAAAGGAGGTTATGTGTGAAAGCTGCGGTAAAGCTAGAGCCCAACCAGGGCCTGCTGTGTTTGTTGCAACAGGGTCGGAAATGCACAGATTACATTGCCAGCACTTGTACTCTGCTGATGCCTAGGTTTCTGTTTACGTTACAAAAAAAGGACTTCGGTATAGATGTATATAAACAGTTTACCATTAACATGGACTAAACAAATAAAAAGATATGCAAATAGCAGTGAGCATAATCACGCTTTGGGGGAGGATTCTAAGCGCTGTAGAAAAAGGACTAAATGCTTTAAACCAGGCAAGCCACATAATGGCAGGATGGGAACAGGGTGACCAGGTGTCTCCATGTCACAGGGACACCACTTTTCCATTCCTGGACTTTGCTTATACATATTATTTTAATCAAGTGTGTTGGTCCAATTGGCACGATTAAAATGAACTACGACTACATCTCCCAGAATGCATTGATCCTTAAAAGCAAACTTCAGGCATGGAAAAATGGTGTCCCAATGACATGGAACCATCTGGTCAACCTAGGTGCGAAGCAACTGCAAAACAAATTTTTGGGAAACTACAGAGGGCAAAGAGACCGCAACACAGCATCAACATGTGCAATAAGCATACAAGTAATTCTATGCACATGCGTTACCCTTCTAGGTTATTTGTTTCTATCTTCAATAATGACGTTTTATAATTTCAGAAAATGAGCTCTTTCCCACTCTAATGGGATAGCGTTTCCAAAGATGGCGAGGGACACAAAATAATCATTTACACCCACACAGGCAGCTTTTTTCAAAGAAATCGCCCCCAGCATTAGACTTTATTGGAGGAGGTGGGTAAGGTAGGAGATGCCATTGTGCTTTCAAACAATAAATAGAACTGTGTATTGTACTCCCACCATAACAAAAAGGGCAAGAATGCTACTTTATGATGTAATGTTTTAATAAAAATATGGCTGGAGCCTCAGAAATTATAGGCATCATATATTAAATAAAAGCTGTTCTCTGGAATGCTTTCTGAAGTTGTGCCAAATTCCCTTTACCCCACCCCTAGAAAGCATACACACCATCTTCCCTTTCTGGTTCTGTGAGCCAATACATCTTCGTTGAGGGCATGCAGAAAAGGAATCATTTTGGACCACTTAACAGCTTCTGATCAATGTGCCAATGTTATATAATAATGCTGCAGCAACAAATGATGGACGTAATGCTAAATAAATCAAACATTCACCCCCAGTCAAGAGATCTGGGTTAAATCCATCGTTCTTTTGCTCATTATGCCACTCCAGTTTGGAACCAGCCATATGCAAATCAGTCTTGACCCTGCTCCACATGGGAACAGTCTAGCCAAGCCGAGTCCTCCCTGGACTGGAAACAAGCATCCTGTGGCCGGTTTCGAGGTATCACCCCTCATCAGCCAGTTAGTTGAAGCCGGTGGCACAGCAAGCAAGGGACCCACGTTTCTGGGCATACCCATCCCACTTAGGGCAAAAAATGCTCCTGCAACAAATGATGGACGGAATGCTGAATAAATCAAACATTCACCCCCAGTCAAGAGATATGGATTAAATCCCTCGTTCTTTTGCTCGCTACGCCACCCCAATTTGGACTCAGCCATGTACAAACCAGTCTTGAACCTGCTCCTCATGGGAACAGTCCAGCCTGAACTGCCAAGCCGGGTCCTCCCTGGACCGGAAACAAGCATCCTGGGACCGGTTTAAGGGTATCACCCCTCATCAGCCAGGCTAGCTTGAATCCAGTGGTACAGCAAGCAAGGGAGCCACGTCAGGGGACACCCATCCTAATCGCAGGACACATCCTAGGTGTCATTTTTACAAATCCAGAACTAGTTACCTTTCAAAGGATTACTCTATTCAAATGGTCAGACCACCATCGGGTAGCTTTCCAACACAAAACACCACAAATCACCGTACCTAAGTCCACCTTACATGCAACCACATACTGACCGTGGAACAAACTCAATTTTGAATACTTAGAAACACAACTAACATCCAACACAGACCTTGACGCAATAAATTCAGTTTAATGTGAGTGGCTCCAGGAAGCTTTTGATGTCCTAATACCACTAAGAACAACAAAATAGGATAAAAGAAAACAAGCACCTTGGATGACTGCAGAACTAAATAAGATAAAACAACAAATTACAAAGCAGCTATGCACCTGCCTTATAACAAATAACAATCAAGACAAACTCAACCTACACAAACGTAACAGAATATACAAGTCAGCTATCAAAAAAGCTAAAAAAAGGTACTATTTAAACAGAATTCAAGATGATGAACGTGCAAACAAAGAATTTTACAAAATTCTCACTGAATTTCGTAAACCTAAATGCACCGAAGGAACTCATCCCATTTATGAAGAATTTACTGACAAACTGGCAAATCATTACACAACCAAAGCAGACATGTTGGACTCCAATTTAAAACAAAGGAAAACCAATAGAACCAACCCATTTCCAACTATCCCCTTCAAGGGTAAGCCAACACAGCCTCTACATTCCTTCAAACAACCTTAGAAACTGAATGTATGGACCTTATCAAAGCAACCTGGCCAGCGGGCTGCCCTTCTGACTCTTGTCCACCACAAATCTTCAATAACATTCTTTTAACTACCTTTCCTGCCACACCATCAGAACAATCATCAATAATTGTTTAACTGCAGTGATCTTTCCAGAAGACTTAAAAAAGGCATACGTGCGCTTATTAATAAAGATAACAAACCTGGACCCACATTACCAAATCAACTACAGACCGATTACAAATGGACCTTTCTTGGGCAAACTGATAAAAAGAGCAGCATTCACCCAGATTTCCCACAATTCATTGAAGATAACTCCATACTTTCCGACTTCCAAACAGAATTCTGTCCAGAAAGAGGCCCAGAATCTGCCCTCGTCACTATCTAGGATGACCTTAAAAACACAGTAGATCAGCACAGGGTAGCTGCACTACTTCTCTTGGACCTTCGAGCTGCCTTTGACACAGTTCATCATGACTCTCTAATCCAAAGACTCTATGAAGCTGGCATAGAGGGGACAGTTCTTGACTCACATCCTACCTTCAAAACAAAACAAATGTCATCCATACTCCTCCTTTCTCTTCCAAACCGTACTTCACAAAAGCACGGGTCCCTCAAGGCTCTATCATCTCACCCACGCTTTTCAACATCTACATGAATTCATTACCAGCAATGATCAATAAATTTCAGTTCACATGCTATACCTCCGCATATGACACACAAATACTTCTTAAACTGTAAATCTCCAAAGACATTAGAAACTCAAACATTTTCAGTTGCCTCAGGGGCGTGGTTCAGTGGATGACATCCATCTTAAATTGAATGCATCCAAAACTGAAATACTCACCTGTGGTGATTGGAAATATGATGACCCATTCTGCGCCTGACAACCTGTGAGCAGTTCCTAAAGTACCCAAGGAAATAAGAAAACTTGAAATTACCATGGACTCCAAGCTATTGATGAATGCCCAAGTGGAGAAGTTAGCAAGATCAAGCTTCATTAATATGAAAAGTCTGTGACCGATCTTCCCCCTACCTAGGATTTACAAACAAGGTCCAATCTAATATCTCACTTGTACTGTCTAAACTTGATCAGGCCAATGGCCTCTACCACAGATCGCTTATGTACGGCCTTTTTGCCTGTATGTCTACCCTAATATGTATTATGTAAACCACATAATTACTACTATGTAAACACTGTGAACCACTCTAATGCCTTCGGGTCAAGTTTGCGCTATATAAAACTCTACAAATAAATGAAATAAAAAATCATCTTTATCAACACATGTAAAGCCACAAACCCACATCACCCCTGCCGTGAAGGCTCTACATTAGTTACGGTTGCCAGAAGATCCACCTTCAAGCTGCTTTGTATCACACACAACATAGGAACCACTACTCCAGATTGGCACATCCCCTCAAAACCCTAGCATACAAGAAAAAAACAGGAGTGGTACATCTTTCGCTATTCAAGCAGCCAAACTATGGAATTCATTACCCCAAACATAACATCCACAGATCAGTCTCTTATATTCAGGAGACTACTCAAGAGTTGGCTCTTTCCCACATGACCACCATACTCATGTGCGCTTTCACGGCTGGACCGCCGCAATTATTATTTTCTCCAAAGCACCCTCGATTCCAGCTGGCGAAACGCGTAAGGCTACAAATGACTTTAAGTGAAGAGATACTGCACAGCCAATACAAAGCTAGTTTGGAGTGCGCTTTCGAATCGAGGGTGCTTTGGAGAAAATATATATATATATATATATATATATATATATATATATATATATATATATATATATATATATATATCACTGCATAGTTTACATATACGTTATATGATTATATGCTTATTGGTCTCGGTTTATTTTATTCTATCAAAAATGTGTGATAAATTATATAAGTTATTTGATTATATGTGTATGGGCCTCTGATATTATTTTATCTATCGCAATGTGTAAATATGATCATAACAATTGTATCTATAAGTGCTTCACTATTTGAATATTTGGGAAAATATATAAACAAAAAAACAATTTCCCAAAATAAATAAAAATACACAAATAAATTAGCTTTATGTACAGCAACACTTGAAAGTCTGAGTTCCTATTTGTCCATACATGCACATATGGGACTTTACCTAATACAACTTTATATCTCTTTATTATGTTCCATGTACACCTACTATGAAGTTATGTATTCATATGTTCAGCACTCTCCCCAGCAGCTCCGCACGTTGCCTCATCATCTGAGCCCTCCCTTCTCAAGGGTTCGCGCCGGCAGCCCGCCGCAGACGCTCAGGCGACCCAGGCTCCAGCTCCGCCTGGTGTCCCCCTCGCCCCCTGCTCACCGGTTCCGGGTTTTTGTCTGCCCCTGTCCTGATTTGGGGAATTTCATCTTTTGGGTAATTGGGTAATTTGGGTAATTCTAATTTAATTCTTTATTTCCTGCCCGTTTTTAAATCTTAGTTCTCCCGCTGCTGCCCCTGCGGCCCCTCCCCCCTACACAGCCCCCACTCCCGCCTCCCCTCCTCGAGTCCCGCCCCCCTCCCCTACTTAATGGCGGCCGCTGTGCGGTCGCACCGCTGGCGCGCCCAAGGCAAACCCGTCGGCGCCCGTCCGCGACCCGACCGCGGCCAGCGCCAGGGACCCTGGATCACCGGAACCCCGCCGATACATCTCCGCCGCCCCCCACACACTCAACCCCGGAAGACTCAACGGCTGCCAAAGAGCCACACCGAACACCACCCAAGGACAGTTCTCCTGCAGACACTGCCGACGATCTTTCACCATCGACTGCGCCCCCAAGACCGCCGAAAACTCGCTGGACGCCCGCACCACCGGAGCCCTGACATGCATCCTCCTCAACGTACGCTCCCTACACAGACATGCCACAGAGATCTGGGACCTGCTCGACACCCTCTCGCCCGACGTCGCCTTCCTCACCGAAACCTGGACCAACGCCACCTCCGGCCCGACATCGCCACCGCCATACCCGACGGATACAAGATCCAGAGGAGGGACCGCTCCCACCGCCCAGGAGGAGGACTCGCCATCGCCCACAAGACCTCCCTTCGACTCTCCACCTCCAACACGAGCGACCCCCACTCCAACACCGAACACCTCCACTTCCAGATCCAGACCAACCCCAGGACCACGCTACGGGGCACCCTCGCCTACAGACCCCCCGGACCACGCACCCAGTCCGCAACCACCATCGCCGACCTCGTCGCACCCCACGCCATCGCTTCACCGGACTACATTCTACTCGGAGACCTCAATTTCCACCTCGACAACCGAAGCGACCCCGACTCCATCACCCTCCTCGACAACCTCTCCAACCTCGGACTGAAGCAGCTCGTCACCACCCCCATGCACAGAGCTGGACACACCCTCGACCCCATCTTCGCAGGAGGGACAAACATCCATTTCAGACATACTACGCAGCCCCCCTGGACGGACCACCACTGTGTACACTTCACCTTCAACACATCCACCGGACCCAAACCCCCCCCATGCCCGCCTCGAAGAAACTGGAGCAAGATCACAGAGGAGCACTTCAAGGCCACCCTCCTCCTAGACCCACCCTGCGCCACGACCGACGCCAACTCCGCAGCCCAAGAACTTCACCGAGGATCTCCAGCTGCGCCGACAAGCTCGCACCTCTCCGCCACCCCGGCAAACAACGCCCCCTGAATGCAGCTTGGTTCACCACCGATCTCCAAGCAGCCAGGCACTCCTGCAGACGCCTCGAGAAAACCTGGCGAAACCGGAAAACCATGGAAGACCTGAACAGCTATCGGAACGCCCTGAAGGAATACCACCAGCGTTTAAGAGAAACCAAGCGGACTTTCACCAGGAACAAAATCCACACCAATGTAACCAACTCTAAAGAACTCTTCAACGTCATACAGCAATTCACCAAACCCCCCAGCGAAGCCACGGACATCACACCGTCCCAGGAACTCTACAACAAGCTCAGCTCCTACTTCCATCTGAAAATCAAGGCCCTCTACGACAACTTCAGCGAACAGACGCCGGACACCACCCCACGCTCCAACACCACCGACAATGAGCCGACCATCACCACCTGGGATCCTGCCACCGTCGAACACACCACCGTGACCATGAAGAACACCCACTCAGGAGCCCCCACGGACCCCTGCCCACCGCACATCTACCACAGGGCCGCCGGCGCCATCGCACCCGAACTAGGACGCACCATCAACTCCTCTTTCGAATCCGGCATCTTCCCCGATGACTGGAAGCGGGCGGAGGTCAAACCTCTCCTCAAAAAGCCCACGGCCGACCCGACAGACCTGAAAAACTACCGGCCCATCTCTCTCCTCCCCTTCGCTGCCAAAGTCACCGAGAGACTCGTAAACACCCAGCTGACCGCCTTCATTGAAGGAAACTCCATCCTACACGCCTCCCAGTCCGGATTCCGCAGCAACCACAGCACTGAGACGGCCCTCCTCGCTGCCACCGATGACATCCGCATGCTACTAGACCAGGGACACACCGCAGCCCTCATCCTACTTGACCTCTCCGCAGCCTTCGACACCGTCTCACATCGCACCCTCGCAGCAAGACTCCACGACGCAGGGATACGAGGAACCGCCCTCTCCTGGATCCGATTCTTTCTCTCCGGCAGAACCTAGAGGGTCAGACTCCCTCCTTTCCTCTCGGAACCCACACAGATCAACTGCGGAGTCCCCCAAGGATCATCGCTCAGCCCCACGCTCTTCAACATCTACATGGCCCCCCTCGCCGCCATCGTCAGACAACACGGACTCAGCATAGTATCTTACGCCGACGACACCCAGCTCATCCTCTCCCTCACGAAGAACCCCGAAGACACCAGACTCTGTTTCCAGGAAGGAATGAGAGACCTAGCCGCCTGGATGAAAAGCAGCTGCCTGAAGCTCAACTCGAAGAAGACCGAGGTCCTCATCCTCGGACCCTCCACCACCGCCTGGGACAACACCTGGTGGCCCTCCGACCTCGGAAGTCCGACCACCCCGACAGACCACGCACGGAACCTCAGCATCATCCTCGACTCCTCACTCACCATGACCCGCCAGATCAACTCCATCGCCTCCACCAGCTTCAACTGCCTTCGGATCCTCTGCAAGACCTTCAAATGGATACCCCCAGAATGCAGAAAAACCGCCACCCACGCACTCATAACCAGCAGACTGGACTACGGAAACGCCCTCTACGCCGGAATCAACAGAACTCTCCTACACAGGCTACAGACCATCCAGAACGCCGCAGCCAGACTCGTCCTCGGAACCCCACGGCACGAACACATGACCCAACACCTACGCAACCTCCACTGGCTCCCCGTCGAGAAGAGAGTGACCTTCAGACTGCTCACCCACGCCTACAAATCCCTCCACAACATCGGACCCAAATACCTCAACGAGAGAGTCTCCTTCCACGTACCCAAGAGGAACCTACGCTCCGCAGACCTCGCCCTCGCAGAGACCCCCCGCATCCAAAGAACCAGAGCAGGAGGAAGAGCTTTCTCCTACGTCGCAGCCAAAACCTGGAACGAGCTCCCAGTGAACATCAGACGCTCCCCCACCCTCCACACCTTCAGGAAGAACCTCAAGACCTGGCTCTTCGACTGAACCGGAGCTGCTCCCCCCAGCGCCTTGAGACCCTCACGGGTGAGTTGCGCGCTTTACAAACCCCTGATTGATTGATTATGTATCCATATATTTATTACTTTACTCCTACTGTAAAAATAAACCTTCAATATATCCTCTACCTCCACTATCTGACTCATTCCAAACCTCACTGTACTACCATTATCTCCATAATAACACTTTTTAGACTCTTCCCTCCTCTATCCCTCCTTTGACTCATCCCAAACCTCATTTAACTACTATGACCTCTCTAATAACCTTTTGTAGACTCTCCATTCGTCTATCCTTCCTTTGACTCATCCCATACCTCATTTTACTACGATGATCTCCCAAAGAACACTTTCCAAACTCTTCCAGCTCTCCTTCATCCTATTAAATCCAACTAACAGACTCATGTGTCCACCGCTCAAATTTACAATTTATATTTTCATATACTAATCCACCACTAATCCACCTTGGGTTCTGAAGTAGTGTGCTACTCGCCGAAAATCGCTTCAACGCTGCATCAGGGGTAGTAAGTGGTATATAAATATAGTTACAATTACAATTGTCCTTAAAGAGGTTTGAGCATCCTTGAGCTGCTCCTAAAGTCGGTCTCTTTGCTACAGTAGAAGAAGCTGGAGATATCAACATAAAAATAAAATACCCTGCCATTCTTATTATTCTACTTTCTTCTAGAATGATTTTTTTGTCCACTTCATTTAACTTGTGATATTACATATATTTAAGTAGTTAGCTGCTGAAAGAATTAAGCCCAAAGCAATATGCTTTTGTGTTAAACAACAGCAAAGCCATCAGCGTAACTGCGCAATGTGTAATCTGGAAACCTGCGTTCAATCACAGCTTCCCCGCTTAACCAAACTGCGAGACTCTAGGCTTTAATTCGCTGTGCCTCCTTTTGGTTGATCATCACTTTTGAGAGCAGATTTACATAATTCTGTTCAGGATGTGCGCTGTATCAAAACACATCATGTAAATGTTTTAATAGACTATACCGTCGCTACATCTATAATAACATTATAGGCAATATATTATGGGTACAAGACAACTGCCTTGCCTCTTGGGTCACAAATGGCGTCTTTGCTAGGGCAGAGGAGTGGTTCGAAAATGTGTCTAAATTCATGTTTAGAAACAAATTAGCAAGTCACTCAATGCAGTAACATAATCTAAAGTATAACACACAATTCCAAATGTTAAAAAAATAATTTTTTTTAGCTAGAATAGAATTAGGAGGATTTGGCGTTATGGTCTGGTCAGAGCTGCGGACTTTAGAACTGGGGGACCAGGTTCAAGTTTCAGCGTTGGCTCAACATTCTTTGATCCTGGGCAAATCGCTTAATCTCATTGTTGTTTGAAAATGAATGCAGGGCTGTTGGCACCCGATGCGACAATTATTTTTGGTGCCCCCTCCCATGACCTCCTCCTTGGATTCCCTCATGACCACCGGACAAAAGTGCCCCTCATTTCTCCACAGACACTCTCACATACACTTAATTTGTTTTAAAGCACAGGTAATGACTGACTTCACAAATAAGAAACTATATCTACCCAAACAAATCCTTTTCACCAACATTAGGAATCGATAATAAAAGACTGGGGGGGTACATAACGCCCTAACCTATTTTATGCAGTTTGCATGCAGCTCTTTGATTACAGTTCGTAACAGTCACTGTTCTATATTAGGGCTCCATCTTATGAACTGCGGTGATAAAAAGGATATCTATGGAAAAAGCAGTAATCCACTCAGCTATCCACATAAAAAACAGATCTGTACGGTAAAAGTTCTTTGCAGCAGGCATATGAACCCTCCTCACTACTTTAAGGCATGTGAAAACTGTCACTAGACAAAACTCTGATCCCTCTAGCTGGAACATCATCACAAGTTATCTTGAGCTTTTTAATGCTGCCTGAAAACTGGACACACACGTAACTCTGTAGCAGGTGTTTTTAAATCATACGTTACTGCTAAACATAGCGCCCCCCAGAAGTCAGCGCCCCCTCCCCAGGTCAGCGCCCACTGCGGCCGCACCAGTCGCACTCAATCAATCAATCAATCACGGCATTTAGCAGGCCCTGAATGAATGCGACCTTGTGTAAAGTAACTCGCGCTCATCTAAAGTTTACCCGTACCTTCAGATGGAGTTCGCGCTTCAGTAAAACTTACATTTTCCTAACCAACCCTCCATCGCTGTTATTATCCAATGAGAGCGGTATGTGAAGCCGCGTGTTATTGTTATCGTAATCCACGCGGCGTCGGGGCTTTAGGCTCTTCCTCTAAAAATAAAAATAAAACGCTCACCGAGAGACCGTTCATATCTGCAACCGCCCGCCATCTTCGTCAAACCCTCGTAAGCTATTTAATAACTCACCCTCCTTTGTCTCGTAGGCGTATCACAGCAGCTTCCATCGTGCAGTAACCATGCTGCAGCGCTGGTAAAGGTTTAAGTTCTCAGTTTAAATCTTATACTCCTCGACTTTCTTGATGATAAGGTATTTCCTTGAAGGTGATAGTAACAGGCAGCGCACTGCGCTGAAACTAAAAAACAGCGGCTTATAGAGAGACACGTGCTGCTCAGAGAGGCACGCCCTGCTCAATTAGCATATGTTTATCTGGGAAGACAAAGGCGCCCGCAAGCAGGTAGCAATTTGTGTAATTTTCCTGACAGGCTGTGTTTTGCATTTTAACAGGATGATATTTGAAAGTAAAAAGAAAAGGTGTTCTGATAAATACTTCTTCTCACAGACAGACAGTGATATTGCAACTGCGGGCAGCCTTGCATGGAATAAGGCTTTATAGTGACAAGCTTCTTTTCTGAGTGTTTTGTCGTCTTCGAAAGAAACTTTTTTTACGTTTTTGATTTTGGTGTTTTTGCAACTTTGGTGGCAAAATGCCATTTGTACATTTTTTAACTTGTTTTTATTTTTCCCGAATGATGTGATTTTCGGTAATGTTCTATTAGTTGTTCATCCCCTATCCTGGGATTCTCCTCTGGCACCAGATGTTGATTTTATTCTCCATGGAGTAGATTGCAAAGATGCTGTCAGGTGGGAATTGTTCTGTTCCGCAGTGTGCTGGTGTTTATTTTTTTCTGCTCTTACAGAAACCTGACAGACTCGGCTGGTGGTGACAATATATTGTCAAAGTTAACAAGCATTGAAAATGCAATAGGTCTCGCCTTTGATTAAGTTAAAGCCATTTGCTTTGCTAATGGTATTGTATAGCAAAGCAAATGGCTTTAACTTAATGAAAGGCGAGACCTATTGCATTTTTAATGCTTGTTAGATTACTCCGCACTCGTTGTAATAATGACCCGCACTCCTGAGCACAGCCGGGAAACTTCAAAGATACGTGGCTCGAGGAAGGAATTTTAAAATTAACTAAATTCCTCGAGTCTAAAAGGTCACTTCATAGAATTGCAAAATCATTGTTGCAGTGTTATTTTACCAACAAATGTTTCCAGGTAGCACAAAGCAAAGATATGATTAACCTACTTTCTGCAGCAAACTCCGGCTTTCCATTCCAAGACGGAAGAATTTAGCATGGATAATCGGTTATGGAAACTAAACAACGACCAATGAACTGCATCTTGTTATCCTGACAGTTTATTATGCTTTGTAAGTGTGATTGGCGTTTTTTTATTTATATTTAAAGGTTTTTTTTTTAATGCAATTGGAAACCGGAAGGCATGGAATCTTAGATGCAACATCGGGTTTTTATAAACATTGCGTTGGCAGCGCACGTGTTCCAACAGCGCGCGCACCGGGGTCAGCAGAGGAGGGATTACTCTCGAACACTTGGAAGCATGCATTGTGCGGCGTGGCCTCTGTTGACCAGCTTTCATGAATGGCCGGTTTCACTGCTGGCCCACGTCATCTCCTTTCATTTATCGGCCTCCTTTGTGCGCGCGCGGGAGCGCAGGAATCCGGTATCTTAAAACAAAGTAAATTGGATTGTGAGAAAATAAATGTAGGAAGCAGCAGCGTACTGGAAATCTGCAGTGTCAGAAGCGGCAATCTGGGCCTGATGACGGATGAGCGCTTTCACTGAAGGATAGCCGAGGACACAGGAGGGTTTCCTGGAACTAAGCGCCATGTAGGGATTGGCTGAACCACATGCATGGTCGTAACAAGCGCTCGCCATCTGTTTTCACTCAGCCGCTTGTTTATATTTGCATCGCGCTTTCACTTTAAGTGAAAGCGCGATGCAAAAATAAACACGGGGCTGAGTGAAAACAGATGGCCCCCATAAAGATAAGAAATTGCTTTGCGACAGCAGCAAAGCAGACGACCCTGTCCGGATCGGCCGGACGAAAAGGCGTCAACAAAAAAAACTCATTTCCAATGGCAGGCCACCGTTTAGCATAAACGGTGATGCCAGCCAATGAAAATGAGGGGCGGGGCTTCAAGTCCCCTTCTCAAATCTACTCTCTTACAATATCTCTCGCCCAGCGAGCAGCGCTTTGCGCTGCAACGCCAGGCGAGACCTAAAAAGTAGACTCCTTTCTGCCCCTGCTTAGCTTGTATTCACATACCTGGCAGATGACCCTCCACGCGTTGAGTTTCTTCTCTTCTGGAGGATGAGTTCACTCTCACCCGAGTGAGTTTTTGCTGTACTTCTTCGCTTCCTCACTCTCCATCAAGCAGACCATTTCTTGTTCCTCTGGGGCAGCCAGGGCCGGACTGGGAACCCAAAGCAGGCGAACAATTTTTTCAGACCAGCCCCCATACAGTTTGCAGCGAGTGACCTAACCACTGCTGGGTGACTTGGGAGGGTGACTCCACCCCCAAGAAAATCTGGGAAGAATTGCAAAAATTGTGCATTTTCCAACAGTTTTTATAATATATTCAAATGTATTAACTTTGTAAAGCTTAGTAAATTAGAACCCAACAGTACACCAGGATAACCAGTCTTACCCACGTACATTCTTACAAAGAGCACAAAAGAATATGTCAAGCATGAAACGTGCTGGAGTGTCCTGGGCCTTACCGATGTGGTCTCCCAGTCATGTCGTTGAAGATTGTATTCAATAGAGTCGATGAGCATTTGCAGCTGACGTGAGCATTGAAAGGGAGAAAACATTGGCAATACAATTTAACTTGTGAAGCCTATGAGACTCCACAATGAGGACCAGGAAGCAAAGAATATGATTAAAGGGTTTTATGTGGATTACCAACAGGGCCGGACTGAGAGCCAAAAGCAGCCCTGGCAACTTTTGTCAGACCAGCCCCCTCACAGCATAGTGAGTCTCAGGCCGCTCCTTTCGGCTGCGCTGAGGCTTGTATTTTCATTGTACTCCATTGTTGGAAATGCTGTGTCCCGTCCAAGCCTACAGTGAGAGCGGCCCAGAAAGGTAAAAATCGGCCCCCTTAAGTGAAAATCGTACCCCTGGCCTCCAGCCTACCGGGGAAACGCCCGATGCCCGGTATGGCCAGTCTGGCCCTGATTACCAATCAATCCAGTCAATACGCAAGCCATATGCAGATTCAATAAGTACATTAGTACAATAAGCAAAGTAAAATATTCAGGTTGAGATGCAATAACATGAGATACAAAATTGTGACCGCCACAAGCATATAACAGCAAATAAAAGTGAACATGTGTTCCATAAAGAAACTTAGAGAAAGGCAATTTCTCTCCTCTACTCCTAAATCAATGAAAGGATCATCTATTAAGGGTCTCTCGTTCGGGAGCATACAAGCAAAAGGTTGGTATTAGCATGATCAGACTTCATTAAAAGTCTAAAAGAAAAGGAAATAAGTGTTTAGCATAAAGCTTCACACTTGCAAGAATAGGGCAAGCAGAGAAGTATGTACCTCTCAGACCTAAAAGAGATCTCTTCTAAAGCCTAACTCCAACAGAACTAACTCACAGCTGTGAGAACATTAATATAACAGAAGCATGAGATTAAAATGTGTGTTATCTCGGTTCACACTGCCATCATCCAATCAGAACGCTGTTCATGTGCTTCTGCAACACAGCTCTGAATTCCCAATGCATCGGACTAAGGCTGCTGTTTTCAGCCTTGAACATCTTCCCATTCTGGTACACGGTGAACAGAAAGATTCTTTTTGACCACTGTTGTAGGAAGCTGACTCTGTATATACTATACCAAAGTGAGGTATAGTGTGCACAGAGTCCAGTGGAACCCGAAAGGTAGGCAGAGGTAAAAGTAGATAGCCCCTTACTCTCTATTTGTGGTAGTGTGAGCGAGCAGTAAGGCTTTATCAGAGGGTAGTGTTAAGCATTTGTTGTACACATTCAATCAGCAAATGATATCACACACTCAAAGACTGAACTCAGACCAATTCTGATTGTATAAAAATATTATTAAGTTATTTTATTTCTAGAACCAAGCCAAGCCTGGCAAAGGTAAGTGAAATAAATGCTTTGCAAAATAGTATTTACTGTTTACAAGTGAATGCAAGTTCAAATGCAGTTTGATTGAAATACAGGTAAGTCAAAATATCGAAATGACTAAAATACAAAACATCACTAGCATCATCATCAATACAAACCAAATTGGATATGTCACTAAATTGCGAGCCGGAAGACCCTGAACAATTCTCATATTTGGGAAAGGAAGAGTGGGAGGGCCTCCGGGCAACTTATTCTCAAGACAAGTGTAGGAATGACCCTCCTGCAAAATCGACAACCGAGGAGCATCAGGAACAACAGGCAGTCGAGGAGATTCAAGATGGGCAAAATCTAATAACAGACACAGGAGGTCCACCAGGAGATCCGCAACGAATAGATCATGGAAGTGCCTGGACAAGCTTGTTAAAAACAGTGCAACTCCTGGTAGAGGCCCTCTAATACCAATCCGATAAAATGGATACACAACTAATGAAACACCTTTCTACAAAATATACAGGATCACACACAAGCTAACAACCAAATCTGTGGATGCAGCCCGGTTGTCAATAAACTAGCCTCAGTCCCATCAATGCTGAGTGACTTGTGCACACAACTTAAAAGGGCTTCACAATGCTCAAACACACGGCCTCTAGATGACAAACCCACTACTGGAACTCAAGAAGCTATGGCAACACACTTGATTACAACCTTCAACGAAGAGAATCCCTCCACCAAGACAAAACCAAAACACAACATCATAAGAAATGAGGGCAGTAAAATCGCAACAACACCAGGCCAATTTTCTGGCCCTCGCTCGGAAGACAATCTGGACAACAAAATGAATACAAGGCAAAGACGCGCACAAAGACGGAAAGGCCGAAACCAAAAAATACGCTCTAATCAAGATGGTTTCCGGCACCTCTTTGGGACAACATCAGTGCAAAAAGAGATAAATCATGAAAGCAATACCAAACTAAAAGGGACACCCAAACAGAACACAGAAGTTATAACAGGATCAAGTCAAATCTCCTTTAGCGGGATGGAAGGAATAAATACGATTCAGTCATCTGGGAAAGCTGTGAATAAAGAGACAAAAGCCTCGAATCAAAAAGGAAACATCACTACCCCTCGATTAAATCAAGAGGAAGAGGCAGTAGGCATAACAACAAGAACTGAATCACTTGAATCAAATCAGAAGTTTTCGCAAATTAGCAATCCCTCAACATCACTCACCAATTTTTGTGCAGCCAAGGATGATCAAGCAATTATGACAAGTCTGGAAAATCTAAACATCCAATGTTCAAACAACAGGGAGCCAGATGGTACAACGATAAGCCAAACCTATTACAAAAATATAAACAATATACAAACAGTTTCTATTATACAACCAGGGGTCCAACGGAGACAGGAAATCCAGGCATCCCCAAAGCAAAACCGAATTAGCTTGGAATCTCTCCGGCAGGAAAGCATAGGAGAACAGCCTGGACTAGTACAAAACTCACAGAGGCATAATGAGGAAGAAAATAAGGAGTCCCCCAGGCACTTGGCCGTACCAGGAGCATTAAGAAATGAGTCCATCCTTCAGTCCCCAAATAATCATGAAACCGCCCCTCCGGAGACAACAGGGAGGGAACAAGCACCATATGGTTCACACCAGAATATAGATCTAAAGGTAGACATGACATCATGAATCGAGTAAACATACTACATCTGCTGTCTCACATACCATCCCTGACAGAGGTGACGACGTTGGACTTGGTTTCAATAGAATTTATTAAATACAAGGATTCAGCGGAAGGAGAAAAAACAAAAACAACATGGACAACATCATCAATTGCACAAAAAATACTTCTAGAGAGCAACACCTTTAAAAACTGGGGGATAATCATCACTCCCTACACTGAGCCAGGATACCCTGACTTGCTAAGCCCAGAAACCACAATGGCGGTTCAAGCAACTTTAAAAAGACCTGAAATATCAGTGCTTAGAGGAGCAGTGGGGCATTGCCGAACGAACAAGGAGTTTCCTCCAGAGAACTCCAGAAGCCGCCAGGATTCTACAATGTCACCAAACTGGCAAACAGACCTAAGAAGGATTTCAAGGACAATAAATAACCCAAAAAATTGACAACACACCAGTCCACCACGAAGAACCAGCATAAATGGGCTTTTACGAATTTGCTCATGGAATGTAAAAGACCAGACCTAGATTTTGTCACCTACATAAGGTCATTTGATATCGTAGCATTACAAGAAACTTGGCAAACAGATCCTCCGCACCTTCAGGGATTCTTGCGTTTCTTCACTAGAGCGCTTAGGGGGGCAAAATACAGTCACCTTCAAGGAGGTCTAGTAATGTACGTCTCAAATACAAGTATAACTGCAGCCCATTAAACTGGCCCAACGTCTTCAGCAACAATGGCAGCAAACCTTCTCACTCCGTCTTCAACATCAGATAAAAGAGGTACCAACATCACGATAATTAATGCTTATGTCCACCCGAAACGGAAAATTAAGGCAGCAAAGGAATTGTGTTTTTTTGGAAGCATGCATAGGCGAAGGGCCTACAACAGACCTTATTTTTACCGGGGACCTAAACCTCAATCTAATGGGTACCTCATCAGATGAAGAAGTGTTACTTCAAAATTCAATTTGGAACATCCCACCGCAAAAGAAACCTCAATTGGGCAAACAAACCAAAACCGGAAAGCGGGTATTGGAGGAACTTGAACATCTTAACCTCAGAGCATTCAATGGAAGATCTGCCAGGGATAATCCCCCCCGCAACAACACACTGCTCGACAAAAGTTAATACAATACTAGACTACACCTTCATTTCCTTAGCCCTGTTTCATCAAATATCTTTATTCCAGCTGGGCGATAAAGCTGATAGTGACCATCGGCCTCAAGAAATCATTCTTAGAATACACATGCCTAAGTTTGAGCGGTCTTTGGCCCCTCAGGATCAGCTTTTACTATCAATTTAAAAAGAATCAAGTTCGCACAAGCAGCAGATAGCAGCATGCTGGAAAATGCAAAACAGCCTTTTGAGTTAAGGGCTGGATCAAGTGAAGTCGGGAAATGGGAGAATTTCGCAACTATAGCAGCATATGCTACTATGACTAAACCAACAGTTCAACAGAGACACAGCAGTATGGAGCATATGTCACAATATGCCAAAAAGAAAATTAAGCTCATAAAAAATTCAATTAACCGTATGTTGAGACATCTTCGATATAATCCGACTGACAAAATGCAACTAGAACTGTTACGAAAGCAAAAGGTGCTGTTAAAAAAACACAAATGGGAAGCTAACAGATCTGTGGAGGACGATCTCTGGGCAAAATTACACGCCGACACCATAAAGAGTAACAGCGCTAGATTCTGGAGAACTATAAACCAATTCATCCGTCCCTCACATGAGGGAATTTCTTCTAACATTTCAGAAGAAGTATGGGCGAACTACCTCAGGAATCATTTCCATCAAGACACGGAATTCACGGCTTTGGAGTTAAGAACTAAAATTGCTTCAGGAGGCATAACAACTAACACTGCCTGGGCAGCAAGTGACCACATAGCCCTTGGAAAACCAGAGGGTCAATTACCAACAGATGACACTTTAAAGAGCAAAATCAATACCATCAGCAGCAAATATGAAAGGGAAGGAAAGAGGGGGCTCCAGGCCCAAACGGAATTCCACCTGTCCTTTATAAACTAGATGCAAACTAATCGGCAGTAGCTTTGGAACCACTTTTTACGGAAATAAGGCTAGTAAACATACTTCCTCGCTCCTGGAGGCGATCAATTATTGCTCCAATTTTCAAGTCAGGGGAAAAGTCTTTACCACAAAACTATCGGCTAGTGGCTCTTATGGATAACGGGGCAAAGTTTTTTGCAGGAATGCTTTTAGAGGAGCTCCAGGCTTAGGCCCAAGAGAAATCAGTAATTCCATCCAATCAGACTGGCTTTGCTAAAACAGTTGGAACAACTACAAATATTCTAACCATGGCAATGCTAATAGACAAGGCGGAATCTAAAACAATGCTACTACACCTATGCTTTATAGATTACAAGGCTGCCTTCGACCACGTAAATCGGAACAGCTTATGGTCCAAACTGAGTAGCTGGGGGATTCCACAGCCTCTGCTAAACCTGCTGATCAATCTGCATATGGACACATGAGTTCAGATAAAGCTGGGTGATGGGTCATTCCTGTCAAGACGTATACCAACTGAACAAGCATTGGCATAGCCAATAGGTCTCGCCTTTGGGGCCTTATAAGTGTTTAGCCAGAGCTATTGACTTTGCCAATGTCTTCAAGCTGTGCTGTAGAGAAGTGTGGCTGCTGTGCAGCATGCTGAAAAGTTATAATAAAAAAGTGTCAGAAGCATTTTTGTTACTTTATATATGACCAAGAAGGCATTATGTAAAACTGAACGCCCATATTAAAAAAAGTATTTACAATAAAAAATTTCCTCAGTTTTCTTTTGTTCTTGCAATGCTGGCAACTTGTTTCTGCCTATTGCAATGGTTGTTTGTTAAAGCTTTTTTTTTGAGGGGGCATAAACAATCGGAGGGTGAAGGTTGGGAACTAGTACCTGTATTATAACACTAGCAGCGGCCAGACGCTAGGGGAGAATCAACAGATGCCAGATTCCGAGAGCAGGCTGAGGTGGTGCTGAGTGATGCTGAGTGATGCTGAGGTGGTAGTGGTGGTGGTGGTGACTGTTGCGGAGACGATGCTGAGGTGATGCTGAATGATACTCAGGTCTTGCTGAGTGATACTGCTGTGGTGCTGAGTGATACTGCTGTGGTGCTGAGTGATGCTGTGGTGGTGCTGAGTGATGCTGTGATGGCGTTGAGTGATGCTGTGATGGCGTTGAGTGATGCTGTGATGGCGTTGAGTGATGCTGTGATGGCGTTGAGTGATGCTGTGATGGCGTTGAGTGATGCTGTGATGGCGTTGAGTGATGCTGTGATGGCGTTGAGTGATGTGTTGGTGCCGAGTGATGCTGTGCTGGCTCTGATTGATGCTGTGCTGGCTCTGATTGATGCTGTGGTTGCGCTGAGTGATGCTGTGGTGATGCTGAGTGATGCTATGGTGATGCTGAGTGATGCTGTGGTGATGCTGAGTGATGCTGTGGTGTTGCCGTGGTGTTGCCGAGTGAGAGATAGAGTGAAGATATAATGCCCAATTAGAGAGGGTGGTGAGAGAGAAAGAGAGAGAAAGGGTGTACATAGAATAAAGAGTGGAGAGGGATAGAGAGAGAGAAAGAAGGGGAGAGAGAGTGAATGAAGGAGTTTGAAAGAGAAACAGATAAAGGGGTGAGAGAGAATGAAAGGCTAAAAAGATAGAGAGGGGAGCGTTAATTAAGTAGAGAGAATTAGAGAGGGGAGAGAGAGAGAAGGAGAGAGACAATAAGAGTGGGGGGTGTGGCGTTTAAATAGAGTGAAGAAGTGACGCGGAAAAAGTAACCTTAAATATAGCTTTGTGCGAATAAATATATAAAAAAAAAAAACAGAGTGAGACAAAAATACTGGTAATTAGGCTGTGACTCCCAATATAAAACAAATAGCGATATAAGGTGAAATCAACCCACCGAAGCAATATTTCTAACTAGACAAAAAAAGCTTGCATTTCAATGCTAATCGCTGTTGTTTTTCATGTGACTGTAGTCCAGGGCCGTCAGTTGGTAATGTGAGCTGCTGCTGCGATTGAAACATCAGAGTCCAGAGAGTTAATGAGCCATGACGAGGAAATGAGGAAGAGATAGGAAACCCAGATGGCAGCTGCGCGCGTGCACGCCCATCGTGAACGCAAGCTGGTCGCCAGCCGAAAGCCAGTGTTTGCATTTCCAAAACCCACTTACTAAAACTCTCGGCCAGACCAGCGCAAGCGCTGGTGCAGGCAGAGACCTAAAAAGACAAAAAGTTCTGCAGTCTCTGCTAAACCGAACAATGCAACGGTGCCTTAGAAATCCAGCACACCTGCCTATGCCAAAGAGTCCCAAAACACCTTTAGTGCATGTTGAAGAAACAAACAGCTGTTGACATTGGCCTCAGGCTCCCTGCCTCCCACTCGGAGATCACAAAATCTAATGCCTCCTGTTGTACCAAGCCCTCTCTTAGCCTGCTGTGTCTCAGAAAGCAAATTATAGGCAAAGACGAAGATAACATAATTTGAGAAGAAGAAATGAGGATGAACTTGGTCACAGTCTTATAAATATTTCTGAATTATTTGGAATTGTTTCAAAATGTTCTATGTAAAATTGTAAGTTAGGTAGGCAAAATCTGTCCTCAGATCCAAGCAGGCCGCGCTCTTAGGGTCTGTAGAATCGGTCTCTTCCTCCTCACCCACAGCAGGAAATTGTCTGAGATGTACTAGTCAGGCTGCTAGTGCGTTGCTTGAGCGCTCACCTCTCCGCTGTCAAGCTTCGAACAAAGGACGTACATTCAAGGGTCTCATCTGAGCTTAATTTTTCTGGCTTTTTATTTATTCGACTTATGCTTTTTATTACCTTGTCACGGAGATGGGATTTAGCACTAGGCATAGAAGCTTCTTGGCGGGCGGGGCCTACTCTATCACAGGCAATTTCCGGGTGGCTGTTTCGTTTCCTGGGTTAGAACATTTGTCAGTTCCGCCAGCTCTTTGCTTCCGTGCATGCCTCAGCCTGGCTCCCAACCGGCGGCTGCAAACCTCCCTTTTGACCCATCGCCCAAGCTATTTAGTGGTCAGCTCTTTATTGGAGTGTCTAACACAAAGGGGCATATTTATAAGCCTCTATCGCCACAGGGACGGCACTTTTAGTGACCTTCCTGTGGCGATATGGGCTTCACCTTATTTATAAGGCAGCGTTATGCCACTTAACGCTGCCTTGTGTATAAGGCCCCCTTTCACACTATACTTAGCGTGAAAGGCGCGGGCAATGGGTGTTGTGGTGGGCGTTCCACCGTAACACCCATTGATTTTGACGCTGCCACATATTTACAAGGATGGCGTAAATATGGGGCAGCACCAAAATTAAGACCAGAGAAAACCTCGTATTAAACAGGCGCAACGAGGAGAAATGTTTAATTTCTCCTCGTTTTTGCTGTTTCTATGTGCGTGCAGCATACACAAACAGAAAAAGGCCATTGATTGTTTATGTACAGGAAGGTGACCCTTCCTGCACATAAACAATCAATAAAAACAAATTACTTTTTGCAACTTCTATGTGTGCTGTATTAAGCAGCACACATAGAAGTTAAACACCGCCATTTAAAGATTGTTTATGTGCAGGAAGGGGGACCTTCCTGCACATTAACAATCTTCCCCTACAACACAGGCACGCAAGGGTGCCTGCGTTGGCGCTAGGCTGCTAAGTGTAGCGCCAGCGCAGGGGGAAACGCAGGACTGCACCGTATCCTTGTAAATATGGTTCAGCCCTGCGTTTCTGAAGTGGCGGAGCGCGGCGTTATCCCAAGGTGGCTAACGCCGCTCTACGACACTTCCTACTAAGTATGCCCCGAAGAGGGGTTTCAACAGGAATGTATCCCTTGCACAGAGGTGATATCCCCTCGAAAGAAATGATGAGGCCGGCCGTTCTCTCTGTCTTTTCAAGCATCAATTGCAAAAGAACCTTGTACAGTAACACCAGGTGCCAAATCTAAAATCTTGCTCCTGTGCCTTTAATATCTAGCTGCCTTATGTTCTTCTTCAGAATCACAGCACGCCCAACCAGCACTCCATCAACAATGCAACCACTGCCAAAGAATCTCATCACCCTACCCAGCTCTTCAAAATACAACGCACCTAATGCCTTATCTAGTAAAATCCGACCCCCATTCAGGGTCCAAGAAACTCAAGACACCGTTTATGGATATTACTGGAATAGGGCCACAATTTTATGGAAAACTGGGCAGGATAATGCCCAGAGAAACACACAGCTACTACACTAAGGAGCCTATTTATGGGGAAGTCACGCAGTGTTGTGCAGCAAATCACCTTGCTGTGCTGCAGTACGTGACAGGGAAAGAGGCAGGAATGTGCAGTATTTAACACAATATTTGCGCATTCCTGTCCTTTCCCCTGTGCAAAGAAAAAATACATGAGTAAACCCGTTAACCCAGGTGAGACCGGGTGAATAGTGTAGCAGTGCAACAATGTCTCAACTGGGGATCATTTAACAAGGGCAGTTCAATTAGTAGTATACATCATAAGGACTGGGAGAAAAAGAAAGGGAGACCACAACGGGAAGGATAAAGTGAACCAAATATTATTGTAGGTAGTTATAACAGCACTACATTACAATTAAATGTATGGTGACCATAACACACAAGTGAGCACTGGGCGTGCTGGTGAGAAGTGACGGCGCAGTGACACAGGAGTGAAAAAATATAACAGCGTGAACGGCGAGAATAAGTAACAAAAGTGGCGAATAGTACAAAACAATTATATACAGTAGGTGTTTTTTTAGATTTGGGTAAAATCAATTGACCACAACAGCGCCAAGGTTCTGTGCTGGGTAATCGACGGCGTTTCAACCTGATTGATTTCAGGTCATCATCAGGACAATGGTCACTTAGTTCCAATAATAGTGCTGTTAGGAGGAGGGGGAGAGAAAGGGAGAGTAGTATAAGCAGATAGGTGGCCTGTGATAGGAGGAGAAAGGCAGAGAAAGTCCAGGTAATGGACAATTACCTGAAGGATGCAAGAAAACAAATTATGTGGGGCGGCCAAGGGTCCAGCCGAAGATGAAAGTTCGAAGGTAGTCGCCAATGTACTGAGAGCATAAATCGGGGATAGGCGATGGGAAAATCAAGGAAGGACAACTGTGGGGAAGAAGAAAAGGGGGCATGTAAGAAAAAAACACTGTAGTGTGCCCAGGACGGTGGTGAGTGAGGTGGGCATTGGAGCGGACAGGGAATGGATTACCTGATGGTCCGGCGTGAGGAGCAAGAAGGCTGAAAGTGAGTAAGTCTAGGCGGGATCCAGGAGGTCCCCAAGGTCAGGACAAGGTATGGCCAATCTGGGGGGCAACATAAAGTAAGGGAGTCAGGTTTAGCCGGGACACGGTGCTAAATTGCTGGAAGGGAGGATGTGTAGCACCGAAGCATACCTCATTGAAGATGTCCAATGCGTTGAAATACCGGAATGGAGCCGGCAACGTGAACGCATGTGCGCTCACCCAGAATTTTAGAATGATTTGGGCGGGGGAGGACGCAATCCTCTCGGTCGGGATGTTGTTAGGACGAATGAAGCGTCTGTAGCTGGAGACGGCATATTAAGAGAGCCGGGAAATAGAGAGCCGGTGTGCTAGCTCACGTGCAGGCAAAAGACTAGACCGGGCAAGAGGGAAGCCTAATCCAGGGCCCCCAGGGGGGCCAGAAAAGTGTAATGGAAAAAGGAGAATGAAACACCGAAGGGAGAGTGTTCGAGGCTGCGGGGGAGCTCATATGTAGTGACAAGTTTTTCCAATGAAGCAAGAATGTGAACAACGACAATTATATAAGTAAAAAGAGCGACAATGTAGTGACAATTTTTATCAATGAAGCAAGAATGTGACCAACGAAAGGAGCGACGATATTCATGATTTCGAGTTGGTCTACACAAGTTGATGTTAGTGGCATCAACTTAATTAGTACGCCAAGCAATGTAATTTATTTGGGGAAAACACAGTCATTATATCGCAACAATGAGAAAAATGGCGGCCGCGCGGTAAAATAAATAAATAAATAAACAGTGGTGCGCGCGCACCACAGAGGAGCGGAGGGGGGGGGAGGAGGGAGCGCGGCAGCCTGCTCAGCTGACCAGACGCTCGTGCGTCATGGCCTTTTGCCGGCATGTGTTTACAATTATCGCGCTCGCGTCTGGGCACGATAATTGGAAACACATGTTTGCCGCGCGTACCCATCCCAAAAAGGCCAGCCACGACGCACGAGCGTTTTTGGGACTGCTTTTCAAACTCGCTTACTAAAAGTCTTCGCCTCTAGCAGCGCTTGCGCGCTACTCGAGGCTCGACCTAAAAAGGGCTCAAACAGGGATGTGTCTTAGCACCCACACTGTTCAACTTGTTTCTATCAGACCTCGTCCCGAATTTAAGCAGCTGTAATTCACACACCCCAAGATTCGGAGGTTTAACACTACCATGCCTCCTCTATGCGGACGACATAGTCCTGATCAGCCATACACAAGTAGGCTTACAACACCTTTTGAACGTCACGCAGGACTATTCCAAAGCAAACGGACTAACCATAAACCTCGAGAAAACAAGGACCATGACGGTCAGCAAAAACAGGAAAAATCCTGCAGCTTGGTTCTGGGGCAGGACCCATATTGAGGACGTCTGAATATAAATATCTTGGCGTGAAGATAGACAAAGGCGGCCACTTCACTGCACAGAAAAACAGCATCAGACGTAAAGGCCTTGCCTTGGCAATTTCTTTAAAAGCACTAAACAGCAAACTAAATGGCCCGTCGATCCTGCCCTTGGCACAAGTGGTACGTGCCAAACTTCTGCCAACAATTGCCTATGGCAGCGAAGCACAGAGAGGAAGAGATGCAAAAACACTTGACAACACAGTTACAGCTTCATATAGGGTTATTCTTGGTCTGCCCAAATATACCTCACCAGCGCAAATTAGGCTAGAGTTTGGTATACAGAAACAGTCTTTGGCAAGACAGGGGGCGTACATTATCACCTGGGACAAAGTGCGGAAATCCGACAAAGGATCCCTAAATGAATATCTGTGGAAGGAGCTACAACAACAAGCCGCCTCACTCACTGCCAAATACCTCAAAAGTAGCCTGACCAATATGGGGCTAAACCAGCTCTGAAAGACTCCTACAAACAACATCACATTTAAAAAATTGGTCTGGAAGACGGTCAAACATCTTTCGTGGATCGAGGACAAGGCATCTCTCTTGAAAAGGTCACATGGATGGATGACTCTGAACACCTATTCAGCGCCAGCACCTCAGAATTATTTTGACCTGGGTTATGCCAAAGCCACTAAAATCCAGTTCTTGAAGCACAGACTTGGTCTGCTACCCTGTATACAGCACTTCCCGCACTGGCTAAAGGAAAAAGCAGGCTCTACCTGCGGCTTATGCGGCTCAGCACCAGAAGATCTGCTGCACCTGCTATGTACATGTAAAGAACTGTTGGAAGAATGAAAATAACTGCTAAAATGCCACTTCAATCAATGAGGGGTACGCACTAGGAGACAAACAGTGCTGGCCTGTTTTGCACCGAATGACCCACAGTTGAATTGCTGTCTAGTGAAGTTCCTGAGGATAGTGGAAAAGAAAATGCCAGCACAATAGTCATGAACCAATCTCAGGATAGTACCCGGGAACAATTGCTATCCTATCATGGGGGCTCAAAGAGGGCAGTTTCCTCTTATTCACACCAGTCCTGGTACTAAAGCACTTTATTAAAGTCTTAAGCACTTTTTGCACGTAGAAGCACTTTTTTGAAGTCTGGTATAAGAAGTGACGGGAATCAGTGGACTGGAACTAAGTACCCTCGACCCCTAACAGCATCTGCTGAATCAAAAACAGCTTGGTCAGGAGAACTTCTTCTCAGTCGGAATATTGTTTTTTTCAAAAACATATAAATTATGAAATATTTTTAATATCATATGCAGAATTGTTTTAACTTGATACTTTTTAAGTTACTTTTTCTGCTCAGTGGGATATGCCTAGATATCACACTGGGACATTTCCTAGAGAAAAGGTAAGTAAATACGGTTTTGCACAGTTGTAGTTTTTCAGGTTTCCATACAAATCAACTCCACACTTAGAACATTTTTCAAGGGAAAACAGTCAATGTATTCCTATGGAGAGAAATTAAGTTATCGGTTAACAGGTAAGTACTCGGTCTAGGGGGTTGAGTTTCTGGGGTTAGAACAAGGGTTCCCCCGGGGTCAAGGATGCACTCTCAAAACACCCTCAGCGGCACTAGGGCGGGCGGGTGCAGAGTGCGGAGGCCCAATGTTATCCAATGGGGGATAGGGGGCCTCCGGTTGGTGGCTACTCACGAGCAGGCCACAAGGTTGTGGGAGCAAAGCTCCTGGAGTTAGGCTCAGGGCAAAGGGGGATCCGGTTTAGCACACAAAGTGCACCCGCAGCGGCTGGGGGCGGCTGGGGGCAGGGTGCTGTTTTAGCGTCGGGTGCCCTGTTGTTTTCAATGGGGATTTTCAGTTTTGTTTTTTAGCTGCAGGCTTGGTTCAGGAAGACTTCCGGGAGGAACCAACAGCTGGGCAGGTAAGTTGGAGGGGTCAGGGACGTAGGTGCACCTCGGGTTCTTTTCTCCAGGGCGCAGGGCGGCTGGATGCAGGGGTGTCTTTTGAGGTCGGATTTCACCTTACCTGGCCACTCGCGGTTGGGGGGGTCTCTGTGCAGAGGCTGCAGGCGACGTCGGGGAGTCCTGGAGGGGTCAACCCATGGTGGACTCGGACTCTGGAGCACTGGGGGAACTTGCTGGGACCGATGGGCCACTCGAACTCAGGCAGTAGGCGACGGGTGCAGTGGTGGTTCCAGGAGTCAGGTTTCTTTGTACTCAGCAGGCTCAGAGTTGTCATGGGAGTTTATTTTGAACAGAGCTGCTGTTCACAGGAGATCCGGGCTTTGTTGAAGGCAGCCAGTCCTCCTAGGGTTCTGAAGGTCACTGGCTGCAGGACAAGGTGACTTTTGGCGCAAGATCTCCGGAAACTGCAGACGGGCCGGTAGGGCTGGGGCCAAGTCAGTTCTTCTTTGCACTCTCCTCTGCTGGGCGTCTTCTTTCATCCTTCTTCTTCTTAGGTTGCGGGAATCTGTCTTCTTGGTTCAGGGCTGCCCCCTAAATACTGTATATAGGGGGCGTTTTAGGGATCTCGAGGTCAGTAGCCAATGGGCTACTGACCTTAGGGTGACTACACCCTTGGTGTGCTCACCCCACGTGGGGGAGTGAGCACAATCCCTAATCCTGATTGGGGAGTGCCTGCCATCTGCAAGATGGCGGGCCTTGAAGAGTGGGCTTTACCTCGCCTCCCCCACCTGAGGGGTGGGGTTGGCAGAGGTGGGCACGCCTTCTGGGCTGGCTAATTGTTCCCACCTGTCTTCCCGCCAAAAAGGGGGGGAACAGGAAGGGGGCCTGCTCCTGATAGCAGGAGAGGCTGGGGGTCACATTACAAAGGCTGCAAGGCCTTTGAAGCTCTCCTGCCACAGATGGCTCTTCCTGGCCTGGGGAGGTGTGAACACCTCCGCCCAGGAAAGGCTTTGTTTCTGGGCTCAGGGAGCGAAGGCGGCTCCCACCCCAGGGGTCCAGAAACATGTCTTGTGGTGGCAGGCTGGTGTGTACCAGTCAGGGAACCCACCAGAGGCTGGTTGTTTTTCAGGGGGCATCTCTAAGATGCCCTCTGAGTGCATTTTTCATTAAATCCCATACTGGCATCAGATTGGGTTTAATGTGCTGAGACGTTTGATACCAAACTTCCCAGTTTTCAGCAAAGCCATTATGGTGCTGTGGAGTTCGTAATGACAAACTCCCAGCACCATATACTCTTAGTGGCAGTCCTGCACTTACAATGTCTAAGAATTGGCTTAGACACTGTAGGGGTACAGGGCTCATGCACCTGTACCCTCACCACTGGTATAGAGCACCCAGCTAAAGGGGTGGCTGACCTATGCCAGGGCAGTGGGTTGCAGGCATGGCACACAGGGATGTGAGCCATGTCGACTCTTCACTTTGTTCTGCACTAAAACATGCAGCCTGCAATGGCAGGTACACGGCCTCTAAGGGTGGCACAATAAGTGCTGCAGCCCTTAGAGGCCTTCCCTGGCCACAGTGCCCTTGGTACCCATGGTACCTTTTACAAGGGACTGACATGTGGCCAGAGAGGTGCCAATTGGGGGTACAAGGTACAATTTTTGGGAAAGAACACAGGCCCTGGGAACCTGATTGGCAGGGACCCAGGGCACATCAAGTCAAAGTGCATCAGTAGTCTGGCAAAAAGTGGGGGGGTTACTGCAACAGAAACCCAGCTTCCTACAACTGTTCACTGCCAAGTCTCTCCCAGGCTTCTCTATCAGCCGTCTAATACAGACAATAAACCTTTGACTAGCTAACGTAAATCATGATAATGAACCTGCAAGGGAGAAAGGGAAAACATTCTGGTGAAGCCAAAAGCATTTAAACTGAGTCCTGTAGTCAGGGTAACTTATATGAGCATTTAATGTGCACTTTGAATACATGGTTGTACACGTACATGTGTAACTTTAAATGAACTGCAAAACGTGGACAAAAGAAAACATGTTTACAAATGCAATATAATTTAAAGTATTAGTATAAGTGTAAAACGAAATAAAGAATACATGATTCATGTTTAAACTAAACATTAGTGTACACACGTATATAAATCTGTAGTTTCTACAGTGAATACCAGGGCAGTCTCTAGGGCGGTGCGACTGGTGCCATCGCACTGGGCACTGACTTCGGGGAGGGGGGCACAGTTTTCCCAAAGATATTGTGGAATTTAAAGCACCTACTGCAGCGTTCCTTGCCTCCAGCAATTTTCGGGCAACAATAAAAATGTCAAGATAACTCTGGTGATTAATGGAGCTGCTGGACAGAGATGGTGTTTTTGTCTAGTGGAAGTTTTGACTCATCAGAGGGTTTAGCTGAAAAGTACATGTACCATGCAGATCACAACTTGTATGGAACGTAAATATTTCAGTGGGTTACTATTTTTGTCCAAGAGATCTTTTTGTTATTTGCAGTTTCTAAGTTAAAATCCTAATATGGGAAAGTGAGCTATTAACTGTCATAAAAGAGCTGCATGCAGAAATGCATGTGAGAGGACATGGTTATGGAGACTTGAGGGGCACTGTTAAAAGGTGGTAGTGAGGGAATCCATGGTGAAGGAGGTCATTGAGTGCGCCAGCAAGCATTGTTGCGCTGGGTGCCACCAGCACTAAAGCCGGCCCAGGTGAATAAATTTCAGTAATGCGTTTAAATGTTTCACTCATGTTAATAAATTATGGCACACAGTAAATATATTGTGTCAGGTGCACGTATATAATTGCATCTCTGTGACGTATAAGGGTGGAGTTTAAATTACGATGCTCCAATCCCCCCTCTGATGGCATTGTTAGCAATCACAATCAACATATGAATCTTATCAGATGACCAATGAAATTCTTGAGGTTTTCATCATTTGTTGCCTGGAATCTTCTAAGTATTTCATATAGTATCTACACTGGCTCTCTATTTCCATATCCTTTCTTTTTCTCTTTATTCCCAATTCCCCATCCACTTTTGCTGTACTTCTCTTTTGGCTTTCATGTACTTGTACCCTTAAAGATTACAAACATAGATATTGCACAAAGGGAATTATCACAAGGGGTCTCAACATGGAACCAACTATTCCATTTAAAGATTTCCAAACCATTTGCTCACTGTGGCAAATCCATTTCCAATTACTTCCTAATTGCCTGTAGCTTCCAATTCCTTTAAATCTCCTTTTAAGTCTGTAATGTTCTCAATATACTTTATAAATTCTTCACTCTTATCAGGGAAATACGTACAGCATTGCTGAACCTTCAACATCTTGCAGACTCCGCCCTCCTTCGTAAGAAGGATGTCTAATACAAGACGATTCTGCAAAACTATAGACCCTACAGATATCATTCAGTGCCCACATCTAACAATGAACTTGCAGTACTAATGAATGATAACTCATCAACTATAGTGGACAATGTTCAAAGTTTGAAATAAGTCAGAACTACTCCTACCGAAGGGATCAATGCATCAAATATGTCTCCAATTATTTCAGTGGCACTACTACTTTGTTTACTTCTAGTGTGAGAACTCCACACAAGATCATGTAGATGTTCTACATGATAAATCTTTGGGAAAACTACTAAATAACATGAACCATACCAACACCGGTAATGTAAAATAAGCATGTTCTCCACAAACATATTAAACTCCAGGAATAGCAAGATCCTGACCTCCCATGAATAATGGCCAATTTCCCCATACCCAAAAGTGTGATCACAGTCACTTTTCCCATAAATTTAGTGTGATTTATGGATTTTCCTCTAAGTATGCATAATTTCCCTTTATGTTTCCAATTTAGAGCCAGTGATGCCATAGTTGCTGATTCTTGATGCACTATTTGTCCTTTAGCCCACTTGTTACTATACTTTTGGTCCTTTCCTGATTTTGATCTAGCATCCAGTGCTCTTCTCCAGTCTTCAACTAGTTCTAAACATTTCTTCTCAACATCTGTCAAGGAACAAGCCAGGTTGTTCCTGTGATCCTAAGCAGTATCTAATGTCATTGGGAGTTTGAAAAAGCTGGCTCCATCTCCTTGGCATTGGGAAGATGATCTAAATGCTTAAACATGGGAACTTCTGAAAGAACTAAGGGGCTTATTACGATGCCAGGCGGACCGGCTTCCGCGATCCTGTAGGAGGTGGTTGGGCCACCGAAGATCTCGTCGGAAGCGGTCGCTCCAACCGCCGGATTATGATGCATCTGAATACATGGCTTTCCGACCGCCGTGGTTCCTCTGACTCCGATAGGAAATTCCGACCGTGCATGTCTCAGAAAGGACCAGTGGAGCAGATCGGAGCGCGGTCCTTCCTACGAACCGCCCGCCCAATTACGATGCGTATTTCTGACATGCAGTCTGTGGCGAACCATCCATCTCATCAGAGCTGGCGGAAGGGGAGGGATATAAGGCCGAAACTCACCTCTACACAGCTTCTCACTTCCTGTGCAGACAGGGAGCCCATCGCACACATCATACTGCTATTCTACCTACTTGATTATCTGCAAAATTGAAACCGTCACCGACGCTACTGCCGGTAAGTGACACACCTACCTGTAGACATTGCTGTGACAGCAAATCGATGGTCTGCCAATGAAAATCTGCTCTGTAGCATGGAGAGATGGGGTAGTCTCAGCATTGGGTGACCAGAGCCCAATATAGAGGTAGGACTAAAAATGCGCAAATACACATAAATATGAAGAAATATGTATTGTTAGCTCACCACTGCTATATGTGCCACATGATATGGCAAACATAATATACATACACACACAAAAGTATGTGCTACTGATATTAACACACTGGCACAGGACATCCTCCCTGACCCGAATACCCTCCTTTCCACTGCTGAGAGCAAGGACTGAGGGTCCAGCTGAGCTTCTGCTGTGCTTGAAGGAAGTTGTTGCTGCACAGCGTCAGGGTGAAAAGATATATCTTGAGAAGTACCTAATGAGGGGGCATGAAGGGACAGTAAAGGAGCTAGCACTGACAGATGTATAGCAGGCCATGAAGTGGTTTGGGGAATGCTAGTGCATAGCATCTGCAGGTTAAGAACAAAGTTGCACAGAAGGGTTCCACCTATTCTCCATTGAGTGCAGCACCCTCAGGAACAGACAGAAAGCTTGCAGCAGCATCACCTACCACTGCCCCAGAAATAACAGCAGAGATATTTGTAACACTACATTCACAATCTCATGTCAGAACTGAATCTACTACAAACACCTATGGAATAAAGCCGCACGTGTGTCACCAAAATGATTTGCAACTAATAACTATTGCCAATAACAATAAATGTTGCTTCTTATGTACAATGTTATGTGTGCTATCACTTATCAAGATGTTGTGCAATGCCAGAAGTAAAGACATACAATATGTGTGCTACAAAATGCCAATCACATATATGTGGCTTACATGTCTGTAAATGACGCCCTCATGGACATAATACACGCCCCTTTGAGAGCCCCCCCCCAAACCCAAGTTATCTTAACCCACTCAAACTCCTGTTGTGACGAACAAGATACACTAGTTTCAAACCCAAAAATCCCTACACTGATCCACACTACCACAACCCAGAAGACAGAGAGCGTGTGTATGTGTCAGTGTTTGCAGGTGATACATCCCAGCTGAACATATACACACACTCTACATCACTTTACACAAAACACTCCTTGACAACCATGTCCCACATATTACAACAATCCTGGCCCTTTGATACTAGATACACCCCCTTGGAGGCTGGAGACC
This sequence comes from Calotriton arnoldi, assembly GCA_963921515.1. Taxonomy (NCBI): domain Eukaryota; kingdom Metazoa; phylum Chordata; class Amphibia; order Caudata; family Salamandridae; genus Calotriton; species Calotriton arnoldi. Next base: position 611,799 of record CAWUFW010000115.1, read on the forward strand.
ATGGAAAAGGATAGGGGCATATTATCCCTGGGCGAAAGATATATTGTGGGGCCATGTATGCAACAAGACAGAATGTAAATCTGTATCACATCTGCATGATGCCCTCTGTGTCCAGGTCACTGGCAATGTATAGGCACAGACATACATACTCTAACTGTGAGTAAAGCTCAGAAGCTGGTGTACATATGTATGCAATGAAGTGTCATTCAAGACAGTCCCCCCATGATTGAAATAGCAATCAACTCCTGTAACACACAATCACTTACCATAAGCTAGGTCATGTTGTAACTTAAACATACATCAGTATTGAAATTTCAGTTAAGAAAACACAGCTTCACTCACAAAGCACTGTAATGGCCCCACACACATCACCCAAAAGAAAAAGGCACGTCAAGTAAATGGGATCCCCACTATCCAAGCTTAAAAACTACAGAGGCCCAAAGTGTATATACTCACTGCATTTATGGGTTCCAAAAACAGGCGAACTCCTATAAGCCTAGAGGGCCAAGACACAGTCCGTATTGCACCTGCTTTCAAGTCTCCATGTGGACAGATGGAATAAGTCTTATCTGGGACTAATGGGATTTGTCACAAAGTGGCATCTACATGTGGCAAATGTGTCATTGGAAGTACATAACCATAAACACAGCAGCAACAGCAATTGTCACATATCTAGTAAAGGAAAGTTGAAAATATACACATTGCATTAGATACATGTGCATCCAAAATACCTATTATGTATGACAACACAACACCCCCCAAGTGTGCAGAAACAAATTCCTACTTTGCACACATTAAATACATATGCAGCCTACATCTCCGGAAGCACTGGACGCTGATACACTTGGCCAATGCCCAAAGTAAGCTGCAATACTCATGATCGCATAGACCATCCAATGCAATGCCTGGCCAGTTAGAACCCACCACACATAGACATCCTGTGGACATTGACCCTCAGCCTCTGTAAGTCCATATTTTCACACTAGGTCACAATATACTTACCTACAGAAATATCATACGCTATCATGGTTAAACAAACACAACTGTAGTTACATATCCCAAATTACACAAGAATAACATTTTGCATCAGTAGCAATGGGTAGACACAGGAATACAAAACCAGGTAAGTGCTTTGTTATAACAAAATAATTGTTCTTTCGAAAACAAAGGTCAATGGCCAGTCAAAGTTAAACTCTTGTGGGCCAGCATACTGCTGGCCATCCAAACTTGCCTTTCAAAACACCGCCAGGGATACCCCCCAGGAAGTGGCATCTAGTGGGCAGGCCAGGCACCAAAAGGTTGCAACTAGGGTGGGTTGGGTTGGTCCTTGGAAGTGCTGGGCTCAGGATTAGGAGGGTCGGCTGGGTCTGTGGGAGAGCAGGGCTCGGTTTTGGGAGGGCTGGGTTTAACCATTTAAGGCATATTGTACCCATGAAGGGTGGATAAGGGAATAGGGAGGGGGGCTGGTTTCTTCTTACTTTTCTTATCCATGGAACAACTTAGATGGGGTGGATAAGAGGTCTTTTTGGTTTTAGCAGGTGATGGGGCTGTGGCAGGATGGGCACTCTTCCTTTTTTTGGGACCTGTGTGGTAGGTTGGGTTTTAGTAGGGGGTGGGCTGATTATTTTGGGGTTGACGTTGAAGGGTATGGTAGGGGTGGCAAGGTACTCTTCTTCGGTTTGGGAGGAGGTGGGGCAGGTAAGAGGTCAAGGGCAATCACGCATAGTTTTTGGGCAGACTGGGGACGAGGTGAGACAAGGGTTGGGGTCTTGAAGGTAGAGGGATGTGATGTGTCTGTGTCTTCTGGTGTGGTGTCTGTGAGTTTGGTGTCTGTAGTGGCTGTGTCTGCTGGTGTCATGTCTGCCTGTATGTCTATAGTGGATGTATGTGCTGCAGTGGGTGTAGTGTCTGCATGTATGTCAATTGATATGGTAGTGAGGGTGTCTTTTGCATGCTTAGTGGATGTGTGCCTGTCTTTTGTCTTATGTCTTTGTGTGCTGCGTGTGGATGTTGATGTGGATGCGTGGTGAGATCTGCGTGTGCTTTGGGTAGGAACAAGTATAGGGATTGTGGATGGGGAAGAGGCAGGAGGGGGTTGGAAAGTTGGGATTGGTGGAAGGCTGAGTAAACAAAGGAGAGAGCGAGGATTGCGTGGGGGTACGCCCCTATCCCCAGATATAAACTATGAACAAACAAAAAGGACGGACCCGCTTTAAAGAAAAGGGGAAGGGGAGGCCGACTTACTTGTAATCAGATTTACAGAGGTGCCAGAAACCCATTCGGTTTGTAAAAAGACCCCTCACCCACCAACCTAGTTGGTGGCATGCTTCATCATTGGGGTCCCAACCGGGTAGCCGAGTGCCACCCGGTTGTGCTGCGACGCCTGTTTACAGCGGAGCTGGTGTCGTGTAATATGTGAGGGAAGTGGTGCAAGTTAAAATTATCTCTGGGAATCCTTGCCAAATGGTTTATTGTTAGCGGCCCAGGATAAGGTTAAAAACGAAAGAAAGGCAACATTGGAGAAAAATGCTCCTTGTTGTCCTGTTAATAGGTCTACATGTTTCAGCCCCTTTAAAAAAGGTGAAGGGCTTTCGTCAGGACCAGGTGAGTGAAGTGAAGTGAAAGTGGCAAAATTACGCCACGTGTAAAGTGATATAGCAACACACTCGCTAAGGTGTGTTGTACTGTATGTGGTGTCTGTATACTTACGGACCCACTAATCAAAAACCTGTAGGTGGAAGGCTGCCATGAGCCTGAAAAGATCTCTGTAGGAAAGACATGTCAGAGTGAATACCCTTCAGGTACGACACCATCTGCGTCTGCTGATGGCTATGCACCTGGAGTACATTCAGCACTGCTGTCTGACCCACAGAAATCTGCCTCAGGAGGTCAATGACCACAACACATAGCGCAGCAGGGGAGACAGAGGCAGGGGGTGAGGTGCCTGGCGCAAAGGAGACTCCTCCCCTTTTAGGGGAGTGGGCACGGACAGCTGGCTGGGGAGCAGCAGTGAGGGTGGAGATGGTAGGGGGGTGGTGGACTTTGATGTTACAGACGCAGCTCCAGGGGGATCCACCACCACCTGGGAGGGCTCACTGGAGGTCGACTCTGACGACGATCATATTGCAGCCATGTCAGTCTGTTCCTCCGTGACCCTCCCATCACCCTCTGAGCCACGGGTCCCTCTAGCTCACTGCCTGCACGTGAACAACTGTGGCTAGATGCTTCTCCAACAGTCGTGGCCCTGTCTCCTTCGCTGTACTAGTGTGATGCTATAAAACAAAGTACAAATAGGTTAACTGCTATAGCATTTATATACTGGCCAAACAGGTCATAACACAATTGCATATTTCACAATATGTACTGGGATGACTACATCAGTTGTTACAAGTAATTGCAGCAAAGTTTCTACCAACCCTCACCTATGGTTCAGAACTCTTAAAGGGCACAGACGTGACTACTTTGAATCAACAGCAATCCACTCTGTTTAAATGTATCTTCAGCAGCTCACAATTCACCTCTCAGGCGCGATTGGAATTTGGCTTATTCCATCAATCCCCGGTCAGGATGGCCACACTGTCCAAACTGTGCTGGAGATTGAGAGCTGCACTGCCAGAATCGCTGGCCGCCTTATGCTGGACAAAAACAAAGAGTCAGCCAAAATCCAAAAACAACTGGCCAACAGCGTTTCAACAGGCACTACCCTCGCTTAAACTGAATGAAGCATGGGAACTTAACATCAGTTTTGCTGCCTTTAAAAAAGTTGCCAACAATGCATCCAAAACACTAGCCTAGTCACTTGAAAAAGTTGAGTTGGTAAGGAAAAGCAACGGATGGATGGTACTGCAATCATATGAGAGTTGGGGCCCTCAACCCTACCCTGTAAGTCACATATCTCCTTCAATACAGCATTCCCTTCTCCTTATTCACCTGGGAGCGTTTGAAACAAAAGATCAGGTCCCATCTTGGAAACAAACATGGCCAAACCCCCTTTGCAGGCTGTGCAGCATTTCTGAAGAAACTGTATTACACCTATTGTGCATCTGCCCTGAGGTTGGTCCGCTGAGACGGCAATTATTATTACCAGCACTCCGGTCTCTTCAGATCAGATATTGCCGATCAGCTGTGATGACACTTTTGAACAGCCAATTGCTGCAGCCTGCTTGTAGGGCAACAAAGTTTCTCCAATTAGTAAATAAAAAGCTACAAACAAAGCGGGAGGAGAGTGCGAATCAGACAGTCCAAAAAAGGCACATGGAAAGGAATTCTATATTAAAAGTATCCTTGTCTTAGCTTCAATTGACGTCAATAACCAATCATGAATTTGCATTTTTTTGAGTCGCTCAATTAAAACCATTCTTGTCCAAGCAACAACTGCACGTTAAAAATCAACCATGAATTTGCATTCCTTTCCGCTCAATAACACACAAGGTCAAACCGGACCAGGGAGCCGCAGCAGGAGTAGAGTTGACTGGGTGACCAAACCCAGCCACACGGACCCACACTGCTCACGAAAGGCCAGTAATGAGGGCACGGTGGCAAATTGAACTTTGAGTGAATCCCCTGACACGAGGCTCCGTCGGGACAGCCTCACCCTCATGGAAGTACAACTTATGCTCATAAAGCATAGCGACATTAATTCATTATGAATTGGCTTGGACTAAGCATTTAGATGGTTTTAACCAGGTTCACGCACCTTAGTTAACCAATAACACCAGTACGGCAACTTAAAAAAAATATATATAGAAATTTTAAACAAATTTTATCCATATTATTAGTGCACTGTTTTTTATCTTTCTATATGATTTTTTAACATTAGTCGTTATGCATATGATCTACGTTTTTGTAAAGGATTTAATTAACCAAACAATAAAGATATTCTTCTTCGACTACATCAGTTCATACAAAGCCATTAGTACAAATGCCTGAAAGCTACATGACATGTACACAGTCACACATAATGGTCTGATAAACACAGTCTGGTACAACTGCATGTGTGACCTTGTTCCAAAACTACCCTCATGTATGTACCAGCAGATATCTTTACTCTTACAACCTAGGCCCTTGTAGTATAACATATTTACCTCATGTCATCAAAGGGATAATACACCTGGAATGCAAAACTAACTATCCACGCTAGTCTCTGCAATCAGCATATGGTCAGGTGTCCCTAATCCTGAACATGTTGAACTGCAGCCCACCTGCTACAGTTAACTTACTGCAAAATGTCACTACCAAGATGAAGGTGGCATGGATTAGCCCATTCCACACTGTTCACACTTACCAAAAGACACTTACACATCTGTCCACTGACAGAGGATTCAGTTGTGAGTTGCACATGAGTACCTTATATAAAAGTCACATGTAGAATAGAAGAGTTGACAGGAAAAAATGTGTCTCCAAGTAGTGTGCGATGTCAGCACCGAGGACCACTGTACATGAGTTTGCCTAGGAAAAGACACAGTCAACAGTGATGCATGTAAGCTCACCTTATTTACTCAGCCAATGTCAATGACTGCAGAATAGTGAAAGGACATGTGGCTTAGAATACCTCCAGGCCCCGAAGAGCCCTTAATCGTGTCCATAACAGAAGGGGAATCATGTTACTTACCAACCTATGGCAACCCTAATCACAAGCTAGTAGTTGCTGCTGATGTACACATTTCACCCCAACATGTCAGCTTATCCCTTCCTGATTCATTTCACCAAGCATATATTGACCCTCCATAGATGCACATATGCATCCCACCTGACTGAATATACACTTCTCAATGGTATGCTAATTCACAATTCAAGACAGGTCAGTTAGTTTTCAACCTCTGCATGTTTTGGCATCAACATGTTGATCTAGCTTATGACGCCCATCAATGCCATTGGGAATGTGTTACGCTCCCATCCATGTATTTACACCCCTGTTACTAGGTAACACCTACTCTGTAAGTCTATCACAGACATATGTTTTCATGTACACATTGGTAAAAACATGCAATTACCAAGATGTCAGATAGGATGCTTGAAGTCCCTCACTTCATGTATGGAACAGTCTTACATGTGACATTAGTACACGAGTTAACACCTGCCATCATCTATTCTAAACAACAGATAGCACCAGTGGTGTTAGCTCTCTCATAATACATATTATTCCCCACTTTCCAAGGGGTTAAATTGCACATTGTCTGCTACCAGAATGCATTATAAGGCATGTCACATGCAAGTGGTCCTGCATCACATAACACAGAGAAGTGAGGGTGCGTCAATCTAGAGACTAGGATGACAAGTGGCCTGTTTGGGACCACTGTCACGCATGACTTCAAGACATAATTTATTTATTTATTTATTAAATTTGTAAGGCGCGGCAGCTACCCAAAAAGGGTTTCCCGGCGCCGGACATAATGTATGTCATCTGAGACATTGTGCTACCATGTGGCCATTCTACCATGGAAATGCACAACTGATAGTAGCCTGCTTAGTTCCTGCTTACATGGACCATAGTTAATGGACATTACCAAGCACCTACTACTATACCTTCACATTCAACAATTTGCCCATTACGTTGATCAGGAGTCTCCTTAAAGCTTGAAGTAACAAGAACTGCCTGAAATAAAACATACATGGTCATGCACAGTGTTTCACTAAGGCCCATACGGACCCCCTCCTTGCTACTGTTTGAGTCTCACCTGCCCATCGAGGTCTGGGTAGACCACCGCCAGTATGCAGGCCATTAGGGTGGTCAGGGTGTGTCGCGTGCCCCTTCTGCTTGGGGGTGACAGGCCCAGCTGAACCTCTGTGATCTTCTGGATCCAGCCTCTCAAGTCCTGCCACCGTTTCCGACAGTGCCCACTTTACCGACATGTGACCCCAAGGGTCCGCACCTCCTGGGTGATGGTCCTCCACAGGAACACCTTCTGATGGACGTTGACCTGTATGGATGCAATGGATTGAGACACCTAGTAGACATGCAAGATGTTCATCACCTCCTAGGGTGTCACATAGGTAATACGCATCTAGTTTAACAATTCTAACAAGATAGCAAACATTACATGTTTGCAGTGCACTTGGTGACCAAAACAAAAAGCCTTTTCACTACATGTTTAGGTGCCATTAGTACCACCCTCCATCCTGACAGCGGCGGCTCCTCCATTATGGTGGAGGAGCGTCGCCCCGCCTGCTTCAAGTGCAGCAGGGACACACATTAATAAAATGGTAATAAATACAATGTTATTAATGTGTCCAAGGCTCGCGCTGTTACAGTGCAGTGGCAGGGGGCAGGGCTTATCAGTGCGATTCCACTAGTAATGCAGCCCCCTCCCAGTGCACAGGTCAGATTGGCTGGCTGCCTACAGCCGACCAATCTGACCTGCGCACTTCAGAGCCTGCAATCCCATGGCTGAGAAACAGCTGAGGGATTTCAGCCGCAGGCACCCAGCCTCAAAATTGGCGCTGGGTTAGCCTGCTCCAGCCAATCGGATTGGCTGGTTTTGCATTGTACTAAGGCGGCAGTCCTTCCCTTTCCGCCCGAGTCAGCTAAGGAAAGTGCCAGGAGGAAGGACACCGCATCCAGAGCCTGCAGCAGCGAGGACACAGTAAAGAGCATCGGTCGGCAGGTAAGTTCTTTGTATTTTTTTTTTAATCCATATTGTTCCCTGTTTTCCTCCCCACCTCCCCGTCGTAGTCCCCCGTCCCGCCACTCTGCCACCACACCAGACACCAGCCGCTACTGCATCCTGACCTTGCCCATATTCAGTACGCCAGCCCACTTACTAGGCTGGGACCAGACCACATATGGTCTATAAGATGTTGCCAGGTAACCCAGCACACCATTGTGTCCTCCTGACGGCTACTGTAGCAGTGCAGCCCTGGACGGACACCTGAATAGTATGGACAATTTACTTGATCCACGCTGTCCAGTACATCACTGCTACCCTGTTATTGACTTGTATCAACGTTTAGGATGACAATGTAAGGTATTACATGTGTGTAACTTGATAATCCCACTCTGAGGATCAGTGGACATGTGTTTTACACATTTGGACCTCAGACTACATTTGCATGTTTTACTGTTGGGAAAAACAGATTTCATGCAGTGCATCATATGCCATATGTGCCAGTGTGAATGGGACGACATCAACATACCATTGTACAATAATCATGATGTCACAGTATAACACAGCATGTGATGCACTTACGAACTCCACTGCAGATGTTACCAAATATCTGCTTGTGACATGTTTGACATGATAACTGTGCACATACAATGTAAGCATCACTCATATGACAGTCTGACTGCAAGCAGGTTTGATTAAGGTGCCTTTCCTTAGGCAATCATACAGCTAGACAACCAGCATATCTTTCACTAAAAGACTTGCACATTTAACATTGGGGACAAGAGATATCTACTTGCTTAGAAAACCTCATACGTGTGTAGCCTATAGCAAGGTATGAACATGACAAGTATGATGTAAAGTACATAACAGTACTGTCACACATACACCAGAACATATATCCCTTAACATTTTCTAACACAGATTCATACAAATATAACCCTGAAGCTTGTGGGGTCTCATTGCCACAATCTGCCCCATGTATATGGATACCTGGCGTAGCCGAGTACATTCTGCATAAATAGTACTCACCTGCTCCTCTGGTGTGCCATAGAGCTGCCTATACAGGGGAAGGACTGCGTCTACCAGGGTCTCCAGCTCCTCAGGTGTGAAGGCAGGGGCCCTGCTCCCTGTACAGCATGTCATTGCAGCTCCCAGAGGATGAAAACAGCAGCTGACAGATGGGAAGGTGTGAAAACAGATGTTCCTGGACTCAAGTGAGTTGATTTACAAATCGCTACATGTAAGTAGATCACATAGGTAGTCTTCTGTGTAGGCGGACAAAAGATTGGTCCGCGTCGGTCTCACTTTCTGACTTTATCCAATGGCTGTGAATGGCGTGTCACACTCCGCCCACCGCGCGGTTCAAAATAGCCGACGGTCCGCGATGCAGCATGTTCTATTGGAAAGTGTAGTATACCGCAGCAGTCTCCACTGCAGTTCAGTGGTGGATGGTGAACATTTAAAGTGGTGGGGCACAAATTCATACACCAAATTACAGAACCCCTTCCAAGAAGCTTACACCAGAGAAATATGGAAGATATGACAGAGTGAAATGGGCAAAAGGACACACAGTTTATGGTGGCAGGAAAAGGGTAAGAATGGTCCATGGATAGAGAAGAGGGCGGTGTGCCACAGTAAAAAGAGGGAGTGTGCATTCAAATTATGTTAGAAACTGAATGAGAGGCATGAAAGATGTGGACAAAGGTAGAGAGAAGAGAAAACTCAGTATAAAAAAAGCTAAAAGCACCATAGTGAACAGAAACAATGACCACAGAATAGGCAGCAAGCAGTGAAAGAAATAAAAAGGGGAGACATTGAAATGAAGACAAAAACTGATGAGATGAGAAACATATGAGAGGACAGAAAGTGACACATTGGACAAACAAGATAGAGAGAGTGGCGAAAGAAAAGATATCCAGGAGGAGGTATGGAAGGGAGCATGGAGAACGAATCAGTCCTAGGAGAGAAGTGAGCGGTACATTAAATATCAACCAAACTGACTCCACTTACTGGAGTATCTTCATATTCAAGAGTGTGTTGCACATGTGCTCTGGTTAAGAACAAAAGAAAACAGGGAGCATTCCACTGGAGGTTAAATATTGCTGAGCTAACTAGTCCTGAACCCTTGGTGCCTGTCCGGCTGATTGGTATGATTAAATGGGGCTAAACCTGCCAGGTAACCTAAAATGGCTGAGGGCAATTCATATGTCAGAGTGAGACCACACAAAGGTCGTGTAGTGATGGGCTGGGAAGAAGGAAATCTACAATAGGCTTTACGTAGGAGCAAGGGATTAGAAAGAAAATGTTACAGTTTAAATATTTCTCATGCGCAGTCCAACTTCATAACCAACAGCCTATACACTTCTGTGGTTTGTTTAACATTTAGCTGGTGTTATAACAAAGGAACCCCACCCCTTCCTTAACTGGGCCTCTCCACAGAACGCAAAGTTCAATATTCCCTTTCCTCCACTTCTTCCACATGTCAAAACTCTCCAAAACAATGAGACATGATTGCCATGCATTTCACAGAACATCATCTCCTGATCTCCTGGCAAATAAACCTGGGTCTGAGTTTGTGCCCTTTCCTCGTAAACATAATTATCTAATGGTGAATTGGTCAAAGTCTTTATTTTCATTTGATATAATTTTACTGTGGTACAGGTACAGGAAAGAAGGCAGGCCTCTCTCCAAGCGAACCAATCCTCCCAAGTAGCAGTCAGAAATCTGGTATAAATAGTAATGCTTCTGCAGCAGCATGTTTGCTTTTCTCACTTAGCTAACTGTATAAAAAACACACAGTTTATTAACAGTACCATCAACTCTATGACTCCGGCTCCCAGCCTTGTCTACCCCCTGACCCAATACCCCCCACCGAACAGGCTTCCAAATTGCGCACGCATTTAAACATGCACTCCCTCATACAAGCATACATACGCACACAGACACTTACAAAGACATTCACACAGGCATACACACGCACTCCTGGCATAGAGACAAAAGCACATTTGGAGGCTGAGAAACAAAACGTACTTGCTCCTTAATCTGACCGACAGGTCAGGCCCATGTTTCCAGACTCCTCCGTCTCCTAACTTCCAAGTTCCAACCGGAGTGAGTGACCCAGTGTTGCAAGATTTTTTAAGCATTCTCTAGCCCAAAGACTACCAAAAAGTAGCCCAAACTAGCCCAATATTGCTACTTTAAGGAAGGAGGGGCAGGGACATCGTCAAGCAGGCGGTGAATGTATTGGAATTGATGTTGCAGCAGGCTGCCAAGTAAATATTTGTCTAATAAAGCGCTTTAACATACTAGTTTGCTGGAGCGCTGTATATATATTTATAATCTGGCAACTAGCACAAACCTAAATTTTACCGCACAACCGGGAAAAATATAGCCCAATTGTGCGTGATCTAGCCCAATCTGGCAACAGTGAACCGGACAACAGAGGTAGGCCCACGAGCTTTCACCGAATCAGAAGACGGAATAGAGTAGGAAGTACCGAGGTACACCTTATTTCTCTATTCCGACTTCTGATAGGATAAGAGGGTGAATGATTGGCAAGCCCTGAATCTCCATTATCTGGCATGCTGCACTGCCTTACGCTAGTGCAGCATGTCAGATATGTATTGTGACTGTGTGAGGCTGAGCTGGATCAGCCCTCGCCTGACATGCGCAATACAGCCAGTGGAACCCTCACCTGCTGGCAATGGGATATTACATCTTTTACATGCAAATTAACGATACATGAGATCATTTGTTTTCATGTAAAAGCTGTACATTCCAAGCAATTAGTGGCAGAGCCAGTTGGTGGGTCAACGCCCTGGCGCCCCCTATGGAGCAGCTGCTGCTGCTCCACTGTAGGCAGACACATCCAATGAGCCACGATTGTCACTATAACAAATAACAGCCTATGGCTGTGTCCGCCGGGGTCAAAACTGTGTACTGCGGCTATTAAAATAGGCTGCGTGCAGCGCACCTGCAGTTGTCACTGGTGTGGGTTAGGCCTCCACCATGTCTGGAATCCCATTACTATGTGTAAAAGTAGCATTGAAGTGAATCTCCCACACTCACTTAACACGGTCACCTCAAGCAGAGCCTGAAACACACGGTGGCAGGTGCAACAAACTGGAAAGCACTGCCTACAGTGTTTTTTCGCCTAGTTTTCAAAGGCTGTAAGCAGCCCATGTCCATTAAGAGGTGTGAAAACACCACAGGACATTGGTGAAAGCCTCTATCACCCAATGTTAATTCTGGGTTATGCTCAGGGGGTGAGGGGGTGTGCTTGATGAGATACAGATTGTCTACTTGCCAGAGGCCCCGAACCCTCCAAGTCCCTGCACCCTCCTCACAAAGTGGCATTAACTTGAACAATGGCAGTGATATTTTTTTCATAGTTGTTGGAAATGTCCCTTTTTGCAGGGTTATCCCCAAACTTTTTGCTTCTTCCTCCTATTTTTTCCTGCCCTGTTTGTGTTGGTTTTAGGACTCTGAGCACTTTACCACTGCTAATCAGTGCTAAAGTGCACATGCTCTCTGTGAAATTGTTATGGATTGGTGTTTCCATGATTGGATATTTGATTTACTTGTTAGTCCCAAGTAAAGTGCACTGAGTGTGCCAGGGCCTGTAAATCAAATGCTACTAGTGGGCCTGCAGCACTGATTGTGCCACCCACATGAGTAGCCCTGAAAAGGTAACTCAGACCTGCCACTGCAGAGTCTGTGCGTAGTTTGTAACTGCCATGTCGACTTGGCAAGTGCACACACTTGCCAGTCCCAAACCTTCCCTTTTCTTACATGTCAGGCACCCCTAAGGTAGGCCCAAGGTACCCCTGTGGGCAGGGTGCAGTGTATGTGAAAGGTAGGACATGCCCTACTGTGTGTGGCATGTCCTGATAGTGAATTACTGCCAATTTCGTTTTTCACTATTGCAAGGCTATCTGTTCCCATAGGCCCGAATGGGAGTTAGTTTATAACATCTTATAAACATAACTGACCCCGGGAACAAGATAGGAAAATAAAGTTTAGTATGCCTGAACTCAGAATCTAAAGATGCATCTTGTAGTGAAGGTGATTTTTACATTCTGTGTTTGAAAATACCACTTTTAGAAAGTAGGTATTTTCTTGCCAAACCATACAGTGTGCCTCTGCTGGGTTTGTGATTGACTGTCTGGGTTTTGGATGACAGGGGCTGGGAAGCAGGAGTGGCTTCGGATAGTCTAGGTGGGTCAGGAAAGGGCTGAATAGACCTGGGCTGCATTTAGAGTAGGGGGAGGAGATTTCCTTGTACCTGAATGGGCCTGGTCTGCCTCTGACAATGCCGTCTCCACCTCCTGCAAGGAAGCCACACCAGAGAGGGCAGAACTGGTTCTGGCTGGGCACAGACACTCTTTGCCTGAGAGGACAAAGGATTTTGTGGTATAAATATTGGGGCCCCAACCCCTGAACTTTAGAACTCTTTTGGACCAAGAAGACTGCCAAGAAGAAGAGCTGGAGAAGCTGTGAGGAGGAACTACCACTTTGCTGTGTGCTTTGCTGTGTTGGCCTGCAGTGGCTGCTTCTGTCTTGGGCAGTGAAAGGACTGGACTGAACTTTCTGCAATCTACTTTTGTGAGTTTCTCCAAGGGATTGAGGTAGAGCTTGCCCCCTGTTCAAGAAGTCTCAGGAACAGCAAAGACTTCAAGCTCTTCTGCCCTCAGCACTGGGAACTGTGTGTTTTGTGCTGCAACAGAAGAAAAAGCAACCCGACGACGTCGACGCTGCCGACTCCGTGTCCTGACAGCACCGCAGAGGGCACCGCGACCCTGGTCTCACCGACGACGCCTGCTGATGCCGCCACCGAGCCGCTGCTCGCACCGCGACCTGTGGGCACTGCACTCCGCACCGCCTCGCTTCACAACGACGCCTTGGTATCTCCGACAAAAGACACACAATTGATGGACGGAATGCAGAACAAATCAAAACATTCAACCCCAGTCAAGAAATCTGGGTTGAATCCATCATTCTTTTGCTCACCATGCCACCCAAGTTTAGACCTGGCCATATGCAAATCAGTCTTGACCCTGTGCCTCATGGGAACAGTTCAGCCCGAACTGCCAAGCCAGGTCCTCTCTGGACCGGAAACAAGCATCCTAGGACCGGTTTTGGGGTTTCACCCCTCTTCAGCCAGGATAGCTTGATTCCAGTGGCACAGTGAGCCCAGGACCCACGTCTGGGCATACCTGGCGCACTTAGGGCGAGAAAGCAAAAGACACACAATTGATGGACGGAATGCAGAACAAATCAAAACATTCACCCCCAGTCAAGAGATCTGGGTTGAATTCATCATTCTTTTGCTTACCATGCCACCCCAGTTTAGACCTGGCCATATGCAAATCAGTCTTGACCCTGTGCCTCATGGGATCACTCCAGCCCGAACTGCCAAGCCAGGTCCTCTCTGGACCGGAAACAAGCATCCTAGGACCGGTTTCGGGGTTTCACCCCTCTTCAGCCAGGATAGCTTGATTCCAGTGGCACAGTGAGCCCAGGACCCACGTCTGGGCATACCTGGCACACTTAGGGCGAGAAAGCAAAAGACACACAATTGATGGATGGAATGCAGAACAAATCAAAACATTCACCCGCAGTCAAGAGATCTGGGTTGAATCCATCATTCTTTTGCTCACCATGCCACCCCAGTTTAGACCTGACCATATGCAAATCAGTCTTGACCCTGTGCCTCATGGGAACAGTCCAGCCCGAACTGCCAAGCCAGGTCCTCCCTGGACCCGAAACAAGCATCCTAGGACCGGTTTCGGGGTTTCACCCCTCTTCAGCCAGGATAGCTTGATTCCAGTGGCACAGTGAGCGCAGGACCCACGTCTGGGCATACCTGGCGCACTTAGGGCGAGAAAGCAAAAGACACACAATTGATGGACGGAATGCAGAACAAATCAAAACATTCACCCCCAGTCAAGAGATCTGGGTTTAATCCATCATTCTTTTGCTCACCATGCCACCCCAGTTTAGACCTGTACATATGCAAATCAGTCTTGACCCTGTGCCTCATGGGAACAGTCCAGCCCGAACTGCCAAGCCAGGTCCTCCCTGGACCGGAAACAAGCATCCTAAGACCGGTTTCGGGGTTTCACCCCTCTTCAGCCAGGATAGCTTGATTCCAGTGGCACAGTGAGCCCAGGACCCACGTCTGGGCATACCTGGCGCACTTAGGGCGAGAAAGCAAAAGACACACAATTGATGGACGGAATGCAGAACAAATCAAAACATTCACCCCCAGTCAAGAGATCTGGATTTAATCCATCATTCTTTTGCTCACCATGCCACCCCAGTTTAGACCTAGCCATATGCAAATCACTCTTGACCCTGTGCCTCATGGGAACAGTCCAGCCCGAACTGCCAAGCCAGGTCCTCCCTGGCCCGGAAACAAGCATCCTAGGACCGGTTTCGGGGTTTCACCCCTCTTCAGCCAGGATAGCTTGATTCCAGTGGCACAGTGAGCCCAGGACCCACGTCTGGGCATACCTGGCGCACTTAGGGCGAGAAAGCAAAAGACACAAAATTGATGGACGGAATGCAGAACAAATCAAAACATTCACCCCCAGTCAAGAGATCTGGGTTGAATCCATCATTCTTTTGCTCACCATGCCACCCCAGTTTAGACCTGGCCATATGCAAATCAGTCTTGACCCTGTGCCTCATGGGAACAGTCCAGCCCGAACTGCCAAGCCAGGTCCTCCCTGGACCGGAAACAAGCATCCTAGGACCGGTTTCGGGGTTTCACCCCTCTTCAGCCAGGATAGCTTGATTCCAGTGGCACAGTGAGCCCAGGACCCACGTCTGGGCATACCTGGCGCACTTAGGGCGAGAAAGCAAAAGACACACAATTGATGGACGGAATGCAGAACAAATCAAAACATTCACCCCCAGTCAAGAGATCTGGGTGAATCAATCATTCTTTTGCTCACCATGCCACCCCAGTTTAGACCTGGCCATATGCAAATCAGTCTTGACCCTGTGCCTCATGGGAACAGTCCAGCCCGAACTGCCAAGCCAGGTCCTCCCTGGACCGGAAACAAGCATCCTAGGACCGGTTTTGGGGTTTCACCCCTTTTCAGCCAGGATAGCTTGATTCCAGTGGCACAGTGAGCCCAGGACCCACGTGTGGGCATACCTGGAGCACTTAGGGCGAGAAAGCAAAAGACACACAATTGATGGACAGAATGCAGAACAAGTCAAAACATTCACCCCCAGTCAAGGACCTGGCCTGGCAGTTCGGGCTGGACTGTTCCCATTGGGCGCAGTGTCAGGACTGATTTGCATATGGCTGGGTCCAAATTGGAATGGCATGGTGAGCAAAAAAACGATGGATTTAGGCCCAGATCTCTGTACTGGGGTGAATGTACGACATTTTTCTGCATTCTGTCCCTCAATTGTTCTTTTTGCATTTGTCACCCCGAGTTGTGGAAATGAGCCTTTTCAAGGGCCCATCGGTGCAGGGTTCACCCTTAATTTGCCCAGGAGCTAGTCTCCTACCCCCCTTTGACAGTAGGTGACCTAAGCAGGTGACCCCCTTGTTGGCAGCTGGGCAGAAACAGACTTGTAGGAGGTAAATAGCTACATTGAGCTAACTAAAAAACATTAATCCAATAACCAACTACCAATTCCTTTAGCTATTGTATTATTTTAACATGATGGCGCATGAATGCAAGCTTAATTTCATGGCCTTTTTATCCGGCCCTAGCACAACAATTTTAATTTAAAAACGATTAGTCTATATACATGGCAGAGCTGCTTTCTGCACATGGCCCACAGACGCTGCTGCCCCGTGATAACGTTATTCAGTAGTCTCAAGAAAACAGTGATAGCCCCATCTACTCCTAACAGAATATGCAATATTTCCTTTAGCTAATGTTACCTAAAACAGGTTACTTGCTGTAGACCAAAATAGAAGCAAATCTGCTGAAAAGGAATATGTTCCCCGTTCAATCAAATACAGCCCTGTTTATTTATTTATTTGTATTATTACTACAAGGGCTATAGACTAAATGTACAACTTGCATTTACACAATTATATATGGACATGTAGAAATCACACACTGTCACAGTGGCTAACCTCAGATAAAAAAAATGCTCAAAAACTCCCTGCGTGGACATTTAGCTTTCAGTAGTGCTGGTCAGTTCTAAATACAGAACTTGGCCTCTGACCCTTAAACCTGTTGTCCCCTGTCTGAGCAAGGCTATTCCCATGTGGGCATCACAGCTCAAAGTAACTCTCGAGAAGCATGACTGAAGGGCATTCCTGCTCCGTGCCTGTGTGCTGATAATTTAAAGGTAGGATGTAACTTTTGCTCTTCATTTTTTATTCTTGTGCACTGTGCCTTCCAGCACCTAAAAAACTGGCTCAAAATTTTAGTTTTCAGAATGCCATAATGCGCCCAGAATTCTTGTGCATTAAGGCGTGCATAAAGGCTTGCAATGTAATTCACATGTCTCTAGAGCTACTCTTTTTGTATAACTTTTAATTGTATTTGAGACTGCAGCCATTAGGCTATACTAGAAATCATATTTTAAGTTTGTCACTAAGATACAGTAATATTGTCATTGGCAGAGAAACTAATACTCACCTTTTTAATTGTGATGCACAATATATCTAACCATTTAAACATTGAAATCTTAATGCACACTTTGCACAGGGTAATTTTCTACATTGCTAAATATTATTGAATTTTCACAATTGTATTATTAGACATTATAAAGATCATAATAATGCAAAAACGATTTTAGTGCAATGACTTTTAACAATTATTTTCATGCAGTCATTTTTTTGAATAATGTTCACTAACCCTTTTGTTGTTTCTACATATGAAAAGCAAGCCTTATTCCTTTCCTTCTGTCTTTAAAGGCATTTATTTAGAACAGTTTACAAAACTTCTTTTGAAACTAAGCACAGAAGCTTTACTGAAACAGAGAAAGTTTGTTTCACCTTGTCTTTTAAAAAGCAGTAATTATTTACCATCAGATCCACAGATGTGCTTATTAGGAAAGCAACAAAAAAGAAAGTCCTTACTTTTATCCTTTCTCTTTTATCCACAATAATGAAGCTGTATTTCTAACTTTCAAAATTAGTAGTCTTTAACGCACGTGCTTTTATGCCATCTTGCACTAACTTAAAACACAGTGTTTATTCGTAGGTTGTGCCTGGGTAAAGCCATGTGTTATTTACTCAGCTGTGTTTTATAACCAGCAGGCGTTAGCTTCTAGCTTTTTCAGGAGAAAAAGGCCTTGTGCTCTGGGACTGAAAAATCCTGTCTGATATTTAATGGCACAGGGCCCCTTATAATGCCATCTGTTCCACTATGACAGCAATGTGCTGTACTCTAATGTCCTCACAGAAACCTAAAAAAGTTGATAAACCACTCAGTACCTCCCTTTGCTCTGACAGACAACTTCCTTCGGACAGACAGCGTGAGCAGCTGTTAAAAGCTCTCTTTTCTGGTGCTAGGATAGAGCACGGTTCATTCTATTTAAAAGCCAGGCATTCCAAGCCAGTCAAAATCTATCGTTGGCAGTGTGATAAAAGAAGGACGCTTTTATTTTAGCAGCAACCAATTACTCAGATAATGTGAATGCCTTTTAATATTTAATATAATGTATCTAAGGATAATGCTGTAACATTTTGTATTGAGTCCTAGTTGTGTAAAACACACAAATTCGTTTTTCTCAGTGAGGCCTACTTTTTCCTATTGAGTTTTAATTCTAATTTTTTACCATTGTGGCAATATAATAATTGAATGTTCACTCATCTATACTTTGTTACTGCTTTACTTTTTATAGTAGCGTGCAGCTACTTAACATATTTTATATCTTTGAATTTTAAAGTGTCCAATGGCATCTGCAGAACACAATGACGACAACAAACCAAATTGAGCTCATTCCAGACATTTTCAAGGAGGGGCCACACACTCATAACACACAACACAGCTTGCTGAAGCAAGCCATTCTTACACAAAGAGCACAGTCGCTACTTACTCAAACAAGTACTTCACAAGCATCACCACCGGTGTCAGTCAACAATCCTCAGAGACACTCAAACACACAATCAAACCACAAATCAACACCAGGACAAAAACAAAAGGCAGCCCACAGACTGTACTCAAACCAAACCAATTGTAAATACACAATCAAACATATCTTGTCAACTCTTTCTCTAAAACAGACACTGCTCAACATACTGAATCTTCTTAAAATCAAATGACCCATTTACTGGCCATCGTAGATCAGGATCCTTTTTTGTATATTTGTTCCATAGTGTATTATACATTATGGAAGAAATACTGTATTTGACATACATATGTCTATTGGGTGTCCCCTCTGGGGGAGCCGGCTGACTGTTTTCTAAATCCATTGTGGTACCACCAAGACAGCAACACATCCTACGAAGTGCGCTACTAGCAGGCATGCCAAAAATATTATAATAAATATAATATTATCAGTTAAATAGTACTATCCCCAAATATAGTACTGATCCGAATATACCAAAAATAGAGAAAAATCTCCACATTACCTGCCCCTTTTTATTGCAATAGAAAGGTCCAAACCAAACCAAAATCTTGGCCAAGCAAATCCAAAGTCAAAAGTGTTGTGACCTTACCAAACAAAAGTCTCCAACCTCCACCTGCCAAGCTCTGGGTTGACCTAATGGTCTCTAGCAAAAATTTACAACAAGGGAGATCTTAGTCGGGACCGGCCAACACCTGGAGGGTCAGATCGGGAAAACCGGAAAACACGTTGGTCTGCAAAGACAAAGGGTCTCCTCGTGCAGGGTACCTCCTCAGTAGATTCCGGTCTGCCGTCAAGACCACTCCCTCGGATGGCCGCGTCTCCGATGAGCCCCACGTTGGGCGCCAATCTGTGGAAATGAGCCTTTTCAAGGGCCCATCGGTGCAGGGTTCACCCTTAATTGTCCACGGGTTCTTAAACCAACAGAATAGAGATTGGCACGGAAGCTGGAATATCAAATAACAAGTTTATTAATCTCACATGAGTGGGACTACGTCAATACAATACCCTCAGGCCACTGTAGGAGGTAGTCCATAGAATACAGAGGCCATGGGCCTTATATACCCAGTTTACAGCTGAGTAAGCATGCAGACTCAAAGAGGAGGGCCAGGCATATACAGGAATAGTTATTGACTAACATGGGTATACAGAAATCGCTTGGTCAACAAAGTGGGAGGGGAGATATTACTGCTTATGTCAGTTGGAATAGCCTGACAGTTACACTCTAAGATAGGTGCATTCTAGCAGCTACAGGCCTTTCTGAGCATGCGCAGTTCTCTGGCTCAGTACTGAAGGAGTTAACTATAGTTGATGACTCAAGCAGAATAGAAAAGCAGGCAACAGTGAAGACGGAAGAAGCACATGGCTAACACATGGCTAACTAAAATGGATGCCACAACAAAATGGCTTCAGCTTATGCTAACAGCGATTTCTGTCGATTCCCAGAGTGGGACGGGTATGCCCAGACGTGGGTACCGTGCTCTCCATGCCACTGGAGTCAAGCTATCCTGGCTGATGAGGGCTGAAAGCCCGAAACCGGTCCTAGGATGCTTGTTTCCAGTCCAGGGAGGACCTGGCCTGGCAGTTCGGGCTTGACTGTTCCCATTGTGCGCAGGGTCAAATCTGATTTGCATATGGCTGGGTCCAAACTGGAATGGCATGGTGAGCAAAAAAACAATGGATTTAGGCCCAGATCTCTGTACTGGGGTGAATGTATGACATTGTTCTGCATTCTGTCCATCAATTGTTCTTTTTGCATTGGTATCTCCGACGACGACGCTCCACGCCGAAATCTACGCCGCTGCTTGCACCGTGGTTCGAGGGCACCGCTCGTAAAGTTACACGACGCACCGCCCTCATCCCGCACCACAGCCTTGGCCTACCGACGACGGCGCCATCGACTCCAGTTCGTCAGCCGATGACAGCGCTTCAGCAACGACGACGCCGCTGCTTGCACCGCATTCACTTCGCACCGCGACCCTGGTCTCACCGACGACGCCATCTGACGCCGCCACCGAGCCGCTGCTCGCACCGCGACCTGAGGGCACCGCACGCCGCACTGCTGCCCTTCACACCGCAGCACCCGACGCCTGCCGACGCCAGCGCTCCTGACTTCAACAGAGAGGAGTTCGATCTGCAACACGTGTGACTTCGAGGGCCCCAACGACTCCTGCACCGACCTCCGGAACAGACGCCTGCGGACGCTGTGCTTTCGGAAGCTCAACGAGAGGTCGACGACGCCCTGCATTTCTAAAAGGTACTGTTTGCGGGTCTTCCCGACACCGTAGCTGGCCTGCGACGCCGCGGTCAGCCAGAACTGTTTGGATTTGTTTGCTCACGACGCCGTAATAGCCCCGGACGGAGCTATCGACATCAAGGAACTGTTTTTCAAGCATATTTTGATAACTGAAGATTTTATGTATTGTATTGTGGATTTTTATCGTTTTTGGTCTTGTCTTAAGTATATCAAAATCTTGGATACTTTTCTAAACTGGTGTGGTGTTCTTTTGTAGTGCTTACACTGCATTACTGTTGGTTATGTGCAAATGCTTTACACACTGTCTCTAAGATAAGACTGACTGCTCGTGCCAAGCTACCAAGGGGGTGAGCAGGGGTTATTTTAGGAGTGTAGGAAGAAGGGTCCCTACTTGGATAAAGGTGCAAGCCCTTGCCAACTAGAATCCCCCATTTCTAACAATAGTTAAGTGTGCATGTGTGCACTTTTACAAATGTACAGTGTATACTAGAAGTGAATGTTATTCTATGTGCAATGCAGACTTCACAACATGGCAGTGTCTACCATACCACATTTGTGGGTATAATGTGCTCAGTGCATTTACAGACAAATGTGGATTACAGAATGGTAGTCATAGATGGAACTTACTGTGATTACAATTGATCTTCGTCAGCCTGTAAACATCCGTATATATTATGTAACTTGCTGGGACCATTTAGACTGTCTACCGCCTGGATTGGCCTCTCCTGAACCTGTTGTCACGGGTGAAATACCAGTCTACTGTCATTTTATTCCAGGCATGTATTCAAATTGCCTCATACATGGATATGGTATGTATACTGTTGTATGTCATGTATACATGATTTAAAATGCTGGTCCCCTCTAGCATATACTGGAATGTGTGGTCACATGATCTTTTGTGTGTGTCTAAGTACATGTTAGTGTGGAAAATGTGTTGTAACTCCTGATGTGTCTACACTCCACACATAGGTACCGTGGCAGAGGAGGAAGAGAGTCTCCTATTTACCAGCCCTTTCCAGATCTTCAAACCATGGAAGAGACGTGATCAGCAAATACAGTCTCAATAGGCAGACCATCAATGATTTGTGCCAGCAGTTGGAACCTTTATTACGTCCGCATAGAAACTATCCAACATCTCTGACACCAATAGTAAAGGCGATGTCAGTACTACATTACCTGGCCACGGGTTCCTTCCTTTAAACTGTAGGAACATCTGGTGGAATGTCACAACCTATGTTCAGCATGGTACTTCGTGATGTACTATCAGCATTGATGAGACACATGGACAGCTACATTCAGTTCCCCAAGCGTGAAGAATTGGCCAATGTGAAGGCTGACTTTTATGGATTTGGTCGAATCCCCCATGTGATTGGAGCTATTGATGGCACACATATTGCCTTAATACCACCAGAAGCGACAGAACATGTGTATAGGTGCACTTCCATTCTTTCAATGTACAAGTGGTTTGTTTGGCAGATTTGTACATCTCACAAGTCTGTGCCAGATTCCCAGGTTCATCCCATGATTCCTAAATACTACTGAACAGCATCATACCTCATTTGATGACACAACTACTACTGGAGAGGGCCTGGCTTGTTGGTGAGTATGATGTTTCTAACCTTATTATGTGTGTTTTTTGTGTGAAGGTTGTGCAAATGTTTGACTAATCATTGCACTCCTGTCTATCTTCTATGTAGGAGACTCAGGGTATCCCAACCAGCCATGGTTGTTGACACCATTTAGGAATCCAATAACGCCAGGGAAAGTCCGCTTCAATGAGGCCCATGGAAGAACAAGGCGGCCGGTGGAGCGGGCTTTTGGTCTCCTGAAGGGCAGATTTTGCTGTCTGGACAAAACCGGTGGATCCCTCCTCTACTCACCCGGGAAGGTTTGTCAGATCACCATCGTCTGCTGCATGCTCCACAACCTGGCACTGCCACAGAACATCCCTCTCATTGCAGAGGATGGAGACCAGTAGGAGCCACCGGGTGAGGATCCTGAAATGCCTAATGATGATTACAGTGGTGAAGAGGAAGAAGGTGACATGCGTCAACAGCTCATCAACAAATTCTTCTCATGACTGTAAGTATGCAGTGCGATGTCTTTCCGTTGTTACAGTGATTGTTGTTGTGTAGCTGTGAGGACTATGTGAATGGATACATGTGTTACGTGTCTGGCCTTCAGTAAATGAACGCTGCCATTTGGTCTTTGGAATTTTACTAGAAACGAAGTTCTAATGAAGTTTCCCTTAAAAAACGACATTACCCGGTTTCCTACGTAATACTTCCTGTTTCCTTCCTGATGGCTTATGGGAGGAAAGTCCGGCAGGAATCTTAAAACGATTTCCCGCGGTATGCTCGCTGCAGATTATTGTCGAGCAGCGGGAGGAAGCGGTACGCTCGTTGCAGATTATTGTCGAGCAGCGGAAGGAAGCGGAACTTCGTAGAAAGCCTGCAGTGCGGTAGGGTCGTTCTCACTGTTCTGTGTAGCTCGAAGTACGGAGTCCTCGTACTAGCCTGTTTTGGATTTGAGATTCCGATCTCTTTCGTGGATGGTAGTTGGTTCCCCGTTTGGGAACTGCATAGAAGGTGCTGCTGCATCATTCTTGGTTTGTGTTTAGGACGTGACGGCGTCCTGGAGTTTGAGATCAGTTGATCTCTTTGTGGTGTCATTCCTGCTTCATCACGGTGGTACTAAGAACAGGATAGTGGAGTCTCGGCTAAAACTCAATCGAGTGGTAGAGAATTTCTTCAAACAGACATTCCGATGCCTTGATTATGACCCTCTGGAAGAAGGTACATTGGGCTGTGCATAAACCCTCCATTTTTTTGTTGTTGTTATTTTTGTTTCTTGAATTTGAGTATATACTGGAAACCTATTGTATTGATTGGATTATCAAGATTCTCAGGAAACGAGATTCAGCTTGTTGTACTTCTAAGTATGTTCTGAACACAAGAAAGATACACAAAGGATTAAGGTTGTAAAGTAACTCTCTGTCATTTTCATGTCGCCATTTAACAGGGGGTCAGATACAAGAGGAATTCTTCTCTTCCCCTGTGACGTTGGGCAGAATTAAACAGTCGATAGGTACTGTTGGAATACCGATGAACTAAGGAATGCAATAGTATATTGTCCTTTCAGTTACAAACTTGGTGACTATTATATGGTTCCTATTATATTATATTTTCACAGGAGCAGACGTTACAACTACATATAATAGATCAAGGATTTAGGTCTCAGTGGGTCTCGTGAAGAATCTTTGGATTATGGTTATTCTTATATTATTTTACAGGTATTGATGACAGTATATATAAATATATGTTATGTAAAATGTGGGGGAGAGAGTGTTTAACATTGAAGATAATCATTGTTGATGATTTTTCTTTAGGTCTCCTTACCAGCTGACCCCTTCCCTTCCTTCCCTCGCTTGATCTGATCAACATTCTGTTTTTATTACTATCAGAATTGAGACGATCAAGAGGTGGACCTATGTTTGAGCATCAAATCAACTCTGAGGTATCTACAGGCTGACAACATGGTAGACCTGGACAGGTGTGCTAAACTCTGTGCAAGGCTGTTTATGGAAATAGGTAATGTCATATGCACATGGTATTGATTGAGCTTTGCGAGAGTGACATTTACCAATGTACTGTGTAAAGTAAAAGTTGACAGAGATACTTGTGAGATATATGGTTACCTAGCTAATCTTCTTTTGTTTATTATTTTTAGGGACCTTCACCATATTATCCTTATTTGGACATTTCAGAGTTGTTACTTCAGCAGTTATATGATGCTGTGTCTAAGTACGAAGTGGACATGGATTGTTCCTGGGAATGTCTGTCACAGACTTTGAGCCTACAAATCTGTAACGAAGCCTGCTTGCACATCGACGGTGCTACAACTCCAGTGGACTTGTTTCCTATCTTGTGGTGGTCCTCTTGCAATATGTGTGCCATTATATGCTCCAACACAATGTTGTTGTGGTGGCAAACCATGCTAGTTTTCTTTCACATTGGCTACGTCCTCCATGTGTGAAAACTGGATGTAGCAGTTGAAGTGTCTCATCATTGTATGACTCAGTGCTTGTGGCACGCCACTGACATATGTTTGTGACATTCCACCAGATGCAGCAAGACTGGATTGGGAGGAACCCGTGCTTAATGATTAGTAGTATTGCCCTATTTAGTTTTCTTTTGTCTAGTGATGTTCGATACCTTTTGTGAGGTATTAGATGTGGCTCCAGCCGATGAAATTAACCAATTCTCTGTTGCCTATTTATTTTGGCATTGTCAGATGTGTCGCCTCCTACCATGTCTAAAAAGTATGCACATGACATTTGTGGTCACTGCCAAAGATATTTGAGGGGGATATGTAGTTTTGCTGATTGTTTGTCATCATGACAGTCTATTGTTTGGCACTATGGAATAAAGTTAGTCTGATACTGTTCACCTGTATGTCTCTCTTGTGGTGGCATAGTTGAGTGACTCTGTAGCACTTTGTTTATAATTAACATGGACAGTACATGTTTACCTAAGTAGTTTATACTTTCATCTGAGGGGTCAATTGGTAATTAAAACATATATTGCTAGATGTAAAAGATACCACATGAGCTAGTATTGTTGTGTTAAGTGAATTTATTGCAGTGGCCATGGTGAGTACAAGAAATGACACAAAATAAAACATAAAGAGAAAAACACAATGGAGTGAATTTGGCAGTGGTGGGGGGTGAATTCATTGAGATCAAAGCCACATTGACTGGAGTCCAAAATTCAACATACTCCTCCCATCAGAAGTGGAAATTTGTGGCTGAATAGTCAACAAAGTGAAGGGATTGCACACAAAGGAAGAAGTCGGGCACTGTTTCTTACTGACAGTGGTGGGTGTCTTGCCATCCGACCCTCCTGGTTGTTTTCTTGAATGTCCCACCCTACGTCGGGTGGGGGGGATTCACAACTGCAGGGTCCAGGGTGTCTGAGGATTCTCCACCCGACAGGGTGTGCCTCCCTGTGGCTGCCACAGATGTTGAAACGACAGATGTAGTAGTACCACAGGGAGAGGTAGTTATTTGTGCAAACGCCTAGCGGAGGGTGGTACTAATGTCCCTCAGCACCCCAATGACCTCATTCAATTGGTCATTATGTTTCTCCATTCTGTGGTCTAAGGACACCTGCAGTTGCTCAATGTCCCAGAGTTCCTGATATACCTAGCCAATTGCTCCCTGGTACCCCTCATAAGCACTCATGACTCGGGCAAGGCTTGTCTGGACATCTGTGCCACCAGAAGCTTGACATTGTGGGCCCACATTTGCCCTCCCACCACCCCTGCCCCCACGGGCTTGTAATGTTGTTTATGCCTGCACCCTTGACCCAGCTCCTCCATCCTCACTGAGTAGGTTTTGGCTCCTCAACTCTGAATTTGACAGTGGTGCGCAGGAGATGTTGTGGCCTGTGCTGGATTGTGTGGTAGTTGGGGTAGGGGTCAGCTGTGAGATAGAAGCTGTGGTCAGA
Source organism: Calotriton arnoldi (assembly GCA_963921515.1). Classification (NCBI taxonomy): domain Eukaryota; kingdom Metazoa; phylum Chordata; class Amphibia; order Caudata; family Salamandridae; genus Calotriton; species Calotriton arnoldi. Next base: position 638,219 of record CAWUFW010000115.1, read on the forward strand.
GATGTTGCAGTGGACCCAGCTGGACTCACTGGTTCTGTCTGCCCCGCCAAACCCGATGGGCCAGGTACCTCTTCCACGTCCAAGTTTGCAGGAGAGTCAGCATTGCTGGAGGCCTGATTCTGGGTTGAAGTCTGGGGCTGGGGGGTGTCCTCACTCTGGCTGGATGTGTTACCAGATCGACCTGTTGGTATAGAGATTACATAGTTAATTTTGTAAGTCTAGTTTGTATATATACATCTATTGGGCCACAATGAGTTAATGCCTGGGAGAGAAAAAGATTTAGATGGGAACAGTGGCACCTATCCCCATTATGTTTGCATTAATTTGATGACAATATTATACCTATCTTACAAAATGTAGGATGGGCCTGCTCTTTAGCTGTGCTGATATGGTTATTTTTACAATATGGAATGGAATATAGCTAATCCCAGTGACTTACACCAGACACACTGTAGATGTAATTTGAGGATTAGTACATTCAAAGTCCAATTTTACCCAGTACAGCAATACACATAATTTGAGATTATTTAGTTGTTGCTATTCCTTGTGCTGTACAGTGTCAATGTATCACCAATCACATTGAAGTAACAGCCTTACCACAAAGCATTGGTGATGTTTGATGGACACACTTGGCATGGGTTCAGTAATAGACTCATTATTTCCTGCCCTGGAGTCCATGGGAAGTTCAGGCCAAGTAGGCAGACATGTGTCAGAGCATAGCATTGTGTGTGCACTGCTCAGTCCATTTGACCTTACCCTCTATAGGAACATGGCTGACAAGTGAGTATGGAGGAACAACACAGGTGCCTGTTATTGAGAGGTCTGGGTAGAGAGCCTGATGGTAGTTGTAGTCATTTCAAACACTCCTCCCCCCCACTTGGCCAATGGCTCCCTGCATGTGAGGGGAACTTCAGATGAAACATGGCTGACACAGGTGCCTGTAGTTTGGAGTTAGGAGAACAAGGCCTGATGGTAGTTGTGGTCATTTCAAACACTCCTTCCCCCACTTGACCAATGGTTCCCTGCCTGTGAGGGGAACTTTATTTGAAACACGGCTGACACAGGTGCCAGTAGTTTGGAGTTAGGAGTACAGGGCCTGATGGTAGTTGTAGTCATTTCAAACACTGCCCTCCCCACTCGACCTATGACTCCCTGCCTGTGTGGGGAACTTCAAATGAAACATGGCTGACAAGTGAGTATGGATACACAACACAGGTGCCTGTTGTTATAAGGTGGAGGTAGAGTCATTGCGATAAGTAGTGCTTGGTCTACACATTTGCTCGCACTGCTTCTCAAGCGTTTCACAACCGTAGATACCATCGCTACACCATAACCACTATGGTACACTACTGGAATTGTTATCAGGGACACCTCAATGATTTACTGCACTGTATTTGTTTGGCAAGTGTAGTTTTTGACATATTGTTGTACTGGAATGTTAAAATACAAATGTCAATAAAGAGATTTAAACAAACAAAAAAATAAGGTGGAGGTAGAGAGGCTGATGGTAGACAGTGGCGTAGCTAGACCTTTGGCCACCTGTGGTGGTCCCTGCTTTTGCCGCCCCACGGCGACCGCATGTAAGAGCGGGGATGTTGGTGATTCCTGCGTTTGCTGCCCTGCGATGGCCGCAGGCAAGAGTGGGGGGCGAGGCAACCGCCCCCAAAACTTGGACCGACCGCCGCCCCCCCTTGTTACTGCACTGATGGTAGATGTAGTCCTTTCCATTTACCAGATCTGATTACTTGATTAACTGTTTGTATTACATACCTGGTAGCTACTTACACTATTTCTGGGCCATAGTATTGGATATTTACATATATATATATATTACAGATACTTATTATTTTTGCTGGGATGATGATTTAATGGTTATGCACTTACGGCCCACAATTATACATGTGAATTCGTTATTGCTTTTGATATTTGTTATCTTATGTGCAGGTATACTGATTGTCGACATTACTAACACATATTATATACTTTGGCTACTACATATTTTACAAATAGATGAATAAGACTTTGGCTATTACTGTGATGTGTGCTAAAGTGAAAAAGATATCTTAATATATATATTGAGGTGTAACTTACCACACTCCATTCACCAAGGTATTCCAATCAAGCACTTCAAATGCAGGATGGCATGCACCTTCTCTTCCCAGGCAGTGAGTTCTAATGGTGGTCCAGGAGGGCCACCGCAAGTCTTCTGTGCTGCCAGGCGGTGCCTGTTGGCCAGGGCCTTGACCCTAGCCTTCAGGTCGTGCCACCTCTTCCTGATATCCTCCTTTGTGCGCAGGGTGGTACCTACAGCGTTCACTTTGTTGACTATCCTGTCCCACATTTGATTCTTCTGAGTGACAGGAGTTTGTTGGATTTGGGCTCCGAATATCTGTGGCTCAACTCTGATGATTTAATCTACCAGCACTGACAACTCGGTTTCCGAAAAACGTGGTTGCTTTTTTTGTAACACTGTGTGATTTAGTGAGTGAGAGTAAGAGAGAGAAATGAAAGTGGTGTACAGCAAAATACTTACAAAATATATGTCCTGTAAATGGTGCTATGAAGGTGTGTGAATGTGTGTAAGGGCTGACTGCTGTAACACTAAAGAAATGTGACACAGTCAGTCCTGCGCTGCTGAAGGATGGTAGCAAAGGATCATGGTCTGGGACAGGGTGTTTTTTATAGTTGGATTGGTAGGTGTGTCTACTCTTTAAATTGACATCAGCTGTGTCGTTTTTTGAACGCATACTATGGGTGGGGTTGTGATGCTTAGAGGTAGTTGTTCTGCGGCACACTTGCCATTAGGTCAATAGACCACCATGCAACTGCCAAGGAGTCGGAAGTATCATAATCTGCTTGGCAGTACAACTGATTCATTAGCGGAGTTGGATTCCCTATCGACATCCTTTCCGACCAACGCGGTCCATGGGAAGTCAACTCCGACCGCCGCGGTTGGAGAATCAGCTTGCATACATCATAATACGGTGGATGGAGAAACTGCGGACTCATTGGTTGGAATCTAACCACGGCCACATCGGTAGGATAGTTATTCCGACCAGCATCGCAATGAGGGCCTTTATCATTATTCAAAAAATAATACTGAAAATGACTCTTTCCATACAAAAGACTCAATAAAAGGCTACAAGTAACACCATAGGTAAGAGGAATATGATGGTACATGATGGCATGTGCAGCTGATGCAGGCAACTGCGTACAAACGGAGCAATCCATTGCATCCATTGTGTCAATGTAATCATAAAGGAATTTCAAATAAGCATTTGAAGAAAAGTCTCCTTGTGATGAATCTACATGCAATGCTTTAAGATCAAGTGAACGCAGACTACTGTCAGTAGGAAGTGGGGTTCTAGGGCTGGTTCTAGATCGAATTTCAACTAAATTAAAATATGTGGATGAATACAATCCCACAAGCAAAACAATACTAAAATCACAGCTATTAATACCCCTGCTTATATGAACCTAAATCTATATGGTTATCACTTCTCTAGAATCAGACCGTTAAGCAAGGTTTGCAGCAAGTGAATTTCTTCTGTGCACTTCTACTTATGCAGATGACAAAGTCCAAAAACCATGTGATGAAATCATTTACAAAGTCTTTGTGAATCTTCCTTAGCCCTACTCAGAGTTCTTCCAAATGACACCCTTATGGTGCTTCAGCAGCCTCGGGCTTAGGTAATCTTCTCAATTCTTTTAACAATGTCTATTTTTTTTTTTTTGGTCCTCATTTGCTTCTTTCACACCATTTCACTTGCTTTACCAACCGAAATGTCCGAACCCTCATATGCTGAAGGAGGTACAAGAGGTGGATTCACTTATTGTCGCCCTTGAGTTGTGATTCCCACCATCTTTCTCCCAATACACACCATCTCTATGTGCAGGCCTGCAACCTTAGAGAAACGGTATCAGCCGAGGCGGAGAAGGGCTTAATCATTGGACCCCTAATCTGATGAATGTAATGGATTTAATGGTTGCTCCCACCAACTCAGAAGGGGTATCCAAAATTCATATCTTCTTTGGCCCTTATCTGCAATGTCCAAATTGGCCACATTCCTCACGGAAATTAACCAGTCCTCATACCTTGGCGGAACCTGTGACACCCACTGTTTACAGATTTCTCTATGGGCCAACAAGACAGCATAAAAGACCAACTTTGCATTATTTTTATTACTTACAATTTGGGGGTCCAAAGCTCCAAAAATAACTAGTAAAACGCTTACCTTGATTTGTAACTTCAAGGAATTTGACAAAGCTTTACTCACGGCCTCCCAGAATGTCTGAATCTTTGGGCAGTAAAGGAACATATGAAGATCGTCTTCCTTCATACTGCCACACTTTGGACACGCGACATCACCTCCTTTCCCGAACTTAGATAACCTGTTGGGAGTTCAATAGGCCCTGTGAATGGTGAAAAGATGATTCCTTCTCAGGTATGCAGGTTTACTATTTTATATAGAGTAGACATAGATACTTGCCATTGATCTTCCAGCGTAGACACCGGCAAGCATCTTCCCCATAGGTCCGCCGGGAGATTGAATTTCCCGTCTTCCATCTCTATCATCATCCAGTACCACAATGCGATTTCCTTCTTAAAAACAACCCCGGACATGAGTTTTTCTTCAAACTCATTATATTCACCTATTTTTATGTCCGAGTCCTGAAACCAGCTCTGAACCTGAATGTATTTAAATCTTGAAATGCTTTGATCAGATTTCTGTTTACACCATTCCCACGAGACCAACTGATCTTCATGCAAGAGATGTTTCCACTTTGATAACCCGTCCTCCCTCAATGGGATAGCCAACGCGCCCTTGGTCCATTCTGGTGAGCCCGGAGAGTCCCAGATGGGGCCATGCTGACTGAAATATGGCAATTTTACAGTTTTCCTAATTTTATACCATGTCTCAGCCATGCCCCTTAAGATCTTCAACCTAACTTTTTAAAAGTATTTTGGATCCGCATATTTGAACATGAAACCCCCTTCTCCCCGGTTTTCTTTCTTCAACTGTACCTCAATGAGTTTACCAATCTCTGATTTGGTGGGAGTGTCAAAAAGCATTCTTCCATTCTTTAACAAAAAGGACCAAGAATAAAAAAGCAAATCAGGTAATGCTAGCCCTCCTTTCTCCAACCTTCTTCTCAGCTTTTTCCAAGCAATCCGTGGCCCTTTAGAGGACCAGATGAAGGAGCTGATCTGACTATGAATTTTTACAAACCACTCTTTATGAAAGGGGAGTGGGATGGACTCAAAAAGGAAAGTGAACTTTGGGAGGATTACCATCTTTATAAGATTAACCCGACCAAACAGGGTTATGGGGAGGTGTATCCAGTTCTTCAGCATGGCACTCACCTCTTTCTTAACTATCTCAAAATTTTCTTTTGTGAGTTTTGCAATATCATGTGTGATCTTCACCCCTAGGTACCTCATATCCTTTTTACATCTTATCTCGCCTACCTCCAAGTTCCAGGCCATGACCTCCGTTTTTTGTCTGTTGATATCATACCCTGAAAGTTTCCCAAAGTCAGCAGTGACTGTCAGAACACACTTCAATGCTCTCTGTATATCCGCAGTGAAGATCAGGATATCATCCGCATATAAACCAATTTTTTTGCTCCAGCCATTATATTGGAATGGAAGAATCTCTACGTTGTTCCTGAATCTTCTAGCCAGTGGCTCTATATATAGATCGAAAAGGAGAGGGGACAACCTTGTCTCGCCCCCCTTGTAATCCGAACAGGTTTTGTCAAGACCCCGTTAACTAGAACCCTGGCTACTGGAGCAGCATAGATTCCTTCCAGGACCCTGCAAACATTAGGACCGAGGTTGAGGGATTTAGCCACCGCTTTTAAGAAAACCCAATTAACGCGGTCAAACGCTTTAGCGGCATCTAGTGCCATAACTGCTAAAGGGAGCCCGTAGGTAGTGGCCAGGTCTATTGATCCTATAAGGGTAAATGTCAGTTCTTTCAGTGTTCTTCCTCAGATGAATCCCTTTTGATCCTCATGCACCAACAAAGGCATAACCCCATTCAGCCTTTCAGCTATGGTTTTTACAAAAAAGCTTATAATCACAATTTAAAAGTGATATGGGCCTGTAAGAATCACAATTCTTAGGGCATTTGCCTGGTTTCGGAATTAGAGTGATGGTAGCCTCTCTCCAGGAGTCTGGAAGTCCCACTCCAGTCAAAAAAATTGCATTAAACAATTCAATCAGAATGGGGCTTAATATATCTGCCAAGGCCTTATAAACTTCGTGGGGCAACCCATCTGGTCCGGGTGCCCTCCCTTTCTTACCCTACCCTATTGCCTTTTGTAGTTCTGCGATGTTTATCCACTCATTCAAGTATTCACTTTTCTCAGCTATTAGAGGCTCAGCAGGATCTTCACTCAGCCATTTAAATACCTCATCCTCCGTGACCTCTAAATCCTCCTGGTAGACTTCACCAAAGTATCTATGGAAAGCTGATTCAATAGCCTGATTGTCTCCGAGTAATAATCCCGTTTGTTCACACTGGATCTCTTTAATCGTGTTTTTCACTTGTTCACTCTTAACTTTCCAGGCTAGTAACTTACTACAACCTTCTCCATATTCGAAGTATGCCAGGGGACTTGCCTCCCACCTTTTCCTGACCCTATCTTGTATGATAGCTGATAGAGTCGCCTTTGTTTCCGTTATTTTACTCAACCTGGTATCCTGTTCTCCCTGGTTGCTTGAGTTAATCAGGTCATTTTCAAGAGTCCGAATTTGCTCTTCTCACACTAGAATCTTATTCTGATAAGATCTTCTTTTCACTGCCGCCAAAGTGCCCAATCTACCTCTCAAATAAGCTTTATAAGAGTCCCACACTATACCCACAGAAGAAGAGCCCCTATTGTTATCAAAACATTATTTTGTCTCTTTTTTTAAATACCAAGAGTCTCTTCATCTAATAAGATGGTACGATCTAAGGTCCATCTTGATTGAACCCTCCCCTCGCCCAATTTTATCTGGAGTATTATAGCTGAGTCGGTCTGAAAGATGTACACCTATGTGTTTAATTTCTGACACTAAGTCCTTTAGCCTATTGTCAATTAAAAAGTAGTCAATCCTAGAGTGATGTCTGTATTTCTTGTTATGGAATGTGAAACTTTTATGAGAACCTTCCCTTTGCCGCCAGATGTCACAGAGCCCCAATTGTCTCATCACTTGGTGTATCAACGCCGACATTTTAGGGTTAACCACTGCCCTACTATTTAGGGATCTATCTAGCTTGTGATCCATAACGGCATTAAAATCTCCTGCCATGATAATCGGGTCAGGAAAATTTAGTAGCTCGGCAAATAGGGCTTCCAGGGGGCCTGTATCATCTTGATTTGGGCCATAGTAACCCACCAATGTATATTTATGTCCATAAATCTTTAATTTTGCCACGAGCCACCTACCTGCAATGCTAGAAACACTACCTTCTATCGTAATATTCATCCCCTGTTTCACCAAAATTGCCACACTTCTAGTGACTAACGACTGCTTTGTAACAATTGCTTGAGAGATCCATTTTTTAGCCTTAAAAAACTCCCGACTCTCAGACTCTGTCAAATGAGTCTCCTGGATAATAATAATCTGCGCCTGGCAGTCCCTTAAGTATTGCAATATTTTTTCCCATCTTGCTCTTACCCGCAGACCGTTCACATTCCAAGATAAGATTTTTATCTCATTCGCATCTTTCTTAGCCATCGCCTATAAGGTCCCTCTTACAGTTAATCATTGACTGCAAGTTAAAAACCAACCCGGCAAATGAGGAATATTTTTTGGGTTTTTTTCCCCTCATGCTCCCCACCCTGTGCCCCCTACACCACCACCCCCCATGGAGAACCCTTCCCTGACTTTCCAAGGCGAAAGCCCTATGGGTGCCCCTCCCCCGGAGTTTGCATTAAACACCACCCCTAAAAACCACTACTTAAAAAGAAAGGAAAAGGAAAATAAAAGAAAAAACTGATTCAATACACCAGAGTCTAAGATTAATGTACAGGAGTCCGCAGAGTTAGTCTCCTACCTCCTCCTATGCTAACGCCCAGGCTGCAGATTTTCGATAAACTTATCGACCTCTTCAACAAAACGGAAGGAATGCATTTTATTATTAAGCATTACCTTTAACAAGGCTGGGAATTTTAACTGTACTGACGCACCAAGCTTCCTTAGAGGTTCAATTCTCTTCCCTAGCTCCCACTGCCTATTGGAGGTTACACTAGACACGTCCGATCTAACTTCAAACCTTGCCCCATCAATCTCCATCACCTTCTTAGTCAAGGCCCTAGACAAGATTTTCTCCTTGAGGGTGTATGTGAGAATATTTACTAAAATATTCATGGGCTTGGCCCTATTTGGATTAGGTCAATAAGGGTCTCTATGTATCCTCTGGGTGTCTTTACTAATCTCTTCTTCTGACTCCTCAAGAAGCAGTTCCTTTTTGATCAACTGGACTATAAATGCTTTGATGTCCTCCCCCTCCTTGCCTTCCGGAATTTTTAAGAACTTCAAATTATTTCACCTCTGAAAATTTTCCAACCTTTCTACCCTCTCCTGTTGTTCTCTCTCTTTCGTTTTTAGCACCTCAATTTCCGCAGCATTCACTTTCGCTACTTCTTTGAGGTCTCTTACTTCCCCTTCTAAAATTACAGTTCTCAAGCTCAAGTCATCAATTTTTTCTCCAAACTGTCACACACCGCCCTGATTTCTTTCTGATTAGTTTCTGACATCTCAAATCGATTTTTTATTTCCAGCGTGAGGGTTGTAAGCAGAGCGCTAATAGAAATATCCTCTTTATCCAGGTTTTTAAAACAACTCGTGCTTCCTTGCTAATCCCATGCTCATCTGCATCCCTTTCCCTAAGTAGTGCAGGGGTTAAAGACTCCACAGTAATCCCCATATCCGGGGCAAGGGCCTGATAACGATTAGGGGTAACATCTTTAGACCAATCTCCCATATTTGGAAATTCTTCAATGTTACCAGTTTTCCCTTGCTCCTTGCTTGGAGCACCCTGAAGACCCTTTAAAACCATCTTCCTGCTGTCTGTTGGGCCACTATCACTCAGAATCAGGGTTTTTGGCAGGATTTTAAAGTAAGTCCTGAGTGAAGGAGTGACCTTAACTTTCCGTTCAGGAATAGGTTTCTTTTTAATTATTTTCTTATATGTTACTGCCTCTTTAACCACGATTTCTTTAACTGGCCTGACCCTATTCGCTTGTTTTGCCTTGTCCTCCTTGCTGTCTTCCACTTTTTCCCCTAATTTGGTTTCTACTTGGGGAACAACACTTGCTGAAGCTGCAACTGCCACAAAGTTACCAGTCCTGGTGCTTCTAAGCGTATACCTGGAGATCCCCTTCGCCCCTGCAGCACCCGTGCCCCCCCTCTGCACCTTCTTCCTGCCTTTACCCGGTTTGAGAGACCCCCTGTTTGGGAAAACTCCAAGTTGGTATTTGAAAAATCCAATTTTGCTGCCCCTACCTGAAATGGGACCTTTAATGGCGTTTGAGTTGAAGGACACGCACTATCTTCAGTGCCTGCATCCAAATCCAATTCCAGCCGCACCTTACCGCCGGCTTTTGGTGGACTGCTGCTGCCGCTCTGCTTCAACAGCCTCGGGCTTAGGTAATCTTCTCAATTCTTTTAACAATGTCTATTTGATTGTCTCTAGTAAAAGCACAGATCAAAGTTCAGTTTAGAGATCATGCCAATGATAAATCATGTCAGTCCATTCAATGGCAAAGCAAATACAAAATGCAGTTCAGCCACAAGTTTTAGCTCACGGAGGTTCAATTGGAATTGCACTGTTATCCTCCAAATCCAAAAGTTCTCTCTAAGTCATTTGCGGCAAAGTATGTCCATTCAGGAGATGAGTACCTCCGACAGGGTACTCTAGCTCTCTTTCATCTCCTGAGCATAGATCTTTCGTCCTCACTGTCACTCAGACCAGAATCCTCAGTGTCTTCTAGGATAGTGAGAGGTACACGTCCTGCAGGCAAACTCAGTCTCACTCTCTCTTGCCTTCATGGCCAACTGTCTCCACCTCCCACTCAGTTTACCACAACACTAGGCCCTTCGTCAGGGTCTGAATTTGATCAGTCAGCACCACAGGTAGAGGCTCTCCTGTCTCAACGTCAAATGTTGACTCATCAAGACCCCTCTCAGGCCGAGCAATTTGCTGTTTCAGGCTCTCGCTGGTCCCCGGTAGCTTGTTCAACCTCCTCCCGCTGCCTCAACGTTGCACCTTGTACTTCTGGGAGGGGTACCATCACATCATCAAGGAGACACTCCACTCTTCGAGTTTGGGCAGCATGTATTCAGTTGGGGAGACCTCCACACTTAACAGCAGTGTTCGTAGTGAGGATAACCTGTTAAGGGGTTCCAGGCACGTTTTCCGAACGTGCTTCTTCACCAGGACCCAGTAACTGGGACTGAGGTGGTTGCACTGCTCCTGATGCGGTGGGCCGGCAGCAGCTCCAACCTGGTTAGACACAGAATGCACCACATCAGTGAGTCCTTTGCAGTAATCTAGAATCAGGTCATCTGTGATGTTCACAAACAAGTCTCATCGTTCTGCCCATGATTATTTAATGGGGGGACAGTCCTGTCCTCTGATCAGGAATGCTGCAAAGACTCATCAACACAAGGGTTCAAAGACGTTGAAGCACACACTTTGGTCAATCTGGATTTAAATGTACCATTGGCCTGTTCCTCTATTCCTGAAGCCTCAAGTCGGTAACTGCAATGTAGTCTTTGCTCCACTTGTAATGCTGAACACAACATTTTCAGGATCTCATTATTGAAATGAGTCCCTCGGTCTGACTCCAGCGAAGTCGGGAAACCGAACCTTGATATGAGCTCCCTCAACAACAATTTAGCTACTGTGAGACTGACATTTCTTCTGGTTGGGTAGGCTTCAACCCAACACTAGATGATACACACAATCACCAGGACACATCTCAACCCGTTACACAGAGGAATCTCAAGAAGGTCCAACTGTGTCCTGTTGAATGGACCGCCTTATTTTCCTATGTGGCTCATTGTCACTGCGGTTCCTTTCCCTACGTTCATCTGTTGGCACACAACACATCTGTGACACAATCCTTCAGCCATCAACCTGAATCAGGGATTGAACCAACTTTGTCAAAATAATCTGACCATTGCATCCCTCTCAATATGTGCAGGACCATGAAAATGTCTAGCCATTCGAGACAAAACAAGCTATCTGGCAATATAGGTCTTCCATTTGTTGCAACCCAAATGTCATTATCTCTTTTGACACAACCTGCTCTGACCCAACTTTGTTGTTCTTCCTTTGGCACTTCCTCCTGTAACCTCTTAACTTCTTCCCAAGTATCAGCTGTTGTTAACAAAAAGGTTATAATTGGTCTGATCTTCAGATTAATTTACATAGTCATTATTGAATGTAGAAACCCCATGGGCACAGTTTCTCGCAACCTCGTCAGCGTACTGGTTGCCAATTGTCACATAATCATCTCCACTGTGGTGAGCAGAACATTTCACAACCGCAATTTTGGTAGCCAGTTGCAATGCCTCTAGCAATTTCATAACATGTGCACCATTACGAATTGGGGATCCTGATGATGCCATAAATCCTGTCTGTGACCACAGCTGAATAAAGTCATGAACAACACCAAAGTTATACTGACCCTCAGTGAAAATTGTAACTTTCAGCTGTTCAGAAACACAGCACGCCCTAGTAAGAGCGATCAATTCTGCTACTTGTTTGGATGTTACTCCTTGAAGCCAGGAAGCTTCAACTACTCCTGTAACTGTAAAGACGGCATAGGCAGCTCTTAGGGTTCCTCCATCATCTCTCAGACAGGAGCAATCAACAAACAATATGAGATCAGACTTAGTTAGTGGCTCATCGTGTATATCTGGTCTTGTCTTGATGCATAGTTCAGTGATATTGAGACAGTCATGCTCAACTTCTCTGACATTGCCTTCAATTTCAGGAAGGGGCAAAAGAGTAGCAGGGATCAAAGTAGCGCACCTTTTGAGGGATACATTCTCAGCTGTGAGAATAGTGTGTTCATACTTAGTCAATCAAATATTGGTCAGATGTTGAGGCCATGTACGTGTCAACAACATCCCCACTGAATGGGGCAGAAATACAGTAAGGGGATGACCCATGACAATACTTTCACATCACTCGATGTTGACACCTACAGCAGCCACAGCTTTAAGGCATCCAGGCAGCCCTTCCGGCTATGGGGTCAAGGGTGGCAGAGAAATAGGCCACAGGTCTTCGTGCATTTCCATGTAATTGTGTAAGCAATGAGAGAGTGCAGCCCTCCCTCTCACTACAGGAAAGAGCAAACGCTTTGTTATAATCTGCCATTCCCAGGGCTAGGACACAACAGAGACTTTCTCTCAGCACTATGAAGGCAATCAAGCAATCGTTATCCCAGGGTACCAGATCAGACACATCCTTGTGTGTCAGCCTCTGTAAAGGCTTGGCCACTAGGGAAGAGTTGGGAATCCACTGACGACAGGAGCCAACCATTCCCAAAAACATCCTGACTTCTCTCTGGGTGGTTGGCGGATTCATTTTCAAAATTGCTGAGATTCTTTTTTGCGACACCTTCCTCGCTCCCTTCTCGCTGTAATGTCTGAGATTTAGAACTTCTTTTTGACAATACTGCAACTTACCTGGGGACACTTTATGTCCATTCTAAGCCAAATGGTTCAGCATTGCAATAGTGTCTTATTTACAAGCTTCCTGAGTATCTGATGCAACCAAGAGGTTGTCCATGTACTGCACTAGGGCTGAATTATAGGGCTTTATTAAAGATTCAAGGTTATGTTATGTTAAAGGGACTTCTTAAGCGCGCGTACACCAAGCGGTTTCATGGCGCTGAGGGCGGAACGAGCGCAGTGTTGACGGGCAATCACGTTACTGATATGCTTGGGAGAATAGCCAGGTTTTAAGCTTTTTTCTGAACTGAGCATAGGGGGACGCTGTTTTCACTTCCGAGGGGAGCGAGTTCCAGAATTGCGGGGCCAGAACCGCGAATATGAGCCCTCCATGCTTTTTGCGTTTGAATGGGAGAATGGACAGTAGGTTGAGGTTGGAGGAGCGCAGATTTCGGGAAGGGATATAGCGTTTTATCAAAGAGGAAATGAAAGCAGGACCATTCCCGGCAAGGGCTTTAAAGATGGTACAGCCCAATTTGAAGGCACAGCGTCTGGCCACTGGGAGCCAATGTAGGCTCTTCAACAGGGGTTTAACGTGATGTCTGCTGTGCTGACGGGCGATTAGTCTGGCGGCAAGGTTCTGCGCCAAATGCAGACGATGTAGTTGGTAAGCTGGTATTCCAACATATAATGAGTTAGCGTAGTCGAGACGCAAGATTACCAAGGCTAACACGACCAGAGTCAGAGCCTCAGTAGTCAGGAATCTGCTGATCTTCCGGATTCTGCGCAGATGGAAAAAGCAGGCAGATACCACCAAGCTAATCTGGGCTTTCATGGACAGATCACTGCTGATTACGATCCCCAGACTTTTGACCAAGTCGACTGGGAGTGGAGGCTTACCCAGGAAAGGAGGCCAAAAACTAGAGCTCCATGGGTTGAGAGGGCCCCCAGTCAGAATGAGCTCGGTTTTATCAGGATTGAGTTTCAATTGGTTGGCATTCATCCAATTACTAATGAAACACATGGTGGACTGGAAATTGGACACTGAGGAGGGAGAGGGGTTGATGTCAAACACCAGCTGCATGTCATCAGCATAGTTAAAGGTTTCAACCTTCATTTCACGAAATGAACGGATCAGGGGTAATAAATATAGATTAAAGAGAAGGGGAGACAGGGAAGACCCCTGCGGTACCCCACAAGTCAGTTTCATTTTTTTGGATGAGAAATTAGCCAGACGGACCGCTTGAGATCGGTTGCTGAGGAAGGAGGAAACCCAATTCAGTGCCAGGCCCTGGATCCCGGCGCTGCTGACACGATCGATCAGGAGAGCATGATCGACCGTGTCAAAGGCAGCCGATAGGTCAAGCAATACCAAGGCCTGGGTGAGGTTCCTGTCAACCCCACTTCTGAGCTCGTCCATTACCGCAAGGATAACTGACTCAGTTGAGTGGGCCGGTCGAAAACCTGCCTGGTGCGGGTCCAGAAAGTGGGAATGTTCGATGAAAGAACTAAGACAGTTCGTGACATGAGCTTCCAAGATTTTACCTAAATAGGGCAGCAGTGAAATAGGGCGGTAGTTACTGAGGACCAGGGGATCAGAGTTGGGCTTTTTCAGTATCGGGACAATTTCAGCGCTTTTGAAAGAATTGGGGACAATACCAAGTTTAAGGGAGTTATTGAGAAGTGCAAGAGGCGGGTCTGGGCATATCAGGAAGGCTTGACGTAGAATGTAAGGAGGGCAGCAGTCTGTAGGGGAGCCGGACCGCACTTTTCCAAGAAGGGCCATAAAGTTTTCCTTTGAGATGAGGGGGATTTGATCAAGTAAAGATAAGTTTTTGCTTGAAACTGGAGGGGCCGTAGTGGATATTGAAGGGGAAATGCTGGCCTTGATGGAAGCGATTTTCTCAATAAAGCAACAATTAAGAGAGTCGCATAAGGATTGTGAGGGAACAGGTTTGGACATAACTCGGTCCGGCTTCGCGAGTTCGTTGACTATGGAAAAAATATCCTTGGACTTGTTTGCTGAATTTAAAATTTTTGTAGAGAAATATTCCGCCTTAGTCTGGAGGATAGCATTTTTATACTCTTTGAGTAATTTTACATAACAATCCTTTTTGTCCGGAGAGTAGTCCCGTCTCCAGCGACGCTCAGCTTGCCTTAGAGCAAGTTTCTTCAGTTTTAAGTCATCAGAGAACCAACGTTGGGCCTCGTGGGGACGCAGTATCTTAGTTTTTTTAAGTGGGGCAATCTTGTCACTGGCGGATTCCAGCCAAGACTTGATGGTTGATTCCTGAGTATGGAGAGACTCATGTGAAATAGGGGATGTAGTGGTAAGTAAAGAGCAAAATTCCTCAATATTGGCACGTTTCCAGTTTCTTGCCACATGATTTCTAGTTAATGGGTTTTTGTTAGGGGAAATACATGAGATCGTAAATGTGATAAAATAGTGATCTGACCAAGTACAAGGGGAGATAAGGAACTTGGAGATTTCCAGGTTCGATGTCCAAACTTGGTCTAGCCTATGTCCTTTTATGTGGGTTGCGGCGTTAACATGCTGGGTTCTTGTTAAGGATCTGATTAAAGATTGAAGGGCTTTCCGTATACCCATGTGGGACTCCGCACAATGCCAAAACACGGTTTTGAACCAGAAGATAAAAAGGTGCTGACTGTCCTTGTGCAGGGGTACAGAAAAAAAACCCTGACACAAATCAATCACAGTGAACCATTCAGCCTCACATGGATTATCTAAATAACAATCACAGCAGGATTCAGTACCACAGAACAACAGGGTACTACAATACTATTTATTTTTCTTAAATCTTGAACTATGCAGTACTTACCGCTAGGCTTCTGTAAGCTCATGATGGGTGAGTTACATGGACTCCCCATTATCTCTTTCAAAATGCCCTGTTGTATCATTGACTCAATCACTGGTGTAATCCCAGCAATCGTTTCAGGAGTCAAATTGTACTGAGGGGTTCTTGGGTACTCAACATTAGCCTTAACAGTTATGCAGACAAGCTCAACTACTTTTAAGAGATCTGTGTCCTTTCCTGAGAAGTCTCAGACTTCAGTCTTCACCATATCTCCGAGATCTGGTGGCAAATCATCATCATTTGTCATCAAAGGGTACAGTCCAATGGTTGGCCCTTGACTTGCCAACTTAAAGGCAATGTCTTCATCATGAGTCTGAAACTATAGTCTTTTTGGTGTACAATAAATGGTGCAATTTAACCCGTACAATAAATCACGTCCTAAAAGATTTACAGGGCTAGAATTACACACCACAAACTGGTGGCTCTTTTCAAAAGACCCTATTCTAAAAGGCACTTCTTGTTTTACTGGATTTCTCATTTGTTTATTTGCAACTCCTACAACTTGGATTCTTTTTCCCTAGAGGGGTAGGTCTGGAACTTCCTCTGTTCTTACAGTGGAATGGGTAGTACCGGTATCAATCAAGATGATACAGGGTGGCCATTCACCTCACCTTCTCCGAATGGACCACTCTGGTCTACCTCTAAGACTGCGCCAAGAACACAATCTTCCTCCCCCCTCAGACACCGTCATAGTGACTGATCTGAACTGTAACCCTCAAGTGTGTCAAACATGGGAAACTGTTGAAACGGGTTTTGGTTCCAGAAGGAATTCTGATTAAAATTCGGGACCTGGTTAGAATTCAATCTAGGGACATTTACATTTTGCTTTGGAATCACACTGAGGAACTTACATTATTGGGAGTTGTTGCATGTTTTGACTTTCCATTCTCAGTCTTGGCATATTTTGCTGCTGAACAAGGTTATTAACCTCTGTATGTCCAAACCCTGAATTTTGAACTTGATTCTGTTAGGATTAAGATGACATTCCCTCTTCCAATGCCCTAACTTGATACAATAATGACATCCATTAGTTTTCTTTAATGTGGCAACATGTAGTACATTAATTCCTGTACTTGGATCAATCCAAACACCTCGTCCTCTACCCTGTTGTGGATAACCATTTCCTCCTTGCATCATAGAGACTCCCTGTGGATATATACCTTGCATAGCACCAACATTCCCTTCGTTCGGTTGGCTCTGACTTCCTCTCTGTGCTGCTTTCATTTGCACCAACACCAACTTCTCCTTCAACCATTTCTGTTTCATTTCCAATTCATCACTACAATATTTTGCATACCTCAAAATCTCATCAATTGACTTGTTCCACCAACAAATCAAGTGTTGTTGAATCATCAAGCTAACTTCAGGTCTCAATCCTGTCACAAACCGGAACACAAAACTTTCCATATCTTTTGATTCAAGATTCTCCATTCCATTGTGCTGTTTAAACACCTGCAACAATCTCTCGTAAAATGAATACACAGTCTCTTTAGGTTCATGCGTCGTTCTGTCAATCTTAAACCAATCAATACCTTTCGCCTGTATCTTTGCCTTCATAAAGGTAATTACTTTTTCATCACCAAAGGTGACGGGGCATGTGATATTGGATTTCTCTGAGGCTCCTCCTCTAGCCACTTTACATTTTGTCCACAAATCACTCTGTACCACAATGTCAGAAAGGGTATTCAAATCTATCCACGATACCTGTGAAATCTTCACAAATCGATAAACTTGGGTGTACTACTCCACTGGCTTAGCTCTAAACTTGGGGAAATCATTTGTGAATGATGCAAGATCACTCCTACTCCTACTCCATGGTACATGAACATAACCTCCACCAGGCACTTCCCTCAATGGAAAAATTAAAACATCTTCCAAACCTGTCAGATCCAGAGGCGGCTCTCCCTTTGTTTTCTTTGGGTCTTTCTTCTTTGCCCATCTGCTTTCACATTTGTCTAATTCACTCCATTTTCAAATGCAACCAATTAATTATCTAATCTGCAATTTAATTCCTGAAGTTCTCATACTGTTTCTGTCATTTTCGTCAAAGCATACACGGTAACTTTTCTGCAATTATTTTTAGTTCTACCTAAATCCACATCATATTTTTGAGCTAATTCAGACAGCTTATGATGAGCTTGTCCTGCAGGTTTGGTAATATCTTTGCACATGTATATGAGCTCATTTTCTTGATAGGTATCCAATCGGGTAATATTGAGATTTCCTGAAATTCTCTTATCCAATTCTATTTTTAAGGTTGACCACATCCATTGCATTCTCCCTTCCCGGAGACTGGATGTCTCTACTCATTCCTGAACTCTCAGCTTCTCGTGGGGGCCCATTGAAAAATCTGATTGAATCATCTAATCCCTGTGAATTAACACCATTTTGAACTCCAGACGTATTGGGCATAACCACTATTTGGGGACTTCTGCTTGTAATAAACTGAGGTGAATTCCAAATGGACATGTGAGAATTTTGCAACCTCTGAGATGGTTCCCCTATAGGGGGATGTCTTGTCTGATTTATTACTGACAGTACAGGAGCAACATATGAGGAAGTCATCATATTCAAGACTAAAGGAATTTTTCCTGTGCCTCTCCATCCGGGAATAACTGGAACATAGTTGATGTATTTACTCCAGTAGGAACCGTCAGAGCTTCTGTTGTGGTTGCTGAAGACTCAGGTTTGTATAAAGAAACAGCAGGACCAATAGTAACTGTAACAGTAATTGCATCTGGGGTATTAGAAAAAATAGAGTCAACAGGAGCATGGATTCCTGAACTCTCTCCCATAAGGTTCTGATTTGTATTTGCTGAGACGGCGGCTCCTCCTGAGCTTCCACCAGTAACAACATCATTCATTCCTGCAGGTTGGGTCTCATTATAAGGTGGTGGACGGGTTGACAACAACACATCCAAAAAGTCATTTTTATAAGACAAGGAGGAAGGTGCACCAGATCAAAGTCCATACCCTCCAAGTGTATCCCAAAAATATCTTTATTGTAATTGCAGATTAAAAGTTGAACATCAGCCAACGCGTTTCGTTCCAATCCTGGAACTTCATCAGGGCTGAAAAAACATAGTGACAAACAACATATAAATTCCAAGTCACATAAAAATCACATAAAAATCACATAAAAAAGACGAGCACACAAAATACACATATCAACATTTAAATTCCAAATCACATGACAAAACAAATACGTAAACCACACAAATTCATATATATACAATTAAAAAACCCATTACAAACACAATCCATTTTGCTGTTGAGACAAAACAAAACATATAAAAACTAAATATTTTGAAAACACCAATATGCGCACAATATATAAATCCATAAAACCACAACACATTCTATGCAAAAATCAAGATGATATACATTGAAACATAACCCCCTTGATCCATACAATTCTTTTATAAAATCACAGATAAATAAATACTCAAACCTATACAACACAATATATTTATAAAGAAGGAGAGAAAAGAAAAAAATTGATCAACAGAGAACACAAAATAAAGAATAAAATAATCAAACAAGGGTAAATAGAAACGATGAAGATAACTACTACCAAGAAACATACCTAGAAAAGTGTTTAAGCTCAATTGTAGACAACAAAAAATACATGATCTCTCAATGTTCATATAGTTTCAACACTGAGGGATACAACCCTATTATTCAATTATTGCAAATTTAATTTCTAATATTCATAGGAGCATCTTATTATTCAATTATTGCAATTATAATTTCTAATATTCTTAGGAGCATCTTACCTCCAGCAAATAAATCAAGTATTATGAAAAGCTTCTGTACTTTAGTTTCAGTATATCCAGAATCAGACAATCGAACAGAGTAACCCAAGTCCAGCTGGAAAAAGGAACATGAACTTAAGCTGTTGTTATCCTCAAGCTATACCAACACCATAGATAAGTTCCCGAAAGTACCGCATGCAGTAAAGAAACGTGTACCTATCACACCGTGATATCCTAAGATCACACCAACACCACAAAAAGGGGAAATCATAACGAGCCAAGGTCCCAGTTCAGTATATACTACAAAGCACCCAAGGAAGATTATCCCGCCAGGGCAAACACTTGGTATTTAAACTCCAAGGTCCATGAGTTCCACACCTCATGTCACATAAACCCACATTATTATTAATATGCTAGGCAGTGTGTTCCTAGATCGGCGCCTTACCTCCTCAATATTGATGTCAAGCCAAATATAAAGGTCTAATATCCCATATTGCGGGTGGCCAATGTGGCGGCCAATACCTAATTAAAGGAAACTATGTATTAATAATGAATATATATACCATATATTTGATTATTGATACTACAAGATAGTTTACACTGTAAATTGCCCGGCTCCATACCCAAGTCTCACACCGGACCCCCCCATCCTGTAAGGTCCGTACCCAGAACTTCCGGGAGGCATAGGGACACCCCTACATATAACCGTGAACTCACATACCAAGCCACATACTCCTCAGTCCAAGGGACAGATACAACTCCCACAAAGACGGGCACGTAGCTCCTGTACATTCCTCACAACTCGTTCACAAATCGCGTAATCGGACCCCCATTATTATGCAAGGACCCATACCAAGCCAACTGCTCCTCAGTACATGGGACAGATACGACTCCCACAACGACGGGCCTGCAGCCCTATACATTCCCCTTAACTCGTTCTTAAATCGCGTAATCGGACCCCCATTATTATGCAAAGACCCAGGGCGTACATCACCAAATCTCAAATACCGCTGACACAGCCGCAGTACTAGCACTCGGCATTCTCACCTGGTCAAGGCAGCACGAAGATTCCTATTTCCCGGGTTTCAGAAAGCCGCGCCATAGTTGGCCGGCTTTAAATAACAAGTTTCCTTTACGCACGTTGCGTGTATCACTACTAGTGGTCATGTGACCATGCTGTGGTCAATCCTAGACTTCGTTCCAGTGCGAGTAGGAGCCATATTAGACGACCCCACTTCCATCATATTGGTGGGGAACGATTCGAATATTTGTCAAAAAGCATCGCTATGAAATTGCCCTTCTAAAATATATAAACAAAGTAATTTAATATTAAAAATAAATATAAACATATCGATATTCCTTTCGTTCACCAAGCGCTGTTTCTCATCGTATTCCAAGTCATCCTGGTCAACATGTCTTCTCATACGAAGTCACCAGCAAACGTCACACTACAAGTTCAATTTAGTTAATTTTTTACTCCATTAAAAGACATTGGTGACACACGCTTGGTACCGTGATATCTGGGTTAAAGTAGGCGCCATCTTGGAATGGTGTTCCCATTGTTTTCATTACCTATACCTTTCCGTTACACATAGAATTGAGTCCCCCCTGTGTCAATCCATCTCAGACATATAGAGATTGAAGTAAAAAATGGAGTAAAGAAGAGAAAAAGCTGAAATATTATGGGATAAAATTCCATTCGATCTACAAAAGGGAAATATTATGGGATAAGTTCCCATTCAATCTATAGTTCAGAGGTGTAAACACTCTTTACATTTTATCCTTGACATCATATGTTGTGCACACAGGGCACCTAATAGGCTCATACACATGTAAAATCTCCAATATACCAGGGGGAGAGCCCAGTATCCACCGGACCCATACACATCTTTAAAAATTATTTCTATTACAGAAAAAAGTGCATCTCCCCATCCGTATTATGCCCTAAGGAGACTGCTCTTAAACGACAAATCCATTTACATTCCATCTGTCTGAGTTGGAGTTCCCTGTTTCCTCCTCTAATACGTACAGGTACATGGTCTATTGCATGAAACCAAAAAGTTAAATCATCTGGATGTTCTCTATGATAATGGTTAGTAATAGGGTACCGGTCATCATTGGTTTTTATTGCTCGGCGATGTTCTTGCATCCTCACTTTTAGGCAACAGGTTGTGCTACCAACATAAATGATACCACATCTACAGCCAAGGACATAGACAACATGTGTGGGGTTACAGTTCAAAAAATGGCCTATGACAAATTGTTTGGGTGTATTGTAACAAAACGATAAGGTCTTGTTTCTACCCCATGGACACATATTGCACATCCCACAGTTATAAAAACCTTTAGGTTTAGAGGGTAGCCAGGTTTGTGTCATTTTAGGAGTGACCACATAACTGGGACAGAGTGAATTTCTTAAAGCCATTCCCTTTCTATATGTGATAGATGGTGTTTCATCAATGGCATTTTTTAGGCCAGGGATTTCTCTCAATAGATGCCAATGTCTACGAAAGATGTTATAAATAGTACTACTATGTACAGTGTACTGAGTTATGAATCTGGCTTTGTTGTTATTCATACTAACGAGAGGCTTGTCCCTTAGTGTGTCGTCTCTGTCCAGTTCATATGCTCTTGATTCTACCTTTTCCAATATCTTGCTGGTGTATCCTCGTTCTACAAATCTATTTTTAGAGGCTTTGATATACGTTTTGAATGTCTCTTCCTCACTACAATTACGTCTGATCCTTATCATTTCTCCGTAAGGGATGTTATTTATAACAGACTTAGGATGTGCACTAGTAGCGTGCAGTATGGAATTGCACGCAGTCTCCTTCCTAAAGAGAGTACTGTGTATTCAACCCTGTTTAATGTAAAACTGAATATCTAGGAAGTTAATTCTTTCCTTGTTGCAAGTCATGGTAAATTTTACATTGTAGTTGTTACTGTTCAAATAGGTCAAGTATTCATATAATTGTCCCTCTGCTCCAGACCACAAGCAAATGATGTCATCGATGTACCTCCCCCAGTACACAATGTAATTAGTCCAGGGGGAGGCACCTTTGCCCCAAGCATGCTCCCTCTCGAACCACCCCATAAAAAGTCATCATCAGAACCGCTATCACTAACTGCATCTGTTCCCTCTGCATTCTCTACTTTATCCTCCTTTTTATTTTTCTTCTTCCCTTTCGCTTTCTGAGGTTCCTCACTCGTTAATGCAGGGTATAACCGAGCTCCTTCAATCATGTCAGTTCTCCACCTTCGTTGTTCTGCATGCCATCTAGCTTCAGCACAAGTAAGTACTGTACATTTTTGACTTGGTCCTGATATTTTTCTTTCTGTCCCGTATGAGCTACATGTTCCCCAGCATTAAGTGCCTCGAACTTTGCAGATCTACGCAGTAGCTTCATCTCGTACAATACGCTTTTCAGATTTTCAATAATTCTCAAATTAAATGTACCATAGCGTGGAAACATCAATGTACCCTCTTTCTCAGTGATCTTATGCCGTTTAATATCTATGTGACACCATTGGCCAAATTGATCAGGTCCTTTCGATTTTGCGGTAGTGTCCTACGCTGATGACACCCAAATTGTGGTGTCAGTAGCCAGTGATCCGGAACACACCGCCACTCGCTTCCATAATTGCATGCTCCAGGTCAGTAGATGGAGGACCCACAACTGTTTGAAGTTTAACTCTAGCAAAACAGAGGTTTTGCTGTTTGGCAGCAAGGCATCTTTCTGGTCCCCAAGTTGGTGGCCCAGGAACTTGGATCGCTTTCCACCCCAGCTGCCAAGGTCACGAATTTAGGAATTGTCTTTGACAGTAAATTATCTTTTGAGGGCCATATTAACTCCATCACTTCAGCTTCCTTTTATATCATGAAGCTTCTCAGAAAAATCTTCCCATTTACTGTGGGACTTACAGAAAACTGTGATCTCTGCACTTATTCTTTCAAAAATCTATTGCAGTAACTCCCTTTTTACAAACATTCAGAAAAGATGCTTTAACAAAATACAGATTCTGCAAAATGCTGCTGCTCGCCTTCTTCCTGGCATTCCCAAACACAAGCGGATGTCCTCCGCACTGGCTCACCTCCATTGGCAACTGGTCAATAAGCACATGAACTTCAAGGCTCTCTGTATCGCCTTTAAGGCACTTCATGGCAGAGGCCCTGAATTTCTCTGACAAAGCTTTCACTGGTATATGCCGCCTAGATCGCTCCGCTCTGCTGCGGCCTTCAACCTCATAGTCCTTAAATTAAAAAAATCTTCTTGGGGTGGGAGGAACTTTGTGACCTGTACCACCAGACTATGGAACTCTCTCCCCCTCAACTTCAAGAAAGAGACTCAACTGTTAGCTTTCAGGAAAGCCCTCAAAACCTGTCTTTTTAAACAACAACATCTCTATCTTTACTCTCTCTGGGTCCGATTCCGATGGCAGTTTGTCAGACCGCCGCCTGCTATTGCAGCGATCAGGAGACCGCCTGACAAGCAGGCGGAGGTCAGACCGTGGCATTATGATGCAACCGCCGTGCTGTCGGTCGGAAAGTGCTCCTTATAATGGCGGCTTGTGCTGTGGCCAAGGAAAAGGGCCGCAGCACAAGCTGCCGTGGTAAGGAGCAGCTCCTGAACCTCCATGCACGACGTGGTGAATGGCACACGGTGCATGGAGGTGAGTGGGGGCACTACATGTGCCCCCAGGGTCACTTTACAGTGGCCCACAACAGACATGGGCCTTGTTTGGTACCACCAAATTCCGTTTCTGACAGCCTTTTAATGGCAGTCTTCCCAACATGAAAAGGCTGTCAGAAAGGGTTATCGTAATGCCGAGGGAGGTGCCTGCCTGTGCACCACCGTTGGAAATACGATTCTGACCGCCGCCCCGTCGGGATCACTGATCCCGGCGGAGGCGGCGGTCTTCCTCCCCCACCGCTGTGGGTCCGATTGTCAGGAATGTAATCCGGTGTTCGGACTGAAGGGTTGTCGGCAGTCAAACCGCCACCGTAATCAGAGACTCTGTTTCTTTGTGGCTGCCTTTTCGCTGAGCTTAGCGCATAGACACCTTAGGGTAGTAGAGCTCTTTAGAAATCTTATTTTCATTTCATTGACTCAACCAAATGCACGTGTGGAGCCCCACATTTATAGCCATATAATGACCTGCATTTTTTCTGGTGCCGCCTTTTCTCCTTTTATTAAAGGAACTCTCACATCTCACCTAAACAGATCTCAGATAGCCTTGAAAAATGCCATTTTCCAGCAATAATATCAGCAATCACAGTGAAATTTGTCTCAAACCAGGAAATTATTTCTATACCCACAGTTCTCATTTGGCATCAACAACCAATCACAGCACAACATTCAATGATGTATCAACCAATAACAGTGGGGCACAAAAGCCAACTGACCAATCTCAGCGTGGCACACTATGACGTAGTTCTCACTCTTCACAGCGGCTCACCCTCCTTTACAATTTTAACAAGCGCACTCTTCTCTCAGCACTCAGCATGTCAAACAAAACGCAAAGCGATTTCAACAAATAACCTTGTCTGCTTCCCTAAAGAAATCAAAGTATTTAATGAATATGCGACGTTACAACGCATGCGATACATCGCATGCCATTATAACGCGGTCGTTACAACGACTGCGTTGTTACATCGCATACCATTACAACGCAAGTTGTTACAACGACTTGCTGTAGGGGGCGCTGGATGTTGGAATAGTATAATTTACTATTCCAACTCCAGTCTGTGCAACAGTAGGGAAGGTGTTGGATTTTAAATCCAACACCTTCTGCCACCTACAGCAAGTCGTTGTAACGACTTGCGTTATAATGGTTTGTGATGTAACAACGCGGTCGTTGTAATGACCGCGTTGTAATGGCATGCGATGTATCACATGCGATGTAAACGATGTTTCCCCTATTTAATCACACAAGAAATGGGGTTCGGAGCGACACTATCGGCCCTCCTAAGACACACACTCGAATGAAACCTTGACCAGCGGGAATCACCCGGATCAGTGCAGCTTCTCCTTTGCGCAACAGTATCCACTACACCAACCACACCTTACTCTCGCACAAAGGTATATGTTCCTATCTCAATTGTGCAGCTGACGACGTTTCTCAACTAGTGCCACCAAACTTAGCAGACAGTTACAATACAGAGTATTCCACACTTTTTATCTCTATCCTGGGATCTTAGGCTATGTTGAGCCTGATAACAACTTCAGCTGCTCAGCATTAAGAACCTTCACATCTATACCACGACTAAAACATCATCTCATCACACCACGCAATCTCAGCAAAATACAGGAAGCTTCACATTAACAATCACAACGCACAACCACATTAATCTCTGCCGTTACAACTCTTCTGAACTGGTGGAACTCCGCTGATCCTCCGAATCGAGGCATGGGCTCTAAGGGTTGGGGCTGGGTTTGGGCAAGTCTAGAATTTTTACCGAAGATTCACTAACTTCCTTTGCTTAAGTAGCCAAGTCTCTCCCAGGCCTCTCTATCAGCCATCTAAATCAGACAAAAAACCTTTTACTAGATAACATAAATCATGATACTGAACCTGCAAGGGAGAAAGGGAAAACATTCTGGTGAAGCAGAAAGCATTTCAACTGAGGCCTGTAGTCAGGCTAACTTAAATGAGCATTTAATGGTCACTTCGCTGAGGCTAGTTTATGTCTTGCAGAAATACCCAGCGCTTATCCCTCAGGTATGGTTCGACACCATACAGGCAATGGGGCTCAGGTTCATCTGGACAGGTGGTCCTCCAAGGATGGCTACTCGGAAGTGTACGCGCACTACATATGAGGGAGGACTGCCCGTGGCTGACTTGAGGCTTTATTACTGGGCGACTCAGCTTCTCCCTATTAATGACTGACTGCATGGAGGTTGGGACGACGATGCCTACAGGGGACAACTTGACTTGTTGGGGTTTGACAAAGTGATGGGGATCCTTTATGGAGCCCGTATCCCCACTACACTCCTAGAGGTTACCCAGTGGTGTTCCGTATGTGATGAGTCGCGCTTCTCTGGACTGGGTGGTTACCCATAAAACCCAACGATGGGAAGGCACATGGTTGATTCAGATAGCATCACTGGAGGGCATCCGTGGGTGGGACAGCATAGATATCTCAAAGCTTGGTGATGCTTGGAAAGGGGACCACATGAAGCCTTTGAGGACCTTACATCAGACTTTAGCATGACGTCCTCCTAGTTCTTTCGATACTTATAGCATAGACATGCCCTCTCCACCTATAACACTGCATTAAATGAAGTTCCAGAATATAGCCCCATAGAAAGTAAGCTCCTAATTGGTCACCTGGGCAAGGGGGGTGACCCAGATATATTGCTCGCCGGTGGTGCATTCCCCTAAGAGACTTGATGTCCTGAGACAGAGGTGGGAGGCTTGGGTGTGTGAGCTGGCTGAGGGTGACTAGAGGGGTGCTAGTATGGCACCCCACACTCTGGCAATGTCTGCCACACTTCATCTGGTACAATTTAAGTTCCTCCACCAGGCTTATCTAACACTTGCGTACTCGTGGTGGGTGGGCTTACGAGACTCCCCTGAACGCCATAGGTGTCGTGCTCCACTTGGTAACTTTTTCCTTGTGGTTTGGAGCTGTCCCATCATACAAATCTATTGGGCAGCCTTCCTTGTGCCTCTCTCTGTAGTTACAGAGACCCCCATTAATCTGCAGCCCCAAATCGCTCTCCTAGGCATTATGGAAGACGTAGGTGGACCACGTGGTGATAGGTCATTGTTTGGGTTGGGCGCACTACTCACCAAAAGAGACACAGCCTGCCACTGGACAGAGGGGCATGGACTACTGTGAAAAACTTAAGGAACTGATTTACAAAGCGAGGGAATGTCTCAAGAAATTCCGAAGGATGTAGGGAAAATTGTGGGCATATCATGGACTGATGTTGTGAGATCATACGAAACGTAAGCAATGATTGGGGCTGGTACTGTATTGCAAGGTTGGAGCGAACTGATTCTGTATTTGAGTGGTATGCAGTGTTCATGGCTGTTTGTTGTGTGGCATTTCAAAACCATAACGTTTTTCTATTAAAAAAAATGTGCACTTCGAATACATGGTTGTACATGCACATGTGTAACTTTAAATGAACTGCAAAACTTGAGCAAAAGAATGCATGTTTACATATGCAATTGTTGGAATGGGTGAATACGATGTTTAGAATGTCATGATATGCGCAGGCCAGACAATGGCAATATCAGTAAATGCAATGTGAATGTTTGCCACAGCTTGTACCCACACAATGGCCGCCATTGCAAAATCAATGTATACCGTAACAGCAGGGCCAACATCAGCAATAATGATACCAATGTATTCCGTAATCCATGCTCATACGATAATATTGTTGCGAATAAGGACAATGTCAACGTACGTTCAGACCAGAGCAAACATAACCTTATTAATAGCAGTACGAACGAGATCAATGTACAAAATGACAGCTGTATGCATAATGATGATAATGTCAATAAAAATGTTACCAGGGGCTCCCATATTATGTTTAGGAGTTATGATGAACTTACATCATTGCTGTAGGATTCACCCAAAGTAACCTCTCCATCAACCCTGAGTCAGAGATACGTGGTCAGTCACGTCCTGCAACCCATGCCCATGCCTTTCGAGTAACAGGTCACAGGTGGGGTCCCCATAAACCAAAGACAAACACGCACCCAGAGAACACCCTGATCGATCCCACAGATAGATGGTTGCACCACAAACATGTTCGAGACAATTGGCCCCATTAAAACCTGTTTAGCCAAAGGCTCGGGTTTTCCAGAAATACCACAAAGCTAGATACCACATGTAGATAGGCAGACTCAACCAATCAGGACATGACAGGCACACCACAAGTAGTGATCACGTGCTCCTCATGCTGGACATCTGGACACATACACACTGGCCCACACTAGCTCTCCCTGAGGTCGAGAGCCATCTGTGTCCTTATCAGATGCCCTCCTTTGTTGATTTACAACTGAGATGCTTTTCTGGAATGGAGAAAATTGTTTTAATGTACCTTAAGAACTGTATAAATTGACGGCCAAAACTTTGTACATCGAGAGATTTTGAGCAGACACATGCTGTCCAGGCTCTCACAGCCACAGCGTTTAATTAAACCAACTTGTTTCTGTTTTGCCAAGCACCTCTTGTCTTTTCATTTATTTAAGGTAAATTCATATCAAAGCAACAAAATATAATTTGAAGTGCAAGTGTATATCCCTTTTTGCAATCCCCGATGCCATTCGCAGCCAGATCACTTGACATCTGGACTACTCCTGAAATACACAATATGTGACACCTGGCCGTCTGAGGTACCTCGTGGCCCGTGACCCTCAACATTATTTGTGTCACCCTGGTCCAGTACTGAGGTACTTCCGGGCAGTCTAAGAGTATGTGAAAAAAGGTACACTCGTTCCCACACCCCCTGAGACAAAGAGCGTCTTCAGCCCATCCCAAACGATGGAGTAATGTTCTAGAGTAATATGCCCTTTTGAGTATGCCTAGGTGTATGAGGCGAAACCTCGCACATATTGCCAGTGATCTAGGGCTCTGTATAGCTTCTCTTGGGGATCCAGGTCCTCCTTCCACCTTGATCTTAGCTTTACCAGTGGATCCGGAGAATTGTTCATGAGTTTAGCATAGACCAGGGAGCCCACCTTCTCCGGCATGGGATCTATTAAGAGGCAATCCTCCAAGGACGCCGCATCTGGCAATGTCTCTCCCTCTCATATGTGACCCCTCAGTGCATGTCCTAGTTGTAAATATTTGAAGCGCAAAGAGTCTGCCATATCATACTCCTGCTGCAAAGAATTTAAGGTTATGTAAGCTTGCCCCCTCCATACGTCCCCCAGCCGTTTGTTGCCAATTAGCTCCCATTTGGCGAATCCCTGTAGCTTCCGGACATTCCGCATGGTGTCACTATCCCACAAGGGGGTCACCTCCGACAGCCTACCCTCTCATCCTAGAAAGTTGGTTGTCTCCCACCAGATTTTCACCGTCGCCTGTGTGTGTAATGGTAGAGCATCTATATTCCCGGTACGGTAGAGCACGGAAGTGTAACCACGCGCTCCCATATTATGTCTGTCTACCCTGTACGCAGGCTCCATTGCTTCTGAAAATACCCAGTAGTTGATCACCGCCAATATGATTCCCAATATTATTTATGTATGTCGGGGATCGCCAGGCCCCCCTCATAGACTCCCCTCTGTAGTGTCCCCAACGCAATTCTGGAACATGCCCCATCCCACAAAAGCTGTTGAACTAAACTGTCTACTTTAAAAAAAAGTTGTGGAGGACCTTGTATGGAGTATTCTGTAGTACATAGAGCAGTCTCGGAAGGGTCATCATTTTGAATAGTACTGCTTTCCCCATTAGTGAGAGCGGGAGCTTCCGTCAATGCTGAGCATCCCCGCTAAGTCAGCTGAGGCGGGGGTGGAGATTCTGCTTGAAAAACTCATCTCCGTTCCTTGTTATGTAAATTCCCAGGTACTTGAATCCCTTGCGCGCAACCGGGATCATACATGTAGCCTGCACTGTAGGAGCGCCCCCACCCAGGTGGAAACTCAGAGATTTTTCCCAATTGATTTGGTACCCAGAATATCCCTCACCTATCGTCATTGTCGGTCTCGTGGCATAGAGCAAAATGTCGTTGGCGTACAGGGAGAGTCTTTCCTCCCAGTCCCCCCACAGTCAATGCCCCGTATTAAGGGGTCCCTCCTCACCCATTCCGCTAAGGGCTCCAGAGCCAGGGCGAAGAGCATGGGGGACAGCGGGCACCCCTGATGGGTACCCCTGTGTAGTGTGAATGGTTGTGACATCATGTTATTGACCCACACTCTGGCTACTGGGCTGCTATACAAAAGCCGAACCCACTGACAGAATTTGGTGCTGAATCCCAACTTTGACAGCATCGCAATTAAATAGCTCTACTCAATACTGTAAAATGCCATGCGGGCGTTGAGGGCAAGTAGAACAGCTTGCTCGGACTGAGGGGCACTGGTTGAGTGGAGCAAGCCATATAGGCGTCTCAGGTTGAGATGGGTTCCCCTGCGCGGCATGAAGCCCGATTGGTCAGGGTGTACCACCAACGTAATGACTGATCTTATTCTGTTCCCCAGGGCCTTAGCTAAGACCTTCCTTCGATATTCAGCAATGAAATGGGCCTGTACGAACTGCATATCTCACTCGGTTTATCCTTCTTAAGTAAAGGACAACTATTGTCGCCATCCTTTGGTCCTCAGGCAATCTGCCCCCCTCCCGAGCTTCATTGAACATGTTTAACATGCTTGTCCGCAGAGAGGGAGGGGGATGTCTCTTAAGAGTTCCTCACAGTCCATACTCGAACTACGGGTTTTAGAAGTGTAAACGTTCTCTTAGTATGATGCGACAACTTCAGCTAGCTCCTGCCCGGAGGAATGAAGTGCTCCCTCCGCGTCCTTAATTTCTAATACCCAGTTGCGATCCTTATCTCTCTTGCCCAGTCAAGCAATTAGTTTGCTGGCTTTGTCCCCTATGTCATACAGCCGCTGCTGGGTGGCCACGATGTACTCTCGGGCCCGGTGCTCCATTATATCTTCAATTCGTGTTTTTTGAGGTGGAGTGTATGTTGTGTTCCCTGAATATCTGCATCAGCCCCCTACACCCTGGATTCGAGTTGCAGAATCTCTTTTTCTAGCCTGTCACAGTCTAGCTTCTTCTCCTTCTTCTTACCCCCAATCTGGGCCTGTACTTGTCCTCGAAGGATGGTCTTAAATGCCTCCCACAGGATTCCAGCTGATTGGACCGATACCACATTCTGCTGAAAGTGGTGTGCCACCCCCTCCCTTAATTTGTCACAGAACGATGCTCCCTTGAAGTGCCACAGATTTATCCTGGGAGGGGATGTCGTGCCCCTGACTGGATATTCTAGCATCACATCCAGAGGAGAATGGTCAGAAATTCCCCTAGCCCTGTGGGAAGCCCCTCCGAACAGACCCGCAAACAGCTTCTGAGTGCAAATATAATCCAACTGAGATCTACTACCACGTACAGGAGAGAAGTACGTGTATTGCAGAGCATCCGGATTGATCCACTAGTCCACCGATCCTAATGCCTCAGCAAATGTTCACAGTGGGGAAGGATTGCCGCCCCTGCTTGAAATTGTGTCGCTGTCCCTCCCCATGTCCATCACTTCGTTATAGACGCCACCCATAATCAATATTCCTGGGGGTAGGTTCAATAGTGCTGTGCCCAGAGCGGGAAACGTTTTGGCATGGAGCCATGGCGGCACATAGACAGAGCAAATATTGAGTGTGTGCCCCTCCCATGTCCTGGACTGTATGACTTCTGCCCAAGGAGTACGTCCATTTTTGATGTGGAATAAATGGCACTGCAGTACTGAGACAAATACTCACCCCCCTGGAGCTAGTTGTGAAGCCTGCATGTGCCAAAAGTCTATCGCCAAAGCGGTTGAGTGTCTTGAAGTGGTTGCCCATTAAGTGTGTCTCCTGCAGGAGAACTATGTCGGGGTCCTGTCTACGAAGATACTGCATTACCGCTTGATTTGTGTCCCAGACCATTCATGTTCCATGTGAGGGTATTCAATGTTATGTGACCGTGGTGTGGCAGTGGCAATAATAAGGTCCCGACGGATGTGCAGTTTCGGGCGGACTAGTAGCTGGCCTCCCCGGTGCCTGATGCTTCCCCAATGTCCATATCAATGTTGTGATGGTTGCTGACCTTAACATAGCGCAACCTGAACATACTAAACACAAAACAATGAAAACACTAAAATTATTCCCATGTAACGCCTCCTCCCAGCTACCCTGCTCAATGAGTCAAGAACTGCCCACCACCCCAACATGCAGAGTGCCTGGCGCCCCTAGATAAACATTATGAAATATGGTGGGCTAGTGCCTCCAATATATTCAGTTACTTCCCCCCACACCCGCACCAACCCACTCATGAGTATGCGTTTGCCAGACCAACTCGGAAACCACCAGGATCTCAGTTCAGTGTCACCATTGCGGCAGCCCCAGGTACGATATTTGCAATTTCCCACAGTCACTCTGTTCATGACCCTTCAACACTGCCTACGATTAAGCTTTGTCATGGGTGCAGTTCTTATCCGGGGTAACAGCCTCTCCAGCCCCTTCGTCGCGTTGCTGATACTGAGAGTGGCCCTGTTGTGTCCCTCGTGGGAGTCTACAGCTCTTCATTCCCCATCCCTCCCGCCACTCCCAAGCTTCCTCCGGTGTGGCAAAATGCCACGTCTTATCCTCCACCACCACACGGAGCTTAGCTGGAAATAGCATCATGTATTTTAGATCTCTGGCTCGCAGTTCTTGCTTTACTGTCTCAAAGCTCCAGTGTTGGCGCAGCAACTGCAGTGTGAAGTCTGGGAAGAATGGGATTGAGGTGTTTTCGTATTTCACATCCCCCTGAGAAAGGGCAGCCTGCAGGATGGCCTTGCAGTCCTGGTAATTTAGGATCCTAGCTATGATGGTGCGTGGTGGGGCTTCTGGCCTCGGCTTTGGTATTGGCACTCTATATGATCGCTTCACTGAGAAGAAGTTAGAGAGGCGTTTGGGGCGCAGATGCTTGAGCATCAAGTCTCCCAAAAAGAGGTCTATGCTCGGTCCCTCGGCTCCCTGGGGGACTCCCACGACCCTAATGTTGTTTCTGCGTGCCCTTCCCTCCTGATCTTCCAGCTTTGCCACCATTTCAGTTTGTTGTTTCGTAAGGTGTTGCACCTGCTCTTCCAACCGTTTGGAGGTCAATTGAAGTTTGTGGATATGCATTTCAGCTGTATTGACCTTGTCAGATATCTTATGGAAGTCTCTGAGTAAGTTAACATCTATGGTGACTGCATCTAGTTTCAGCTCTATGGTGTCCTTCAGGTCCGAGTGAGGGCTCTGGGGCCACCGACTGCTCCGCCACCTGGCTCCCCTGCTCTGACAGCAGCTTCAACACTGCAGATTTATTTATTTTGTTAGACTGTGTTGCCGTCTCTCCTTTGGGTTTCCCCATGTCGTGGTCCGCATTGCTGATGGGCCTTAGCTCTTCAAGTCCCCCCAACAAAGGATTTACTGCTGTGCCTGTAATCTGGCCTCATAGCCCACTTGCTTACAGAGTGGAGTGTGGGCCCTCCGAATCACCAGTACTCCACTCCCCTGCAGGGCCCCAGTGCCTGCTCGCCATGTGGTCACCACTCAATGGGCTCAGAGAGCGCCCACTTGATCAGGTCCGGTGCGCGTCCCCAGGTCCTCTTGATGTGTAGCAGGTGGCTCCCAGCCTGCAGCCGGTGCCCCATGCGTGCTCCGCTGGTATGGGGGGATAGCTAGAGGGGGAAAGAGTCCAGACCCCAGCATTAGCTACCAAATGCTGTGTGTAGCAATTTAGCAGGCGGGCCCCCTGTGGCCCCCACAACCCACACCCCTCCAGTTCACTTACCCCCCCCCGGGCAGTGTGTCCTCGATGCTCCAGAGGTGCGCACGGGGGCAGCCAAGACAGCCTGTAGGCACATCTGTACTCCCACAGCAGGAAGACCCTCATCTAGGCTGGACGCCTGGGCCCGGAGTCCAGCTCACCTTCACCGCGGGTAAGCTTCCTCCTCAATTTCTGGACTCGCTGGGCCTCCAGGCTCTCCGCAGCTCCAAGTCGAGTCTGTGCAGGGTCTCCCACCCGGGCCGTTTCTCTCGCTCTGCCAGCCTTGGGCCCTGTGTTCTCGCTTCTCGCCCTGGAGCTGCGTGGGTCAGCCGCCCCCTCTCCATCTCTCTCCATAGCTCCGCTGTCCACCGGGGCCTCAAACACGTTTACGGCTGAGCCCCGGGGTAACGCCACCGCTCTCCGCTGGTGTGCTTGTTGGCAGAAGAGGAGGGCCGCCGCCCATCAGTCGATGTTCACGTGAAGCGTCACGTAAGCCCTGGTCCAGCTCGGCCACCCGGCCCTCGTATGCGCCTCCATTCAGGCAGGGCGGGGGAGGCCAAAAGCGGCAGCAGCAGTCGTTCCTCTCTTACAATTGCACCTCTCGGTACCGCAATCAGCTGAGCAAAGTCGGATTAGTTGTGTGGATGTCGGCATTCTTGGCGATGGCTGCGCAGAGCTCTCTTAGTGCGCGGCCATCTTAGTCAGCGCTTATAACCACCAAAAATACAATTTTTGATCCACAGAAAGTGTGAAGTCCTTAAGAACATGCTTTCTGTCCACAGCTGAGATGTGTGACAAATCCTTAGTCCTGCAGTACTGTGAGAGTGTTTCTAAAATGCTTCATTCTCACCTCTCATGCTTGCCACTTGGCAGGACTGTACTATCAGTGAACTAAGAGGCAAGTCAGCTCTCACGTGTACCCTAAATTTAGCATAGATTCTAAAAAAAGGAGGCTTGGTGAAATAATGTCTTTGCTGAGGATTATTCAATTTGATCAAACAGGGAAGTCGGGATTGATCCCAGATTTCCCATTTTCACACTGCAATTTAGCCACTAGATGAGTATCTCTTTCTGACTTCAAAGGTTAATGTATGTACTTAATTCTTGAATGATTAGATCATGGGCATCAATTGACCAAAAGGTCAGGGGTGGCGGAAGTGAAATTATTTGTCCTTTGACCCGGAATGACATCACAGAAAGTGTAATTATATGACATTTAACTTGATGAAATCACAGTGCGTGACATCCTACGAACATTTATCACGATAAAATCACAAGTGACATCATCAAAGTGGATGGAAAATTATTACTAGAACACATTAGAGACTCCACATAAAAAATACACCAAGTCTTTCTGAAAATGCTGGTACTCAAAATACTGACCTCAGGAGGATAAATATCCAAGTCTCACTGCTGGGATTCAAATGTTTCAAAATTGTGACCTGAAGATTATGCATGGTTTGCAGCAAAATTTCAACTCACTTTCTATAGTGACAGCTAATTTAAACATGAAGCAGAAAAAGAATCAAGT
The DNA here is from genome assembly GCA_963921515.1 of Calotriton arnoldi. Classification (NCBI taxonomy): domain Eukaryota; kingdom Metazoa; phylum Chordata; class Amphibia; order Caudata; family Salamandridae; genus Calotriton; species Calotriton arnoldi. The sequence goes on from CAWUFW010000115.1 coordinate 673,506, forward strand.
TTTCATTGATTATGGAAAGATTCAGCCACCTTGTTATAAATTTGACAAGAGAGCTAAAATTAAGGCAGAAGGTTTCAGTGAGACTGAGCTGTTCAATGGAAAGTTCTATTTCAACAGGATTCAAGCAACAAGTTCTGTAACAGGAGCTATGATTAATTTAGGATGAGGTCAAGAAAGAGAGAGAGATGCACAATGGTTATGTAAATGTGAAGTGATAGGCTTAGTTATCATGACCAAAGCAGAACTTTGCATTTATGTCAGACAATGGGGACTGCAATGAGTCCACACATGCCTGCATTGGCTTGCAAAGTACATGCTGCCAATTGCAGAGATCTGCCATGTGTCTTACATTTTCCTGGACCCTCGGGCCATATTTATCAACACTGACACAACACTGCACAACACAGCGTTGCATCAGAAAAATCTGCACTGTGTTGTGGCATTTACTTGCTCCATGAATGCGCAATACTTATCGCATGGTGCACCATGGCGCAAGGACCAAAGATGCATCACAAATTCTGGCGCAATGGTGTTGGGAATGGTGCAAGGTGCTGCAACGCAAGTGCTCCTTACATCACATAAAGCTGATTTGCGTGTCGTAAAGGACCTCTATGTGCTGCAAATCACTACTGCGTCACACAGATGTGCTTTGGGTCCTGGGAGCGTTTGAAAAAGCGACACAATCAACACAGCATTACTCCAACACTGAGAAGCATGGAAGGAGCCTCAGTGAGCCAGGAGGGTAACAACCCCAATACAGAAGACTTGCCATCAACCCAGGGGAAGAGGATGAGGAAATCGAACTTCAATGAGGAGGAGAACCAGATTTTAATAAGTGAGGTAACAAAAAATGAACATCTACTAATTGTCACCTCAAAATTGCCATTAGGGAGGAAGGAGGCCATTTGGCAATCTATAGTGGACAAAACAACCGCATAGCACAAAAACAAGGACATCCTGGAGCACAAGAAAAGGTGGCACAATTACAAGCGCAGGACCAAAGAAAAACAGGCCATGAATCTTAAGGCAGCCATGAGGACCGGAGGAGGACTTGATGTCAATGAAGAGGAGTTGGATATTTTGGAAGAACAGTTGGCAACCCTCATTCCAATACAGTTGGTAGCTGGAGTGGAAGGGCAGGACAGTGCTGAAGTAGAAGACCAGCAAAAACAAGAGGCCATATATTAGCAAACTGTCATGCAAGGCAATGCAGAAACACACTTTTCTGCGCTAAGCTGCGCTGTACTGCATGAAAGAGAAAGGGCAGGAATGCCCCACATGTTAACTCATCCTTCACATATCTGTCCTTTCCTTGCGCAGTATCAGTTTTACCAGCAAGGGCGTAACACAGGCCCCGCAGCCCCCGCGTTGCGGGGGGGCCCCGTGCTCCAGGTGCCCCCTCACTTCATCATGAAGTAAATGGCACGCCCGGCCTCTTAATACATTAAATGGTGCGCACGCACGCCCCCGGCCGGGCGGGCCTGATTAATTTAATGGTGCGCAAGTGCTGTGCACGCATGGGCCCCGGCCGGGCCTCAGGCTCTGACTGAGCCTCTTCATTAATTAAATGGTGCGCGGGCCCGGCCGGGCCTCTGAGGCTCACTGTTTTCCATTAAATGGTAAGTCTGAGTCAGGGTGGGTGCGCGCGGCGCGCAGTTGTTCCGCGACGTGTCTGCGCGGTCTTTAGGGTGAGGCAGGGGGCAGGGCTGGTGACCAATGCCCTGATTGAATTATTCGTCATGCGCATTGAGCGCGCGCAATTAAAAGTGCGCGTGAGACTGAGGTGTGGCATCCAAGGACCCAGCCACGCTCCTACGCCGTCGAGACCGAGAAGAACTGTCCGACGTCCCCGGCCATAATTTAAATTAATTTATTAGTAGCCCCCTGTTATGTCGCGGCTGTGACGCAACAGCAGCGACCATCAGGGTGTCCCCATAGTGTATGTCCCGATAGGGAGTTCATTGGTTATCCCTGCTGTGACCGGGCTGGATGGTATGGTCCCGGTCACGTGACTTGTAATTAATAAATACGGCCCGCGCACGTGACGTCTAGAGACACGTGTACGCGGGAGCCGATGTGAACAAGTAATACGGCTCCGTGTCTTCTTTGGCCTAAGCCTCCCGGCGTGACATCAGGGCAACCTTCGTGTGGTGCCTATATCTCCAGGCACTACACAACACTGGCGACGAGGGTGGGCGTGCCCCCGCCGTGTTCCAGTGCTGGGGCGGCCGTGTGCGGGTGCTTGGGACCCCGCGGTGCTCGTGCCCCTGCAACGCTGCGCCGGAGCTTGCGGAAGGGGGAATCTGCGGTCTGCAAGAGTCAGGTCAGAAGTATCCCTGCTGCGGGCGAGCGCCGGTGAGGCGCGAAGCGGAGGAATTTCACCTGTGTAACCCCTGAGTGAGCTAACGTTGCGCTCCGTGCCTGCACGGAGCGGCGGACCGCGCGCATGCGCAGTGGATCTCAGAGGACAGACAAAGCGGAGGGGCTCGCGTTGCTACCTACACGCACGCGGTGCCTCTTCAAGAGTTTTGCAGCGTCTGAGAGTGCTGCGTGGTCACGGCCTGTGCAGTTCTGGCCTGGGCTTAGCAGCGTTAGGCCTCATCAAGCTTCACCACGCGAGGGGAAGTCCTAGAAAGCCTGTGCCAGCTGCAAGGAGACAGTTCATCTGCATGCCATAAGAGGAATTGGACTGGCAGCAGTAGCCCCGGCCGGCTCCACGCCATAGTGTGGGTAGGAAATCAGCAGCAAACACAGCGTGCCCTCATTACATCATCCTGTGGAGGCTCACAATGTCCACCATTCCCCCTATTGAACTGTTCGTGGTGGAGGGTTTTCCATCTGCCCAGGCTTCCAGATGGAAAGAGTGGGTAGAACGTCTCATCATATTCTTTGAAGCCACGAAGGTCCACAAAGACCAGAAAAGGGCCATGCTGCTTCACTTAGGAGGGACGGACGTTCACCGCATAACAAAGACTCTCGTGGAGGCGACGCCCAAGACTCACCATACCCTCATTAATGCGCTTACAGGCCATTTCGAGCCTATGGCCAACCAAGACTATGAGCGGTTCATCTTTCGTCAAGCCAGACAACTGCCCGACGAGTCCCTAGACACATTCCATGCCAGACTCAAGCTCCTGGCATCCACGTGTGGATTTAGAGACGAGACTGAAGAGATCAGGGGGCAGATTATTCAAGGGTGTGCCTCAGCAAAGCTGCGTGAGCGGATCTTGGAAGAGTCAGGCAAGCCACTACCGGACATTCTAGCCCTGGGACGCACGAAGGAGTTGTCCAAGGCCAGGGCAGTGCACATGGAGGCGGCACTGCAATCACCCGTCAAAGCGGAACCGGTAAACGCAATCACGACAAAACCAGCGGACCGTCGCAACAAGAAGCCGTTCGCCAGCGGTCCACAAGGGACTCAGCGCCACTGTGGATACTGTGGCGGCCCACCTCACAAGGCAGCCGAGTGTCCAGCGAAGGGCAAGAAATGCACTGGCTGCGGACGATTCAATCATTTCGAAAAAGTGAGCCGCTCCAAGCAGTACCGAAAGTCCAAGCAAGCAGTCCATGCGGTAGCTGAAGGAGGGGGTGAGTCAAGCGACATGGATGACGATGAAGAAGAAGAAAGAACGGTGCACAAGGTGCACATGATTGGAGCAGTGTCTAGCAGAAGCCGGCGTCTGCCCCAATGCCGCATCCAGGTAGGAGCACAAGAGGTCATGGCTGTTGTGGACACAGGAGCCACCATCAACATAATGGCAGCCACGCTTTACAAGTCCATGCATCCCCCACCTATCTTGCAGCCCACCAGAATTACAGTCTTCGCATACGGACAGGACAAGCCGCTAGAAATGAAAGGAAAGTTCAAGACCACGGTGACCCACGGAAACACATCCATCACCACCATGGTATATGTCACCAAGGATGGGCAAGGCATGCTTCTGGGATATCTAGTGCTGCAGAAGTGTTCCAAAACGTGATCCACAAGCTGATCATGGACATTCCTGGCGTCATTAACGTGAGTGATGACATTATGGTACATGCTAAGTCCATCCCGGAACACCACTCCCGCCTGGTGCAAGTTCTCCAGAGAATCAAAGATGCTGGATTAACATTGCACAGAGAAAAGTGCGAGTTTCTCAAGAACAAGTTACAGTTTTTTGGATACACCTTCTCGGCTGAGGGGGTAAACCCTGACCCCGATAAAGTCAAGGATATCAAAAATGCGCCAGCCCCAGTCAATGTCACCGAAGTCCGCAGCTTCCTTGGCATGGTGAATTATTGCGGGCGTTTCATCAAAGACCTCACGACCCTCACTCAACCCCTGAGGGATCTCACCAAAGACTCAGTCCCATGGGTGTGGGGAGAACCACAAGCCAAGGCGTTCCAGGACATTAAGGATGCCTTGTCCACCGCTACCACGCTGGCATTTTTTGATCCACAGAAGCTCACGCTGGTCGCAGTTGACGCAGGCCCAAAGGGACTGGGCGCAGTACTCATGCAATGCCGCACAGCTGAAGAGGACTGGGCCCCGGTGGCTTTCGCAAGCCGCTCGCTCACTGACACCGAGCAGCGGTACTCTCAGATTGAAAAAGAGGCCATTGCAATCCACTGGGGGTGTCGCCATTTCCATCTCTATGTCTACGGAAAGCCGTTTGTGGTAGCCACCGACCACAAGCCCCTTCTGCCTCTATTCTCTGGCACCTCGTCAAAGCCTCCACCGAGGATAGAGAAATGGATGCTGCAACTGCAGAACTACAATTGTCGAATCGAATACCAGCCAGGGAGCCGTAATCCCACGGACTATCTCTCAAGACATCCCAGGAATGCTACGGCCCAGGAGGAGGAAGATGCCGCAGACACAGAGGAGTATGTACGGTGCATTACTGAAAGATCCTGCCCTCTCCCTCTCTCCATGGATGACCTGAAGAGTGAAACCGACAAAGATGAGTGTCTCCAAAGGATCAAAAAGGTGGTGAAGCACGGCAACTGGCACAAAGCCCGAGAAGAGTGGAAGATACTTACGGAGGAAGCTCGGAGAATACTGGAGAGTCTGTATCATGTCCGTGAAGAGTTGACGGAAGACACCACAGGATGTCTCATGCGAGGGCATCGGCTGGTAGTTCCCTCTTCGCTGACTGCCAGGGTCATACAACTGGCCCATAGTGGACATCAAGGGATGGTTAAAACCAAATTGCGGCTGCGCACCAAAGTATGGTTTCCCTTAATGGATGAGCTAGTAGAGACTGCTGTTCGTGAATGCCAGTGGTGCCAGGTGACCGGAGGAAACCCCAAACCTGCGCCCGTGATCACAGAGCCAAGGCCCCCTCATCCATGGATGAGTGTCAGTCTCGATTTTGGAAGCCTGCCAGATGGGAGACATACCTTCGTAGCCATTGATGACTACTCCAAGTATCCCGAGATTGAAATCGTGAACAACCTAAGTGCCGCTGAAATAATACCAAAGAGAGAAAAGGTGATAGCGACGCATGGCATATGTCAAGAACTCAAAACTGATAATGGGCCGCCTTTTCAAAGTCAGGAAATTGCCGCCTATCTCGCATCGGTGGGCATCAAACACCGACGGATCACCCCTCGCTGGCCGCAGGCGAACGGGGAGGTGGAATGATTCATGCGGACCTTAAACAAGGTCATCCGCATAGCACACGAGAGCCACCAGCCCATGTAGTTAGCTCTGTTCACGTTCCTGAGGAATTATCGACAGACGCCCCATACCACAACGGGTCTGGCTCCTGGACATCTGCTGATGGGCCGAGTGGTCACGGACTCAATTCCACACCATCCCCGGTGGTGCCCGGAAAGGCCTGATGATTGCAAGATAGATGAGCAAAGGCGAAGGGTGCATGAACGGGTCAGTCAGCGCCGAGGAGCTCAACAGGCAGGTCTGCAACAGGGAGACAAGGTGCTGATAAAGAACCGCATGACCAAAGGCAAGTTCCATCTCCCGTATGAAAGACGCCCTTGGACTGTCATCAGAGTGCGAGGCACAAGGGTCATGGCCCGGAGGGGCAGAGAAGTTGTAACGCGGAATGTTTCCCATTTTAAAAAGTATCATCTCACGGAGGTTACGGCGTTGGACTCTGGGGCGGGGAGTCGGAGTATGCCCCCGGGTGACACTCCGGTTCTTCCCATGGCCGAGGTGGAAGTGGACTGTGCCCCATCACCGACGCTGGAAATGGATCTTAATTCATCCGTGGACCCTGACACAGGTGTGGCCAGAAGTGAGGAGAGGCCAGAGAGCTCCAGAGAGTTCTCACCCCAACCCTTGAATGGGGAGGTTGGAGTTGAAGGCAGTGGGCGAGGAAGTTCCCAGTATCAGCTCCGACGCAATCCTGAGCCGAACAAGAAGCTGAGATACTATTTCACGTAAGACTATTCCTTTTGGGTCTTTTTGCATTAATGTTCTGATGTGGGGTGAGTTTGCCAAGTCTCACGAATTTTGTTGGACTATTGTTCTGTTTTGGGAGGAATGTTATGTCGCGGCTGTGACGCAACAGCAGCGACCATCAGGGCGTCCTCATAGTGTATGTCCCGATAGGGAGTTCATTGGTTATCCCCTGCTGTGACCGGGCTGGATGGTATGGTCCCAGTCATGTGACTTGTAATGAATAAATACGGCCCCGCGCACGTGACGTCTAGAGACGCGTGTACGCGGGAGCTGATGTGAACAAGTAATACGGCTCCGTGTCTTCTTTGGCCTAAGCCTCCCGAGTCCCGGCGTGACATCAGGGCAACCTTCGTGTGGTGCCTATATCTCCAGGCACTACACAACACCCCTCCCCCCCCCCGCCTGGCTAGCCTTGCCCTGCCCCTGCCTTCTGCAGCAGAAAATCGGTGAGCGGTGAGTGTGGGGTGAGAGAGAGGGCTGCGGGGACAATCTGCCTCTGGTGGTTCCCCGGGCCTGGGTCAGCTGAGGAGGCAAGTTTCTTTGTGGTCTGATTGTCTTACACCCTTGGGATGTCAGCACACCAAAGAGGACATCTGAATGACATTGAGCAATAATTCAGCAGACATAGTTGGTGGACATATTAAGGGTGAACTACTGTATGTACGGTTCACTCGGTGGAGGAGTACGTCTGGAATTCGATCTATCTTCGTTTTGTAATGTGACCTACTTCAATTCATTATTTAGCGCCCTTCTCCGAGACTCTCTCTTGGAAGCGCTAGATCTGCCACGGGTGAGCTGGCATTGTAAAGAGAGTTAACAAGCAGTAAGTGGCAGTGCCCCTGTAGGCCGGTAGGACTGGGATAGTGCCAGCCACTTGTCAGACTGGTATTTTATGCAGATCCCTCCTTTTCCCTCATAGAGCTCTGGGGCATCTCTATGGCAACAAGAGAAGGTGCTGGTCTGAAAAATTGTAACAAATGTTGGCGTATTATATTAACATTCATTGCCAAACAAGTGACGAAAATGACATTTGTTACTTCTCTTCACACACAAATGGTGATTATCTGCAGAAGAATGACACACTATATATTGATCTGCCCTACAAATCATCATATATATATAAACATACGAGATCTCATGGTGTGGGGTGCGATGCTCTAACTTTGAGGTTTAAAGATGCACACCTCTTATTTCAAAATAATTCAGAGTACTAGGTTCACAGTATATGACGATAATAAAACATAGACGGCAGCCATTGTGGTTGAGTCAGCTTCCCCGGTGCTTCGGCTTCAATACACTTTTGATCAGGGCTCTCTTCTCCTGGGCGTAGGTTCCATTGAAGAAGCAGGTGCAGTGACACCGGGGCGCAGAGGCGAGGGGCCCATTGAACCCTGATTATTGCTATATTTAATTTTTAAAGGTGGTGTGTTTCACAGCTTTTCCTTCCTTTCACTACTAGCCTATGACACACTGGCTAAGCGCAACTCTCTCTTCCCTGAGATAGCGCCTTCCCTGAATATTCCCAGGCAACCACGCTTTGGGAGCTAGAGCCTCCGAGCCGGGCCTGTCACTCAGCAGCACTTAAGGGCATGCAAAGTGTTGTTTATTTCTCAGCACAGCCTCTGATTCCTAATGTCCCTAGAAGCCCCGCCACTTCAGCCCTCCAGGGGAGGACTGTGGCAGAAAATTCTAATCAATACAGAGACATGGGAAAGGTATGCAAAGCAAGACAGATTTGTGTGTTTAAAGCTTTGTGAGATGAGTATTGACGAGCCATTAAATTAAACACTGGCGCTGAGTTATATTCTCATTTCTTGCTTCCATCTTGTGCAATTAGAGGTTTAGTTGAATGCATATGTGAGTGTGTGAGTGAGTGTGTGCACGCGCATAGGCAGGGAGCATGCATAAATATACAGATAATGTACAGGTAACAGTGTAATGAAGCCTATTTATTTCAATCAAGGTCCCTTGTTGGTGTAAAGTGTGAAAAACAACAAAGTAGAGTCCCCGAAGGCCAAGCATGCATTGTAACCTTCTACTGGTGTTTTTTTTAAGGCAGTTTTTATGACACTCAGTGGAATTCCGCGTAGTGCAACTCCACGAACTCTGCCCACCCCTAGCGTGGACACTCCGCCCTAAGGCGAGTGTGCGCCTCCTTCTCTAGTGGTTTCCGTAGGCGGCCTGCCACATAATTGCTGACCTTGGCCGATGGGAACCAATCTGCGGAGCGTGGGTGTACAAGATCGTCAGGGTCTAGCATATCTGAGATATCATCCGACTGGACGGCTGAGGATGTGTCATGGGAAGGATCAGGCGAGGGGTGCCAAGTCCTGGACGGGCCAGCCTCATCATTGGAATCTCCATGGGAGTCTTCGTCCTCCCCTAGAGGCAGTGGGTGAGAGTAGGGTATGTCACGCGGCTCACCAAGGGCGTCCTCTGCTTCCTCTTCAGGAGGGTCAGCCAGGAAAGCCCTCTTCAGCCTATCGAAGGCGCTTAGATCCATGGTGGGGTCCCCCTTTGCGCTTGTGGGGTCGTAGACCCATCTGCTGTGACTCTGGTAGCACACCAGAGGGGGGCGCTTCAGCTCGGGACAGGTCTACGGGGGTTGCATAAGAGTGGGCCAGCTGCATCAGGCACCTTTTGAAGGGCCCCGTGGCGGCTGCTACTGCCTGGTGTATGGAGGTGTCTACAGCCTCACATAATTCATCATCTAGGGGAAGGACTGTGATGGCCTCCTCCTCCTGGTAATCTTGCATAGTAATATATAATTAAAACGCATTTCAAGTAAGCCAAAAGTCAGGCGCAAGTGCACAGAGCACTTCAGAAGGTGCGATTCCTGATGAAACGCAGCCCAGAGGGCCTAGTCTTTTGGCACTGTCAGGTGCTGTAGATTAACTGGCATAACGAAGGTGAAATTTGTGAATTGCAAAAATACAAAAACGTACGCAGGTAGAAACTTACTAGTGTAGATTTCCAGGTGTTTATAGTCAACTGGTAGGTGCAGGACCCTTTTTGCCCCCCAAAAATCTTCATCTGAGCAGCGCTTTTTCTAAAACTACATTTTAAGTTTTTCTGAAAATATATTTTAAGTTATAGTCTATCTATCCTTGCCATCAATATCAGATTTAACAAACAAGTTGCTATAAAATAAATCAAAACCCATGCATTTGTGGTAAAACACCATTTGCTAGAAATATTTTTTACTAAAGAACAGGGAGAACATAGATGTACATGGTAGTAAATTACAGGAGTATAAATTAACCATCACCCTAGGCCCCACCACAAAACTGTCAGAAAAAGCAGTATTATTTATGACGTGTTTTGATTGTGAAAGCGTGACATCAAAGTCAATGTGTTCTTCATAGTGTTATTGTTTGACAAGTCTTAGATCAAATGGATATGGTTAAGAGATCTTTGCGACTGAAATTAGTTTGTACATTTGTAGATCTCAAATCTATAAACACAAAGTTAGCAAAATAGTTATAAAATCAAAGTCTGGGATTTTTGCACTGTAATGAAGAAAACCATGGTATTGCCTTTTATTTCAATTTAGCGAATGGGGGAGGTCCCTAAAATCCCCCATGGCCTATTCCAAACCTCTTGTGCAGTTTGAGTGTTCTGGGTGCTCAATTGCACTCAGGTTTGCTCCTAGTGAGATCTACCCTGCCCATTTATTATTGTAAGATGCCGATGCCTCTGACCTCACTGTGTCACGACTTGCTCCCTGCGTTCTCCTGTCCACCACCAGGGGGCTGAACAGTGGGACTCTCCAGTGTTCTAATAAGCTTCCAGACCCTCCCCTTCATGTACATACTGACTTCGAACCATTTGGACACTATTTGGGAATTGACATCCATTCCCAATCCATGCCGAGTTTTGTGGAAGCCGTCCTGCTCATGCCTGAAACTCCATTACCCAGAATTCCCTGCTCACTGCTTTGTCTCCACCCCTGCAGGCCAAGGATGGATGGAGGAATTCAGCTCACCTGTGGCTGGCTGCTGCTAGCCTGCTCACACCTGATGCATGTGATTACTGTGAGCTCTTTTAAGCCCCAGCTCCCTTCAGGCCGAGGGTGGTCATTGTAGCTGTATACCGGTGAGACCGATCCTTGTTTCCAGTGTTTCCTGAGCCTTTGATATCCTTGTTTCCAGTGATTCCTGAGCTATAGTTAATCCTTGATTCCTGAGCTATAGCTATTCCTTGTACCTGAATTAGCACTGCCTGCAGTGCTACCTTGTTTCCTGAGTTCCTGAGCTATAGCTATTCCTTGTACCTGAATTAGCACTGCCTGCAGTGCTACCTTGTTTCATGAGTTCCTGAGCTATAGTTATTCTTTGTTCCTGTTCCTGGGCTTCAGCTATTTCTTGTTCCTGATTTGCACTGCTTGCAGTGCTCTCTTGACTCCTGAAGCTTTAGTGATTCCCTGTTCCTGAACCAGCACTGTCTGCAGTGCTACCTTGACTCCTGAAGCTTTAGTAATTCCCTGTTCCTGAACCAGCACTGTCTGCAGTGCTACCTTGACTCCTGAGCCTTAGCTCAATTCTTGTTCCTGCCCCAGCACTGCCTTCTATGCTACTTTGTTTTCTTGATTCCTTAACCTGCACTATTCTAGTATGCCCTTGTAGCTTCCCCTTCTGTATATCCCTTTCCAGTCCCTGCCTTTCTTCCCATTTCCTTGGTTCCAGTTCTAGTTTGCTGTCTTTCTATTTCTGCTGTCTTGCTTCTGTTGCCTTGTATGTTTGTTACCTGCTTTCTGCCAAGTGTGCCCTGTGATTTCCTTCCTTTCCTGTTAAGCACTCCTCCTTGCTAGCTCCTTGTCTATTGTGCTTGTGTTTAGTTCTACCCCCTTGCTGTTACTGCCTTGCTTGTTCCTGTTTGATCGCCAGGATCCGTGGGCACAGCTGACTACCTAGGTGGTGTTTCTTGTTCACTGCGAGTATTGTCTTTGAGTTACATTTATAACATCACCATAGGTATAAGCTCCACAGACCCTGCCTTTGCATGCTTATCCTACAAGTGGGTATTTGCAGTCAGTATCTGTAACAGCAATTGTGGGTGAGAAACTTACTGAGCTTCAGTCTTACCGTGTGGAGCTCCTGAGTGCTTTACCCCACACTCCCCTTTATTGTTAATGTTGTTTCATATACATGACTTGCACATTCGTCCTGGGTGTAGTTATTCCGAATGCTAAATTGCCTCGTGAGTGTCCTTCCTTTCTGAGTCTTACCAATCTTGTTCACTTGTACAGGCTTCCCCTTTTGGATCCCTTTTTCTCCTCTGACTCCCTGTATGATCCTGAGCAGCGCTGTACTCCTCTTTCTGTGTACGCTTTCTACCCAGTTCCCAGTCCTTGCCCAAGTCCCTGACTGTGTTCCCCACTTAGTCCCGGACAGTCCCTGACACACTGCCCCTTGTACTAGCCATAGCCACTCCTGATTTCCTGCCCCTGTCGACTGCCATTTCCCACTCCTGCCCCTTCTCAGTTTATGCTCTAAATTTATAACTCTTGTAATTTGCCTATTCTGCAGCTTATAAGAGTCTGCTCAGTTTTATGCCTTCTGTCAGTTCCATTGCCTGCTCTCATCACGTGCTCTACTCGATCCTGAAAAGTTATGATTGAAATATAACAAGGTTATAAAAGCTGAAATTTCAGAGTTTTTTTTTAGGATTATTTGTTTTCAGATGCATGGCTGCCCACTTTTTCTGCTGTTCTGACTGACTGGTGAAGAAAGCATTATTTTCAACTTGGCCCTTTGACGATAATCTTGCGTGCCTTACCAATTGTTATACACGTGTTTAAAATATTTAAGTTGTCTGAAACCCTTATTTGGCATATTGGTTTCAGCAAGACCAAGCTATACTGAAGGCATCAGAATTTAGTTTGGAGAGGACATCAATGGTGACATTGCATATTACCATTAACTCCAATGAATAGCTCATGAAAGCAATTTTTGCTACATTTATTTGCTGGAGGTGGATGATGCCTAGAGTGTGGTGGCCATGGCTGAAGGTGATGCTCTATGGGGTCCAGTGGCAGTAAAAGTTAGTTTAGGGTGTGGCTAAATGCCACAATGCACAAGGGCTGGCCAGATGCCATGGCCACAAGCTCTGAGGGCACTTGGGAGTGAGTGTAGAAGATGACCAAAGGCCAGACACTGCATTTAGTAGGCTCTCTGGACAGAGGGACATCATTAGGAGGGGAGTCTATACCCATATTGATAGGGAGCTAGGGAATTGGGTGCAGGGTGTGCCTGAAGATTGTATCCTTCGACAATGGCCTTGTGGACTCTGGGTGCAAAGAACTTGGGCAAAGGCTGGCCTGAAAGTAAACTAGTGGCTACATTGAAAAATGACCAAAGTAGTTAAACCATTACTGAAAAAACTTTATGGGAAGTTGTAATTGTTTACTCATATAAAAATGTATTATAAAATAATCATTGTCCACAACGATCTTAAGTTAGATAGATGTTATTGCTATGAAATGATATGTGTAGAACCTGTACACCCATAAAATTCGCTAGTTCTAGTAGGGCTTACGCATTCTGAGGAGTGCGATGTTCATTATGTCACCACTGCATCCATTGTTGGTGTTGAGTAGTGAGAGGCCTCTCCTCCTGCATCACAGGACTTAATACTAAGGCCTAAGAATAAGCAGAGATCAGCGACGGGCTGGCCTGTCTAAAAACTGGGACATTTTCTGAAAAGATCAGTGTCTCTGAAAGCTTGTGAGGGTCGGGACAGAGTCAGTCGTTTCTCAGGCAAACATGCATAATTTGTGCTGGTGGATGCATGTTGTAGACTCGGGCGTTCAATATTTGGGCATCCAGAATTATTTTTCATTTCCAAAGATTGACCCAGTGCAATAGAGAGAAAGGCAGACAACTACAGAGAAAGAAGCAGGAAGAGAAGGATACGACAGCAGCAGTGATAAAAGCAGGAATCGGGATAAAAATAATCCCAGCTGTGAGCTAAGAGGCAGCCTAGGAGTGTGTAGTGGAAGAATCAGGCATGGGGTGGAATAAAAACTAGGCTGCTCTGAAAATCTCCCAGTTTTCTATTGTGCCTGCGAAAGGCTTATCCTTTGCTCACAGCTTGTATCTAGAGAGATGGGTGGGTAGATGAGTGAATTAATGGATGGTATGGACAGATGGTCTTGGTTTGGTATGTGTTTCGATGCAAGAGTTTGGATGGATGGGTGGGGATGGATGAACGGTTGGGTTATTGTGTTAGGTTGGCTGAATGGCTGGGTCGGTGAATAGATGGATGGGTTTTACTAGTTTGATGGATAAAGGGTTTGCATGGATGAATAGATGGGGTTGGATAAGTGGGCGGGTGGTGGATGGGTCATTTGGGTGGTTTAGTTGGCTGGGTAAGGATGGATAGGTTACGACTTGTGGATGGCTAAAGGGCGAATAAAAATACAAAAGACAAATGTGTAGCATTTGACTCGAAAATGGTCACACAAAAGTGTCAGATATTGGCACAGCAATGACGTTGTGATTAAAAATGCTCCCGCCCTCGCCTGCATAATTGTGAGCATCCTCATAATGCGGCCATATTGCTCTCGCTGGCTGTTGCTCACCCATATCCATTAATGATTGTTGCCAGGACAATTTTGTCTGCAAGTGTGTGGTTTTTACAGCAGTTACTTGGAATTACCAAAGAAATAGTATTGGGTCGTTCCCCATTAAGCTTCTATTGCCAGCCCTCTCTATTCGAGTAGCATGTGGGTTGGTGGGATTTAAATGTCCCCCATTGCATTACGCTTCCGCTGTTGTATTCCTCTTAGGGTGTCCATAACGGGCTTTCCAATATCATGTCCTTATATAGGCACAATTCGCCCTGCCCTTATATAGGCATAGAATCCCAGGCCTTATTTAGGCATTAAACCGTGCACTCCAAATACAGGCATGGTCTCTGACATCCGTCCACCCTAACGTCACAACGAGTTCATGAAGAACAGACCCTTAGGCTGCGGGAGTTTCCCTAGCCCAGGACTATTGATTTCTTCAAGGCCTCATCTATTAAGCATGAACCATTATTCCTTAGGGGTTCATCCATGACGTCTTTCGCTGTCCAATTCACGTCAATGCTAACATTCCTAAGGTACTCTGAGGTATAAATATACCTTCCCTAGCCCCTGTAAAACAGAGGAGACCTAGACTTCAGAAGAGCCCGTATCCCGGCCTGACGCACTGAGAAGACGCTGTCATCCCTGCACGCAGAGAGTCCCGCTTCCAGTGATCTGACTTCCCTTGCGGGGTGTTGGAGTTCGAGTCTGGCAAAGAGATTCCTACCTCTCTCATTCTTCAGGTATGGAGCTGATAAGAACCTAGAGGGACTCTTGGCATACTAGGCATACTAGACTTAACATACTCTTAGTATACCATAGTAAGGAATACTTCACCTACTTCATACCTCGTCCTACACCTAGGTTAGGTTAGGTACATTGGGGTAGAACTAGCTTAGCACCGCATCGTATGAGTACTCGCATTTTTAGTCTGTGTTATTTATGTAACAGCATTTGTACTAAAAGATAATGCTATCGCAGTATTATTTATTTCTACTGCTCACCCTGTACATTGTGATCGTAACAGCACATTATAATTACACCAGAAACAAGACTGTTCAATAAATCTTTTATTGAAAACGCCCGTCTATTATTTCTGTGTAACTCTAAGGAAAACTAAGCATGCACGATTGAGCTGAGTGAAATAGTTATCTAGTGTTTCCACGACTCTGGGACACGTTCTGATTCTAAAAGGGAAACATATTGGTCATGTTTTGCGGCTGCCAGAAACTACTCCCTTCTTGTTGTCAAGGAGTTTCTAGTGGCCTCTGAGCTAGCTGGCACAAGTAATTAAGTTTAATATACTCGATAGGGACATACTGACCTTAGTCCTATGTCAAACCTATAGGATATATTATTCCAATGCGCAGAGCCTATTAGGGAAATGGGAGCTACGCTACATGGCGCCCAACGTTTGGTAAGGCGGTAATTCAACGTTAGATACTGAGTAACTCAGCCGTGCTATTTTCTCTCAAAGACCCCTACCCATATAGTCCAAAAGACATCTGGAGTGGGCAGGGTTAAGTATCCACCAAGGCTACATAGGGAAGTACCCTATATATTAGCTGTTTGGTTTGCTCAACGTTGAAGGATACAGTGTTCCAAAATATTGTGCACCTTATCTTTGTTTCCTTGAAACTTGTTTTACATTTTTCAAAAAACAAAATGAATGAAGACGCCGGAGACGGTGTAGCTGCGGCTGATCCAGCCCAAGCAGCAGTTTTTAACCTTACAGGTTTAAATGAAACTGAGGAGGGTGTTGTACACATCCCTCAAAACTTAAGAAGAGCCATAACTCTAAAACTTATAAAACATGGCCTATCGCCAAAAGGAGGTAGAGCAGTTTTCGTGATAGAGGCACATGATTCCTTTCAGACAGAGGTATTCTATTCATGGGTACTACTTCCTGAATGCAATCCAACATCACAAACATTTCACTTCTACAAAGAAGATGATCTACCAGAGGAATACATTCCTTTCGAGGGTATTGAAATTCCATTAACATACCAGGAGCATCAGCTCTGGTTTAAAGGCGCCCTAAAACATCACAAAAACATTACCAGGCTCGGTCCACTAGGTAGACCAGGAGCAACATGGCCGATTTTAGCCTGCTACACACCTCATCCTGAACTGGATATAATGACAGATGAGGAATTACATACTCAAATAAAAGAGTTAATAAAAATTTACAGACAATTGGTCCAATATATCATGCAGACTTTTACAGTCCGACCACCATTGACATATCCAAATCCAACTCCCCAACAGGGGAATACACTAAAAATTACACCACAGACTCTCAACTCAGTCATGGGTAAAATGCCCACAAAACGTGAGCAAATTCCGTTTTGGATAGCTCAAAAAATTACTCAAATCGAAGCAGTATTTCCAAATACTAGCCCGCATGAGAAACACAGAATCCTAACAATCAGTTTACCAATGGGGATCACACCACAACTGGAAGACTGCACCACTTGGGGCTCAGTCTTTGCTGCCATCTACACTAAAACACATGGCATTCCGTCAATTGCGGTAATACCTGATGTCCTCAAACAAATTCAAAACGAATACGGGGCAGAGCCTGCTCTAAATTTAGGTATGAAATTACTGAAAAATTTCGACTAGGTCTCAACAATAATATCTAATATTAAAGGAGAGGCAGCAGCAGTTGCGATCCGCCAAAAATTGAGGGAATTCGATGTTACAGAACATCAAACTGAGCTACCCAGAATTATAGAACAATCTTATGCAGAATTAGGTAGAGATAGTTTGGGTGGAAGACCAGTGAAGCCGAAACTATCTGAAAGTCCTGAGAAGGACTCAATAAAACAAACTCCTACATCTTCTAAAAAGAAGTGGGAGTCTACTAAACAAAAATCAAACGAGAAACGTTCTCAAACCCGAGGTAGGTCTCCTCAAAAGGAGCCCTCTGAAAGGAGGTATAACCTCAGGAATAGGGATAATTTGAGAAAACCTGACAGGTATCATGATACTGATACACGTTCCTCTCGTCCCTTTCTGATCTCATCACAGACTTCGGAAAGAAGAGGACGATCAGAACATAAAGAAGACGCGTGAAATCGAAAGACGACAAACACGCTCCAAAAACTAAAGCAAAACCTCAATTCTCCAAAAAGAAAGTAGCAGGTCTAAAGATTAGACATGCCGAGAATACTGAGAACACAACTCAAGAACGGAGAATGGGCTCAGTCCATGCTGGACAGTGCAGCAGAAGTCACAATAGTTCGCCAGAACCTGAGGGAACTTCTGGAGATAGTGGACTTGAATGAATACATTAAAGTAGAGACTGTAGACACCAGGGTTAGTACTCCACAAAGGTTATTTGAAATAACACTCCGGATGGAGGGAGACAAACCTAGACAGGTGAAAGCACTTTTTGGGAAAGACCATCAAAGGGCTATGACATACTTCTAGCAGAAAAAGACTGGCCACCACAATTTGTCAGGGAGTGCCCACATGGCGAGGACATTATTATGCCTGCCTTCTCCAACCATATTCCAATTCACCTAAAATATACATATGCCAGGAAATGGGCAGTAGCCCAGGCCCCAGCATTATATAAAAATCATGTAGGATGGGATGAGGATTCACCTCACCATAAAATACATCTGAAACATGAACCTACTGCACAAAGGCAGTACCCTATAAAGCAAGAAGCTAAAAAACAGGTCAGGGAGATCTTAGATCAACTTGAATACCAAGGGGTGATTGAAACATGCACCTCCTCAATGAACAATCCTTTGTTTCCTGTCTCCAAACCAGACAAAACATATCGTCTAGTTTTGGACTACAGACACCTAAACACTTGTTCTAAAACTTTTGCAGTGCAAAATGCACACAGCACAGCATTAATGAATAACATTGTGCGTAAAAAATATAAAACAACATTAGACATCTCAAATGGTTTCTTTTGTCAAAACATAGCACCTGAAAGCAGGTACTTAACAGCATTCTCCATAATGGGGACCCAGCGTCACTTTTGTCGACTCCCACAAGGGTTCAAGAATAGCCCAGGTGTATTCTCAGCGAGGGTAATGGAGTTACTACAAATTTATGACAATGAGGCATTGTCCTATGTCGATGACATTTATCTGACAGACGATGACCTGGAAAAACACTTGAACAGGGTGAGCACCATTATACTGGGATTCGCCTCTGAGGGTTACAAATTCAACTTTAAGAAGTCCAGAATTGCCCATCTCAATTTCCTATTTTTAGGATATGAGCTTTCAAGTGAAGGCAAGAGCTTGGCAGCTAACTTTTTAGAAAAGTGTGCGCTGCTCCAACCTCCAAAAACGCTAAAAAACTTACAATCCATCCTGGGTTTCTTAAATTATGGAAGAACATACATTCTAAACTACGCAGAAAGGGTTAAACCTCTCTACGCATTAATCAAACCTGATTTTTCGATCAGAAACTGGACACAAGAACACACAGAAATCTTGCGTTCACTACAAGCTAACATGTTAGCAACAAATCACTTACAAACACGCGTAAGTGAATGCAATTTGGTGATCCGAATAATTTCGGGTCAATGCGGATTCACCTACTTAACTTTCAATGAGGGTGAAAAAATACCAATAGCGTATAAATCACACTTGTACACACAAGCGGAAATGCGCTACGGTTCTACTGAAAAAATTCTAACAGCAGTTCAAACCGCTGTAGCAAAAGAAAGAGCCTTAGCCCAAGGAAAACGCATTATTGTCGTAACCCCAGTACCTGCTTTAGAAGCGGTTACAAAAGCAAGCATTCCAAATGCTAAAGCTTTGCATCCAAGATGGATACAATGGGTTAATTCTCTTGCTGCAACAGATGTTGAACATGTTTTTGATCCAGATTTAAAAACACAAGCATTCCTGCAGTATGAACATGAATGTCCCCTGCCTACTGAAATTCTGCCTCTCGATCAGTACGAATTCATAATTTACACTGACGGATACGCACAACCCGCAATAGGGGGTAAGCAAGCTTACAGTGCAGCGTGTGCTATCGTTAAAGGTCGCATGCGAAATAGCATCTTCAGACCTATGGTCACAAAAACGCAGTCTCTAGGAGATTGTACAGCTCAGCATTCAAACTGGCACTTGAAAGTACAGATCGAGAATTCCCCACACTAATCGTGTGCGATTCCTTTTACTGTGTGCAGTCGTATAATGAATATATACAAAACTGGCTTGAAAATGGTTTCAGAGATGCGAAAGGTGGCACAATAAAGCATAAAATGCTTTGGGAACAAGTAGTTCAGTTGAAAAACGAACTACCAAAGGCTCACGTGATCCACACACTGAGTCATCAACGTGATGGCGTTCACGTTGCAGGGAATTCATTGGCTGACAAAGCCGCAAAGGGGGCTGTGCAAACGGCTTCCGTAGCTGCGATCACTCGTTCAAAAACAAAAATAGACGGTGAGATAATGTTGGCTGTCAATGCTTCAAGCAAAGGCAGCAGTGCAGCGTTACCAAAAAAGTTTCCACTCAAGTACTCTTATGTAATTGATGCGAACAACGTTCCTTTTGCTCGAATCTCTGGAGTGGGGGATAGGGTAATTCCAAACTTGGAACGTAGAGCAGCCTTGATTTATGAAACACATTTGGGGGAAGGTCTGTCACATCAAGGGATCTCTAAAACAATTTTGACGTTAAAAGAGATGTACTGGTGGCCTGGAATGAATACAGAAATTCACATATTCATCAACAACTGTTTAGACTGTAAATTACAGCGAAAGAGCCATCAGACACCATGCTGCGAATGCGGCAACCCAGTGCAGACACCATTGTTAGACAGCATTAGACTTTCTACGCACCTGCGTCCTACTGGACAAAGACATTCCCACAAACACTGAATCTAGGGTCCTATGGTTATGGCCTCAGCGCTCAGCTGACGCTCGAACTGTTATAAAAGATTTGCGAGTCTTTATCGGCATATACGCAATAGGCACGCTACATTCTGACCAGGGTCCTGCGTTTAGCTCTCGGGCTTACAAAGACGCCATGGCCAGTCTGGGCGTTGCAATGCGGTACTCCTCTCCATTCCATCCTGAGGGAAATTCGGTTGTGGAAAGGAAAAACCGGGACATAAAGCAGTCTATAACAGCTAGAGTATTAGGCTCGGGTGACGGGTGGGTCTAACACCTTAGTGGAGTTCAACGTGCACTAAACAACCTGCCAAGAAGTTCTCTAGGGGGGGTCACTCCATATGAGGTCCTATTTGGGACAAGAATGTGGGTACCAGACTTAGAAAACGTAGGCACAGTGGTGGAAAATAAACCCTTTGATATCAAAGATCGTTTGGCTGTTTTACAGGACTTAAACAAATTAAGAACGAAACAAAGCAACATGTTCCTACAGCCAACCACCACTGGGGATCAACCGGCTGTCCCAGGAAGGCCTGTCTGGATTCCAAAAGTTGGGGATCTAGTCAGAGAAAAAATTGCGGACAAGAAGGAATTTGGACCTTCTTACAGACAACCAGTACCTGTCCTAGCAGTTCAAGGAACAAGAACAGTACTACTGCCGCCCCTTGCTGGAAGAAAGGAGAAAAGATTTGTGTCCATCGACCTCATCAAACCACAGTATGTGGCCAATACTAAATAGTAGGCCTCATGGACTCCGACCTAGTAGCAAACGCACTCCTCTCGCTACTATCCAAGAGGTTCATACTGAAAGACTGATAACAATCGAGACTTCAGCTGAAACAGATGAAGGACTAAGTAACAATGCTATGGAAATTATCCCTCTTGAAGAACAAGTAACAGTTCGTCCAAATACACCTGTCTACACCAATGTGGCACGTGATGAACTGGTTCCAGTGATTTCTACAAATCCTGATGCCATTCCAACAATTGATAGAACAGCTTCTGGCTATTTCATAAACTTTGATACGTTCTCAGAAGATCCAAGTGAACCTGAAACGACGCCAGCATCATTCAAATTCAAGCAGCAAATACAAGACTTTCTTCACTCTCTGAAAAAGATTTATTTGGTTTCTCCATGGATTGAACTCTGGATTATATCTGGACTTTTTGTTTTGCTGCTCTGGCTAGCTTTGGTTACAACTGTGAGCGTGCTTATTAGTGGCAGATACATCCATGCAAACACTGAAAACAAAGACGTGAACGTACTTTTGAAACCTCATAAATCTTCCCATCGTGAAGCAAGAGACTTGTCATCAGTGAACATCACAGCTGTTCCTATACACGATGGTATAGTGTGGGACAAAACAGATTTTGATATATTCGGTCCGACGGAAGAATTGAACATTCCACATTTGTTTAAAATTTCACTAAGTGATCTAATCACGTCCAGTACCTATTCTGATGATTGGGACTTTGAAACTGTGACTGACATTATGTTTGACCTAGAAAAATCTGCTGCATTTTCTAAAAATGAATATTTAGAGGGTTCATCAGACTATGAACAACTGTATTGTTATAACCACTATGGTCATCATTATTTGCATAAATCTGCATATCCAAGAAATGTGTTTATGTTTAACAATGGGAACATTGTCCTACACCACCTAAAGGTAGTTCAAAAACATTTGCCAGTAAGTTTCCATATTTTTCAGGGTACAATACATCTGATCCAGAAATGTTTTGCTATAAAAATATAAACAAGACAGGTATGAAAATTATGTTAACGAATACAAAACAGATTTATTCTGCATTATTTAATGCCCAACTGTCTAGACAGGGTTTCGACTTTTGGAAAGACACAATAGACACAAAAACGT
Source organism: Calotriton arnoldi (assembly GCA_963921515.1). Lineage (NCBI taxonomy): Eukaryota > Metazoa > Chordata > Amphibia > Caudata > Salamandridae > Calotriton > Calotriton arnoldi. Next base: position 695,240 of record CAWUFW010000115.1, read on the forward strand.
TGTGGGGTACTAAAGAATGGCAAGTACAGGGGATAGAAGCTTTATTTAGAGCCTGCATCATCCCTGAACAAATAATGTTTTTGAATGAAACTATCCAACAAACATCTTGTCTTGGATTAGCCAAGATCAAAGAGATGAACACACCTTCTGTACCAACTCCTGCAAAAAATAATGAAACACAGGCAGTGGTGACAGTTGACAATGTACTACAACTCAACAGATCTAATACTGATTGGAAAAAATGGTTGATCTGGCCCACAGACACGAATAACTGTCAGGAAAGATTCCTGAATAAAACTCAGGGTTTTACCATTCATAGGCCAGACCCAAGATACGTCCAAAGACAACATCCGGGGGTAGTAACAACATACAGTGTAGGGAAATTATGCCTCGATTGGCTGTATACATCTACACTACAGGATGTGAAACAACACTTATCCTTACTTGCAAAAGACGCAGATCTTAGGGATTTCTTGCTTGGACCAAGAAAACCGCGTCAAAAACGTTTCATATATGCCGGCATCTATGCTGCATACAATGAAGCATGGAAGGTGTCACAGATAGAGGCCGCAGAACGAATACGTGAACTTGATAGTATTAATTTAGAGAAATCACTCTCTGTGGTCGACAATGGGTTAACAACTTTGTCCTCCAGAATTTATTCACTGGACGGCATTGTATCCTCTGCTATCGACATACTAGAACAAGATTTGGCGATGTTACAACAAGGCCAATCTCAATTACGTTCTATTATGTTATTAAGCTGGACGCTGCAATCATTGCGAGCAGGCTATGTGCCTTGGCGTTTCATCAACACAACGGCTCTGTTTGCAGAATACAATCTAACTGATAAACAGATCGAAATGGCACAAAGAGGAGCAAAGTATACAGTGCTGAGCATTGAAAAACTGGAAAAGCTACCATTCACAGTGGCAAAAAAACCAGCTACAGAATGGCTTATTCATGGCAAAATTACACTACCTGTGACTACTTTTCAGTTTCAGTATTGCCTCAGACAAATGCAAGCAGGCAAATATGAAAGGTTGGGTAAGGAATACATTAAGACATCTTGGGCTTTACCGTATACATATAGATGTTGGAGCGGGGATCGTGAAGTGTTTTTAAGCGGTAAAAACTGTAAACGTGCACTAAGCGGTTCACTTGTATGTCAGGACATTTCCTTGCACGGGGCTTGTAATGGTTCTGTGGCAAATTTGTCTTGCCATCAGCAGGGTACACCAGCTGCTGTGATTAATCCAACGTTCGGACAACTTTCTAATGGGAGTTACCTCATGTTGAATGATCAGAGTTGCTGTGGCATGCTGCCAGGTATCCCATATCTAGTAACGGTCAACTCCAGGGTCACTTGCTGTATGCAAGTATTGTTTGCCCCAATAGACACAGTCAGGGAGTCGCCTCTATGGCCTTCGCTGAACGTCTCTTTTATAAGATTTGATACTTTAAGCAGAATGAAAGCCATGCTTTTACAACAAACAGTGCCTTTGACCTCGGCCAAAGAAACCTATGATCTGCAAATTGCAAGGACTTCGGCTGAGATACAGACTTTAATACGTACAAACTGCCCTATACATTTCGTGGAAATGATAGGACGAATTTTCAACATGTCTAATACAACAGGAATTGTACATGTATTTAAGGGCATCTGCTCGGGTCTGTTAGCACCTTTCCAGGCAATACTCGGAATCATCCCGAACTTTGCACATTCGGTGTTTGGTGGCATACCATTAATTCTAGCACTTGTTGCCGGAATTCTATTTCTCTTCCTGCTATTGCGCTATGGCCAGCCAATTCGCCGACATCACTCCGAGCGACATGGAGAAAGCTCTCCTTGAACGAAAGTGCTGTGAGCAAATAATACTGCTTTTGGGCATAAATCGTCTATGGGACCTTAATACCACATGGTTCCTGTCATTCAGACCAATCTGGCAAGATTGCATCTTACCTGTTCTACGATGCCTGCTATGCGGTGTAGAATGCGTGTTGGACACCTGTCTAACATTTCCATCGGATGCGCCAACGGACGTCGATACTCTGCTGGACCAGATAACGGCCCATGCTATGTGTTGTCCCCAGCGGCTTCCTATCCTGATGACAGCATTCATTGAGATCTCACAGACGCTTCCGGCAGCTGCTGAGGTACGAGAAAGAACTACAGGCACACAGGTAACAACGGACGCGAACATTGCGACAATTGAAAGCAATGCTTCACATCTCTGTGCGATTAACCTGCTTCACGAGGTGTTCCAACTCACACCAACTACAGTGGATGATGTTTTGTCTATAGAAATAGATGATCTAATGTTTACACCAGACCCGTAAACTGACTCTGATTCAGCATACAGTGTTCCAGAAAAACAGCAACAATTTGGCCTTCATTTTTCAAAAACTTGGAACTCTACCAAAAATTGAACTTTTTCCCATTTTTTCGAAGGAAAATGGAACTTCAATCTGCTTAAAGTAGAACTAGCCTTATAGTACAGACTTGGCAGTCCTTCCAAAGACATTTAGTCATCTTATGTGTCTAAAAACAGTTCATTTAATTTTCCTGACATGAAATGACTTTGATTTTTGAACAACTTATCGATCATTTTCTGTCACATGTAAATATTACTGCTTATTTCAGTCCAATTGCATTTATTTTCAAACTTTATGCCAGAAATGATAAGCATTGCTTCGAATGTACAGTACCTTTTTTGCATTCTAATATGTTTTTTTTTAAATGCCTTTTTAAAAGGTTTTATGAAATATTTTAGAAATATGCGGTACTCCATTTTTATGTTTAGCATTTTAAATGTTTAGCATTTATGTATTATCGTATACACGAAAGTGGAGTGGGTGTTGTATTCCTCTTAGGGTGTCCATAACGGGCTTTCCAATATCATGTCCTTAAATAGGCACAATTCGCCCTGCCCTTATATAGGCATAGAATCCCAGGCCTTATTTAGGCATTAAACCGTGCACTCCAAATACAGGCATGGTCTCTGACATCCGTCCACCCTAACGTCACAACGAGTTCATGAAGAACAGACCCTTAGGCTGCGGGAGTTTCCCTAGCCCAGGACTATTGATTTCTTCAAGGCCTCATCTATTATGCATGAACCATTATTCCTTAGGGGTTCATCCATGACGTCTTTCGCTGTCCAATTCACGTCAATGCTAACATTCCTTAGGTACTCTCAGGTATAAATATACCTTCCCTAGCCCCTGTAAAACAGAGGAGACCTCGACTTCAGAGGAGCCCGTATCCCGGCCTGACGCACTGAGAAGACGCTGTCATCCCTGCACGCAGAGAGTCCCGCTTCCAGTGATCTGACTTCCCTTGCGGGGTGTTGGAGTTCGAGTCTGGCAAAGAGATTCCAACCTCTCTCATTCTTCAGGTATGGAGCTGATAAGAACCTAGAGGGACTCTTGGCATACTAGGCATACTAGACTTAACATACTCTTAGTATACCATAGTAAGGAATACTTCACCTACTTCATACCTCGTCCTACACCTAGGTTAGGTTAGGTACATTGGGGTAGAACTAGCTTAGCACCGCATCGTATGAGTACTCGCATTTTTAGTCTGTGTTATTTATGTAACAGCATTTGTACTAAAAGATAATGCTATCGCAGTATTATTTATTTCTACTGCTCACCCTGTACATTAGTTATCTCGCATACTGTCTTGTGATCGTAACAGCACATTATAATTACACCAGAAACAAGACTGTTCAATAAATCTTTTATTGAAAACGCCCGTCTATTATTTCTGTGTAACTCTGAGGAAAACTAAGCATGCACGATTGAGCTGAGTGAAATAGTTATCTAGTGTTTCCACGACTCTGGGACACGTTCTGATTCTAAAAGGGAAACATATTGGTCATGTTTTGCGGCTGCCAGAAACTACTCCCTTCTTGTTGTCAAGGAGTTTCTAGTGGCCTCTGAGCTAGCTGGCACAAGTAATTAAGTTTAATATACTCGATAGGGACATACTGACCTTAGTCCTATGTCAAACCTATAGGATATATTATTCCAATGCGCAGAGCCTATTAGGGAAATAGGAGCTACACTACACCGCTTCTCACAAAGGGCGTGCAGATGTTAAGTGTCTTGCGGCATCTTCCATGGCATGTGCGAGCTATATTAAAAATGTGTGCAGTCACCTCGGTCCTACAAGTTTCCTCAGTGGGTTTCGCTTTTTAATCCAGTCCTGGATTTGCTCTGGTAAGCTCTCGGTCAGCATAGGCCCTTGACCATGAGGGATCACCCACCTTGTCCCACCCCTAAGGACCATCGAAGTCTCAGTGGGTGGCGGGTGGTAATCGGATAATTTGGAATCAGGGTGGGCATCATGGTGGGGCGGCTGGGGCCCGGCCGGCAATAAAAGTAAAACATAGTGTAGGGCGGTACATACTTCACCCACTCTCCATCTCATGCCGGTCATACACCTGAAGGAAATTCGCCCGCATATAATATAAAATTAATAGATCAATCTACAAGCAAAATGAAAGCCTTTCCAAACTATATCTATATTTTACTATTTCTACTTGTGGTTGTCTAATCTCACATCGGGGCTCTAACGGAATCAGTATATATTGATGAACATCATGATCCCTGTAATAGGCAATGTTTCCTTAATTCGCTTACCGCTTTAACTTGTTTATCTACTTTAGTTGATCATTGTCGTACTAAATCCTATTTTACGTCATCAGTGACATACTAAAGTCTTTAATGTGGCTTTAAGTTTGGCTGATCTAATGTTTGCTGTGCACTCATTTCTCACGTATGTCTCAGTCATGTATTAGTTATTCCTGAAAGACATTCCGGCTGTTTGGCCATTCACCCCCCCAAAACTTAGAGCTGCCTGCCTTTATTAAATGCCTCAGAGCATTCTACGAGGAGCAATGTGTATATATACCTATCTGTGATAAACGCGGTACTTCTACCACTTGTGAGTTTAACCTGAGGAATTGCTGGACTGAGATGTCGATTAAACACTGTAGGTGGTGGGCCGGGCCGCCGGGGGCCTCTCCGTGTGCAAGTTTCGTTACGCCACTGTTTACCAGCCCAGTCCAGCCATTTTAAGTTTCCCAGGTCTATGTGTGATGTGCTGCCCCAGTCAAGGTATTTCCTTTCAATACTGGGACTTGCAGTGTCATTTATCCCTTCACAAAACAGGACTACAAGTTCCAGGATACAAAGTCAAAAACCTGCGATGGAGCAGCACATCATTCATGTACCTTAGAACCTTGGCAAACATGCTAGTGCCAATGCAGGCCCCCTTGCACCAAGATGCAATTGTGCTTGTGTTGGGGCTAGGTAGCCAAAAGTGTACTGTAATATAGATTCTGTCAATGTGGTGTTCTAGAGGGTCAATGTGTCACCTGAGATGGTCTCCAGGTGCTGAGAAGGTGCATGCACTGCAAGTAGTAATAGTCAAAGAGAAAGGTGTACAGTTTCTTGTACAAAACCATATTTGACGCAGCTGAACTGATGTGCTGGGGGAATTTGTCCTAGATGTAGCCTGCCATGTATGAGAACACCCATCCTCATGGGTTGTATGATGGAACAATGGTCAGGATTTATTACCTTCTTGTAGCCTCTCGGAGTGCCCATTGGGTCAGTTCTCAAACCCTTGTGTGATTAAGGACAGCCAAATTTTGGATACACTAGAGGTAGTATCTCTTATGGACAGCCCACCCTGCAAAAAAAGCAGGCAGGACTTAGTCAATCACGGAGGGTTGCCAACTAAAAACCTTGTGGAATTAACCCCCTGCTCCCGAGTTAAAAAAGGTGAAAAGACAAAGAAAGGCGCAGGGAGGAACCCCATACAAACTTTGACAAAGGATATTGCTAGGAGAAAACCGGGCGCAAATAATGCTGCTAGTCTTGGTCAACTACGTGAGCAAATAAATTCAATATTTAAGTTGTGCTCTAGTACACTGGAGAAATTAACCCACTTGGAGGAGAAAATTGAAAAATTATTCACTGCACAAGACACCCTTACAAGAAGAGTAAGTGTCCTGGAAGAGCAAGGAACATCTAAGGGGGCTCGACGGAAAACTCAAGTAATGAAGGCATAGTTTATGCCAATTTACAGAGTCAAAAATTAAAATCCAACTTAACAGTAAGGCCCAATGACGCACTACTCTCGGGGACACCACATAATAATCAATCGGCATGTGATTTACGAAATACAAATCACGTGAGGCCAAAAGAGATTAGTGGTGCTAACCAAATGAAGCCAAACAACATACGCCCTAATATTCCACCAGAATGTACTCCATATATAATAGTCTTGGAAAACGTTCCTCCGCTCCAACAAGGTCAATCTGAACCTTATGAATCGTTGGCAAATAAGGTTTCCTTTTGGCTGAAAAAAAACTCAAATTGGCCTTATGATCTATCCAGCGAAATAATCTCTACACGAAGAGTCAACTGGGTGGGACTAGCATCAAAATCATCATCAGGGGACTGTATAATTGTGAATTTTAGGAACCCAAATTTGGTCGAAAAACTCTTTAGAAATCTTACAAATTCCCTGGTCCATGGTGAAGGTATTAGAGCACAGCCCCTAGGCTTCTTCTATCAACCAAAAGCCTACACAGTGACAGCTCAGGCAAATACCTTACGTCACCTGGATGCAAAGAGATATAAGACTGCCACCTTAGGGTCTGCAAATTGCCTTCCACTCTCGAATAGATTTGAAGTCCTGTCAGAACTGGATACACAAGACTGACAGTTACTGGAATCAGATGACAAAGAAATCACACAAGAGGACTCTATGACCCCAACGGTGTTATCCCATCCCGTAATTGAAACACAACAAGAGACTCTCAGTATTGTGTCTTGGAACATTGCGGGCCTCCGGTCGAAGATTAATAACCCGGAATGGAAAACTTTCCTTGACCAACACCATATTATCTGTTGCCAAGAGACTTGGGCAGTGGACCCTATGTTTACTGATGGCTATACCTCTCATCATATTCCAGCCGTCCCTTCTAGGTCTGGCAGAGCAAAGGGGGGATTAGTCATCTTTATTTCAGTGGGATTAACATATACTGTAATAAGAGAACTGGGTAAATCTCAATATTACCAGCTGCTTTTAATTACCACACCAAAGCTATTTAATTTGCTTTTGATTAATTACTATTATAATATCTTTGATCAAACTGTGACAAGTATTGTGGATGAGTTAGATGATGCTATAACTGATGCCCAGAAAAAGCACAGGAAGGATCTGCAAATAATCTGGGTGGGGGATTTTAATTTAAGAACATGTGACCCTCGGGTCCAGGAATCATGTGGTATTTGTCATGAGAGAGAGCAGTCCGTGAACCATTTTAAACACACGCCGTATGGGGATTTACTGAATAGAGTCATTATAGCTAAAGATATGAAATTTGCCCAAGACGTGAATGCTGTTACTTTTTCCCAGATTCCAACATATGTGGGTCCCCTTGCATCCTCAATTATAGATCATATTTTAATTAGTAAAGATCTAGATCAATTCTTTAAGAGCTATGTAGTGAGGGCAAGTTGCATGAGTAACCACAATCCTATTGTCATAACTCTAAATTTACCTTTGGCAAAAATACGGGATAAAAAAACTAAGTGTGAGGTTGTATATAATAGGAACAAGGGTATTAATATCAAATGGGAAAAGATTGATAAGTCTGCGTTCCTGAAAGATCTTATGACAAATAATAGGCTGGAGATAGTCACAGTTCTTTCAGATACCGCCCCCCCAGAGGACATTATATCTGCCTTCTCAAATATAAATGGCCTTATGGCAGACAAATTAACGAAATGCCGTAGGAAATGTCCCGTAAACTCGAGGTGGTTCAATAAGAGTTGTTCTGAAACCCATAAGGCGCTATGGGTGGCACTTAAAAGGAACCCGAGGAACAAGGATGAAATAACTAGAGTAAGGTATAAGAAGGTAATCGAGGATAGGAAACGGTCCCTGAAGGAAAAGGCCTGGAAAGATTTAAAAGCTGCGTCAGCTCTGAAAGACTCTCGTGCTTTTTGGGAGGTGGTTAACTCAGTTTCTACTTCCGGCGCCGAGGCGCCCAAAATGGATACTATAGTTCCAGCTGAAGCGTGGGTTACCCATTTCTCAAAAATTTTCTCCCCGCAGCCTAGGACAGTAAATTTACCCTTCGTAATGGAAACTCCTTTTGATATGGGTTTAGCCCAGGGCTTAAGTAACTCCATAGAGGTGAGTGAGGTACTTTTAGCCATAGAACAAAGCCGCCCAGAGAAAGCTCCTGGCCCGGACAGAATCCCTGTGGATCTATATAAGCACCTACCAGATTTCTGGGCACCCCTGATTACAATTGTCTTAAAAGCTGCAATAGTAGGCCCATTAGTCAAGACCTGGCAGGAGGGAATTATAGTGCCGATTTTCAAAAAAGGGGATAAAACGCAACCCTGCTGCTATCGCCCAATCTCCCTACTTGGTAGCTCAGTTAAAATACTGGGCAGGGTAATTCTGGCGAAACTGGAACTCTGGGCATTGGAACGTCAGGCACTCTCAATTTACCAGTTTGGATTCCGACCTGGGCTTTATCACTAATTGTTCAAAAGTATACTAAGGCACAGAAGGGCTGTGTTCACCTAGCTTTTATGGACCTAACCTGTGCTTTCAACACAGTGAATCGTAGTCAATTATGGTCCATAATGTCAGAAATGGGGATTGACAAAGCAATTATTATCTTGCTTAGTAGACTTCATGAACACACCACAGCCACAGTCCGTTACAGCTGTGAGGGAGATTTGACGGAAGGCTTTCCCTCTGAAATGGGTGTAAGGCAGGGGTGTGTCTTGGCCCCATTTCTCTTTTTATTATATATTAACGGGCTGGGAGATCAGCTGTGTAAGGTGGGAAAGGATATACCAAGATGTAATAAGTGTCCAATTCCCATTCTCTTATATGCTGACGATGCTGTCCTGATAGCCAGGACAGCAAATGCACTACAAATACTGCTAGATTCCTTTAATATTTTTATGAACAACCTGGAGTTAAACGTGAATCGTACTAAATCATTTGTCATGAAATGTGCACCTAAAAAGGCTAAAACCAGAACCTTTTTATTGGGGGGAGAAGAAATTGAGAAAGTTCCTTTCTTTACCTACCTCGGGATACCGTTCGATGTTAATTTTAATTGGAAACATGCCTTAGATATTAGGATTATGCAATTTCAAGAGCTGATTGATGCAATCTTTAGTTTTGCTAAAAGGCTAGGAGGCAAACCAACTAAGGAGATCTTATGTATCTATAAGAGCAAAAGCCTTTCTGTGGCAACTTTTGGGGCTGGGGTCTGGGGATATGTAAATTGTAAATCATTGCAAATAGTAGAGAATAAGTTTCTGAGAAGACTTCTCTCAGTACCCCAGAGCTCCTCTGTTTTATTCTGTCACGAGGAAGTTGGTCTGAATTATTTGAAAGACTGTATTGCGATTCAACCACTGTTGCTCTGACAAAAATCTGGAAAAACCCTGAGGCTGCCCTTTGTAGAGCAACATTGACAGACTGCATGAAGTTGGACAATAGTTTAGACATACCTTGGCTTAAGTATGTCAAAATGTGTTTTTCCAAAATGGGTGTTTCAGAACATTATACAAACCCCGACACATTACAAAATGTATCGTCTGCTACTATAAAGTCACTCTTTCTCCAAAGTTATACCCAGGCTGGCCTCACAAGTAGAGAGACCAATCAGTTAGAGTGTCATTCGCAACTACGAAGAGAACCTGCCTTGTACCTTCGAATTGATCTAAATGAAAGGACATTTTTGTTGACAAGGCTGCGGTTAAAAATAATACACTTCTTAGTTGCCTTCCCTATTCAAGGCTCGTGGTTTCCCTCACTCCCAGTTTGCCCGTGTGATAACTTCTCATTGCAAAGCACTATGCACTTTATTCTTTTTTGTAGATTTTATTTCCCTCAGAGGAAGCGGTTTATTTGTCCATTATTACTTGCTGCAGGGATTGCGAATCATAATATGGCAATGGAGTTTTTACTTTCCCTAGGTACAGCTGAGATAATACATTGTATTTTAAATTATCTCTTTACTGCTTTTAAAATCCGAAGCAAATACTAATTGTTTCTAAAATTGTAATTATTGATCGTGTTGTAATATTGTTTTATTATAAAATGAAATTATGTGTGTACAAACCTTTATGGCTCTTAGAGTCGAAATAAAGTATTTCTGACTGACTGATGGAACAATGAATGCCTTAGCCTCGCATGCCTTTACAACACAAGCGCTACAACGACCCTACCAGTACAACACACATCTATACCATGCATGTCACTACCAGGCACATACATAGGGATACATTGGAAATACCTTAACCACGCATACCATTACCACACTTACCATTACCACGCATACCGTTAGAACTCATATACTCAAATATGGCAGGAATGTACTCTTTCAGTTAAAAATGTATGCATATTTTTTTTAACAACAGTTAAATAATACATTAATATTCCCAACAACATATTTCACAACTTGACATTAACACAAAATTGTGGCCAAATACACATCTTACTTAGATAAATGGGTTTCCAGATATCTCGTTTACAAAGTTGTCCTTCCTTTATTTTTACTATACATTACATGTTGTTCCACATTAAAATAGCTGACGTTCTATGTGAGGAACGAAATAAACATTATTTTTCAACCAAACAAAATAAACATACATTCTGTCAAATCAAGCGCTTGTTTATAATATGCAGCCCAAAATATATTTTTGTTTAAATGATGGCCATCTAGCTACCCAAGTAAGTATAAAATTAACAAATACTGTTCTTATTTAACATTAACAATAAGTCAAATATGATACTATACCGGAGAGGAACATGGCGGCCGCCGTCTGAACGGTCGCGGGAACACCTCCTCAGGCTTTGAATGGCGGTGGGGTTCTGAGACTCGAATGACCTCCAGAAACCACCCTCCAACGATGGAAGCTTTTTAGAGCTGGATCATAGTTTGATTTATTTTGCATTCTTATTTATTTCTTTTTCCTTCATTTTTGTGGCTCCTTGCTCTCCGCGGTGGTGGGCGGGGGGTGCTCCTTGCACAGCCAGGCAGCAGCCGTGGCGGTTAACGCTCCAGCTCTTTCAGCTCCTCCAGGCCGTGTCCGCGTTGGCGTTGGCGTCGGCGTCGGTGTCAGCGGCAGAGAGCGTGGATCGGCGGATTGGGATTCAGGCTGGAGGTGGCGGTTTGCAGCAAGTGAGAGGAGACGAAGCGGGCTTCTTCCTCTGTTGGTGTGTCGTACCGGAGCAAGACCCAGAGGGAGAGCATATAGCCTGAAATATGCATATTCTGCCTTCTTGGAGCAGGTAGGCGAGTTTGGCTTTCGGGATAGCGGTTCAGTCTCTGTGTGGATTGCTGGGAAGGGTGTTATTTTTTGTGAGTCCCTTTCGGATTGTATGGAGAGGAGGGTCGCACTCCAAGAGGGATTATCTCCCCCCCAAGCAACAAGATATTCATTGCGGGCAAGGGCGGCCTACTTGACATCCAATAATTTAATTCTTCATCCAATCTTACCACAGCGTGTATCATCTCCAGTGGCAGAAGTTAAAAAATTGGAAAACGGACGAAACAGACAGGGGGACTGGTTTATCTACAACATCAGGGAAATCTAAATCTCTAAGAGCCAAGGTGAAAATTCGGGAAAAGAAAGTGGCTAGTACCAAGCCCAGAATCACACCATCATTGAAAACCTTTTATCAAGTTATGTCCCTTTCTTCAGCGAAAATACCGCCCCCGCCCGCTGCTCCTGTTGGGGTAGACGGGGCTTCCGAGCTTTGTTTGGGTCTAGCTCTGAGCTTGTTCCTGTCTTCCCTATGGTATCAGCGATGCCCACTGTGCCCCCGTCTATTGTTACGGTTTCGAATATGAAGATATCGGAGGCTATTCAGTCTGAACCTCAGGATAAAACCATCTCGCAGAACTTTGTTGATTTAGTCAAACTTGCAGATGGATCGATTGGTTCGAAGTTGGAGGTACACCCGGCCATAAATCTTTCTAACAGATACTCTGTGTTAGGTCAACAAGAGGAGCCTGATTTAAGCCTGGGGTCGGACCAGAGAGCTCAGGAGAGGCTGGAAAATCTTGAGAAGACCAGGGCAGAGTGTACGGAGGAGTTGTGTAAGGGGCGGATGGAAGATCTCAGTGTTTCTGTTGATTCGGGTAGTAGAAATATACCCCTCTCCTCTGTGTTGAATTCTCACCCACATTCCCACTCTCTGGCAGATGTTCTTTTGGCCTTGAAAGAGGAGATTGCGAGTCGGTTTACTATCTCAGAGGTAAATCAAGCTGAGTTGGTGAATAGGTTCGCAGTCTCAGAGGCAAATCAGGCCGCTATACGATTTTCATGTGATATACTTGCTAAGAAGTTGGAGGAAGTCACAGCAAGAACTGATGCAATTGAAGAGGAAATTCCTAGGATGAAGGGAGCAATTGAGTCCACTGCCTCTCAGTTGGAGGAATTAGTTATACAAAATAGAGACCTCAAAGATAATCTTGAAAGATTGGAAAACCAATCGAGAAAAAATAATTTGAAATTTTTAAATATTCCAGAGGCAATGGAGGGAGAGGATATAAAGGGGTTTTTGATCTCATTATTCAAAGGTACAGTTCTTAAGAGTTCCCCGAATGTGGATTTAGCTCATGAGATTCAGAGGGTGCATAGGGAACCCTTTAAAAGGAATATGGGTAGACAGAAACCCCGGAAAATTCTTGTTAATTTTTTATCATATTCAATCAAAGAACAGATTCTCTCTGCAGCTCTTAAAGAAGGGGTCCTGTCTTCTCCTTTTACTGATTTATCTCCCTTTTCCTTTTCTATAAGGTCAGATATTTCTCACATAACGGCTGAAAGACAGTGGGAACTGGGTAAAAGACTGGCAGAATTAAATAGCTTAGGGGCAAAGGCCCAATTAAGGTTCCCGGCTACATTGCGCGTTATGTGGAACAATCACATGCACATGATTCGATCAGTAAAAGAAGCAGATGCACTCATAGCGAATATTCAGCTAGAGAAGCGGGGAGGGTTGTAGGATGGGGGAGTGGAGGTCGTTTTGAGAACTCGGTTCTCCCACCGTCAGTTTTCTAGTTATTACGTTATAATATAGCCTTGGGGGATGCTCCCGAAAAGGCGTCCGCCTATTGGAAGGTAGGGTTCCTCAGGGTAGTTGGGGATTGGGGGGCAAGGGGGTCAGGATGGGTAGGGAGGGAGATGGGGGGAGCACAGGGTGAGGCACAGGGTGGGGGTAAAAAGGGTAAAAAATATTCCTCATCTCATAGGTTTAGCAAGTTATACTTTGTTCTTTTTGATTTAATTAGAGAACTCCCTCGAAATTTCGGTACAAGGTATTCAAGCTGCGGAAAAGTAAAATGAAGGGGGCCGAAATATTCAATTTATTTCCTGGAACCTGAATGGTCTGAGATGTCCAAGGAGACAAAGATTGATCTTCAAATATTTAGAGCTGTCATCAGCTCAGGTATGTTTGTTGCAGGAAACTCACTTAAATAAACTGGAGTCTGAAACTATCTTTTCTAAAATCCCTTGGATACAATGTCATTGTCACTCTCAGCAATCATTAAATTGTCGTGGGGTCGCAATCTTGGTTAAGAAAGGTATTAATTGTAGGATGAAATCAGTTTTGACAGACCAAACAGGTAGATGGATAATTGCCCAGTTAGATTTTGAGGGCGAGGAGATCACTTGTTCATCTTTTTATGGTCCAAATACGGATGACCCATCTTTTCTCGTTAGGCTTCAGGATAATTTAATAATGGTAAATCCCCCTTATAATAGGAGGGGATTTTAATGTTCGCCTCGACTTGGTAAAGGATCGATCTAATCTGAGCCATGTTAAAGGGACCCCGCAGTCTCGTAGGGTCATGAAAAACTTACTTTTCAATATTAATTTGGTAGATTTATGGAGAGCCAAGATGGGGAGGTTAGATGGTTTTACTTTTTATTCTAAAAAATATCATCACTCCTCCAGGATTGATTATGTCTTGATAAATCGAGAGATCATAGATAATGTTGTTAGTATATCTGTACTCCCGAGTCATCTTTCGGATCATGCTCCTCTTTTATTTTTATACTCAACAAGTAATATTTCTTTACAGTCAAGATGGACTTTGGATAGGACAATGTTATTAGACCCAGGTATTATACAGGCAATTAAAAGGTTTCCTTGGAATTTTTTTCTTTTAATTTAGGTTCTACTACAATAGAGTTTGTGTGGGAGGCCTATAAAGCAAATCTGAGAGGGGCGTTACGTAGTCTAATAAGCTCCAAGAATAGGAGTAGAACTTCAGAACTACAAGCTTTGGAGGGTAGAATTTTAGTTCTAGAAGAAGAAAGAAGTCATATCCCTCAGGAGACCTCAGGAAAATTGGCTCAGATAGAGAAAAACTCGAAGGGGTAAGGCAGGATTTAAGGATCCTTCTGGACTTGAAATGTAAGGCTCAGTGGCAAGTCCGCAATATGGAAATTTTCGAATACGGGGAAAAAGCAGGGGCCTTATTGGCTTGGAAGGCTAGGATAGATCGGGCAAAAAACACCATTAATGAACTCATCATTGATGATGTTGGTACTATATCTGGTAAGCCTGTGGAAATGCAGAATCGCCTTTTGTCCCTGTTTTCGAATTTGTACAAGGAGGATATTGATCCCTCACAGGACTTAATAAGCCTGTGGTTAAGAGATAAGCTCTTACCTGTTCTTACAGAATCGGCCAGAGAGCTTTTAGATTCACCTATATCTATGGAGGAGATTAGGGTCCAAATAAAGAGGGCAAAAAATAAGAAGGCGTCGGGTCTAGATGCCCTTCCTAATGAAGTTTATATATTATTACTCGACGAACTTCTCCCAATACTCCATACTCTATTCAATTCTATTTATAGCTCTGATGGGGTGATCCCCTGTTCTTGGAAGGAGGCTACGATTGTTTTAATATTGAAGCCAGGAAAGGATCCCATGATGGCTGATTCTTATCGTCCAATCTCCCTGCTGAATGCTGATTATAAGATCTTTATGAGTATTTTGGCAGGGAGATTAGCAAAACTGGTACCTAGTCTGATCAATATTGATCAGAAAGGCTTTATGGTTGGGAGAGTCCTTCAGGAGCAAACACAACTACTCATTGGCAATATCGATCTTGCTGAAATAAGGGGGGATCCCCTGGCTGTAGTTGCCTTAGATGCCGCTAAGGCTTTCGATCGTGTCTGTTGGAAATATCTTTGGGAGTTGTTGGCGGTTATGGGTATGGGCCCAATCTTTGTGCAGACTTTAAAGAAATGTTATTCTGGGGCTTCAGCTAAGATTTTGTTAAATGGTTCTCTGACTCCAAGTTTTGTAATTCAGAGAGGGACAAGACAGGGGTGTCCTTTATCCCCCTTTTATTTAATATTTATATTGAGCCTCTTGCCCAAGCGATTAGGTTGGATAATATTATATGTCCTTTTAGATCGCAAAATTACCAGTGTAAAATTGCCCTTTATGCGGACGATGTAATAATTTATACTGGAGACCCTGATGTCTCTATTCCGCGGCTTGAAATTTTGTTGAGGGAGTTCGGTTTAATTTCAGGATATCTTGCCAACTCGGCTAAAACCGAGGTTATGTGCTGGAACACAGTGTATAGTCATGGCCCTACAAGTAGAGAATTTAGGTATCTAGGGATAAAAATCGTTAAGGATTTGAATGTAATCCCTCAGATTAATCTGCTGAAAATCGAAAAAGATATTGACTATCTCTTTGCCAGGTGGAAAAACCTCCCTTTGACGATCTATGGGAGGGTCAATCTGGTAAAGATGTCAGTATTACCTAAATTAACTTTTCTTTTAGTGCGGTTCCTCTTATTTTCCCTCAGAAAAATATCAGCAAGATTCAGGGTAAAATTGGTAGTTTTGTATGGGGACAAAAAAGTGCAAGGTTATCTTGGAAAAAATTAAGAAGGAAGCTCTTAAAAGGTGGTTTAGCACTCCCAGATATTAATGGGTATTTATTGGTTTCTCAATTCAAGGGTGTAAGGATGCTGTTGGCTACTCCTGATGAAACTAAGTGGGGCAGGTTATTGGGTGAATTGGCCTTAGTAGAGGGAGATAGTGGACAAAGGGGGTTCCTATACAAATTTGGGACACCCAGATTTTTCAAGCGGGTACGTCTTAAGGTTTTAAAAGCTGCTTTGATTACTTGGTATAAATTAAGACGTATTTGGGGTATTGGTTATTTTTCCTTTTTGCACCAATTTGGGATTCTCCGGGGACCCCCTCTGCCTGGGTGATAGTTTGGCAATGCCGATTAGAAGAGCTGGTTTGGAGAGGTGGTTTGACCTGGTGGATTCAGATGGGGTTCTCCCCTGGGAGATATTGCAAGATAAGATCGGTCCCTCTTTCTCTAGGTTTAAGTACCTCCAGTTAAGATCATGGTATGAGGCGGAAGCTCGAGAAATAGAAGGGAACTGGGAACTTGAGCAGCTATTTCAAGACTCACGCCCAAGGAAGAAAGAAATATCTCTGTGGTATTTAAGCCTCTTGGAAGCAGAGGATCACGAGGCCCCCTCTCAGTCATCGGTGTGGAATTCTTCCCCACTTGCTCAGGACATTGAAAATGTTTTTGAATCTTCTTTCAAGTTACTGTACAAATATATAAAGCCTGCTAGGCTAAAGAAAAATCATTTTTTGTCTTGAACAGGCTTTATTATACTCCGGCCAAAATAGCTAAATTTGCACCTGCTCCAATCCCAGTATGCCCGAGGTGTTCTTTTGATAGGGCCGACGACATCCATATGTTTTTTGATTGTGCAGATTTGGGACTTTTTTGGAAAAATGTGGGGGTCACTTTGACAGCCATTTTTCGAATACATATTGAGATGGATCTTCATTTGGTGGTTTTTGGTGTAAATAATCATCTTAAAGGGCGGCTCCCTCAGACTCATATTGGTTTGTTACTTTACCTTGTAATCTTGGCTAGGAGGGAGATCTGTATAAGATGGAAAGATCCGTCTCCCCTAATACAGAAAGCTGGTTAAAGGCGGCATTACGTATGGCCTCTTTAGAGCAAGAAGGGGCATTGGAAACCGATAACATCTGGTTTCCCCTCCTAAGTTGGGGTCGTCACTTGTACCTGATAACTTGATAATTTGATAAGATTTTTGGCGGGTCCAATGATTACACCAGTCCTCAGGCACGAGAGGAAGGCCATGGAGTGCTAGACAAAAAGCAGTAAGTCGAGGGGCTCCCAGTAATGTATAAGTCGGCTTGTTAAAACTGCTAATGTCTTTGGTGAGATGAGAAAAAAAAAAAAAAAAAAAAACAACAATAAGTCAAATACATATATTTAGTCAGAATTGTTTTTAAATTTTGCAGACTTTGAAAATAATTTCTACAGTGTACTATCGAGTTCCATTGCTTAATCTACAACTCCTAAAGGTAAAAAAACACAAAATAATTATAAGGCTAAATATTTTAATGGTATTCTTTTTGTTTAAGAAAATTAAACTTACTTAGATTTATACCTGGGCAGGGCAGGTCCTTGACAGTAGGATAGGATAGTCATTTTTAAAGCGCTTGAATGTCGCGGCGTCTTGGCACTAGGTGTGCACGGAGAGATACTGGGCCGTAAAAGCCGATGGTTTAATTTGAGGGAAACAGCCAGGACTTCAGCGTTTTCCTAAAAATCTGCCGGCTGGGTTGAAGTCTCATGGTAGAAGGCAATTGATTCCATAACTTGGCTGCACAGTGTGATATACTCCGACCCCCCCATCTCGCTGTACGAATTTTAGGGGTATGGATGAGGCCCGTGTTAGTAGATCTCAGAGTTCTGGTGGGGGTATACCATGAGAACATTTTCTGGATCACCACCTCCATAGAGTGCCTTGTGCATCAGACAGAGGGCCTTAAATTCGACTCGTTGCTGGACCGGGAGCCAGTGAAGTGCCCTTATGCCTGCCGAGGTCGAATGGCCTTTGGGAATATTTAATAACAATCGTGCCGCAGCGTTTTGCAGTGATTGTAATTTCATCCTCTGAGACTTGTCGATGCCCATGAAAAGAGCGTTGCAGTAGTCTAATTTTGAAAGAAAAAGAGCTACTACTACAGTTTTACGAAGCTCCTGCGGAATGAAAGGGAAGATCTTCCGTAAGCTCTTCAGTAAGAAGAAGCAGGAGGAAGTCAGACGATTAACCTGGGCAGAGAAATTGAGCTGATCATCAAAGATCACACCTAGGTTCTTAACCTTAGCGGTAGGGCAGGGGCATTCACCTGCCTCTGTCGGCCACCACGTACCACAATGACTGGCCCTTGCCGAACTCCAGCCCCTCTGTCTTATCGGTGTTTATCTTAAGGAAGTTTCGGCTCATCCAGCTCATAATCTCAGTTAGACAGGCCTGAAAACCACTGGCAACGGTCTCTGGTTGTTTGGACACAGATATTACGAGCTGAGAATCATCAGCGTATGAGACCAGGGTAAAGCCGTGTTTTCTAATAAGTCTGGCCAACGGAGTGACCTAAATGTTAAAAAGCGTCGGTGACAAGGCTGAACCCTGCGGCACTCCGCATGGGAGATGGAAAGTGTCAGATTGTAGGCTGTCCCAATGTATGTTCTGTTCTCGTGCTGCTAGAAAGGAGGAGAGAAGGGCCAGAGCTGTACCCTCAATTCCCACGTCCTTCAGCCGCCGCACTAACACCGTGTGGTTTACGGTGTCAAATGCTGCCGATAGGTCTAGGAGGATAAGAACAGCTCTGCCCCCCGTCCATCACTTTGCGTATCTCCTCCGTTGCCATGATCAGGGCCGTCTCCGTGGAATGGCATGCCCAAAAACCGTGCTGGGTGGAGTCAAGCAAATTGTTGGAGTCAAGGTATTGAGTTAACTCCTTATTGACAGATTTTTCGAGAATTTTGGCTGCTACCGGCAGCCCTGAAATTGGACGATAGTTTTTGGTCTCAGTGGGGTCGAGGGCCGGCTTTTTAAGGATTGGCCTAATGCATGCTTTTTTCCACGCACACGGATAAGTTCCAGACTCTATGACCTGGTTTAGAAGGGGGGCTAGCTGTGCGCTAATCTTCCCGGAGACTAAGTGCATAATAGCAGGAGGACAGGGATCATTTGGAGAGCCTGATTTTGTAGATAGGAGGAGGTTGTTCACCTCCTCCTGAGAGAGCGACCGGAAAATGGTTAGCTGGCAGTGAACTACCTTTTCCTCCAATGATGGCCTCTTACAACCATCCTTGACACCAGACGTGTCAAGGAGATCATTGTAGATCGTTTGCACCTTGTTTTGAAAGAACATAGCCAATTTGTTACAGAAGGCTTGGTCCGGTCTAAACTGATTATCCTGTTGCGGTTTGGCTAACAGTTGGATAGATTTAAAAAGTTCCTTTGAGGAGTTGCTAGCCTCCTCTATTTTAGCAGTAAAGTATACACGTTTGGCTTCAATGATTGCCTCCTTATATTGTTCTAACACTAAATTGTAAGCCACTTTGTGCTCCTTACTGTAATCAGATCTCCAGATTTGTTCACTTCTCCTGCATTTGACCTTTATGCGTTTAAGGTCTGGTCCATACCATGGCGAGGTTGTCGGACCTCTTTTTATCGTAATAGTTTTTTCAGGCGCTACACGTTTGACTGCTGTACGGATCCAGTTATCAAACGGGTTAGCTGCTTCATCATTATCCATAACCGATGTGGGGGGACACATATTAAGGGCGTGTTCTAATTCACTCCCTTGTATCTTGTTCCACAGCCGAGTTTTTACCCTGGATGGTCTGTTTGGGATCAAGTGAGTGGGCTGTGCTGTCCTAATACCAAAATAGACCGCCCTATGGTCTGTCCAGGGTAGAGACGAGGTTTTGGTCAGAGTAATGTCTGGATTGTTGGTGAAAATGCCATCCAACGTGTGCCCAGCTAGATGAGTAGGTTCCGACACTATTTGGGTAAGACCATATGCTGCTAAATTTTCAAGAAGTCTGGACAGTGATTTGGGGTTCAAATTAGTATTGCAACACTGCCATGGGTATACCTCAGGGCAGGTGCTGGGCAGTGACTGGGAGGCAAAATTATTTTTCTAACTCTGCCGGGTACTTCCCTCCAGGCAGGTGAAGGACAGTGACTGGGGGGCAAAATTACTATCCTAACTCCACCCGGTACTTACCTCAGGAGCAAAATTACTATTCTAACTCTGCCAGGTACCTACCTCAGTGCAGGTGCTGGAGAGCTACTAGAGGCAAAATTACTATTCTAGCTCCACTGGGTACTTACCTCAGGGCAGATGCTGGACTGTGACTTGGGGCAAAATTACTGTTCTAACACGGCCAGGTACTTATATCAGGGCAGGTGCTGGACAGTGACTCAGGGGCAAAATTACTATTCTAACTCAGCTGAGTACTTACCTCAGGACATATGCTGAACAGTGACTGGGGGGCAAAATTACTATTCTAACTCCGCCGGGTACTTACCTCAGGGCATGTGCTGGACAGTGATTCGGGGGCAAAATTACTATTCTGACTCCGCTGGGTACTTACCTCAGGGCATGTGCTGGACAGTGGCTGGGGGCAAAATTACTATTCAAACTCCATCGGGTACTTACCTCAGGGCAGATTACTGGACACGGCAGGTCCTTGACATTCATTTAGGGTTCAACATTACTACTGTAACACTGCCAGGGGCATACCTCAGGGCAGGTGCTGGACAGTGACGGGGAGGCAAAATTGAGATCCTAACTCCACCGGGTATATACCTCAGGAGTAAAATTACTGTTCTAACTCCAATGGGTATTTACCTCAGGGCAGATGCTGGACAGTGACTAGGGGACAAAATTACTAATCTAACTCCGGCAGGTACTTACTTCAGGATAGGTGCTGGACAGTCTGGGGGAAAAATTGCTATTCTAACTCTGCCAGGTACTTACCTCAGGGCAGGTGCTGAACAGTGACTCAGGGGCAAAATTACTATTCGAACTCCGCAGGGTTCTTACCTCAGGGCATGTGCTGGACAGTGACTGGGGGCAAAATTACTATTCTAACTCCATGGGGTACTTACCTCAGAGCAGGTGCTAGATAGTGACAGGGGGCAAAATTACTTTTCTAACTCCGACGGGTACTTGCCCCAGGACAAGTGCTGGACAGTGGCTGCGGTTGTAAAATAAATACTAAAATAATACACAATATAAATGTTATTTTTTAATGTAAACAGATATACATATCAAAAGAACATATGCAAATCTTCCCATAGAAGAACAGATTATACAGAAAAATCACAAGCTTCCACGTAAGTATAGGAAAAAACAGAGAATAAAAAGAAAGTCAGCATATGTTTTTATGGAACAATTCTTTTTTTTTTTTAGTTTCATAAAGCCATATCATAGCGTGTGCCTATGGAACAATTATTTTTTTATTTAATTTCATAAAGCCATATCATAGCTTGTGCCTACATCCACAGGCCGGCATCGAGTTTAAATGCAAATGATAGAGACTCAGCTATGCAAATACAACCCGGAGGCCGGCAGCGAATTTCAAAATATCAGTGGAAAGAGTCCCATATTTCGAACCAGTCCTCTCGCACTACAGCTTTAAAGGCTTCCCATAGAGTAGAATGTGATGACACGAAATGCTCGTAATGCTCAAAAAAGTCCATTATGGTTCCTCTGACCTCCTCCCGAAATGCCTGGTCTCGTAAGGCCCCTGATGGAAGAAGTCACGTAAAAGCACGCGCAGGGCAATCCAGCTGGAACATCTTTAGCTGAACCGGCGTGTGGTCAGACAACGTCCTTGGCATGTGTTCTACCTTAGAAGTCCAACCATCAATGTCATGCATCACCAACCAGTAGTCTATGCATGACCATGTGGTGTGCATCAATGTAATACATGTGCGCTCCCTGTCTAGAGCGCTAAAGGTCTGAGAGGTGATTGTCAGGTATTAGAGGGTGTATCTGCGCGGCCCCATTCAGGTATGGTGCCTGGATTCGCTGGAGCGTTCAGCCCCCGGGTCTAGGACCACATTGAAATCTCCACCCCACAAAACTGGTCCCGGACCCAGTGTGCCTGCCATTCTCCAAACCTCTGCAAAGAAGCAGGGGTTGTCTATGTTAGGGCCATATATCAACAGCAGTCACAGTGGAGTATTCCGAAGAGTACCCGCCAATATCACATATCGCCCCAGAGGATCAAAGATGACCCGGCGGGTGCGCCAGGGCAACACCTTGCGGAGTAGTATTGCTACACCTCTAGCAGAACACGAGTAGTAGGCCACATGTCATTCACTCTCCCATCCTGTTCACAGGTGCATCTGTGTGTGTGTTCAGTGAGATGTAGCTCTTGCAGAAAGCCAATGTCTATGTGATGATGTTGCAGGTATGCCAGCACATGTCACACCTTACGTCTATCATTTAGGCCTCGCACATTCCAATTTAAATACTTGAGCATCAACGTGTATCCAACCGAGTTGAGGAAGCCCGGTTTGTGGCATGAAGAAGGTGTAAAAGAAATTTCAAATTTATGTGGAAATGAAATCTACCGGTCAGACCAAGCTTATTTTGCTTGTGATACAGAGATGATGAACCAAGATTGGCAAACATTTTGCCCTTCTGTGTGGGACAATTACTGTGGAAAGTAAAAGTGACGGTTGTCCATTTTGACGAGTGAGAAGGTGCATTGGATAATGAAAGTGAATGAGAACAACTTTAGTTATTCCTGATCCATGGTTGATTGAAGTATCCAACATTCCCTCTCACTAAATAGATAGGAGAATCTCCCTGTTCTGTCCTCCAGAGGTCTTGAGTATACATTCAAAGCCAAATTTGTCCTGAAGAAGGTGGTGGAATAATTATGAAACCACCGAAACATGAGTTGACTGTTGGGGTGTCCAGTCCGGGCCACTACACCAGAAGGAGAGAAGATATCTAACTCGGCTGGTGTTTGGGGGATGTTCGTTTTTTCTGGATTGCTGTAGGATGAGTGTGCGGGGTAAGGTGTGAATGCGTTATCTGATGAGAGTGTGTAATAGGAGGCTCTATAGGGGTGTTTTAATGAATTTGAGTGTAAAATATGTTTTAAATTAGAAAAATTTAATGTATAGATTTAATAACAAATGTAAAGTCATACTGAAATAATGTATAAAAACAATGTCAAGGATTTTAAAGACAAATTAATCAGAAAGTTGCTGAAAAAGAATGCATGTAAAAAAATAAAAACTAAGAATTTTGAGAAATAAATATACAGGGTGGGTCTGGATCTGTTCACATTTAGATTTACTTCATATGTGAAAAGTAATTCAGGCTAGTAGGACCCCTTTTTGCAGTATCTTTTGAGGTCTCTTTTTCCCACGGTCTGAAGCCTGCATTGAGAATTTATTGAGTGGGGTCCCTTCTTTGGGTTTTGACGCTGCAGGTATGCAAGCACCTGTCGTGCCTTACGCCTATCATTTAGGCCTTGCACATTCCAAGTTAAACACTTCAGTGGGTGCATTGCAGTGGTAGGGTGGGATACTAATCACGAGACACGCATGGTAAGTGCACCCAACCAGTGGAATCATAATTGGAAACTGAGTGGCCAGAGAAAAGGGAGAAAACCAACATCAAGCAGCCAGTCGACTACGAACAACAGCATTGTCCCAACAATCCACCCACCACCCACTTTGACCCGCTCAAACAGGCCAAATCTGCCTAGCCCACCCTTCTAGCATCCCCAAACTTGAGAACGAAGGTATCAACCAAGAACTCAGCCAGAGGTCCGACTCACACCCAGCTAAGGCACAGCTGGATGGCTGGAGAACTCTGTCGCATGGCAAAGGCTCTCCCACCCAACCCTTCGCAGATGTCGCCACTACATAGTCTCAACAGGAGTATCAAAGTCCAGCTATGAATACAGGGGAAGGGTCCAAAGGCTCATTGCTCTTTAGTCATTCTCACTGAGATGCCCCATTTCAGGATTTTCAGCCGCGGGAGATTGTCACAGCGTGGTTTTAGGATGGTTTTGACAAACTTTGCTGCAGCCTTTGGATCAGTAAAGTAGTGGGTCTTACCCAGGTGGAATATTCGGAGCTTGGTGGGATATATAAGTGAGTAGCGGCCTTACTGAAAAGTGAAATCAGGTAAGATTGAAATTGCATTGCCATGGTAATGGAGGGTTTGTTGCTCTCTAGCTTAGCGTGAAGCTGTGTCGCGGTCATGGTAATTTAGTAGGCGAGCAATGATCGGTCTGGCAGGAGTGCCTGGGGGGGCGGTCTTTGGCCAAGTGATCTATGAGCCCCAGGCCCAGCTCTCCCATGCTGCTGCACCGCTCTGCTTCCTCCCCGTTTTCCTGAGTGCTTTGTCCTGCTTTTGCCTTGTTTTTTACTGTTCCACTCCTTCCTTTCCCCCTATTTTTCTGAGTGCTTTCTCCTGCTATTGCCACATTTTTGACTGCTTTCTCCTTCCTCTCCCGTGTTTTTCTGAGTGCTTGCTCCTGCTTTTGCCTCCGTTTTTACTGCTTTCTCCTTCCTTCTCCCTCTGTTTTCTGAGTGCTTGCTCCTGCTTTCCCCTCGTTTTTCACTACATCTCCTTGTTTTTTTCCTCATTTGCCGCTCCCGCCTGCTGCCCATTTTCCCGTCTTCCGCATAGCCCCGCCCACCGCCTCTCAGCATCCCTCCCTCCTTCGAGGACCTACTTAAAGGAGACCACAACAGGACCCCATTGAGCAGGCCCAAGGCCCAGCTCTTCCGTGCTGCTGCACCTCTCTGCTTCCTCCCAATTTTCCTGAGTGCTTTGTCCTGCTTTTCCCTAATTTTTCACTGCTTTCTCCGTGAAGCAGCTAGCAACTCCAGGGCCTTGAGACCCTCACGGGTGATTTGCCACTTGTTATAAATCCTGATTGATTCATTGAGCACTTTCGACAGTAAGCATGGAGGAGAGAGCATTGCCGAACAGTGATCGGACCATAGCCTGAACGTAGCACTCCATACGGCCCATTGCTGCCGGCTCCGGGGCGCCAAGGATATGTATATTATTTCTCCTAGAACGTGCCTCCAGGTCCTCGTTCTTGTTGCGTATCATTTCTAGGACTCTCTCCTTTTGCAGCAGTCTCTCACCAGCCGAGTGGCTGTCGTCCTTCACCTCTGAAGGGTGCTTTTCCAGTTGATCTATTTGTTTATCATGTTTGTCCACTTTATCCTTCAGACGATCAAATCTGTCTGTCAGCAAGACGACTCTAGTGTCAATGGCCGTCAGGCTGTGCTTCAAATCCATAAACATAGTACAAATGTCTGGTTCTTGCCAGGGGCCCCACTCACAGGTTGATTTGCCTGTGCATCTTTGGGGTCCGGCTCCATGGCGCGCATCTGTCTGCGCTGATCAAAGGAGACCTTGGGCTGCTTGGTGCCGGTCTTCCTCATCTCACTCCAGGCCCAGACCAGGGTGGCACAGATGGCACATAGGGGAAGTTCCCAACAATAGCCACAGCCGGCATCCGTCACCACTTCCGGAGTCCCGCCTCTCCCCCAGATGAGGATGGATGGGGGGCACAAGCAGACCCCCTGCTGTAAGTGACTGTATGTGGGCAATGCTGCATAGAAGTCGTGAACATCTTGAGGTACAGTGAAGCCATCATTTAGCTGGTGAACTTGTAAGGATGAGTGTCTAGCCCATGTACTCGCTATGGCTTCCCTGTGCCCTGGAAATATCTAAGGGTGAATTTAGATATCACTGGGACCTACCCACTCTCAAGGATATGCCCTCACATGGGTTTAGTGCACCCCACCTTAGGGTTGTAAGGCCTGCCGTAGGGATGTCTTACATATGTCACATGTAGAGCTGGCAGACATGGCACACCGCCATGTTGACTCTTCGTATTTCTCTGCACCAAGACACGCAGGCTGCTATGGCAGTTTGTATTTGCTTGGTGAGGGGTCCCTTATGGTGGCACAATTCCTGCTGCAGCCCTTAGGGACCCTCTTTAATTCCACTGCCATAGGTACTAGGGCTACCACTTACTAGTGACTTACAGAGATCCTAAAGGGGAGCCAATAGTGGAACAATTGTGCAGTTTAGGGAAAGAACACTGGTGCTGGTGACCTGGTTAGAATGAAGCCATCACACTTTCAGTCAAAATTGCACCGGATACCAGGCAAAAAGTGTGGGGTAGCCATGTCAAAAGAGGCACTTTCCTACACAACCCATCCAAGCGAAAGAGGATGAGACTAACCTTTCCCAAGAGAGTCTTCATTTTCTAAATGGAAGAACCTGGAAAGGCTATCTGCGTTGGCATGGTCAGTCCCAGGTTGGTGTTCCACTGTAAAGTCCATTCCCTGTAGGGATATGGACGACCTCAGAAGTTTTGGGTTTTCACCTTTCATCTGCATAAGCCACCTGAGAGGTCTGTGGTTGGTTTGAACACGGAACTAAGTCCCAAACGGGTATGGTCTCAACTTCTTCAGGGATCAAACCACAGCAAAGGCTTCCCTCTCAATTGCACTGCAACGCTGTTCCCTGTGGAGTAACCTCCTGCTTATGAAAGCAACTGGCTGGTCATGGCCATGATCATTGGTTTGGGATAGGACCACTCCTATCCCTTGCTTAGAGGCATCAGTCTACACAATTAATTGTCTAGAGTGATCTGGGGCTTTGAGAATGGGTGCTGAGCACATTGCTTCTTTCAGGGTGTCAAAAGCCTTTTGACAACTAATTGTCCAGTTTACCTTTTAAGGCATTTTCTTGAAGGTGAGTTCTGTGAGGGGTGCCACAATGGAACCATACCTCCTTGCTAACCTCCGATAATACCTAGTCAAGCCAAGGAATTCCCTGACCTGGGTTTGGGTGGTTGGAGCTTCCCAATCCAGAATGGCCTGGATTTTGGGTTGTAAGGGCTGAACTTGGCCTCCACCTACCAGGTGGCCCTGTGCCCTGTCCTATCTGGCATTTGGATGCCTTGATAGTGAGGCCTGCAGTCTCCAGGGCCTGCAAAACCCTGCCAAAATGGATCAGGTGATCCTGCCAGGTGGAACTAATGACAGCAATATCGTCAAGATATGCTGCTCTAAAAGCATCCAGCCCAGCAAGGACTTGGTACAGTAAACCACGGGCTCAATGAGTCTGAGGAAATATCAAGACAAGCCTCTCTTCTAAACACTTGTTGAATTATCTCTTGATTACCTACTATAATTCCTGGTAGAAAACTGATGTTAGGCATGTTTATTGAGATTTTCATAATGATAATTGATATGTGACTTTGAACAGATAACCACAGTTGAACAGATATGTTATATAGTTTGATTCACCCAATATGTGGCTCTGTAATTATCAGCATTCCATGTGTGATGTCTACTCAGATGTCCGTAGTTATGTTTACATTTCTTTATTGTTTTATATGGTTACAATAAAATAAACGCAGCAATGATAGAAATATGCCCTGTGACATCCCACAATCGTGGGAGAAGCTATTAGACATAACTATATCAACAATCCCTAACAACCTCCCCCCCAATGTCCCTCCCCTCCTCCCTCCCCCTTCCCCCACCACCGTCAGATGACCGACACAAACCCAGTGTGTCGCTTCTTAGGGAGCAGTCGGTGTCGGTTCCGTGAGTCGTAAAAGTCGCAAATATTTGGGGCAAGTGAGTTCTCTAAATTCCGAGGAAAGCAGCCCCAGGAAGTTTTCCAGAGAGCAGGGAACGAGGCACTTTGGTTAATAAGGGAGAGGGAGATCTGCTCCATGCCAAGAATGTGCCACATCCGATGCAACCAACCCGTGTGGGTAGACAGGTGGGTCGCTCCCCAGTGTGCGAGGATATTTTGAAGGGCCGCCCCCAGGGCCAGTGCTATTTGACGTCCTCTACGCGATTTAAGGGGGAATGTGAGAGTGTTCGGTAGGCCTAAGAGAATGTATGCTGGAAAATAAGGCAATTCTGTGTCAAAATGGGTATCAATATCCTTGAGTACCTGCGACCAATAGGGGGTTAGTTGGGGGCATTCCCACAATATATGCGTCAGGGTACTGGGTGATCCACATCCGGGCCAACACAAGGGATCTCTTGTTGGGTTGCCCCTGTGGAGTCTAGAGGGAGTGAGATACCAGTAGGTTGTTATTTTGGTGGCGGTCTCTATACTAGAAACGTTACACACTGTGTGCCTAAGTTCTGTAGTATATATTCTCCCATTCTCATTGTGTAAGTGTGAGCCCTAATTCTATGTCCCATCTTTTTTGACTCGGAGACTTATGAGGTGTTGGGGCTTGTCTTATTAAGCAGCATGTCTGTGATATGAGGTGGGTGTCATTAGTTTTTGATGACAGCCACTTCTCGAATGTGGTGAGGTGACGCTGCGTTTGCGGGCGAGCACTAGAGTGCATAATCCAGTGTCTTATTTGCTGGTAACGGTACCGTTCCGTTTCAGGGAGTCCCTGTTGGGAGCAAAAATCTTCAAAGGATAGCGGGCCCTCCTCATCGAAGAAGTGTCCAATCGACCTGCAACACTCCCTTGTCCACCACGTAAAGGTCTTCGCATCCATCCCAGGGGAAAAAGCAGAGTTTTCCACAATGGGAGTTAATCGGGACGGGAAGGTGGTGAGAACTCTTTTCTCCGCTATCCTATCCCACGCTGCTAGGGGGGTTCGTGTTACAAGCAAGAGGTAAAGGTTCTTAGGCCTAGCTGGTTTTGGCAGGAAAGGAACCTGCCATAGCGACTGCCCTGCCACTGCCCTGTCCATGAAAAGCCAACGCTTTTCGGATTCTGGGAGCGACCATTCCACAAACGCTTTAATCTGGGCCGCCCAGTAGTAATCCTGGAGATTTGGGATCCCGAGACCGCCCTCCCCCGGGGGCCTGTAGCTCAGATCACGCCGCATTCTGGGTCTCTTGTCAGCCCAAATAAAACATTCCAACTCTTGCTGTAACGTGCGTAGAGTACCTGGGGGGAATATACCTCCTTACAACACATGCGATTTGATCACATGCCATAACAACGCGGTTGTTACAACGACCACGTTGTTACTACGCAATACCATTACATCGCAAGTCATTACAACGATAGTAGGGGGCGCGCTGGACTTAGGAATAGTATTATTTACTATTCCTACTCCAGTTTGCGCAACAGCAGGGAAGGTGTTGGATTTTAAATCCAATACCAGTGCGCCCCCTACTGCAAGTCGTTGTAATGACTTGCGATGTAATGGTATTGCGTAGTAACAATGCGGTCGTTGTAACAACCGCATTGTAATGACATTGCGTTGTGGAGACAGCGTTGTAAACGCTGTTTCCCACCTGGGGGTGGTTCCAGCAGGAGGGTCTAAAAAAAAAAAAGTATCTTTGGTAGTATGGACATTTTAACAGCCGCTATCCGGCCAAGCCAGGAGAGCGAGTATGGTCACCACCGGCGCAGGTCTTCCCTGATGTGACAAAGTAAAGTGGAGTAGTTTATTGTTACGGTGCTCGGTAAGTACGCGGTAAGCTGTATCCCTAGGTAGGGAATAGCTACTGGGGCCCACTGAATGGGATATGTGCTTCTCAGGTCCTTTAGTGTATTGGGTTTCAGAGTGAGACTGTTTACATTCCCGGATGGTTTGCATGGCAACCATTACTCGGTGCCTGACTGACGTGCTCCTTCACATCACCCAGGATGCAGCAGCTGATTTTCTGAACGCTGCTCTGTCATCGCCGACGGCTTCCGAGGCTTGCACGTTGACACCGCAGACTCTTTAATCGGTCTCCCAGCGGTTCATTTGTTGATTTCTCGGCTGGTGAGACGTGATTCATTCGCCCTTGTGTACCCGACACCGTGAGCTATTTTTAAACACTGTCTCTGAAGATCATCTTTTGCTATAGTAGTAACAGGGACTACAGCGCTAATTAATCTCCTCTCACTAATTTTTTCTACAGAGAATCCACTTCAGATCTCTGAGGTACTAGCCATTATGCTGCACCCTCATGGGAGACTAACTATAGGCTCTGCTCCTACATTGACTGTAACTTCATACCTTCTCAGAGGAAGACTCACTAGGTGTACAAGGTAAGGCCATTTAAATACCTGGCTTACCACACGTTCGCCTCTCAACACTTCTACATATCCTATATATAAATACACTTTTTACCACTTAGGTCCTCTCACAAACTAAAGGGCCACTTAACTGTGGAAAAACATTCATTGTTGGAACTAGGGGCCTATTACGAGGCTGCCTACACCTTAACCAGGTGAACTTTTTATACAGTGAATTTGAATACGCTTCACAGTTGTTTTATCATACACTTTGATTAATTCACACCACTGACACACATTATCCTTTAATACACATGCTGTTTTTCTTTTTCTTAGTTCTGATGAAGACCCGTGGTGATGTTTGATAGGAACACACAACTTTAATGGGTCAAAACAGCAACGATAATTATAGGTGTTCCGTACCCTTGTCGGGCATACATCACATCCAAGCCCTGAGGATATATGCTCAAACATATATATGTTTCCAACGGACACCCTACTGAGTCGTTTGCGTACTTTATGTTAACCTGTGTAATGTCTTTCATATTTAATGTTTTTCAGTTTTAATACACCTTGTTAATCTGTATGTTACATGGCAATCCTGTGTGTTGTCTCTGTCATTCTCTGCACTGTTCCACTATATATAATAGATAATATAACATGTTGAATTTTATTTTTTTGGTGTCAGCTTGTGTTTTTTACCTGTTAACCTGTTGTGCTGTACCATTTACTTGGCAACTCCTAGTCAAACAGGAGACAAAGAGATTTAAAAAGAAATATTGCACTCCCCTACAGAACCAATTGTTGCTGCATACCAGCAACAGCAAGGACTTGGTTCACCAACCTTTGGAAGGTGTCAGGGACCTCTGCAGTCCACGCAAAACCTCATTTCTGGTTTCCCGCCCTTGGAATGAGGCTTGGGCACTAAGACCACTGGGCTAGCCCAGGGGTTATCAGAGGGTTCAATAACCCCTAACTCCAACATCTTACTGACTTCAGCTTTGATGCTCCCCTTAACATGGTCAGACTACCCATAGGTCTTGTTTTTGACAGGCAAGCTGCCTCCAGGGGTACACCAGTGTGTCTGTCCAAAGGGGTTAAGGAGAAGAGCCCAGCATACTGTGCCAGGACTTGCCTGCAGTCAGCTTGCCGTTGGGAAGAGAGGGTGTCTGAATAGACCACTCCACCCACTGACCCTTCTTTGGGGCTGCTGGAGAGGAGGTTAGGGAAAGTTCACTCTGCTTTCTGATCATCATCAGTGTCCATCAGCATAGTCACTTCAGCCCTGTTGTGGAAAAGTTTCAGGCAGTTAATATGGATGACCCTTTTGGGGCTCCTGCTAGTGCCAAAGTCAACCAAATAGGTGACCTCACCTTTCCTTTCAAGGAAAGGATAGGGACAACTCCATTTGTCCTGGGGGCCCTAGGTGCCACAGGCTCCAACACCAATACCTTCTGCCCTGGTTGGAACTCCACTATGGCAGCCTTTTGGTCATGTTGAAGAGACCAGAACGACTTCATGAATGTGATGATTTAACATTTGTGAACATTCTCGTGAAGCTAAGAAAAATACAAATTTGAAAGCAACTTTTGTTTCTGTATTGTGTTTTGCTTTTTTTAGTTTCAAGTAATGTTATAGTATGAAATTTGTATGGTCTTAGATTTTTTATCGAAAGAAGTTAGTGTTAACCATGTAGCCTTAGGGCGCAAAAGTGCATTCAGCATCCAGAGCAGTCGTTCTGGTCTCTTCGACCTACTAGCGGCAGAGACAGGGTGGAGCCCTGCCAGCTTTGTGCGCAGGAAATACGTTAAAGTTTGTGTACATTTGATACACAGGGTTTAATTTCATTGTGTGCATCACTACTTCACTTCCTCTTAACCGTTTGGTCATACCAGAGTTTTTGAAGCTCTTGACTGACCTCAAGGTTATTGCATGGCATATCCATGTACTCTGCCATCCTGGAACATAGGCCTAGTACATAGTCCACAATATCATGTATAGGGTCATGGAGAGGTCTCTTCCAGCCTTCCTTAACCAGACAAAGTGGTCCCCTCACAGGATGGCCAAACAGAAGTTCAAAGGAGGAAAAACCTACTCCCCTCTGTGCATTTCTCTATAAGCGAAAAGCAGGCATGGCAAAAGTTCCTCCCTCCTCCCCTTAGAAGGGAGTCCGAAGATCATGCCTTTAATGGTCTTGTTGAATCTCTCAACCAAGCCATTAGTTTGTGGGTGATATGGTGTAGTGAACTTGTAAGTCGCTCCACATTCAGTCCACATGTGTTTCAGGTAGCTAGACATGAAGTTTGTACCTCTGTCTGACACCACCTCCTTAGGAAAACCCACCCTGGTAAATATACCAATGAAGGCCCTAGCCACTGCAGGAGCAGTGGTAGACCTAAGGGGAATTGCCTCAGGATACCTGGTAGCATGATCCACTTCTACCAGCATACACTGTTTCCTGATGCAGTTGGAGGGTCATAGGGACCGACAATGTCAATCCTAACCCTTTCAAAGGGTACCCCAACCACTAGAAGTGGAATTAAGGGGGCCTTTGGGAGGCCACCTGCTTTGCCGCTGGTTAGGCAGGTGGCACAGGAGTTGCAAAACTCCATCACCTTCTAGGACATGTTTGCCCAGTAGAGGTGGCTGACAAGCCTGCTCCAAGTTTTGGTCTAGCCAAGATGCCCAGCTAGCGGGATGTCATGTGCCAATGTGAAGAGAAGCTCTCTAAAATGCTGAGGCACTACCACTCCCCTGGTGGCACCAGGTTTGGAGTCTTTGGTCTCAGTGTACTGGAGCCCTTCTTCCCAATCTCCCTGTCCCTGTGCAGCAGCTTGCTGTCTCAGGCTTTAAAGAGCAGGGCAGCTCCTCTGCCCTTGGCACAGCTCTTACCTAAAGGGTCCCCCTGAGCCTCCGGTGTGTAATGTTACGGGGTCACCCACCTGGACTCCTGCTTGTTCCTTCCGTGATGCTGACTGTTCCCAGATCCCTCCGGTAATTACCAGAATGGGAAGGAAGGTACGCACTTGCCGCTCCGATAACCCCCTAGGGGAAGGGGGATGGGAATGAGAGACAAGAGAAACAAGAAACCTCCGTTGGCGTTGCTGGAATGTCTCTCAGGAATGCCTCTCTGGTGGGAAGGAATGAAGGAGTTTGTCTATTCATAGGAGAGCTTCTGGACAATGGTTGATTGCTCTATATTAAGAGAAATAATTACCTTTATCATACATGCACTTCAGTTATTCCTGGTTACTATATTCTTAAAACATTTACTTGATAAGAGTGTCTACCGATTTCTATCTATGTGAGAATTTCTGAATCAGTAACTTCTGTATGAAGCATCCGTTGTTGCACTACTTCCAAATGTAACACTCCAAAAAATTATAATCTAGAACACAATGGTAATCAGAAGATTATTACCAGCCAATGTTAAAGCGCATTTTCATTAACTACATTCATTAATATGTATCATTAACATACCTGTTTGTGCCTCGAACTGTGCCCCAAACGATTCGTAAACTAAAATGTGATTAAAAAAAAATACAAAAGAGAACACAGGCACAAATATTGATACAAATGCCTTAAAACACTTTCGTCAGTGTTATTTTAGTTCAATCTGTATGAATTGTCCTTTAAACAATAACGGGTTAAAAACGCTCCACACTTTCTATACTACTATTCCTTAGAATAACTTGTTTCCTGTGCATTCAAATGAAATGCTTAATTAAGTCTCTAAATAGTCTTTGCCTTGAAGTACTTCAGTTCAGACGCACTCCAAAATGTCCTGGCAGAGTTGAAAATGGTAGTTAAAGTCTTACCGTGGTGACAATTGCTTCAGAATGCACTTTACCGATCGAGTTTCTATGGTTGCTAAGCAACCGGTCTTCACGTCTTGTTTTCTTTTTTCCTAGGAGCCGGAAGATGCGCCGGGGAACAGGATTCCAGGAAACTCCAGGACCCAGAACCTCTTCGTGAGCAAAGGGACGATAAGAGCAACGCTGGATCAGGATGGAGTCAGGTGTACCGGGGGTTTCCAAAAAGCGAAGCGCGTGTGCAGGGGCGAGCGCGCTTTAAATATCTAAGCGCTCCGCTCCTGTTTCAGAACACACGTGTGCATGGTGCGGCAGTTTACACGTGCGCACGTTGGACCGGTTTGACAGTTTGCCTAATTTGAGCGTTTGCAGAACGCTCGTGACCAGAAAAGCACATGTTTGAGCAGCAGTTGAGAAAACTGGGGAACATGTTTGACAGCGTGTTTTTTTGACTATCAGGCTGGCAACAAAAATGGTGAATAACATAATACCAACTACAGTGGCTATGAAATGATGAATAACATAATGAATACCCATATTACACAATACTACGCAATGGTGAATAACATAATGCTGCATTATGAATAATAATACGAATAACATGATGCATGCTCTGGTGAAATAATCATAACACACCCTTTTTTAACTGACATAAGTCATGCCATGAATACAATCTTCATGAAACCGCTGATGAGTTCTTTCCACCTATAACAGTCCCCCCCCCCCAAAGGTCTTTTAAGGGGGCGAGGTTTCTCAGGGTCCAAAGCATGGAATGCTCTAACCAGTCTTGGGGCATGCACATGAGCTTCGGGTTCCCAAGATCTTTCTGAGGCGTCGTAGCCTTTCCAGTCAATTAAATAATGTAATCGACCGCGTATTCTTTTGGCATCTATTATGCGGTGTACCTCATACTCAACATGGTCTACTACAACGATAGGTGGGGGCGGGTTATCTTTTCTTGTTAAGGGACTGTAGGGTTTCAGAAGGGATACATGAAAAACGGGGTGGATAGCATGATCTTCTGGTAAATCTAGTTTTACTGAGACTGGATTCAGAATTTTGCAAATAGGGTAAGGACCAATATACCTTGGTTTTAATTTCTTAGGACCCTCCAGTTGGATATTCCTGGTGGATAGCCAGACTAGGTCTCCTACTTTATAGGGTGGTTCAAGTGTTCTGTGTTTGTCTATGGTTATCTTTGTGTTAATTTTATTTTTGGCTAAAATAATTTTGGCCATCTCTTGTATTTTTTGTAATTGTGTTAATCTCTCAGTGACAGCTGGCATAGTATCAATTAAGTTTGGAAGAGTGGTAGGAAGAGATCTTGGGTGAAATGCTGAGTGAAGGCTGTTGTAATAAGAAAATTCTGCCAGTGGTAGTACCAAGTCCCATTGTGACGATACTGTGGAAGTAAGACATCGTAAACTCTGCTCAAGATATTGGTTTACTTTTTCAGTTTGACCGTCAGTTTGGGGATGACAGGCAGAGGACAAAGCTATTTCTATTCCTAAATGACTGCAAAGCTGTTTCCAAAATTTAGAGATAAATTGAGGGTCGCGATCGGAAATAATTTTACTTGGGAGTCCATGAAGTTTCATGATATTATTAATAAATATTTCACTGAATTCAATTGCGGTTGGGAGTTTTTTTTTAAAGGAATGAAATGTCCCATTTTAGACAATAAATCCACTACTACCAAAATTGTAGTGTGATTATTAGACTTAGGCAAATCTGTGATAAAATCTAAACTGATGGTATGCCAGGGGAATGGCGGTATTGGTAAAGGTTGCAAAAGACCAGTAGGCGCTAAGTGAAGTGATTTGTTTCTAGCACAGACTGGACAGGCTCTTATGTATTGTTGAACGTCATCTCACATATTATTCCACCAGAAATTTCAGTAAATATAATTCTAACGTTTTACTCATTCCAGGATGTCCAGCAATACTAGAGTCATGATTCCAGTGGAGTATCTGTTGTTGTAGTGCTTTTAGTGGCACATAGAGTTTATCATTGTGAGAGAAATACCCGTCACAAATGGAATTGTTTTTATTTGCTAGCCAATGCTGTTGATTCAGGTTCTGAACACTCTGTTTTACATTACTCAAAAAACTATCTTCTTGAGTTACTACTACTATCTTTTCAGGTGGAATTATGTGTTGAGGATGATTATGTTCGTCTGAATGGTTCTCACTAGACATTCTCGATAAAGTGTCAGATATGAGTTGTTTCTGCCCAGGGCGATAGGTTATTAGGAAATCGAATTCACTAAAGAAATATAACCAGCGCATTTGCCTGGGAGTGAGTGTTTTAACTGAAGAAAAGAACTGAAGGTTCTTGTGATCTGTGAATATGGTTATGGTGTGTTTTGCACCTAACAGATGATGCCGCCATTCCTGAAACACTGCCTTGATTGCCAGTAATTCGCGTTCAGCCACCGTATAATTTTGCTCAGCTGGTAACAGTTTCCGTGAGTAAAAGGCAATTGGATGCAAATGTCCTGTGTTTGCGTCTTTCTGCATTAACACACCTCCTAATGCATTTTGAGAGGCATCTGCCTCTACAAAAAATGGTTTGTCAGGATCTGGGTGAATTAAGATGGGTGCTGAAGTGAAGGCTTGTTTCAATTTGTTAAACACAATCTCTGCATCTGAATTCCATTGGAACTGTTGACCCTTGCGTAGAAGCTGTGTTATAGGTGTGACTATTTCAGAAAAGTTAGCTATGAATCGCCTATAGAAATTGGCGAATCCTAGCACCCGTTGTGTTTCTTTTACAGAAGATGGAGCAGGCCAATTTAAGACAGCTTCCACCTTCTTAGGGTTCATGGTAATACCCTCAGGAGAGAGCCAATATCCTAAGAATTCTACTCTTTTTGTATTAAAGACGCATTTTTCAAGTTTTGTGTACAAAGAATGCTCTCGCAATCGTTGTAAAACAGAGCGAACATGCTGCGTATGCTCCTCCTCAGTTTTAGAAAAAATTAGTATGTCATCGATGTACACGATGACGCAAACATCAAGTAGGTCATGGAGCACTTCATTTATGAAATATTGAAACGCAGCTGGGGCGTTACAGAGACTGAACGGCATGACCGTATATTCAAATAGACCGTATTTCGTGCGAAATGCGGTCTTCCATTCGTCTCCTTCTTTTCTGCGAATGAGGTGGTGTGCGCCCCGTAAGTCAAGCTTAGTGTAGATGGTAGACCCCTTGACTTGATTTAACAGGACTGGAATGAGTGGAAGTGGGTAGCGATTCTTAATTGTCGCTTTGTTAATTGCACGATAATCGATGCAAGCCCTGAGATCGCCGGACTTTTTGGCCACAAAAAAAAGTGGCAAAGAAACAGGTGATGTAGAATGTCTGATAAAACCGATTTCCAATAATTCGTCCAGGTAAGTCTTTAAATACTGGGTTTCTGGCTCAGTTAACGCGTAAATCCTACTACAGGGTAAAACTGAGCCAGGAATTAAATCAATCCTGCAATCGTACACCCTGTGTGGTGGTAACTGGGTGGCTTGGACAGGGTCAAAGACTTCGGAAAAGTCCTTATATTCAGGAGGTAATGACGGAGGGCAATTTTGAATGGCAGAACAAAATAATGGAGCTATTGGATCTTGGGTTTCCCTGTAACATTGGGTTCTGCAATATGGGGAGTCTAAGGTGACTGTTCTTTTGGCCCAGTCTATTTTTGGGTTGTGTAGTTCTAACCAAGGAACTGCGAGTATTACACCAAAGGTAGGTGTGTCAATTAAATCAAATACAGTTTACTCTGTACGGCCGTTTTCGCCAACTAAGGTTAGTGGCGCAGTATGAAACTGGATCAATCCAGAGGAAAGGGCCGAGCCGTCAACAGCTCTCTATGGTTCTGGTTCTGCTTTCGGAATTTGAATAATTCCTAACTTTTTAGCAAGTTCTAGGTCAAAAAAATAACCTATTGCACCGGAATCTATTAGTACTGCAAGGCTGTGTCTTTGTCGTGCAGTAATAATGAAAGTTAGCTTGATTGTCATGTGTTTTGGAATTCGATTGATAATATTAGTGGCATACTGTGAGATCTGTAGTGTCTTTTCTCGAAGAGACGACCTCATTACTCCTCGAGAGATCTAGTTTTCCGACTCTGAAGTGGACTTATCAGTAATAGCTATAGCCTTCTTTTTCTTAGGCTTAACTGGGCAGTCCTTGGCAAAATGACCGGCTTTACCACAATATAAACACAAGTTTCCCTTACGTCTCCTATCCTTTTCCTCAGATGACAATGGACCTTTTATACCACCAATCTGCATTGGTTCCACGCTATTTCTTTCCTCTACTTCTTTCTTATCTACCTTGAAGTGTAAAACTCTTGTGTCACCTCTGGGTCTCTCACTCTTTCTTTCTCCTAATCTATGATCAAGCTTAACCACTAAGTCCAGGAATTCAGTATAATCATCAGGTAGGTCAACAATGTGTGCTAAAGAATCTTTTAGGTCATCTCTAAGACCCCAGTAAAATAATGAGATTCTTTTCTCTTCTGGCCAGTGTGTCTCAGAAAGTAATCTGTTAAAACTAGTTATATAACTGATTAAATCTTTTGACCCCTGGCGTAAATTCAATAACTCATTATCAGATGCCTGAATAAAAACGTGTTTCGCAAATAAGCGCGACATGGCTGTCTTGAAAGCAACTAAATTATGAAGTAAAGGATCATTTGTGTCAACCAAGGGCATAGCCCAATTAGCCGCTACCCCTCCTAAGTAGGAAATGATGAAAGCAACTTTAGTGGTATCGGAGACAAAAATCTGCGGCTTACACAAAAAATGTAGTTGACATTGGCTCATAAAGGACGCAAAATGGTTACTATCACCCATGAAGGGTTCAGGATTAGCCAGAGGAACAGGACTAGGTGAAACTACTGTTACCTGAAGGTTCTGATCAGTGTGTGAGGTTGAAGATATTGAGCCAAATTTAGACCGAGCAAGAATGGGCCTGTTGTCTGATATTTGAGGATCTCTCCAAATAGTGAACTCGGATTTAACTCAGGATGTTTCTTGTCTAAGTGCGTGATTTTCCTGCCTAAACTGCTGCATCTCTTCCATTAACTTTTGAAGTAGTACAGCCATTTGTGAAGAATCCAGTTTGTCTTGATCAAACTCCTCCATAATTACCAGAATCAGGGAAGGAACAATAAATAGGAGTTTTGGGCTTTTGCTTTCTGTTACGGGGTCACCCACCTGCACTCCAGCTTGTTCCTTCCGTGATGCTGACTGTTCCCAGATCCCTCCGGTAATTACCAGAACGGCAAGGAAGGTACACGCTTGCCGCTCCGATAACCCCCTGGGGGAAGGGGGATGGGCGTGAGGGACAAGAGAAACAAGAAACCTCCGTTGGCGTTGCTGAAATGTCTCTCAGGAATGCCTCTCTGGTGGGAAGGAATGAAGGAGTTTGTCTATTCGTAGGAGAGCTTCTGGACAATGGTTGATTACTCTATATTGAGAGAAATAATTACCTTTATCATACATGCACTTCAGTTATTCCTGGTTACTATATTCTTAAAACATTTACTTGATAAGAGTGCCTACCGATTTCTATCTATGTGAGAATTTCTGAATCAGTAACTTCTGTATGAAGCATCCGTTGTTGCACTACTTCCAAATGTAACACTCCCAAAAATTATAATCTAGAACACAATGGTAATCAGAAGATTATTACCAGCTAATGCTAAAGCGCATTTACATTAACTACATTCATTAATATGTATCATTAACATACATGTTTGTGCCTCGAACTGTGCCCCAAACGATTCGTAAACTAAAATGTGATAAAAAAAAAAATACAAAAGAGAACACAGGCACAAATATTGATACAAATGCCTTAAAACACTTTCGTCAGTGTTATTTCAGTTCAATCTGTATGAATTGTCCTTTAAACAATAACGGGTTAAAAACGCTCCACACTTTCTATACTACTATTCCTTAGAATAACTTGTTTCCTGTGCATTCAAATGAAATGCTTAATTAAGTCTCTAAATAGTCTTTGCCTTGAAGTACTTCAGTTCAGACGCACTCCAAAATGTCCTGGCAGAGTTTAAAATGGTAATTAAAGTCTTACCGCGGTGACAATTGCTTCAGAATGCACTTTACCGATCGAGTTTCTATGGTTGCTAAGCAACCGGTCTTCACGTCTTGTTTTCTTTTCTTTTTTCCTAGGAGCCGGAAGATGCGCCGGGGAACAGGATTCCAGGGAACTCCAGGAACCGGAACCTCTTCGTGAGCAAAGGGACAATAAGAGCAACGCTGGATCAGGATGGAGTCAGGTGAGTAACGCTCGTGACCAGAAAAGCACATGTTTGAGCAGCAGTTGAGAAAACTGGGGCACATGTTTGACAGCGTGTTTTTTTGACTATCAGGCTGGCAACAAAAATGGTGAATAACATACTACCAACTACAGTGGCTATGAAATGATGAATACCCATATTACACAATACTACGCAATGGTGAATAATATAATGCTGCATTATGAATAATAAGACGAATAACATGATGCATGCTCTGGTGAAACAATCATAACACACCCTTTTTTAACTGACATAAGTCATGCCATGAATACAATCTTCATGAAACCGCTGATGAGTTCTTTCCACCTATAACATCTAAGGCCCAAGTTCC
This sequence comes from Calotriton arnoldi, assembly GCA_963921515.1. Taxonomy (NCBI): domain Eukaryota; kingdom Metazoa; phylum Chordata; class Amphibia; order Caudata; family Salamandridae; genus Calotriton; species Calotriton arnoldi. The sequence goes on from CAWUFW010000115.1 coordinate 735,674, forward strand.
TGGGCTCAGTGCCCTCTGGGGCTGACAGGTCTTCTCCCTGAGCTTGTGTCTGTCCAGAAGCTGGCTTCCCAGACACTTACCGTTTCCTTTTGAAGGTTGGTCCATCATTTCAGGCTCCAATGCCTCATTTTCACCCTGGGCCTTACTCTGTGCTTGGGTCTTTATGCATACCCATTCAGGAATTCCCAGCATGGCTGCATGGGACCCAACCTTGACCTCAGCCCAAGCTGAGGACTCCAGATCATTCCCAAGCAGACCTTCAACCGGGATTGCCGAAGAGACCATTACCTGTTTAAGGCCAATAACCCCTCACTATTCTAGAGACACCATCGCCCTGGCATGGATTTTAGTGACATTGTCAGCGTTAGTGACTGTCCAGTCAGGTACTGTCCTGGAGATACCAGTTTCACTGTCGCCATGGTGACACTGGCACCTGTATCTCACAGGGCTTCTACCCTAATCCCATTAATCAAGGGCAGCTGTTTGTATTTTTCCATATTAATAGGCCAAACAGCTAATGTTGCAAGGTCCACCCCACCCTCAGAGACTAGTGTAGCTTTAATGTACACTCTCATTTGCTCAGGGCACACTAGGGATCCCACATGGAGACTTGCTATTCCAGTGCTAACTGGAGTAGTAGTAGAGGGATTCTTTTGGGACAGGCAGAGTCTCCAGTTCGATGACCAGTCTTCTGACAGTTGTGACACCACACCTTTATGAGATCCAAATTCTTACCTTGGTAACCCAGTTTTTGGTTGGGAATAATTTTGGGGCCCATGCTCCTTAGTAGGTTGTTGGGGGCCTTTAGAAGACTCTTTACATGTATCCTCAGGATGTTCACCCTCTTTCCCTGGGGGAGCCTTATTAATCCCTTTCTTTTGGTCAGCCCCACCAGTGGTAGTTTTGGTTGCCCTACTCTTGACCCAGTGGTCCGCCTTCTTTACCAATTCGTGGGGGAGAAATTGTACCTAGGTCTACCAAGTACTGGTGCAACTTTTCTTGATAACAATGACTTAATATGTGTTCCTTTATAATCAAATTATACAGCCCATCATGGTCATGCACCTTGTTACCTTTCAACCAGCTACCTAGTGTCTTCACTGAAAAGTCTACAAAATCTACCCAGGACTTACTCTGGGTTTTTTGAGTCTCCCGGAACCTGATTCTATACTCTTCAGTGGTGAGTCTAAAGCCCTCAATCAGGGTACCCTTCTTGTGGTCATAGGACCCAACTTCTACTCCTGGCAGTGTCAGGAGCCTATCCCTGCATTTACCAGAGAACAGTTCCCAAAGGAGAGCGCTCCAATACTTCTGGCTGAACTTCCTTGCACTACAGGCTCTCTTGAACACTGTGAACCATTTTGTCATGTTATCACCTTCTGTATACTTTGGAACAATCCCTTTGGGGATTTTAGGGTCAAAGGTATCCTCTCTGTCCCTAGAGTCCTAAACCCTAATCTGCCCTTTCCTTTTCTATGGCCAGTATCCTGTCCTCCAGGGCTATTCTTAGGCTAGTCTTTCAAGAAGAGCCTCCTCTTCAGAGAGTTCTTCAGTGTACCTTGAGCGACCTGAACGGTTTGCCCTAGAGGTAGGTACTCTTGGCACAGTGGGTTGCTTTTGAGGTTGAGGTACACTGTCCTCTCCTTTGAGTTGAGGCCTATTCAAGTCATCTTCCTCACTCACTCTACCCTGGTTCTCAGGGTCGGTGGCCTCATCTGTAGGATTGCCCAGCTCATACTCTCCAACAGCTTCTGAAGCATTACAGTGGCAGGGTTTGAGCCTGTTTTTATTTTATATCCTTGTAGAGGATCCTTAACTGCTTAAAAGTAAACTGCAGGAAGGTGGCCAAAATGGTGGCCGACTAGGATGTGCCTGGGCGGTGCTCCATCCTCGCCACTTGTAAAGCATTGATTAGAGCCCCCACCCATCGAGATTCGTGGCCCCTGGCAGCATTGGGGGTCACTGGAGATCCGGGGCACTGCAGTATTGGATTCGGTGCCCCCACGAGTGGAGTATCAGCAGTGCAGCTGAACACACGGAGGCTGCTGGACACTGAAGGCAGTCTGAGCGGTGGAATAGCGGCCTGCAGCCTATGGCGCTGCAGAGACTGATGGATTCCTTGACCCCGGCACCTCGCTGTGCCCAAAGAGAGAGACGGCTGGCCTGGCGGGGGGCACCGAGCCGCCCCTGTGGCCTCCTCCACGATGCATGAGAAGTTTGGATGAGTGAGCGGTGGCGGGGGACCCTTCCCCTGGACTGGAGCCGTCGAGCAGCCCCCCTGCCCCTGAAGTGGGGTTGACCCCGGCGACAGATGTGTGGCAGTGGGGCGTGGAGTCCCCCCCATGGACGATCCCAACGGTCGTTTGGGACTGCAGGTGTCCGCCCTGAGGCTCGAGCACTCAACTTTTAGACCAGATGTCTGGAACTGCGACAGCAAGACCTCCGGCTTGCAGCACCTGAGTTAACTCCAACAACTAAAGAGGGTTACTCATCGGACAACTATACCTCTGAAGATAGCTCATCGGACACTCAGAGCTGGTCCAGCGACGAAAGTAATAGATACAAAACAAGAAATAGACAGAATGGGAAAAGGTGGCAGACTCCATGGCAAGGACAAAATCAATACCAAAATCAGTCGGGACAAAATCAATACCAAATTCAGTTGGTAGGACCACATCAACACTTCTTTCCGCAAGCCCCAACACCCCAATATTTCGGATGGGGGGTGCCAATACAGAACATACCACCCCAGGGCTTCCTGCAAATGCAAAGACCACCTTTTTTATGGAGGCGTGGAAGAGGACGAGGAAGGAGAAGATAAGAAAACCAAGTGCACTGGGAAGAAGACCAACCGAGGATGAATACCAGGAGCATGTCAAAAACCACCCTACCGGGAACAAGCAGAAACCAGACATAGTAACCAATCTGTCAACCTGGTCTCTAACTAAATCACAAGGAGATGTGCTAAACAAAGGTCTAGGGTTTGTACCAACTCTGAACCTAGACAAATTCCATTTACACTGTGAATTATCAGAATTCTTCACAAAATTGAAACTAAAGGCCTTCTTTGAGTTAAAGAGTCCATCAGAGGAGACCTTCCTACAAGGAGATACAGACCTAAAAAAGAAGTCGAATTTCTGTCCCCCAACATCTACAGTACCAATAAAATTAACCACTTTTGAACAGGCAGCGTATAAAGAAATTGAAACAACCACTAAAAATTCAGACAATGTGTACCGGAACATGACTAAACAGGAATCAATGGCATTAAATGAATTAAAAAATCAAACAGATGATTATAAAACCCGCAGATAAAGGGGGTGGAATAGTTCTCCAGAACACCGAGGATTACAGACAAGAATGCCTACGCCTCCTTTCAGATCAAAAGAAGTACAGAATCATGCATGTTGACATCCCAACGAGACTGAAACCAGAAATAAACAGCTTGGTGGATTCGGCAAAAAAAAGAGACTGGATTTCCAACAAAGAAGCAGAGTTCCTCATCAATGTAAATGTAAATCCAGTACTTGTATAGCGCACGAATCACCCCCGAAGGGGTATCTCGGCGCTGGGGGCCGTTGGGAAGATTAAGCGAGCTATTGCCCAGAGTCGCATGGTGCTGGGCAGACCCCTGCCGCCGGAGCCAGGGATCGAACCGTGATCCCCAGCGTCCAGCGTCAGTCGCCCTGGCCGCGGCGCCACACCTCTCCCCAATGATAACCTAAAAATATCCTACTTCTACACCCTCCCAAAGATCCATAAAAATAAGAACCCCCCACTAGGACGGCCGATAGTCTCAGGAATTGGCTCCCCTTTGGAACCAATATCCTGGTTCTGTGATTTTTTCTTAAAAGCCATCGTACAGAGAACAAGTACTTACCTGAAAGATACAAAAGATCTACTTTCCAACCTACATAACATAGAATTTGACAACACTACAAGTACCCTAGTGTCCCTGGATGTAGAAAGTGTATACACTAGCCTACCACAGGACGCCACTCTAGAGGTGCTGAAAAACACCCTGGACCAAGAGAATTGGAACTTCATGACACCTAAGTGCTTCATCCTGGAGTGTGCCCGCTTGGCACTTAAGGAGAACTACTTCCAATTCGAAGAAACAATATTTGTACAAACATTCGGAACTGCAATGGGCAGCACATTTGCCCCCCAGTGTAGCCGGTCTATATGTATTTGATTTTGAGATGAAATACATCCTAAAGGAGAACAGCAGATATACAAACAACATACAGCTATGGAAGCGCTACATAGACAATATTCTGATAGTGTGGAAACGAGACAACACTTCCCTGAATTAGTTTTTATCTTGGATCAACACATGTGATCCCAATTTAAAATTCATGCATACAGTTTGCAAGGACACCATCACATTCCTAGATGTTACCATTTATGTGGAAGATGAGACACTTTGTACAAGAACATTTCAAAAGCCTACGGATAGAAATACACTCCTGAAATTTGATAGCTTCCATCCTAGAGCCTTGCGAGAAAACCTACCGTATGGGCAATTTTTACGGTTAAGGAGGAACTGTACTAAGAAAAGAGACTTTACAAAACAGGCAAGAGAATTGAAAGAACGACTGAGATCGGGATTGTAGGAGAGTAGGATCTGCTTCACATGGGTACCCCCACTTTTTGCTGATGCTTCACTGTTTTTCGACCTTAGTCTGGCTGGGGCCCTGCTGATCAGAACCCCAGCCTAGCTGCTTCCTCTTTAAAATGGTTTCCATGTGCCTTAGGCACATCTCCGATTGGAATCTGGAGTGCCCTTATAAGTCCCTAGTATATGGTATACTATGTAACCAGGGCATAGGTACCTCAGAGGCCTACCAGGGGCTGCAGCATGTATTGTGCCACCCCTGGAAGGCCATCCAAACTGACACCACAGGTCTGCTACTGCAGCCTGGGTAAGGTGGTGCATGCACCTCTTACTGTGATATAGGCTACCTATATCACTAAATACATACACACATATAAACCTATAAGTCACTCCTATGGCAGGCCTTATCAATCCTGAAGGCAGAGTGCGTGGTTCCTATGTGAGAGGGTACCCCTGCATGAGCAGGGCCCCTCTGCAGCGTTCGGAGACCCTTCTCCGATGCTGTTTGTAGTGCAGCCTGACCATATACTCTTAAGCGCATTATAACCTCGCGTTAAATGCTAACTTTGGGATGGCTGCACGGAAACATGTCGTGTTTGGTGTCAAACATCTTGGAATACTACCCCCCGCCAGTTCTGGCGGCGGGGGTAGCATTCCACCCTTCTAGAGGGAGAGACATGTACACACCGGTATACCCGGTACTGAATTTCCAGAGCCCTGGCATCACAAAATGGATGCCGCTGCCACAGACACGAGTCTGGCCTCCTGCTGCTGACCGAAACTCCAGCAGGGGAGGCCTGGACAATAGGTTTCCCGTCCCAGGGAGGTGTGACCACCTCCCCAGACAGGATAGTGTGTATTGGGGCTGGGCGGGAGCTCTCTCGGGTGCTTTGCAATCCTGCACTGGGGGCACACTTGGTGTCCCTGTGCATACCCCAGTTCAAACCGGCTCAGGGGCTTCCAGCCCCTGCTCTGGCGCAAAACTGGACAAAGGGAAAGGGGTGTAACCACCCCTCTGCCCTGGCCCTCCCATAGGTGGGGCCACAGAGTATGTCCAACCCCCTACCTTAGTATAAGTAGGGGAACCCAGTCCTTAGGACTTTAGATTTACCTGGACGAAACTCTGACACAGAATCCTGGACCTTCGACGCTCTACTTTAAGATTAGAGGACTGAAGAATCTCCCTTGGGGTCAAGGAGTGACTCCCCTGCTTGGCAGGCACCAAAGAAGCAATTGTCCGGTCTGCATTGCTGAAGCTCTCGTCGGACGCCGAAGTCTTTGCATCACCAGAGGTGGATTTCCAGACTTCCCCGAGGCTGCACTGAGTCCCCAGCAAAGCTGAGGCCCGTAGCTGTCGTGGGTAACGTAGAACCGTGACCCCTGGACACCGATCGCATTTGCAAGTGCATCCTCTTCTGCGTCTCCCACGAAGTCGTGCTTTGGGCTCCGAGTAGCCCCAGCCTCCAGCACCAACTGCACCGAAGATCACTGGCCTCCACTCCACGAGTGTCCTGTGAGCCAGCTCCACGTGCATCGTCTCGAGGCTCCTTCGCGGTCGCTAGTCCGTTGGCTAGTAGGCCCTCCCGAAGGCCAATCTTTTTCTGCTTGGGCTCCCTGGTTGCTCCAGGTGTGCCCTGACTTATCCTCGCTGGGTGAGTCCCCCAGACCTTGCTGGTCTGCAACATCGTCCTTCTTCTATTTCCACGAGACTTGCCGTTGCCAAGGCTTGTTGGGTCCAATCCGGTCGCCGACACCCCTGCAATCGACAGACGTCGTGGGACAGCTCGAATCCAGCTCCTGGTTGTCGTCGACGCCTCCTGGACCTCGTGGCTGAAGAGTCAAGACGACCGTCAACCTACCTGAAGCACTCGACATCGGTGGGCATCTGCTCATCGCCTTCCTGGTCACTGGCTAGTGACCCAGACTCTGTCCCCTCTGCTTTCAGGTTCTTCAGATCTTCGATCCACCTTTGGATCCACCCGAACACTTTCGACTTGGTCGCCAGCAGCACTTTGCAGCAGATCGCCATAGAAAGCGACGACGAAACCCGACCCCGAAAGACACCTATGCACCCGGCTCCCCTGGGTGAGGTAACTCGAGTACTCCGGTGCTCCCGTGGGTATTGACACTAGAACAGCCTAGTTCTCAAAGGGTTTGCTCCAAGTCCTCCTCTAAGTGTCCCTTTTCTTTTAAATTCTAATCGCGACTTTCCCCATAGAAGTTAACGGTGGTTCGCGGTTGTGTTCATACACTGCACGCGTCCCCCGTGGGTCCCCTGTGTCACTGCCTTGGGTGGTTCCTTGTGGTCCAAGCACTTCTACAGGCTCTAGGCCTTGTGTCTAGCTCAGTCGTGGTTCTTATACCACTTTATTGGTATATGGTTTGGTACGCCCCTGGGGCTCAAACGTGTATTTGTGCTATTACTGTAGATAACTAACTCGTAACGTATGTACTTCGAACTCTAGCCTCATAAAGAGACTAGAGGGGTGTGTTTAGTAATAAATACATATATTTTGAATATATACCTGGTGTGGTCCTCTTTCATTTGGTCACTCAAGAGATTATAGACTGGTAAAACAAGCTGCTTTACATTCCTTCAAGACTTAGCGTGAAGGCTGCTCTCCATAGCTACCACTAGGATAGCTTTCAATAAAGGTTGTCTTTAACCTATCTCCAATAAGGGGTTGTTTGGACCGGTGCAAGGTGCCCACTATAATTAGTGGACAGCATATGCCAGGCCAACTTCTCACATTGGTGTGCAGCGTGTGGGATTCCAGCTTGCTATTGTTTTACCAGATAATCTCAATTGAATTGATCAACTGAAAACCACTAAGGGTACCTAAGGTACATATAAATCAAGCTTAGTAATACAGTAAGTTCTACTGAACTTAGAGTTGTGTGTTAAGGGACAGCACACCCTTTCTACAACTCAAGAGAGTTTAGTAGGCCACACTAGAGTAGGTAGTGCATACACCACACCTCACTAGTAATGTCTTCAAAGCCAGGACCCAGTGAGTCCTTGCCAGAAGCCAGTGGGCTTCTTCCCTCCAAGTATGATAAACTCCCATTCTTGGAATTGAGAGCATTATGCACTACTAGGAAGTTGAAGACAGGCAAAAGTGCCAGCACCCAACACCTCAGGGAGGTGTTACTAGCTGATGATCTCAGCAGGCCCCTAGGGTCTGAAGGGGTAGGCAAAGAGGGTGGGGCAGAAGATGAGGAAGGGGCCAGGGGTGAAGAAACCCAGCCCCCCCCCCTCTGAAACTGGCCAGGAAGGTGAAAATGACCTTGTCCTGGAAAATCCAATTCCTCCTGTGGAGGAGGAGCAGGGAGAGGATCAGACTGACTTCCCCTTTGTCCCCCCAGGAAGAGTTCTGAGTGTGCCCAGAAGGTCTAGGTCTCCTTCTCAGGAGTCTAACCACTCTGACACCTCAATAGGGACTTCTGTCTCCTCTCATAGGAGGGAATCCTCTCATGAGAGGAGAAAGAGACTGATTCAATATGAGCAAGCTCAGCTTGAACTCAGGAAACAGCAATTGGCTATAGACAGGGAGTCCCTAGATCTCGATAGAGAGAGACAAAAGTTGGGACTAGAGTCCCATGGTGGCAGCAGTTTCCCCAAAGATAGGGAAAGGTCTTATGACCATAGAAACCTGAGCAAGATTGTCCCTCCCTACCAGAGTGGGGATGACATCCACAAGTGGATAACTGCTCTAGAGAGGGCCTGTAAAGTACAGAGGGTCCCTCAGGAGCAGTGGGCAGCAATCTTGTGGCTCTCCTTTGCAGATAAAGGTAGAGACAAGCTCCTCACTGTTAGAGAGGAGGATGCTGATAATTACAAAGTCTTGAAGAGTGCTCTAATTGATGGGTTTGGCCTAACCACTGAACAATACAGGTTAAAGTTCAGGGATACCCAAAAAGCACAGACTCAAGACTGGGTGGACTTTGTTGATTGTTCTGCCAAGGCTCTGGAAGGTTGGTTATTGGGCAGTAAGGTATGTGACTTCACAGGATTGTACAATCTGATAATGAGGGAGCAGATTCTTAATAACTGTCAAAATCAGCTGTTGCATCAGCACCTGGTAGACTCTGATCTGACCTCTCCCCAAGAATTGGGAAAGAAGGCAGACAAATGGGTCAGAACCAGGGTGAAGCAGAAGGTACAGAACCAAGGTGGTGACCCTAAGAAGCAAGATTCGAAAACCTCTGATAAGGGTGGGGAGAAGGGTAAAGATCAAAAGTCTTCACAAGGCCCCCAAAAATCTTCTTCAGGTGGGGATTCACAGTCTACCAAAGGGAAAGGCCAAAGGAAACCATGGTGCAAGGTCTGTAAGCAAAAGACCCACTGGCCAGTGATTGCACCAAGTCCAAAGACTCGACTCCAGCCCCCACCAATGCCCCTAAGGCACCTGCTCCCCCTAGTGCAGTTACAGTTGGTGATGGGACTACACAAGCCAAGGGTTTAGTAGGGTTGACCCTGGGTAAAGAGATGAGCTCTGACCTAGTCAGAGAACTCACTCAGGCTGTCCTAGTCTGTGATGGAGGCATGGATATGACCTCCTCTGTGAGTCCCAGTAATCTGGGCAAGTACAGACAACAGCCTTTAATCAATGGAAGAGAGGCTTTGGCATTTAGGGACACAGGGGCAAGTGTCACCATGGTGACACAAGACCTTGTGAATCCTGGGCAGATAATACTTGGTGAAATGTACCAAGTGACCAATGCTAGCAACATCAGAACAGACCATACTCTGGCAGTTGTTAACTTCTCCTGGGGAGGGGTAACTGGCCTTAAGAAGGTTGTGGTAAGTGCAGACCTACCCGTTGAATGCTTGCTTGGCAATGACTTAGAAACTTCAGCTTGGGCAGAAGTGGAGCTCAGGACCCATGCAGAAATGCTGGGGATCCCTGCAGATGTGTTTGCTGTGACCAGGTCACAAGCCAAAATGTCTAGCACTGAACAGGCCTTGGATTCTGGAATAATGGACCAAGTGCGTTCCAAGAAGAGGAGTAGTAGGGTAAAGGCAGTGCCTTCCCCCTTGGCTCAGAAGGAAGATCAGTCCCTTGACGGGGATGATCTCAGTCCTGAGGAAGGAACTGTCCCAGAGGAGCTTGAACCTGACCAGGTTGAGTTCTTGGGGACAGGGGGACCTTCCAGGGCAGATCTGAGCCAGGAGCAGCAGAGCTGCCCCTCTCTTGAACCCCTCAGACAGCAAGCTGCTGCTGAGGCTGCTGGGAAAGCTAGTGGTCCCCATACTGTGTATTGGGATGATGGACTCTTGTACTCAGAGTGTAGAGACCCCAAGCCTGGTGCTATCAGGAGGTTGGTTATACCTTTGAAGTTCAGGGGCTTCCTATTGACCCTAGCCCATGATATTCCCTTAGCAGGTCACCTGGGCCAGAACAAGACTTGGGACAGAATTGTCCCTCACTTTCACTGGCCCCACATGTCTGAAGACACCAAGGAGTTTTGTCGCTCCTGTGTAACCTGCCAGGCCAGTGGCAAGGCAGGTGGCACTACAAAGGCCCCCTGATACCACTACCTGTGGTGGGGGTTCCCTTTGAAAGGGTGGGGATTGACATTGTTGGTCCCATGGATCCCCAAACAGCATCTGGGCACAGGTTTATCCTGGTGGTAGTGGATCATGCCACCAGGTACCCAGAGGCTATTCCCCTTAGGACCACTACAGCACCTGTGGTGGCAAGGGCCCTCCTGGGAATTTTCTCAAGAGTGGGCTTCCCTAAGGAGGTTGTATCAGACAGGGGTACAAACTTTATGTCTGGATACTTAAAAGCAATGTGGAAGGAGTGTGGAGTGACTTACAAGTTCACCACACCCTATCACCCACAATGCAATGGTTTAGTTGAGAGATTCAACAAAACCTTGAAGGGCATGATTAAAGGGCTCCCAGAAAAGCTTAGGCGAAGATGGGACATACTCTTGCCCTGCCTTTTATTTGCGTACAGGGAGGTGCCTCAAAAGGGGGTTGGCTACAGCCCTTTTGAACTTTTGTTTGGTCACCCTGTCAGGGGTCCACTGTGCTTGGTGAAGGAAGGATGGGAGTTACCTCTCAAGCCCCCAAAGCAAGACATAGTGGACTACGTACTTGGTCTCCGCTCCCGGATGGCTGAGTATATGAAAAAGGCAACTAAAAACCTTGAGGCTAGCCAGGAACTTCAAAAGGCCTGGCATGACCAAAGAGCTGTACTGACTGTCTACCAGCCAGGACAGAAGGTGTGGGTGTTGGAGCCAGTGGCCCCAGCAGCTCTCCAAGACAAATGGAGTGGACCCCACACCATTGTTGAACAGAAGGGTGAGGTTACCTACTTAGTAGACCTAGGAACACCCAGGAGTCCCCACAGGGTTCTCCATGTCAACAGGTTAAAACCATATGTGGACAGGGCAGACATGGGCTTGCTCATGGCTACTGATGAGGGACAGGAGGAAGAGAGTGACCCACTCCCTGACCTGCTCTCACAGAACCCTGGTGATGGGTCAGTGGATGGTGTAGCCTTGGCAGGCAGCCTCACTACCGAGCAGCAGACTGATTGCAGACAGGTGCTCAATCAGTTCAGACACATATTCTCACTGAAACCCAGTCAGACTACCTGGTGCACTCATGAAGTGGACACTGGGGACAGTCTGCCTATTAAAAATAAGATTTATAGGCAACCTGACCATGTCAGGGACTGTATCAGGACAGAAGTCCAGAAGATGTTGGATTTGGGAGTTATTGAACCCTCAGATAGCCCTTGGGCTAGTCCAGTGGTCCTTGTGCCAAAACCTCACACCAATGGTGGGAAAAGAGAGATGAGGTTTTGTGTGGACTACAGGGGTCTCAATGCAGTCACTAGGACTGATGCCCATCCAATACCAAGGGCAGATGAGCTAATAGACACTTTGGACTCAGCCAAGTATCTAAGCACCTTTGACCTGACAGCTGGCTACTGGCAGATCAGACTAGCTGATGATGCAAAGCCAAAGACAGCATTCTCAACCCCTAGTGGGCATTATCAATTTGTGGTGATGCCCTTTGGTCTAAAGAATGCACCTGCCACTTTTCAGAGGCTGGTGAATGCAGTCCTTACAGGTCTGGAAGCCTATAGTGCAGCATATCTAGATGATATTGCTGTCTTTAGCTCCACCTGGGAGGATCACCTGGTCCACCTCAGAAATGTTTTACAGGCCCTGCAGAAAGCAGGCCTGACTATCAAGGCCACCAAGTGCCAGATAGGGCAGAGTCAGGTTGTGTACCTGGGCCACCTTGTGGGTGGAGGCCAGGTTCAACCACTGCAGAGCAAGATCCAGACCATCATGGACTGGACTGCTCCAACTACCCAGACTCAGGTGAGAGCCTTCTTAGGCCTGACTGGGTACTATAGGAGATTTGTCAAGGGGTATGGATCAATAGTGACACCCCTGAATGACTTAACTTCCAAGAAAATGCCCAAAAAGGTTCAGTGGACAGTTAGCTGTCAAAAGGCATTTGATGACCTGAAGCAGGCCATGTGCACTGCTCCCATTCTACAGAGTCCTGATTACTCCAAGAAGTTCATTGTTCAAACTGATGCATCTGAATTGGGGGTAGGGGCTGTACTGTCACAATTGAATGATGAAGGTCAGGATCAGCCAGTAGCTTTCATTAGCAGAAGGCTGACCCCTAGAGAGAAACGTTGGTCAGCCATTGAGAGGGAGGCCTTTGCTGTGGTCTGGGCTCTGAAGAAGTTGAGGCCATACTTGTTTGGTACTCACTTCCTTGTTCAAACAGACCATAAGCCCCTCTTATGGCTAAAACAAATGAAGGGTGAAAACCCCAAACTGCTTAGGTGGTCCATTTCCCTACAGGGGATGGACTTCACAGTGGAACATAGACCTGGGAGTAACCATGCCAATGCAGATGGAGTCTCTAGGTACTTCCACTTAGAACATGAAGACTTAACTGGGCAAGGTTAGTTTAATGTCCCTACGTTTGGGGGGTTGTGTAGGAGAGTAGGATCTGCTTCACATGGGTACCCCCACTTTTGCTGATGCTTCACTGTTTTTCGACCTTAGTCTGGCTGGGGCCCTGCTAATCAGAACCCCAGCCTAGCTGCTTCCTCTTTAAAATGGTTTCCATGTGCCTTAGGCACATCTCTGATTGGAATCTGGAGTGCCCTTATAAGTCCCTAGTATATGGTATACTATGTACCCAGGGCATAGGTACCTCAGAGGCCTACCAGGGGCTGCAGCATGTATTGTGCCACCCCTGGAAGGCCATCCAAACTGACACCACAGGTCTGCTACTGCAGCCTGGGTAAGGTGGTGCATGCACCTCTTACTGTGATATAGGCTACCTATATCACTAAATACATACACACATATAAACCTATAAGTCACTCCTATGGCAGGCCTTATCAATCCTGAAGGCAGAGTGCGTGGTTCCTATGTGAGAGGGTGCCCTGCATGAGCAGGGCCCCTCTGCAGCGTTCGGAGACCCTTCTCTGATGCTGTTTGTAGTGCAGCCTGACCATATACTCTTAAGCGCATTATAACCTCGCGTTAAATGCTAACTTTGGGATGGCTGCACGGAAACATGTCGTGTTTGGTGTCAAACATCTTGGAATACTACCCCCCCGCCAGTTCTGGCGGCGGGGGTAGCTTTCCACCCTTCTAGAGGGAGAGACATGTACACACCGGTATACCCGGTACTGAATTTCCAGAGCCCTGGCATCACAAAATGGATGCCGCTGCCACAGACACGAGTCTGGCCTCCTGCTGCTGACCGAAACTCCAGCAGGGAGGCCTGGACAATAGGTTTCCTGTCCCAGGGAGGTGTGACCACCTCCCCAGACAGGATAGTGTGTATTGGGGCTGGGCGGGAGCACTCTCGGGTGCTTTGCAATCCTGCACTGGGGGCACACTTGGTGTCCCTGTGCATACCCCAGTTCAAACCGGCTCAGGGGCTTCCAGCCCCTGCTCTGGCGCGAAACTGGACAAAGGGAAAGGGTGTAACCACCCCTCTGCCCTGGCCCTCCCATAGGTGGGGCCACAGAGTATGTCCAACCCCCTACCTTAGTATAAGTAGGGGAACCCAGTCCATAGGACTTTAGATGTACCTGGACGAAACTCTGACACAGAATCCTGGACCTTCGACGCTCTACTTTAAGATTAGAGGACTGAAGAATCTCCCTTGGGGTCAAGGAGTGACTCCCCTGCTTGGCAGGCACCAAAGAAGCAATTGTCCGGTCTGCATCGCTGAAGCTCCCGTCGGACGCCGAAGTCTTTGCATCACCAGAGGTGGATTTCCAGACTTCCCGAGGCTGCCCTGAGTCCCCAGCAAAGCTGAGGCCCGTAGCTGTCGTGGGTAACGTGGAACCGTGACCCCTGGACACCGATCGCATTTGCAAGTGCATCCTCTTCTGGGTCTCCCACGAAGTCGTGCTTTGGGCTCCGAGTAGCCCCAGCCTCCAGCACCAACTGCACCGAAGATCACTGGCCTCCACTCCACGAGTGTCCTGTGAGCCAGCTCCACGTGCATCGTCTCGAGGCTCCTTCGTGGTCGCTAGTCCGTTGGCTAGTAGGCCCTCCCGAAGGCCAATCTTTTTCTGCTTGGGCTCCCTGGTTGCTCCAGGTGTGCCCTGACTTATCCTCGCTGGGTGAGTCCCCCAGACCTTGCTGGTCTGCAACATCGTCCTTCTTCTATTTCCATGAGACTTGCCGTTGCCAAGGCTTGTTGGGTCCAATCCGGTCGCCGACACCCCTGCAATCGACAGACGTCGTGGGACAGCTCGAATCCAGCTCCTGGTTGTCGTCGACGCCTCCTGGACCTCGTGGCCGAAGAGTCAAGACGACCGTCAACCTACCTGAAGCACTCGACATCGGTGGGCATCTGCTCATCGCCTTCCTGGTCACTGGCTAGTGACCCAGACTCTGTCCCCTCTGCTTTCAGGTTCTTCAGATCTTCGATCCACCTTTGGATCCACCCGAACACTTTCGACTTGGTCGCCAGCAGCACTTTGCAGCAGATCGCCATAGAAAGCGACGACGAAACCCGACCCCGAAAGACACCTATGCACCCGGCTCCCCTGGGTGAGGTAACTCGAGTACTCCGGTGCTCCCGTGGGTATTGACACTAGAACAGCCTAGTTCTCAAAGGGTTTGCTCCAAGTCCTCCTCTAAGTGTCCCTTTTCTTTTAAATTCTAATCGCGACTTTCCCCATAGAAGTTAACGGTGGTTCGCGGTTGTGTTCATACACTGCACGCGTCCCCGTGGGTCCCCTGTGTCACTGCCTTGGGTGGTTCCTTGTGGTCCAAGCACTTCTACAGGCTCTAGGCCTTGTGTCTAGCTCAGTCGTGGTTCTTATACCACTTTATTGGTATATGGTTTGGTACGCCCCTGGGGCTCAAACGTGTATTTGTGCTATTTCTGTAGATAACTAACTCGTAACGTATGTACTTGAACTCTAGCCTCATAAAGAGACTAGAGGGGTGTGTTTAGTAATAAATACATATATTTTGAATATATACCTGGTGTGGTCCTCTTTCATTTGGTCACTCAAGAGATTATAGACTGGTAAAACAAGCTGCTTTACATTCCTTCAAGACTTAGCCTGAAGGCTGCTCTCCATAGCTACCACTAGGATAGCTTTCAATAAAGGTTGTCTTTAACCTATCTCCAATAAGGGGTTGTTTGGACTGGTGCAAGGTGCCCACTATAATTAGTGGACAGCATATGCCAGGCCAACCTCTCACAGGGATTACCCTGAAAGAATAATCAGCAAAACCTATAAAAGAGCCAGGAACCAAAACAGAGAGGGCCTTTTAGAACAGGTCACCAAAACAGAGGACACAATCCCGTTAACCTGTGTGACCACTTACAACACCATCTCAAATGAGGTCAAGAAGATAACAAATAAAAATTTGCGTATCATCCACTCGGGTAATCTAAGCTGGAAAAAAAAACTATTTTCTTTCAAGAAAGCAAGAAGCATAAAAGACACACTAGTAAGGACCAGACCATCCAGAACATCAAATGACGAAAGAAGTACAGTGAGACGCCCATGGAGCTTACGGGAAGTAACAGGACATTACCCCTGCGGAAATTGTAGTGTCTGCCACTTAACCAAGAACTAAAACACTCAACCTGGAACCCGGGAGGATATGGATACTACAAAAACATACGAACTGCAATTCAGCAGGAGTAGTCTACTTGATTACCTGTATGTGTGGATTACGGTATGTAGGGATGACAACAAGGAAAATTAAGACCCGTATTAACGAACACAGAAGCAACATTAGATGCAAAAGGAGTACAACTAAACTAACGGACCACTTCATTAATGAAGGACATACTCCCATTGACATGACCTGTGTAATAATAGAACAACTAAATAGTGGGGAGAATTTGGAGAGCCACCTTTTTGAAAAAGAACAGCGGTGGGTCTGCCGTTTATCCACGCACAAGACAGGTCTGAATGACAACATTCCTTGGCACAGTGTGATCCTGAAATAAAACAGAATACAGGAGAATATATTTGAGCCAACATATATCACTAGAGATAGCCAACTGGTTACCCTGGTAATACCTTCCAAGAACCTTGGATATCGGCACCATACCCACAATTTAACACCAGAAAACGGCCAAAATGTGAAGAACATGAGACAAGGAAAAGAAACCAAAAAAATGTTATTATTGAAGAAGTTCACAAATTGCTCATACCAAAAATCATATACCTCTCCAACCCGTAAAGGATAATAACTGTCAACCAAAAGAGAGTGGGTCAGAGTGTACACCATGATTAGAACCACAGTTACCATGAGCCCCTTCGTGGGATTCCGTATACAGACATCGGCTCATTGCCGTAAGGCAACGTGGTGGACAACTAAACGGGTCCTAACCAAAGGCGGGACCACACCGGGTAGTGTCCCCCCACCTTAACAGGAAGTGACCACACGTATAGTGCGGCCCCGCCCATGCAAGAAGCGAGCCCAAGCCACCGTCATGAGGGCCGGACTTGGTATCCGGAACTCAAATTCTGTATTTAAGGACATCTCCCGGCAGCCGTATCCAGTACTACGGGGCTGCGAAGACATCAGTAGGTGTAACGGACGGTGAGGCGCACGGACAAAGTAAATGACACAGGGAGAGCTTGAGTTGGTAGAATGCGTTTCAGGCTCTGTGAAACGGAGGGGTTTTTATTTGTACCTAAACTAAAAACAATCTGTAATACAACGACGATGTCAGGATATTTTACAGATTCTTCTCAAAAAGCCCACGTCTGAGCAGTAACCCATGAGGAATTCTACCTTTACCTAATAACGTCAGTAATTTTGCCTCTCTATACATAATTTGACTCCAGAGCACGGTGTGTTTTAGAGAGACTCCTTTCACGGGGTACACAGGGGCATACGCTTGAATGCATTTTGCACTTTAAGATCTTGAATGTGAGCAGTTAGTTCTGCATGCATAAAAAATAGAGATCTCAAAATATTGGTGTACACGTATGACAGAATCAAACATGTCACCCTTCATTTTTCTCATTGCAGAAACGGAAGGGCATGACTTAGAGAATAGTGCACAAAATAATTTCTGATCTAGAGAGCACTGCATGAGACACTGTGACTTGCGATGCCAGTACGCATAAATAAAAATG
This sequence comes from Calotriton arnoldi, assembly GCA_963921515.1. Classification (NCBI taxonomy): domain Eukaryota; kingdom Metazoa; phylum Chordata; class Amphibia; order Caudata; family Salamandridae; genus Calotriton; species Calotriton arnoldi. The sequence goes on from CAWUFW010000115.1 coordinate 752,924, forward strand.
TATGTCACCCATGTTTTTCTCGGAGTAGAAAAGGCGAGGGGTATGACCCAGGGTTTGCGCACATGCTTGGGCTCAGCTGGTTTGTTCTCATGAGAGCCCTAGTGCTATGGTGCTGACATAGATGTGTGTACGAGTTCACACAACTCTTTTTTCAAAAACTTTTTTTCTCTATGTGTGTCCGTCAATAGATGTTTCCCTGAAGCTCTCGCACCAGCCCATATTATGGACGAAGAATATTTATGAATGAACGACACTTCTTAATCAGGAAGTTTCACACTACCCGTATGAAAGGCTTTTCCTTTGGTTTCGCCTGATGTATGAATGCTATGTAATATGGGGCTTTGAATGAGTTCTGTTCTTAGCCCTAGATAATCATGACCACCTTTTGGCACTACCGTTTCACTCTTTTTACCTTTGCTTTTTCTTCACAGGATACAATACAAGTCGTATTTTGATTGAACAGTTGCGAGAATAGTTTGTAAGTAATCACTACATATACCCTCGCCTTGCATGCTTTAGTACGCGTGCATTACATAACCTGGTCCTGAAGAAAGCCACGTTGACCCTTCGGGACTTCCATTAGTGGCTGAAACATGTAGACCACACCCAGGATGACCGCAAGAAGGATACATGGGACCAATTAAACATCCCATATACGTCCACCACTTGTTTTTAGCATTGACCGGGAGCCCCTTAACTATTTAATAAATTTTGGACACTCTGAATCATAGGGATTCCTGAGCCAATTTAAAATCCCTATGTCACATGCACAAAAATCACAAAAAAACAACCAGCTCCACAGTAATTCTGGCGTCGCAGCACACCCTGGAAGCATTCGGCAACCAGGGTTGGAACCCAATGATTAAGTTGATGAAGCATGTCACCTACTAGGTAGGTGAGTGAGGGTTCTTTTAAAACACCCTGCAGGTTCCTATGTCCCGGTAATCAGCACCTAAAAGGGACCAAAGGATGAAGACTGGAGCAACCATAATACAATAAGGTGGTTGATCCGTTCTAATTTTGTTTTATAAGCTAGATAGATGCCATCAAGTTGGGCTGCCGAGATCAGCAAAGAACCCCCCCGGTGGACATCCTGGTATGTGTCCACGATTTTCAAACGAAATAATCTATCTTGCGTAAGGCCCAAGACGCCCATCCACTTCAATTTAAGGGTTACTCCCCTCAATTGTACCAAGATTTAGCGATGATCACACTGCAAAAAAGGCGCAACTTCCACCCAGTCATGGCCCACCTGAGGAACCGTAGCATTTCCTATTCTTGAGGTCATCAATTTTGGATTATCTTTCGTCTCAAAGGCAGAGTCTACCAAATAAGATCCCTCACTGAGGCTTACAGAGTTCTTGGTAAAGAACGCCCCTCTCAAGATGATCACCCTCCTAACACACAAGATCATTTGGGGTAACACCGGTGTCACCGGAACCGGCATAAATCTGCCCCTGATGGCTTGTGACCTGACCCTGAGTCCACAGCACGGGAAAAACTGGCTGTGCTGCGTACATTGTCCGGAGATGTCGCTGGGACTGAGGGACCTTGAACCCCAGGACATTTGATTTAACATCTTTGCCTCGACGGGTGGGTTTGGCGGTGGTGGGGACGGGCCGAAGGGCTCCTGCGATTTCTAGACTGCCCATTGTCTCTTTTCTTGTTTTTTAGGTCTAGCCTAGCGCAGCGCGCATGCGCTGCTCTAGAAAACGACCTCTTGGAATCACTTCAGCTTTTCGGCTAAAAAAAGCCACACGCACAAATTTGCTGAAAAGCTGAAGTGATTGCCCATTGCGTGTGGCTTTCAAAATTGAAAGCCCGCAATTGGCCAAAGGCGGGTGCATGTCCAGCCTTCTATCTAAACGTTAACTCCCCTGGCCTAGGGAGCTCTGGAGCGAGCAGCAGCGCGGCCGGATGCCAGCTGCATTCCTTGTCTAATTAGCGCTTTAACTTTCGCGGCCGCGCTTGTTGCAGGTTAGGCTTGTCTTCATCTGCGTGTTTGCCCGCCCGCACCAACCCTCCGAGATAAGGCACAGGCATTACAATTGCATGGATTTCTGATTCACACACACGTCACATCTGTGTTCAGCTCTGGGGCACTCTGGGTGTTCCTAGAAGCGAGATGAGTGGGCGCTAGCTTTCTTAGTTTGCCAACCAATAAAATGTTCCCAAATTACCGCCGACATTCAGCGGCGTGAAATGAGTTTGTCGGGGCGGGTTGGAGCGTGGAGGCAAACAGTGACAGTGCCCTTCTGTTTTCGTCCTTGAACCTCTGCCCGGTCTTATTCAACAGAAACATTTTTACATTACAACTGTGAAATCTTGGCATAAAGCGCCCCTTTGTGCCCGCCATTATTTTCGCACAAACCTAGTGCATTGTCACACGGCTGAAGTTAATTTGATCAACATTGGGACATTTCACTTTTATGCTCGGTCAAAAGAGCTGCTTCATGCTCATTTTAGGCATTGAAAAGAAATGATCGCCAGAAAAATAATGTTACTATGAACAATTCTTGGCAATTAGTTTCCCAGGGAGCGGGGATGTGTTGCACGGGCCCCACACCACTACTCTTTGTCATTTTATGGCCGCTCATCAGTCAACTGTCACCCCTTCTCAAAGGCCCCTCCAGTCTAAATGTTTCTCTTTGGGCTTTTCCCAGAACTCGCAGCTGAATGAGTGAAAGAAATGCCACATAGTTCCTGCGCAGGCGCAAATTGCAGCTCTATAGAGCTGGCCCAGCGGAGGCTTTGGACGAAGCACGTGCCAGAAGTGCGTTTTCAAAATAGCTGAAAGTGTGCAAATGTGCTTTGTATAAGCTGGCAGAACTAGAAAAACATCCTTAGCATAAAATCTCAGCGGGTGGCCGAATCAAGCGCTCTTTCCAGATAAAGCGCTTCAATTTGCCATATTGCGGTGACCTTATTTCCATTCTCTCCCATTTCCGGGTTTAAACGGGGGTTAAGAGCGGTCAGAATTTGCATGTTTTTATGATAAAGCATTTGAAGAGCAACGTCAGACACCGGGCCTGCTCCCTTTCTGTGGATTGATTACATACATTGTACCCCATACCTGGGTAATTGTTCAGTGACGTTTCAAAATTCCTTAGATTGAACATGAGCCAGAGGAGTTTTGCGCCAAAATTTGCAGTGGCTGCGAAGTTAAGAAACGGCGTTTGCACCCTAATGACCAATGAACAAGTAATATTTTCTATCAGTAGGTGGGTCCAAATGTTGGAGCAAATGTCAGTGCAAAACTTCACCTGAGCCAGTGCAATCTGTGTGATCTCTAATACGTGGGCTGTCTAAGTTCCTTTCTTTAATGGATCAAAGAGGCTTTTGTATTATGATTCTATGGCAAAGGGAATATTTTTTTAAAATGTGTATGCATTCCAAAGTGTGTATGTCTCTCCAGTTAAGGATGTCACACTGGGTCTCAAAACCTAGGCAGACTTTACCAAATAAAACAACATTTGGAAATGCCAGTTGTTGGTGCTTGTTAGCTAGCAGGCTTAGGTAAAGAGAACAGTTTTTTAGGTTTCGCCTACACAGCGCTTATGAAATCTCTTGCATTTAATATATCTTAAAAGGGGGCTCTTATCAGTTCCCGTGGCCAAATTACTGTGTTCATTCGCTTTTGTTTGGAACTTTTTTTTATTAACTTTCCCTGGCTGCGCGATTCTTCTGCTAAAGCTGTTCACAGTTTAAGTGCTAGTCACTGTCAAGATAAGATCTCTTCCCACTGAAAAGGCCGACAGCTTCTAACAGTATGCTGGAATGCGTGTTCAGGTTCGTCTTGATTTATTGGAAGACGGTGACTTTGGGCAAGGGTAGCTTATATGCCGCTTTCGTTGACCTCAAGTCGGCATTCGATCTTGTACCCCGCTCCAAACTATGGAATACTTTACAAGAATTAGGGATGCCACCTGAATTACTGTCACTTATCATTAGACTACACGAAGATAATAGTGCCAAAATTAGATGGGGCAGGCAGGGGGAAGTCACTGAATCGTTTCCTATAGAAAGAGGTGTGCGCCAAGGATGCGTGATGGCTCCGACGCTATTCTCATTATACATCAACGGAATAGTGAACTGCATGAGTTCTATCCCTTCAGATGCCCCAGTACTAGCAGGTGAAAAAATCCCCATACTAATGTTTGCGGACGACACATTGATTATCTCCAAGACCCCAAGCGGACTCCAGAAGGCCCTAAAAACCTTTGAGGAGTTTTGCTTACAGCGGGGCTTGGAGGACAATGTGTCGAAAACAAAACTAATGGCCTTTAACACGCATAGGGCTTATAAGGGGGGCATCCAAATGAATGATAGGCCGCTAGAACATATTAAAGAGTTCACCTATTTACGGGTTAACATTCAGGACAACCTGAAATGGAATCACCAGATTGACTTGGCATCCCTTAAACACAGGCAATTGTCGGGGGTGCTACATACGGAACATAACACCTCACACACTAAGCCCATCAGCCCGGCACTTGAGATTTACAACATGAAAGTCATCAGTTCAGCCCTTTACGGATCAGAACTTTGGGGGTGCGAGAACCTATCCACGCTCACATCTTCAGAAAATAGGTTCCTGAGGAAAATCACTAGGCTACTACAAAGTACCCCAATGTGTCCGTTATTATACGATCTTGGGAGAAAACCCATTGCAGCTATAGCTAAACTTCGACTACTCCTGTACTGGCAGAGACTTTGGACTACACCTGAACTACTTGCAGGATATGCGGCAGGGTTTCAAGATATAATAAGGGTTGACACTTCGCACCGCATAAAATGGTTATGGGTGGTTAGAGATATTTTATCCAGCATTGGCATGATTTCACTATGGAACGATCCAATAAATTCCATTTTTCCCGCAAAGAAGATTCTGAAGGATAAATATTGGGAATGGATCCAGTTTAATACACTTAGAACTAGTGAGCCATCTTCCCTAACTTGCCTTTTTTTAGAACATAAAGTTATCCCGAAGCTGGCGTCATATTGGGATCAAATCACAAAACCGCTTGACCGGAAACTGTATTTCCAGTTTAGGGTGGGCACACTGCCATTAAGAGCATTCACTGCTAGATGGAACAAACCCAGCGTTGATGTGTGCCCGGTATGCAAGTCTAGCATTGAATATTTGGCTCACTTACTCTTTGTTTGTGCTGGATATGCCGTCCCGCGTCGTGTCTGGCTGCTACCAATTTGTAAGCTTTTGGGCACAAGAAGGGTTAGCGATGCTGAAAGAATCCTGTGGTCTGACACATCAGCAACGACTGTCATAGCCATGGCAAAATACTGAGGGTGGTCATGGACAATAAGGTCTAACTCTCTACGTCTAGGCGAGGAAGTGATTGACTACACTCAATCGAGTTAGCGCAGTAGATGTTAGATTGACTCCGTATGTCTGTGTCTAGGGCAGGATAAGTGAGGAAGTGATTAATTATACCCAATCGAGTTACCAGATGAGATGTTGGATTGAATCAAGGGTTACATTTGTTTAAAAATGCTATGTAAATTGTAATATTCAAAATGTCTTAAACTATGTTTTATCGTAATGAGATTTCAACAATTTTTTAAGACAAGTGTACATACTCTATCTTTTAAAGGTTACCTTTGCTTGTCCTCCCATCCAGTTTATATGATATACTATCGCAGATGTTTTATTAACTCATTTTTATCTTTATTTTGTAAACGCTTTTATGACTTAATCTGTCGAATAAAGTTGTTGGAATGGAATGGCTTGCTTTTTATTACTTAGTTGTGTAAAGCAGATGATTTAGCCTTAGAAAGTTTGTGGCATTTCCTATTCATGCCTCAGTACCCTTCTTTGCACCTTGTAGACATTATCAGATTGATTTTCTCACCTTAATTTATTTGGTCATTACGATCAAATTCTAAATGTTGTAATATTCTTTGCATGTTAAAAATAAAGTTAATATACAAGAGCTATGCTATAATTTACTACTAAACAGGCAGCCACAAGTGCAGTTACCATACAGACAATAGGGTCATGATGTGAATGGTGCAGCAGGTGCAGTAACACAATGCCCAAAAGTTGTCAGAACTCCTTGATACACCTAATATTGCTACATTTTAGTACTATACAGGCAGACACAATTACAATTATCTTTCACTGTAAAACAAGCATTCGCATAGCCAATAGGTCTCGCCTTTGTGACCTTATAAGTGTTTAGCCATGCAGCAGTTGATGTTGTTGCACCAAGGATATTGTACTGCATAACTAAATACTTATAAGGTCCCAAAGGCGAGACCTATTGGCTATGCCAATGCTTGTTTTCCATGGATATGCCTGATGGAACATCCCTCCACTGATGTTCCCATGTTTGATGGACATATTACAATTGTTTGCTGATTGTTTTTCTTATTTACTTGTTTTAGGGATTTTCAGGGTTTTCTTTCTCTTACTTATTGCGCGATCCAATCTAGGCTTGTTTGCACATCTGATATTGGCCTCCTGTATTGAGCGGCGCCTTTTTATTGCATCCCTCATATGCCCTAGGGTGGAGCCCCTTCAGAACTTTACTTCCCAACCTAGGTTTCCTGGGGCTTAAGATTGCCAGCTTCAATGTCGGGGGCCTTAATAATCCCACCAAGAGATCAGCTATTCTCTCTCTCCTTGAACAGTCAGGTGATGATATCCTTCTCCTCCAGGAGACCCACTTGGTCACTAAAGAAATTCACAGAATGCAGTATAGCTGGTTTTCACGTCAACGTTGGTCCTCTGGTCTATCTAAAAAGGGCAGTGTTGCCATTCTCTTTTCAAAAGGCTTTTTAGGGGAAATCCTGACTACTGTAGCGGAGGTCAAGGGACACCTCCTTGCACTCCGTCTTAAAATAGTCTCCTTTCACTTCACCCTAGCGAATGTTTATGTCCCCAATGAACAACGGAGAACTTCCTCACACACTTACTGGCCTCCATTATGCAGACCCCAGACGTGGCCATTGGGATAGGGGGTGACATGAACTTAGTCATGGACTCTGACCTAGACCGATCCTGCCAACGGTCCGTTCATGCCAGGGCCTTTTCACTCGCGGGCCTGCGCTGGTTGGCAGACTGTGGCCTACACGATGTATGGCGCCAGCTGCATCCAAATACTAGAGACTATACGTTCTTCTCTGCTGCCCATAAGACATTTGCACGTATTGACCATTTTTTAGCCACCCGACCCTTCTAGACCTCATCTCTGATGCTACTATTGACCCGGGCTCACTCTCGGACCATCCACCTATTTCTTTAATGATTCGGCTTCCTATCTGCTCATCCCTTTGCTCTTGTTGGTGCCTCCGCGATGCTATGCTGCAGTCCCAGTCCACGGTTGATGTGATTCGGACAGCGATTAATAACTATATATCAGCTAATGATACTGGGGAGACTTCTCTGACCTCGGTCTGGGAGGACCTAAAACTGGTGGTTCGTGGAGAGTTTATTGCTATCTCTGCTGCCGAGAATCGCCAGTGTCGAGAGAAACGACGCAGCCTAAAAACAGTCACTGAACTAGAAACCATTCATAAAAGGGCTCCTAGAATTTGCGGGAGTTGGAGAGGGCCCGGCTCCAGCTTAAACGTCTAGACCTAGACAAGGCGGAATTTGCTATGTTATGTATCAAGCACAAATTTTATCTAGGCAGCAATCGATGTGGTCGTATGCTGGCCCATTGCCTTCGTAGTAAAATACACAACAGCTCGGTAAAGACCATCCGTACCAGTCTCAATACGGAATTGCCTCGGCCTTTCAGGCCTTCTATGTCTCTCTTTATGCATCTACGGATGGCCCTGTTGGTGATCCCTGGGGATATCTCCATAATATTGCACTCACCTCTCTACCTGCTGAGGAGGCTCTCACTTTAGATCAGTCCATTCGTGTGGAAGAAGTAGTATCTGCCATAGTGCGCTTAAAGCCATGGGAATCCCCTGGACCTGATGGCTTCAGCACCTCGTTCTACAAGACCTTTTGCCAAGAATTAGCCCCCTTACTCACTTGGCTATTTAATTCTTTCTCTGAAAAAGGCTCCCCTGCTGACACTATGCTGGAAGCTGCCATTTTGGTAATCCTTAAGCCCTGCAAAGATCCGGTCCTCTGCGGGTCATATAGATCTATTTCTCTTTTAAATGTGGACGCAAAGTTATTTGCTAGCATCTTGGTGCACCACTGTAATCCCTTAATGCCTGGTCTCATAGACTTAGATCAATCAGGTTTTATACCTTTTCGCCAGTGTGGTGATAACAACAAGCGTTTGCTCCATCTTATAGATAAAATATACCGGTCACGCAAAGAAGCCTTGGTTCTCTCCATCAATGCGGAAAAGGCATTTTACCGGGTTCACTGGCCTTACCTGTTTGATACGCTGATGATTTTTGGCATTGACAAGAGGTTTAGGAGATGTATACGAAGTATATACAGCAAGTCCAAGCTTCGGTCAGGGTTAATGGGGTTCAGTCCCTCCCATTTTTTATCCACTGGGGCAACGCGTCAGGGGTGCCCTTTGTCCCCGCTATTATTTGCCTTTGTATATGGTGCCCCTGGCGCAACAGCTCCGGGATAACCCAGCTGTTACAGGGATTCCTTTTGGGGCTGACCACCATTTGATAAGCCTCTATGCCGATGACGTTATTTTGTCCATTACGGTGCCCTTAAATTGCTTACAGCCTTAGTTGCCGAGCTTCAAACTTTCGGCATGATCTCTGAGTTCAGGCCTCATATGTAGAAGTCACAAATCTTAAATCTTTCTGTTACATCTGCGAACGAGACAGCCTTGCGTTCTCAGTTCCCTTTTGAATGGGCTACAGATACCATTCCATATCTAGGCATTGCCTTAGCCCGAACCATACCTAAGACTTTCACTATTATCTTTGCATCTCTCGTCACCCAAACACACAAAGATCTGTCGACTTGGAATCGTCTTCGCCTTTCTTGGATGGGGCGGGTTGCAGCAGTTAAGATGACTATTCTTCCCCGCATTCTATATATATATTCCGGACTCTGCCTCTGGCCTCTCTGCCTAATACTATCCCTTCCTTTCAATTGGATATCAGTACATTTATCTGGGGCAGGAAGCAACGCCGCCATCACAAACACCTTATTTATCGCCAGAAGCATGAGGGGGGCCTGCAGTGCCCGAGCTGCTTCCTTACTATCGGGCTGCCCAGCTATGGTTTTTGGTAGAGTGGAATCAATAACTTTCTGAGAAGCATTGGGCCTTTATAGATCAAGTGGTGGCAGGCACGCAGATATTGAAAGAGGTTTGACTTCCCCGTAAACATTGGGCCTGGGGCCTTTATTCTTCACTGGTAACAAACGCCGTGCTCAAAGTTTGGGATACTGTTGCGGTTAAGTCGGGCTTGACCACTTTCCCCTCGTCGATGACTCCCCTTTCCGCCAATCCCGATTTTGCTACCAGAATGTGCCAGGAGTGGTTTCAATGATGGATAGATGGGGGCTGCAAACGAGCGGGATGTCTTTTTGATATACACAGACTCATCCCCTTTCACCAACTCAAATCTGACTACTCCCTGACTGACTGATCCAGTCTCCTATCTACAATTGCGCCACAGGGTGATGAGCTCTGAGATGCGACGAGGTGCAGGTCGACCGATTACCCCTTTTGAGAAATGACAGCTTCTCAAAGTAGATGATAGATGTCTAATATTCGAACTTTACGCTCTGTTGGGGAGTGGGAGGCCTCAGACTGAATCTCGGGGACAGCTGAGATGGGAGACTGAGATAGGTAAATCTCTCTCCACAAAAGAATGGGAAGATATATTTTACCGGGTAAACCACATGGCTCACACCATGGTTGCACTGAAACCGCTTACAAAATTGCTTCATATTGGTATTTCACCCCAATGAGACTCAGTAAGTGGATCATAGGGCGCTCCGGGGACTGCTGGGCTCACTAGCAACAGATACTCCACTACCATATACTCACCTGGGCCCATACAACTCGCTTCCGCTAACACCAAGTAGACCGCTGGAGCTTTTAGTTTTATTTGATTCTCATACCTCAAGACCTAGTTATTTCTTCTCTAACTAAACCTTTCACTGATCAAATAGTTCTTTCCTCTGGTCAATGGACCATTAGGTGGAACTAGTTGATGGTGATAATTGATGGTGATAATTATTATTACTTATTATACATTTCTTGATTAAAATAAAATAATCACAGACTCTGGAAGTTTTTAAAATCTTTATCTAAATTAGTTGATTGTGAACCATCTCAAAACGTTTCAGTACAAACACCCTCATTCACAAGAGTGGCAATTCAATAAAATTTCAATAGTATAATATTTCAGATCCACACAACAACTATACTCAGAGAGAAGAGGATAGAGAGAGAAGAGCATTTATCAAGACGATAAATTTTATAATTACCAAGTGTGGTGTGAAGACCAACCCCCTGGCCAAAGGGCTGGTAAGGGTCCCCAGGACAGATCAGGAGACAAAGACTTCAGGACAGGAATCAGGACAGGATACTTCACCTCTCTAGATAACGACGACTACGTCGCACCCCTCTCTGGCACTCTCTTCCTCCTCGTGGTTCTTCCGCGATCTTCTTTCTAACCCACCCAAATTAAATAGATGGTTTTGCATTCGATTTCTTCATCAGCATCTCACAGCATCAGCACCACCCCGAGCATCGACAGCATCCCGAACTCTGCTTCTGTGCTTCTTCTCCCGTGTCAAATGCTTGGCTCCGCTTTGCTTGGCTCTCTAAACTAACTAAACTACTTCAATTATACCTTTCTATTACCATGTACCACCCATTAATGTTTCAATTTTACAAAATACTAACTTCTGATTGGACAGGCGAGGGGGGGATGATCATCACACCATGCTTATATTTCACTTATTTCTTTAAACCTTTGTTTCAAAACTCCTCCCCTCAAACTTTTATTCCGCACTTCCTTTCCCATACATCTTTAAACTTTATTAATACAAATGTAACGATCTTTTGAATAAAGTTCTTTCATATGAACTCTTCACCCTCATGTTCCCAGGGCACATCTTTGCCGACCTTGGACGCGTGACAAGTCCTTAGTCATCTCTTCGTACTTCATAGCCAGGGCGCATGCGTTGCGCAACGTCAGTCTGCTCGACTCAGACAACTTTAACAGGCCCAAATGCGCACTAATAATAAAGTCAAAAGGGAAAATGTTATTCTCAAAAATAAATGATTTCACTGTATACCACCAACCTCTACTCTAGCCCATTCCATTTATTATTTCCCTTTCTGCATTTGCGTTAGTATAAAACTTATTTTCTAATTTCAGCAAGCAGGTGCCGTGCATGTGAGCTTTCAAGCAGCCATTTTATGATTCTTTGCGCAGGCGCCAGAATTTCCCTCCAAGCGTCAGTACGTCATACTACGTAGATGCAGTAGACGCATGCGCAGTAAAGATCCCGAGTTAGAATGCATCTTAGTCCTTCGTTCATATTATTGTAGTTAGTAAACACATAGGCAAGCTTCATCTTATCCCGCGTGTAAAGGAAATGCGTATTATTAATCACAAAACACGTTGTTAGTAATTCGTTAGTGAGTTAAAACGAGAGGATTGCTTCCGAGCAAGTCTCATGTTCGAGTCCTTGCTCCATCAATCCCCTCTCTGATGGCATATTAAGCCATCACAAAATTTCCCATCCATCCCAGATACCAACTTTAACACTTCTCAGTATTCTCTATTTATCCTTTCAAATTTTCATCAATGATTTATTTTCCTTCTAAATCTCGCATCTTCTTATATAACCTGCCTTTCATTTCTTCCAAGAGTATTTCATCATATTTTCTTTTGCGTGTCTGTCCCTTTCCTTTTCTTTCCAAGTGTACTTTTTCTTCCGTACCTTTTCTACAACATCTATATGTAATTATTATTAACATCACTATCGTTATTATCATAACTAATGGTATTATTATTTGACCTAGAAAACCTTTCCCAAAATCAACAAACCATTTCCCTATTGAGGTTATACTTTTCGTTAGTCTTCCCCACACACTGTCAACCTCCAGTTGGGTCAAATCTTTATGCATTCCCGTAATGTTCTCAATATATTCTTTAATTTCTCTGCTCTTGTCCGGAATATAAGTGCAGCAATGTTGAACTTTCAACATGCCACAGACTCCACCTTCTTTTGCTAACAACATATCAAGAGCAAGACGGTTCTGTAAAACCATATATCTAATTGCAACCATCTCTGTGTTAATCATTAGAAATCCTCCTGCAGTGTCTGTAGAAAGACGATCAACTATGGTTGATAACTTACAACTTTTCTGTGAATTTAGAATGACTCCAACTGAGGGTATCAGTGCACTAAAAATGTCTCCTACAATTTCAGAAAAACTAGCTCTTCTACGTGTTAGTCCATTAGAATTCCCATTGGTTCCACTGATTTTATCTACATGATAAATCTTTGGAAAAACTATTCCAAAATAACAGCTTCCATACCATCTTGCAGGTAACCTACAATAGGCATTGTTCCCACAAACATAATACACTCCTGGAAACACAGGATCAGTTCCCCCTTTTAGTCCCCATCCTCCTAATATTAGGAAGTTATGTTCACATTCACTGGAACCAATGTAATTATTGTTATAATCTGTCTTTAATCTATGGAGGCGGAATTTTCCCCCTTTTCACAAAGTCCAGGGACATCGCAGCATGAGCCTTGCCACTTGCATAGATTCCCTCCTTCCCAATCCATGGAGGTACATGGGTTTTCTGTGTAATTGCCTTCCTCATCAAATCCTGTCTCCTTTCTTCTACTAAATTCAAAAATCTTTTTCTTCTTTTCTTAATGTACATGTTAGATTATCTTTATGTGCCTGAACTAAATCTATTGAACTCATCGTTATGAAAAATTCACCCATAAACTGTGCATTTTTACTACTAGCTACTGGATTCATATTCTTTCTAATAGGTAATTCAGAAAATACTACATCTATATCTGAATAAAAATATTGAAGTTTCCCTGTAGCATAAAATAAACTTGACAAAATACTACATGACACACCATAAGTTAAAGGTATATGGTGATACGTCATTCCTTCCGATACTGATGAGGGTAACTTCATACACAGGTAGCAATTATTAATCTCCATAGTACTAACATATTGAAATAACAGCTTAATAAACACATTAGAGGACGTGTATCGTAGTCTGATTCATTATGATAATTTGCTTCATCTTCTACCCCTATTTCAGTTTCTCTTATTCTATCCGCCTTAACATTAGTATCTGTGTTATTCTTGTCACTTGTTTTCATTATTAAAGGTACTCCTACTGTTAAGAATAGCCATCCTAATGTTGCTAATAAAATACTACAAAAACAAAATCTAAAACATTTTCCTTTTAGTCCACACTTTGGTTTCTCGATAACTTCAGTTTCTGCCATTTTAATTCTGAGAAAATTTCTTTTGAATTTTCTTTTCTTTTTATGGAGGCCTCAATTTGCTTTCATCAATCTGGACAATATTAATTTCTTCTGTATCATCAGTTGGATCTAAGGATTCAAACTCTTCAAGTATGACGCAAGTCCACTCTGGAGCCTTATATGTTCTATTTACGTTTCTCAGTCTTGGACTTCTTCGAGTTATTTTTGCCAAGGTTTGTTTAGGTCTTGTTTGACTAGTGACTTTGTTCACTTGTTCTGGTCTCTTTTCAGATTTTCTCAAATGATATTTCAGTTTCTTTACTCCAGTTGGCCAATTGTCTCCTCTCCTGACTCTTTTGATTTGTACTGCGTTTTCACCTTCCTTGTCTCTTTGTAAAATTCTTTTTATTTCATTTATTTTAGGCACAATCTGTTCTGTTTCCTGTGCTTGTACCTTCTTTTGCTTCCTCCTGCTCAGATTCTACCGTATTTTGTTCTACTTGTTCCTGAGCTTGTTCTTCTAATTCTATCTGACCCTGTTCAGGTCTTACTTCAAACCTTTCTTCTTCTGCCTGAACTTGTTCTTCTAACTCTATCTGGTCCTGTTCAGGTCTTAATTCAAACTTTTCTTCTTCCGCCTGAACGTGTTCTTCAATTTTTCCCTCCACAGGTTTGTTTGTGTCTCTTTCTATTTTCACCTGAGTGTGTTCTTCTTCCCCTGTCTCTTCCTGACTACTTTCCAGTCTTTTCAGTTCTGTTCTTCTTCTGGTTTCAATAGCATCATCAATTATTTCAATCACTGGGATCCATTCTTCCGGACTTATCTCGGGCTGTTCATCATATGGTTGTCTTTCAGAATCTATCACTCTAGATTCTTCAATTTCACAGTTTACAACTCCTGACGCTTCAGCCTGCTCAGTCAGTGGTGGCTCTTGTTGATCTGATGGGCTCGGAACTCTTCTGGAATGGCTGGCATGAATCCAATTGGGCAGACCTGCACACTTCACTGCTGTGGTAGTGACTAGTATGACTTGCCGTGGCCCATCCCACCTTGGTGCTAGACACGATTTCCTTGCGTGTTTCTTCTCTAGCACCCAATCTCCAGGATTCTTAATCATGCGCTTGGTCTGGCTGTCTTTCAACTGCGTCTTCTCCAACCTGGTGAGAGATAGAACGCATCATTTCAGCCAATTCTTTGCAATAGTCCAATACCAGATCATCAGTTATACTCATTAGTTTATTTCCAGGAATAAATGCCTGTCTCATGGCTCTTCCCATGAGAACCTCATGTGGGCTCATTCCTGTTTTTCTGTCTGGAATGCTTCTGAGACCCATCAATACAAGAGGTAATGCATCTGGCCATTTCAGCTTTGTAGATGCACACACCTTTCCCAATCTTGATTTGATTGTGCCATTCATTTGCTCAACAACTCCAGAAGCCTCTTGACGATAAGCACAGTGCAGTTTTTGTTCAATGTTAAACGCAGCACAGATTAATCGAATTATTTCATTATTAAAATGAGGGCCTCTATCTGATTCCAAAGTGACCGGAAAACCAAATCGTGGCACTAACTCCCTCAATAACAATTTTGCAACTGTAAGACTGTCATTTCTTCTAGTAGGATAGGCTTCCACCTATCTTGAGAAAAGGCATACTATGACAAGTACGTATTTCAATCCATTGCAGGGGGGTAATTCAATGAAATCTAACTGTAATCTGGTGAAGGGTCCTTCTGCCTTTCCGATCTTTCCCCAGCTTACCACTGTCTTTCTACCTGGGTTCTGCTGTTGACAGGTTAAGCATCTTTGGCAAAGGCTCTCTGCGATTACCCTGAACTTCGGATTATACCAACTCTGTCTGAATAGCCTGATCATTGAATCTCTCCCTATGTGTGTTGCTCCATGATATACTCTCGCCATTTTTGAAAGCAAACAATCTGGCATGACTGGTCTTCCATCTAAATACACCCATACCTCATCATGTGGTCTCTTTGTACAGGCTGCCTTTATCCAGATTTCTTTGTCCTTTTCCTCAACTTCTTCCTGCAATTGTTTAATCTCATCCCATGTTTCTGGTACTGAGAAGTACACAAGTTGGCATCTGGTTTCACCCGTTTCAATTTTTCTGTTTATGGCTACTGCATTTTTAGCACAGTATTTAGCCACTTGGTCAGCATAATTATTGCCAGCAGTCACATAGTCATTTCCTGACTGATGTGCAGCGCATTTTACAACTGCTATCTCTTTTGGCAATTGTAATGCTTCCAATAAATCCTTTACATTTTTGCTGTTTCTGATAGGAGATCCTGAAGAAGTCAGAAATCCCCTTTGCATCCAAAGCTGGCCAAAGTCATGCACAATCCCGAAACCATATTGGCTATCCGTAAATATGGTTATTCTCCAATTTTTCCCCTTTTTACATGCCATTGTCAAGGCAACCAATTCAGCTACTTGTGCAGACCTGACCCCAGGTAAACAGGATGCTTCAATTACCCCAGAAATTTTACAAACAGCATATGCAGCACTTAGACCTCCTTCTTGTGTCCTAAGGCAGGAACCGTCTACAAATAACTCATGATCAGCCTCTTTCAAAGGTGTCTCTTTTATGTCTGGGCGGGGCTTCGTGCATAACTCAGTCACGTCCAAACAATCATGATCACTTTCATCTTTCACTTCTTCATCGCAGGGGTCTGGTATTAGGGTGGCTGGGTTCAGGATTGTACACCTTATCACAGTCACATTCTCAGCTCCCAAAATCACTCTTTCGTACTTTGTTAAACGACTAGGGGTGAGGTGCTGTGTTCTTGTTCTTGTCAAAAGGATCTCAACCGAGTGTGGAACGAAGACTTTTACTGGATGTCCCATCACTATTGACTCACTTTGCTCCAGACTCATACAAGTAGCAGCTACTGCTTTTAAGCAGCCAGGCAAGGCTGAAGCCACTGGATCCAATGTGGCTGAAAAATATGCCACTGGACGTCGACTCAACCCATGTCTCTGTGTTAAGACTGAAAGTGCACAATTTTCTCTTTCACAACAGAACAACGCAAAGTCTTTTGAATAATCAGGCATGCCCAAGGCAGGAGCCTCACACAAACAATTTCTTAGTCTCACGAATGCCTCTAGGCAGTCATCATTCCAATCAATCGGATCTTTTGCTCGTTTCCGGATCATCTGTATTAATGGTTTTGCTAACATAGAAAAACCATTAATCCATTGCCTACAATATCCAACCACTCCCAAAAACATTCTCATTTCTCTCTGAGTCTGTGGCAATTGCATTTCTTTAATTATTTTTATTCTTTCCGGTGTCACTTTTCTAACTTCTCTTTCTATTTTATGCCCTAAATATCTTACTTCTTGTCGACAGAACTGTAACTTTTCTCGAGACACCTTGTGTCTTCCTTCAGCCAAAACGTAAAAAGATACTGACTGTCTGGGTGCAAAGGAATAGAAAAGAACGCTTGGCATAAATCAATTACTGTAAACCATCCTGCATTCCAGGGTATCTGATAAAGGATCACTGCTGGATTTGGCACAATTGGACAACAGGGAATTACAATTTTATTTATTTTCCGTAGGTCTTGCACTATTCTGTACTTTCCGCTAGGCTTTTTCAGTCCCATTATTGGCGAATTACAGGGACTACCCATCAGCTCTTTTAAAATACATTGTTTAACCATTCGTTCAATTTCTGGAATAATTCCTGCTTTTACTTCTGGACTCATTTTGTATTGTCAGGTATTTGGATATACTGCACCTTCTTTCACTGTCACTTCAACTGGGTCTATATTCGTCATTAGCCCAATGTCTTTTCCCGTAAAATCCCACACTTCTGGATTGACTGTCGTTCTTAACTCTTCTGGCAATTCATTCTTGGTTATTAATGAAAACATTTCATCTACCTCTGTTCCCTGTTTGGCCAGCATCATCTTATAAACAACATCCTCATCGGGGGTTTGGAAAGCAACACCATCCTGTGTACAATAGATCGTACAATTCATCTTGCATAAAAGATCTCTTCCCAACAGATTTACTGGACTGGAATCGCAAACTACAAATCAATGCATTTCTTTGAAGTTCCCAATGTGTACCTCCATTGGTTTTGTGATTGGGGTTCTAATCTGTTGGTTAGATACGCCTACAACTTGGATTGACTCTCCCGAGAGGGGTAGGTTTGGGATGTCTGCTGTTCTCACAGTAGACCTGGTAGCACCAGAATCCAATAGGAAAGTAATGTCTTTACCTTCCACTCTCCCATCAACAAATGGACCTGACTGATCTACCGGCAAGGATGCACCAAGCACGCACTCCTCTTCCTCCCCCCTCAGGCACCGTCATTGTGCGGTATCCGAATGTTCTTCATAATTCTGTAAAAAATATTGTGCAATTGTTCTATTATTCTTACCACTTTCTCCTTGAAATCCGGCGTTCGCACTGAAACTTTGATGGTTCACAAAATTTGGCATAGGAGCTGGTGGCACCTGATATTGTGGAGTAACTACCTGTTGCTGCTGATTCATAAGTACTTCATTCTGCATCTGTGGGATTAAATTTTGATTTGGCCCATTATTATTCTTATTATTCTGAGTACTCTTATACTCGTTCTTCCAATGTCCAAGCTTTCCGCACGCATGACAAGGAAACTTCTTTTTCGCTTCTTCTCTGTCCATTCGCCCCTTAAATTTGTTACCATTTGTTCCTTGATTATTCTGACTCTGTTCTTTCACTTGATTATTATTTTGGTCATTTGCTTTCTCTTCTTGCTGCTCTGCCAATTTAACTTGTGCACACATCATTTTCTCTTTTAACTTCCTACGCCTGGCCTCAATATCATCTCCGCAATATTTCGCGTACTTTAGAATCTCATCCACTGTCTTACTTTGCCAACACAACATGTGTTGCTGTATCATCTGACTGATTTCTGGTTTCAAGCCATATACAAACCGATACACAAAATGTCCCATATCTTTGTCACCAATATTCTCAAAACCACTATACTGCTTAAACACCTGCAATAACCGTTCATAGTACGCATGTACAGATTCATTTGGTTCCTGTGTTGTTCTATCTATTTTTACCCAATCTGTTTCTTTAGGAGGGATTTTCCCTTTCAAATACGTAATCACTTGGTGATACTTTTTCATCACCTCTTCCGAAGGTGCTCCTGTTTTTGCATCTCTAGGATACTCCTCATTAGGCCAATCAATTGTGATCTTACATTCTGTCCATAAATCAGCAGGTACCACTATATCAAATAGACCATCCAGGTCTTTCAATAACACCTTTGAAACCTTCACAAACCTCTCTACCTGTTTGTACCACTCAACTGGTTTTTCTCTCAGTTTTGGAAAATCATTTGTAAATGATAAAATATCTTGTCTACTCCAAGGAACATGAACAAATCCACCTCCTGGAACCTCTCTCATTGGACACAATTTTTCCACTTTGCTTGATTCTCTTACTGGAAATGCAACTCCTGCTTCTCTCGCTTGTACTTCTTCTTTGTTTCTTATCCATCTAATTCTCCATTTATCAATGTCTCCCCACTTTCGCAAAATGTTCATTAATTCTTTTATCTGTAGCCTTTTTCCCGAAGCATTTACACTTTCTAAATCTTTATCAGTAAAATCCACTCGATAGGGTTTTTGTAACAATTTTGATTTCCCTATGTCTATTCCAATCTCTGAAGCAACTTCAGTTAGTCTCTCATGAAATATTCTTGCTCTCCTAGTTATACTCTTACATAGAAACAATAATTCCTCATCATTGTAAACGTTTAATCTTTCTGTACCCACACATCCTGTCATCATCTCTTCCAATTCCACTTTCAATCTGCTGATATCTAAAATCTTTGGTATTGGGTTCTGATTATCTCTTTCCTGAGCCCACCTTTCTATTTCTTCAGAGGTGACTACTGTTGCGCCTGCAGTTCCAGCCGGAACCAAAGGTCTTCTTTCTCTCAAATTCATAGGCGTAACTCTCTTTGGAGTTTCCGTATGAGGTTCCACAATAGGAAGATCCATTAATGAAATAACTGACTCACTTTCACTAACCTGATCATCTGTGATTACTATCTCTTTTCTAGGACTACTTAATGGAACTGTCACGAGTTGTGGTTTCTGGCAAATCTTATTATCCCCATATAATGGGATTACAGGACCAATGGTTACTGGTACTGTCAAAGCTTCAGTATTTAAATTCAATTGATTTATCCTTTGAACTAGTTCTTCCCTAGTTTTATTCAAAACTTCTTTTTCATTATCTTGCAACACTCTGTTGTATGATGTCTCATGTAAAATCTGTGGAGCTAATGGTATTCCCATTACTGGCGCACTTGGGACAACCTTACTAGCTTCTTCTTGATACGGTGGTGGATTTTTAATTAAAATATCCTCTAACAACTCATCATCTGATTCACCATATCCTGTCGAATTCATATGTTTCGTTTTCTCCTTACACTCTACCCCAGATGGTTCCTCAGCCATCAACACTGGATATAACCCTTCTGATACCATAGCTCTCCTCCACTGTTTCATCTGCCCTTCTCGTGACTCATGCAAGTGTCTCGGAAAGAATCCTCTATATCTTCCACCTCTGCATTTCTCTCGTTCATATGACTCAGTCTCCCATTCTTCTAAAGCCTCATATTGAGTTAACCTAGGTCTAGGTTCCAAATCATTCATTTTCAATCTTAAATTCTGAAGAATCCTCCCATTAAATGTACCATTCTTAGGAAACGCTAACACACCATCATCCTTCGTATATTCTATCCAGTTTTCTAACCATACGCATGTATGATATCCTCTTTCCATCATCATAAAAGATGCTGGTGTCTTCGGTGGCGGAATAGGAATTCCTTCTCTAGTCAACACAGGCTTATCCTTCACAAAGAAATTCTTAATTTTCTTTAATAATGACATCTTTCTTTTCTCTCCATACATTCTTGAAGAACGGTGTAGGAAATTGTATTCCGCAAACCCTTGAAATCTTCTACCTGTACGTCTTGCACTAACAGTCAAATCAAAATCCCGCATACAATTCTTCTCTCCACCAATCCTAGCGAGGCTTCTAACTAGCTATCCAATCAAATCAGGCTCAAGCTCGTACTCTGACCACTGCCAGCGCGGCCTTTTCCTGACGCTCACTACTGACCCCTCCTTTACAAGGCTGCTCCTGTCACACGCCCGCTGTTTCTACCAATCCCAGCGCGGCTCACTGTGACATCAGTACCACTCCGGCGGCTTCTTACCCCTCCTTTACAAAGCTCCTCCTGTCACACACCCGCTGCTTCTACCAATCCCAGCGCGGCTCTCTGTGACGTCAGTACCACTCCGGCAACTGACCCTCTATTCACAAGGTAATACGGAAAACTTATTTCTCGATATTTTCTTAAAATTCTTTGTTGTTAATGACATAAAAACATTCGCTACTCTGTCTGTTCCACTAAATCAAAGAATAGTTTATTTCTTTTCACTGCGAGTAAAACCTTCCGCTTACTCCTCACCTAAGCTCTAGTGAACCTGCTACTCCTCCGGTGTCACCCGTTAGGGAAAATTTGAGACCAATGTTTCACCAGCGAACTCCTTTTGCTGTCAATCTAGCTTAGAAGAACCTGCTACTCCTTCAGGGTTACCCTTACTAGGTGATATAACGCCTAAAGTTTCACTAGCGAACTCTTTGCTATCAACCACTCTTACTTTTACACAGAAGATAGTCCCTATTTTAACACTGCCAGCCCTACCTAGCTTCTCAGTGTTATTCCAACAGACGAGTAACCTCACTGCAGTGTGGTTTCTATCGCCACCTGCTATTCATTCCCCAGGAATTTTCCAGACGACATAAAACAGGACGTTAACTCTTTTGTTAAAACATAAATCAAAAATCAATAATCTATACTTATCACCAAACTAGTCACTAACAACCATATCTCTGCTACCAGAAAACTGATCCAGCGGCGTACTAGCAACAGATACTCCACTACCATATACTCACCTGGGCCCATACAACTCGCTTCCGCTAACACCAAGTAGACCGCTGGAACTTTTAGTTTTATTTGATTCTCATACCTCAAGATCTAGTTATTTCTTCTCTAACTAAACCTTTCACTGATCAAATAGTTCTTTTCTCTGGTCAATGGACCATTAGGTGGAACTAGTTGATGGTGATAATTATTATTACTTATTATACATTTCTTGATTAAAATAAAATAATCACAGACTCTGGAAGTTTTTAAAATCTTTATCTAAATTAGTTGATTGTGAACCATCTCAAAACGTTTCAGTACAAACACCCTCATTCACAAGAGTGCCAATTCAATAAAATTTCAATAGTATAATATTTCAGATCCACACAACAACTATACTCAGAGAGAAGAGGATAGAGAGAGAAGAGAATTTATCAAGACGATGAATTTAATAATTACCAAGTGTGGTGTGACGACCAACCCCCTGGCCAAAGGGCTGGTAAGGGTCCCCAGGACAGATCAGGTGACAAAGACTTCAGGACAGGAATCAGGACAGGATACTTCACCTCTCTAGATACCGACGACTACGTCGTACCCCTCTCTGGCACTCTCTTCCTCCTCATAGTTCTTCCGCGATCTTCTTTCTAACATACCCAATTTAAATAGATGGTTTTGCATTCGATTTCTTCATCAGCATCTCACAGCATCAGCACCACCCCCAGCATCGACAGCATCCCGAACTCTGCTTCTGTGCTTCTTCTCCCGTGTCAAATGCTCGGCTCCGCTTTGCTTGGCTCTCTAAACTAACTAAACTACTTCAATTATACCTTTCTATTACCATGTACCACCCATTAATGTTTCAATTTTACAAAATACTAACTTCTGATTGGACAGGCGACGGGGGGATGATCATCACACCATGCTTATATTACACTTATTTCTTTAAACCTTTGTTTCAAAACTCCTCCCCTCAAACTTTTATTCCGCACTACCTTTCCCACACATCTTTAAACTTTATTAATACAAATGTAAGGATCTTTTGAATAAAGTTCTTTCATATGAACTCTTCACCCTCATGTTCCCAGGGCACATCTTCGCCGACCTTGGACGCGTGACAAGTCCTTAGTCATCTCTTCGTACTTCATAGCCAGGGCGCATGCGTCGCGCAACGTCAGTCTGCTCGACTCAGACAACTTTAACAGGCCCAAATACGCACTAATAATAAAGTCAAAAGGGAAAATGTTATTCTCAAAAATAAATGATTTCACTGTATACCACCAACCTCTACTCTAGCCCATTCCATTTATTATTTCCCTTTCTGCATTTGCGTTAGTATAAAACGTATTTTCTAATTTCAGCAAGCAGGTGCCATGCATGTGAGCTTTCAAGCGGCCATTTTATGATTCTTTGCGCAGGCGCCAGAATTTCCCTCCAAGCGTCAGTACGTCATACTACGCAGATGCAGTAGACGCATGCGCAGTAAAGATCCCGAGTTAGAATGCATCTTAGTCCTTCGTTCATATTATTGTAGTTAGTAAACACATAGGCAAGCTTCATCTTATCCCGCGTGTAAAGGAAATGCGTATTATTAATCACAAAACACGTTGATAGTAATTCGTTAGTGAGTTAAAACGAGAGGATTGCTTCCGAGCAAGTCTCATGTTCGAGTCCTTGCTCCATCAGTGCTAAGCATTTATTGTACTCACCGAGGCAATAAATGAGACACACACTCGAAGAATAAATCCAAGACCAATTTAGAAAAATACTTCTTTTTATATATATATTTCAAACTCAAGAACTTTGTTTCATGGTAAGTACAGTTTTCAATAAAAATATGCACAGGTAAGTTAAGCGTTTAAACCTGTGCGCTTTTACGCGCAATGCAATCCTATGGGAGGAAAAGTCAAAGATGCATATAAGATAGCTACATTCAGTTTCAGGGGTTTACCTTCCAGAATCTGAATAGGAGTGGGCCAAGGTTCAATGTACTACCAGCAGTTCTTTGGGAACTGCCCGGGTTCTACTGGGAGAAGTGTGCTGGTGAGACTGGTAGCTGGCATGCTATGGAGAAGGGGGGCCACCTGGAAAGTGGCTGCACAGGGGGTCTTGTGGACAAGGCAAGTATGAGGACTCCCAAATGGGGGCTCAGGTCACATAGGGTCTTGGAGCATGGGGGCATAGCTGGTTTGTCAGGACCTGGGCCAGGAGGCTCGAGAGCAGAGTGGTTTGGTTGGTTGGGCTGGTGCGCAAAGGTGCACCTCGTGATCAGGAACAAAAAGCTGGAAGAGGAGAAATCAAGGCAGCTGGGCCACTCTTGAAGTGGGTCTCCGTGATCCTGACGTCCCTCGATGGCTCCTTGGTCCTGGTGCAGTGAGAATCCGGACTGGACTCTCGCTGTTGGTGTTTGCTTCAGGGCATCCAGTATTCCAGGGGTTGGTACTGCACGGCTCCAGTTGGTACTGGTGTCTTCAAACTCGATGGGGAGACAGATCTGACCTTCCAGAGCATAAGTATCTTCTCCTGGCTGTCTGCGGCATCAGTAGGGCTGGGGACCTACAAGGCAGCGGACCGGACTTCGCTTGTCAGTGCCTGCAGACTGCAGAGGAGTAGCCCCTCTACTCCAAGGGAGACTTTCAGTAATGGTTAAATGCTCGCAGGCTACCCCAGGCTTTGGTAGTGTTCCAGCTCATAGGACGAGTCACTCTTTTGTAATTTTCAAGCGAGGGCTGAGGACAGTAGCGTTTCGCAACAAAGTCCAAAGTTCTGCTGCAGTTCTCACAGGCAGTGACTCTTCTTCATGCTTCTTCTGTTGATCCATTGAATCGGAGTTCCTAGGTTCAGGGGGTCACGCCTAAATACTCAATTTCAGGGAGTTTACGGGGAGTGACAGGTAGTAGCTAATGGGCTACCTTCCTAAGGGTATCTATACCCTCTATATGACCACTTTCTGTGGGAAGTGGGCATAACCCTGACCCTAGAAGACTAATTCCATCCAAAACAACATGGAGGAATCTGAAAAGTGGGGTCCATATCAGCTGGCCCGCCCCAGGGGTGGTGCTGACAATGTGGGTACACCTCCTAATCTAACCAATTTTCCCGCCTGTCTTGCCACCAAAATGTAGGGTCAGGACAAGGGAGTGGGCACCTACACTATCTGGAGAGGCCCAGGGTCACATAAAGGCGGCAGGGCCTTTGAAGCTTCTCGCCCTGGAATGTCCATCCTGCTTGGAGGAGGTGTGAACACCTTCGCCCAGAGCAGGCTTTATTTCCTGACCTCCAAGAGCGAAGGCTCTCACCTCAGGAGGTCAGAAACCTGTCTATGGTAGCTGGCTGGTCGAGACCAGTCAGTCAACACACTAGTAGTCTGAGGGTTTTCAGGGTGCACCTCTAAGGTGCCCTCTGTGTACATTTATTAATAAATCCAGCACTGGCATTAGTGTGGGTTTATTAAGGCGAGGTGATTGGTATCAAACACCTTGGGGTACAGTGAAGACATCAAGTAGCTGGGGAACTCGTAAGGACGAGTGTCCAGCCCATGTACTCGTTATGGCTTTTCTGTGCACTGGCAATATCTAAGGGTGAACTTAGATATCACTGGGACTTGCCCACTCTCATGGATATGCCCTCACATAGGTATAGTGCACCCTGCCTTAGAGCTCTAAGGCCTGCCATAGGGGTGTCTTACCTATGCCACATGTAGTGCTTGCAGGCACACAAGGAGGTGTGCCATGTCGACTCTGCGGTTTTCTCAGCACAAAGACACGTAGGCTGCAATTGCAGTTTGCATGAGCTTGGTGAGGGGTCCCTTAGGGTGGCACAATTCATGCTGCAGGCCTTTGGGACCCTCTTTTGTTCCAATGCCTTAGGTACCAGGGGTCCCACTTACTAGGGACTTACAGGGATCCTAAAGAGATGCCAATTGTGGAACAATCGTACAGTTTAGGGAAAGAACACTGGTGCTGGGGACCTGGTTAGCAGGAACCCATCACACTTTCAGTCAAAGTTGCACCAGATACCAGGCAAAAAGTGGTGTGTAACCATGTCAAAGGAGGCACTTTCCTACACTTGCGCAATGGTACAAAGGTGCCTGTGTTTATTTAAAATCAATCAAAGATCAGACTAAGAAAAGCCTCAATAGAAGTTCCTTTGAAATGATTTAACATTCACCTAAATGGGCCAGAGCACTAGAATCTGTATTTGAAGTAACTAATAAAAACAACTTTTTTTGTCAAGTATAATGCATAAAAAGACGAAATTGACTACAAGAAGTGAAATGTGCCCCAACTACGCTAGTCCAAAAATCGTTTTTTCCTCTTAGTAAGTGTACATGAGAAGCATCAATTCATTGATGGATGTGAAATGCACAAGAATTGAATTTTTTTGTTCAAGTGTAAAAGTCTTACGATTGTTTTAAATTGAAATGACTAAGACAACTCAACAATAGGTTGATTTGATATGTCTTATCTTTCACCTACTATAGTGGAGCTAAATATACCAACTCTTTGAGTGATTTCAGAGTTAGGCTAATGTTATTTTAAAATCCAATGATTCATAGACAATTTTGTTGTGGACACTGCCTTGCGTGTTTTGCATCAATAAAAACTCACGCAATGTGGTGCAAATCGCCCCTTTGCATGTCCTATTTGAGGACTTGCGTTGTTTTGCTATGATCAGTGTCAATGCAAACATAGCAAATCCTTAATAAATATTGCCTGATGTTCGTTTAAGTCCAAAGCAAACAAGAAATGCCTTAAAATAGGATGTTTCGAAACGTTGAGTATTTCACCTCATAGAAGTTTTAGCAAAAGGATTCTTATTGTGAGAGTAAAAAATAGCTACCATTTGAGTGATTTCTGGTCTGATACAACTGAATTTTACAATATTTAATCAAAACAATGGGCAAAAGCACATGAATTAGTATTTCGTAGTGAATTTGATGATATTACCCTATTCTGTCTGTAAAGAAATGCCTCTTTATGCATGTTCACCCCCACATTTTTGAGAGAACACCGAACTGTTAAGATGATTCATCTCCCTACAGGGTATGGACTTTACAGTGGAATACAAACCTAGGACTGACCATGTCAATACCGATGGCCTTTCCAGGTTCTTCCACATAGATGGTGAGTGTCAGCAGGACAATGGTTAGTTACTCACCACCTTTCGTCTGGAGGGGGACTATGTAAGGAAATGCCTGTTTTTGCATGCTCACCCCCACATTTCTGGACTGATGCAGCTGGTTTTTCGACTCTGAAAGTGCACTGCGGCCTGCTAACAAGACCTCAGTGCCAGTTTTCTAACCCCTTATAAAGTGGATGTTAAATTGGGTACCCCCAATTGGCAGAGACTGACTTACTTATAAATTTCTAGTATATAGTACCTAGGTTCCCCAGGGCATGTAAGGCAGAGTGTCCACCCAGGGCTGCAGCACGGATTGTGCCACCCTGTGTGTGACAAACTACAAAATGTCTCCCAGCCTGCCACTGCAAACTGGAAGGGCAGTGTTAAAACTGCTAGATCGACGTTGCCATTAAAACCAATAGCAAAGCCTGCACATCCCTTGACAATATATGTAAGTCTCCCCTAAGGAAGGCCGATAGAGCCCTAAGGGAAGGAGCTGTAAATTAATAATTAGAAAATGTATTTTATATATATGACCAGACATCAACACTTCCAAATTGTTGTTTTACTTTGGGAGAGTTAGTAGCCCTATTGGCTAACAAAGTGTTACTGGCTGACCACTTAGCCCAGGTAACTTCTGAATTGGACTACTAAGATGGGTACTGTAAAGTATCACATTAATCATGGCATTAAACCCGACTTGATGCCCAAGTTGAATTTAATGTCACTATTATAGAAATGCAACGTTTAGAAAGTTGCCACTCTGTGACTCAGTTTGTCCAGTGGCCTCACATGATCACTGGCCACCAGACAGCTTTTAGATCTCCCGGGGAGTAAACTACCAGGCTTAGGAATAATAGTAGCCTGCTACAGGGCGAGGTGTTACCTCTCCTTCGCATGAAGCCACTCAGGGTGTTATCCCAAAAGGCACTTCAAAGGCATAGCTGCCTTTGGTGGACATTTGGGGATCACACTCTTGAGGGGCTGTCCTTTGTTCAGGTAGACAGGCTGGCAGTGTGAACAGAGAGGGGAGACCAGTGGCCAAACTGGTTTTCCTGTGGGTGTGTAGCCCACAGGTAGCCACACCGCCAGGGTGGGCTACCAAGCTCCTAACATCCGAGGAAGGGTTCAGACATCTTGAGAGTGAGCAGAATAGTGCACTCTTGGAATGCTAGATGCCACACATAGCTGGAAAGTCGTCACAGAGCGGGAGGGAACCTGTTAGCCCATTGGCTAGTGACCACATCATCCCCCCAGGGTACTTTCTGGGAATAAACATGGCACCACTGGCACCCTGAACTTCATATCACAACTGAAAAGGACCGAAGAAGGACTGGCTTGCTGACCCCTGGACTTGACAAAGAGAGGCTGCACCATCTGTTGGACTGCATCGGCACCCCAAAAGACTGATCATCGATGGCCAAAAGTTGCACCTGCGATTGCCTAACTCGGGAGTGTCATCTGAGTCCAGATTAGTTGCCTAAGAGGGATACCAGCCCCCACTAAAGGATATTGCTGGGAACGCTGTGGACGAAGACCGGTAGCCCAGCAGCAACTGGTCTTCTACTGGCTCAAAGAGGACTTTGAGATATTCCGGCCTCTGTGGCCAAAGTCACCCCATCTGACCAGTGGACCAAGGAATAACTGCAAAGGCAGCCCCGTTGACTTCATAGCACCCAGAGCATCCTTGAGCTTCTTTCATCTCCTGGATTCGCAGCATCACAACCACTTCATTAAAGTTTATGGCGGTCATGCCGTAAAGTTTGTAACTGGACTGGAGAAGATTTTGGTGGCCAGGTAACTGTCCAAATACTACTTATTGCCCCCTCCAGACCTTCTCCCTGTTGGATTTGGTCACCCTAGCCGGGCCGGAGTAGTCGAACACAACTCTTACAAACTTTTCAAACATTTATACCATTTACAGTTACAAATGCTTATTTGCGGTTAAACTAAGTCTTAAGTTTTCTTTAAAAATATGTATCTCTGAGACCTTCTGGTGGATTTTGCTCATCTTAGATTCTAAAAATGAATAAAACTATAATCTCTTTTTATAAATTGGTTTTGGATTTCTCTCGTGGCTTTCTTATTTCTGGTACTGTTAAATGCTTTACACTAGCTCCTTTGTTTAAGCCTTGCTGCTCGAAGCCATAGCTACCCATGGTTGAGCTTAAGGTTTTACATACGAGCCTGACTGACCCAATACAGATTTTGCAAGTGTATTACATGGTAAGGTCGCACAACCATACTATATAATACACCCAAATCCTCACATTGGTGCCTAGCGGTGGAATCCAGAACTTGTGTTTAGCTGTACCAGACAATTAATAAGCTGGCAACCACCGAAAAGATCCACAAAGTCGACACTGAGAAGAAGTTTTAAATGTGCCAAATTCTGTATAACCAAGGTACCTTTTTCCAGAAGCTCACACAAAGTCTACAACAAGTCTTCACAAAAAGTGGCAAAAAGGTTTGCAAAGTTTTCAAAGATGGAAAACAATGAAATCGACTTGGCCATTCTGCTCACACTGAAGATCAACAATTTGAGGGTGCTCTGCAGGGATAGAAAAATCAGCCTAGGGATCAATGCCAAAAAGGAGGACCTGGAGAGGCCTGGGAGGAAGCAAGAGCCCAGGCCCAACTAGCAATTGAGATCACCCCTGACAGTGGGGATAAAGTAGATGGCAGAAATCTCTTTGACACAGAGGAGGACAATGAGAGTGTGACCCCCATAGTTCAATCAAGGCATGACTCCACATCTGGAAGTGAAAAGAGCTCCACTTCAGTAAGGAAGCCCAAGGACTTAGAAGCCCAGCTCAGCCTCTTAGAGATCCAGGAGAGGAAGCTGGCTCTAGAAGAAAGGAAGTTAGTCCGAAAGGAGAAGAGGGTCAAGCTGGGGCTAAAATCCCAAGGACATAGTGGCAGTAACAAGGAAACAGAGGTGAGTGCAGGGTGCGCCTATGATCCCAGGTTGCCCAAGGGTAATGTTCCTAAGTATGTAGAGGGGGATGACATAGATAAATGGCTGGCATCCTATGAGAGGGCTCTAAGGATGAGAAGGGCGGGTATCCTTTAGGGGTCCTTATTGTGGGAAATGATTCCAACAGCAGAGAGAGATAAGCTTCTGACACTAGAAGATGAGGTGTCAGAGTCATACACCCACATGAAGGAGGCACTCATCGAGTTATTTGGTCTAACCCCAGAGGAGTACAGACAGAAATTTAGAAACACACACACAAGGGGTCAACTCAGATATGGGTGGACTTTGTAGATGCCTCAGTAAAGTCACTGGAAGGCGGAATAAAGGGTAACCTGGTGGATACCTATGAGGGGCCCTACAATTTGATGGTTAAGGAACACATACGTATAAACTGTACCTCAGAGGAGTTACACCAGCATCTGGTAAATTCAAAGCAATCTAGCCCTAGAGAGCTGGGGAAGATAGCTGATGAATGGGTCCTTACTAGGGTGCCCAAAAAGTCCTAAGGTGGTGAACATAAGAAAGAAGGACAGGCCCCACTTCAGGGGAAAGCTGGGGCAAAGCATTAAAAGTCAGAGAATCCCAAGAGTCCGCAGAAGATGCCCAAGGGGGACCCAGAGCCACATCACATTCAAAGGAGAGGGGTACCTGGGAAAGAATCTTGACCCTGTAAAGGCTGGGGTGTGGAATGACTGTAGACGGCCAGGGCACAGGAGGGAGGGGGAATCCTGCGTGCACCAAGAAGTCATCCACTAGTGGCCATCCCAAAGGCATTGCCAGTGTAGGGATGGGGGTGGAGGTTGTCCCTGGGAATTGCAAGCGGTACACTGAAGCCACATTATTCCCCATGGGTGAGGAGGAAGTTGAACCCATTGCCCACTGGCCTGCCAGCATGGTAAAGTACAGGCAGTGGCCAAGAATCAATGGGACTGAAGTTCAGGCCTTGAGGGATACAGGTGCCAGCATCACTATGGTCATGGCTAAGTGGTTCCCCAGGTCAGATCATACCTGATGAGGTGCATCAGATAGTAAACTCTGACAATGTTACAAAGTCACATCCCATAGCTGTGGTAGACTTTGAGTGATAAGGGGGGGGGCTACTGACTCTACGACAGTAGCTGTATCCCTCCTGCCATCTCAGTGGAGTGTCCGAATGGAGAAGAGGGTCAAGCTGGGGCTAAAATCCCAAGGACATAGTGGCAGTAACAAGGAAACAGAGGTGAGTGCAGGGTGCGCCTATGATCCCAGGTTGCCCAAGGGTAATGTTCCTAAGTATGTAGAGGGGGATGACATAGATAAATGGCTGGCATCCTATGAGAGGGCTCTAAGGATGAGAAGGGCGGGTATCCTTTAGGGGTCCTTATTGTGGGAAATGATTCCAACAGCAGAGAGAGATAAGCTTCTGACACTAGAAGATGAGGTGTCAGAGTCATACACCCACATGAAGGAGGCACTCATCGAGTTATTTGGTCTAACCCCAGAGGAGTACAGACAGAAATTTAGAAACACACACACAAGGGGTCAACTCAGATATGGGTGGACTTTGTAGATGCCTCTGTAAAGTCACTGGAAGGCGGAATAAAGGGTAACCTGGTGGATACCTATGAGGGGCCCTACAATTTGATGGTTAAGGAACACATACGTATAAACTGTACCTCAGAGGAGTTACACCAGCATCTGGTGAATTCAAAGCAATCTAGCCCTAGAGAGCTGGGGAAGATAGCTGATGAATGGGTCCTTACTAGGGTGCCCAAAAAGTCCTAAGGTGGTGAACATAAGAAAGAAGGACAGGCCCCACTTCAGGGGAAAGCTGGGGCAAAGCATTAAAAGTCAGAGAACCCCAAGAGTCCGCAGAAGATGCCCAAGGGGGACCCAGAGCCACATCACATTCAAAGGAGAGGGGGTACCTGGGAAAGAATCTTGACCCTGTAAAGGCTGGGGTGTGGAATGACTGTAGACGGCCAGGGCACAGGAGGGAGGGGGAATCCTGCGTGCACCAAGAAGTCATCCACTAGTGGCCATCCCAAAGGCATTGCCAGTGTAGGGATGGGGGTGGAGGTTGTCCCTGGGAATTGCAAGCGGTACACTGAAGCCACATTATTCCCCATGGGTGAGGAGGAAGTTGAACCCATTGCCCACTGGCCTGCCAGCATGGTAAAGTACAGGCAGTGGCCAAGAATCAATGGGACTGAAGTTCAGGCCTTGAGGGATACAGGTGCCAGCATCACTATGGTCATGGCTAAGTGGTTCCCCAGGTCAGATCATACCTGATGAGGTGCATCAGATAGTAAACTCTGACAATGTTACAAAGTCACATCCCATAGCTGTGGTAGACTTTGAGTGATAAGGGGGGGGGGGCTACTGACTCTACGAAAGTAGCTGTATCCCTCCTGCCATCTCAGTGGAGTGTCCGAATGGAGAAGAGGGTCAAGCTGGGGCTAAAATCCCAAGGACATAGTGGCAGTAACAAGGAAACAGAGGTGAGTGCAGGGTGCGCCTATGATCCCAGGTTGCCCAAGGGTAATGTTCCTAAGTATGTAGAGGGGATGACATAGATAAATGGCTGGCATCCTATGAGAGGGCTCTAAGGATGAGAAGGGCGGGTATCCTTTAGGGGTCCTTATTGTGGGAAATGATTCCAACAGCAGAGAGAGATAAGCTTCTGACACTAGAAGATGAGGTGTCAGAGTCATACACCCACATGAAGGAGGCACTCATCGAGTTATTTGGTCTAACCCCAGAGGAGTACAGACAGAAATTTAGAAACACACACACAAGGGGTCAACTCAGATATGGGTGGACTTTGTAGATGCCTCTGTAAAGTCACTGGAAGGCGGAATAAAGGGTAACCTGGTGGATACCTATGAGGGGCCCTACAATTTGATGGTTAAGGAACACATACGTATAAACTGTACCTCAGAGGAGTTACACCAGCATCTGGTGAATTCAAAGCAATCTAGCCCTAGAGAGCTGGGGAAGATAGCTGATGAATGGGTCCTTACTAGGGTGCCCAAAAGTCCTAAGGTGGTGAACATAAGAAAGAAGGACAGGCCCCACTTCAGGGGAAAGCTGGGGCAAAGCATTAAAAGTCAGAGAATCCCAAGAGTCCGCAGAAGATGCCCAAGGGGGACCCAGAGCCACATCACATTCAAAGGAGAGGGGGTACCTGGGAAAGAATCTTGACCCTGTAAAGGCTGGGGTGTGGAATGACTGTAGACGGCCAGGGCACAGGAGGGAGGGGGAATCCTGCGTGCACCAAGAAGTCATCCACTAGTGGCCATCCCAAAGGCATTGCCAGTGTAGGGATGGGGGTGGAGGTTGTCCCTGGGAATTGCAAGCGGTACACTGAAGCCACATTATTCCCCATGGGTGAGGAGGAAGTTGAACCCATTGCCCACTGGCCTGCCAGCATGGTAAAGTACAGGCAGTGGCCAAGAATCAATGGGACTGAAGTTCAGGCCTTGAGGGATACAGGTGCCAGCATCACTATGGTCATGGCTAAGTGGTTCCCCAGGTCAGATCATACCTAATGAGGTGCATCAGATAGTAAACTCTGACAATGTTACAAAGTCACATCCCATAGCTGTGGTAGACTTTGAGTGATAAGGGGGGGGGGCTACTGACTCTACGAAAGTAGCTGTATCCCTCCTGCCATCTCAGTGGAGTGTCTGCTGGGCAACAACCTTGAAACATATGCCTGGGCAGAGGTGGAGAGAAGGACTCATGCAGCAATGCTGGGTCTCCCTGAATGTGTGTGTGTCTCCACTGGAATACAAACTGCCTCAGGGTAAAGACAAGGGACTTTGGAAACTGGAAAAATGGTATAAGGCCCTAGTTCCAAGAGGATGGGAAGGAAGTCTTGCAAAGCCACTTCCCAAAGTCTCTGAAGGAGCCTAACCCTCAGGGGGAGAGTTTGGTGTCTGCACAAGAGGCTGCTTCATTGAGAAACTTGTGTGACCTGGCAGAGCTCTAAGGAGCAGGTGGACCCTTCACAGAGAACTTGAGCCAAGGACAAAAGAATTGTCCCACTCTTGAATGGCTGAGACAGCTGGGTGTCAAACAGGAGGAGGGTGATGTCACTGTAACCCATAAGGTATACTGGGAGGAGGGAATCCTAAGAAGTGAGACAAGGGACCCCAAACTAGGGGCAACCAGGAGAGTGGTGATCCCCCAACAGTACAGAGAACTCCTCCTTAACCCGGCCCATGACATCCCCTTAGGTGGACAAATGGGGCAGACCAAAACCTGGGAAAGACTGGTCAGTCACTTATACAGGCCTCAGATGTCAGAACAAGTTAAGTTGTTTTGTCGCTCTGTTTCACCTGTCAAGCCAGTGCAAGGCAGATGGCAAGCCAAAGGTTCTCTCATATCACTGCCTGTGGTGGGGACTCCCATTTGATACGGTAGGGATCAACATTGTTGATCCCCGGATCCCCCTACAGCCTCTGGCAATAGGTTCATCTTAGTGGTAGTGGATCATGCCACAAAATACCCTGGAACTATTCCCCTTAGGACGACTACTGATCCTGCAGTAGCTAGAGCCATACTTGGCATCTTCACCAGAGTTGGGGTCTCTAAGGAGGTCATCACAGATAGGGGCACAAATTGCATGTCTGCCTATATGAAAGCAATGTGGGATGAATGTTGATATGACTAATAAGTTCACCACTCCAGCCACCCCCTAGGAAATGGTCTGTAGAAATGTTCAACAAGACCATGAAAGGCCTGATTATGGGTTAGACTGAGAAACGCAGAAGGAGATGGGATCTTCTCCTACCATGCCTACTGTTTGCAAACAGGGAGGTCCCTCAGAAAGAAGTAGGTTTCAATCTATTTGAGCCTATCTTTGGACACCCTGTAAGAGGTCCTTCGAGTTTCGTTAGAAAAGGTTGGGAGAGACCTCTCAAGGAACCTAAACAAGACATGTTGGACTATGTGCTTAGCCTTCGCGGCAAAATGGCTGAATACACGAAGAAAGCAAACAGAAACTTGGAGGCCAGGCAGAAACTTGTAAATCACTGGTTAGACTTGATGCCCTCCAAGGCTGAGTACCAGCCTAGACAACCGGTGTGGGTCCTATAGCCTGTGACACCCAGGGACCTCCAAGACAAATGGACTGGGTCTTACCCTATCTTAGAGAAGAAGGGTGAAGTCACATATCTGGTGGATTTGGGATTCCCCAGACACCTTCATAGGGCAATACATGTGAATAGACTCAAGCTCCATCTTGACAGAGCAGGCATCACTATGCTTATGGTAATAGATGGAGGGGAAGAGGAGGAGAGTGAACCTCTCCTTGACCTACTGTCTACCAATGTCAGAGATGGCTCAGTGGAGAGAGTAGTTCTCTCTTCCACTTTGACAGAATAGCAGCAAAAATACTGCTACAATCTGCTCAGTCAGTTTGCTGATCTCTTATAATTGACCGCAGGCTTGACAACATGGTGTACCCTTGATGTCGACACCAGTGACAGCTTGCCAGTCAAAAGCTAGATACACAGATTGTCAGACCAGGGCAAAGCTAGCATCATAGCTGAGTTTGCAAAGATGCTAGAGTTAGGGGTGATTGAGCCCTATAGTAGTCCAAGGGCTAGGTTAGTAGTCCCGGCGCCTAAGCCAAGCTCCAAGGGAGGAAAACGAGATATTAGATTCTGTGTAAACTACAGAGGCTAAAATGCAGTCACCAAGACACATGCACACCCCATTCCAAGAGCAGATGAGTGC
Source organism: Calotriton arnoldi (assembly GCA_963921515.1). Taxonomy (NCBI): domain Eukaryota; kingdom Metazoa; phylum Chordata; class Amphibia; order Caudata; family Salamandridae; genus Calotriton; species Calotriton arnoldi. Next base: position 788,102 of record CAWUFW010000115.1, read on the forward strand.
ATTGATAAGTTGGGAGCTGGAAAAAATCTGAGCCCCTTTGACCTGTCTTCAGGTTATTCGCAGATAGCCCTCGCACCGGGAGTCATAGAGAGGTCTGCTTTTTCAACTCCTGAAGGCCACTTTCAGTTTTGAAGTGATTCCTTTTTTTTTTTCTTTATCTTTTTCTTTTGCATTTTTAAAGTGAAAAAAGTGTTACAATGTTCTCAGTTATAAAACAAACTTGTACCACGGGTCGTGAGTAATCTTCCATATATTAACACAAATGCGATAAAAATATACATTGTTCAGTCAGGTGTAAATAATTACAGTTAATCAACATGGAAAGCACGACAAAAGGCACAGATTATTTTGAATTTGCACCATGGCTCCCAATATTTCTGGTGCTTCTTCCCACAGCCTCATGCTTTCTAAATGGTCTCCTCTGCTTTTGAACACCAGTCCAACCTACTCTTCCAGTATCGGGGGCTCTTTAGCTTTCCAAGTACAGCCTATGTCCCTCTTGGCCACCAATAATCCCACTCCACGTTCTACTTTGGAGCAATAGACTGGCTGAGGACAGCCTCGATTGATTTGATGAACCTGCTTCAAGTATTGTGCTACAACTGGGCAGTCCCATTCAACATGCATAAAGGTACCATTCACTCAGTGCTTAATTTGCAAACAAATAAGTACCAGGACTCTCTTCAGGAGGCCCCTGCAGCTTGTATCACCCATTGCCCCAGCCATGCTGCCAGTGATAGCAACAACACAACTACTTACCATCACACTCCTATCAGAGTGACAATTCGGACAATTCCATGCCCCCAAAGCTATAGAAATGGCTTGGGTGGCAGGTAAGAGTCATTTTTATGGTTTAAATTTCTTTATTATGAATTCCATCATAGCAAGTAACATTAGCCAAATATCCTGTAGATCACAGGATGCATTACGTATGTTTTTATAACTTCCCAAAAAAAAAAACCCTCCCTCTCCAACCCGGACCCGGTCTGCCTTGCACTAACTGATAACGATTGTGTCACACCCACCCAACCATGTTCCAATTCAGGGCCTTGGAGTGGAAATCATAGGGGCCTCCGAGAGCCGCAATAGACGTAGATACTTGGGGCAGGTAAGTTCGTGGAATTCTGATGTCAAGAGATTCAGAAATGGTTTCCAAAGCTTGGGAAAAGCTGAGCTTTGATTCAACAGTGTGAGGGTGACTCGCTCTATTCCCATAATGTACCACAGTCTATGCAGCCAACCTTGGTATGTTGGGATATGACCTGTGCCCCAGTGTGACAGTAAATTCTGCAGAGATGCCATGAGCGCAAGCCCGATCTGCCTGCCTCTGCGGGATTTTAATGGAAAGCTGAGAGCTTTGGAAACACATAGAAGGATATAAGCGGGGAATCTCTGAAGTTCTGTTTCAAGGTATGTATCAATATCGTTAAGGACCCTTGTCCAATATGGCGCTCGTTTTGGGAAGTCCCATAATATGTGTGATAATGAGCCAGGGAAGCCACATTGATGCCAGTAGTCCGGGGATCTGGACTGTGCGTACTTGTGAATTCTGATAGGGGTAAGGTACCAGTATGTTATAATCTTTGTTGCTGTTTCGATCCCTGGTATATTACGGGCTGTGTGCCTAGTGCAGTAGTGGATGTCCTCCCATTCCTTTGAAGTCGATTCCCGCCCAATCTCGGTCTCCCAGCAGAGTACACCTGCGGAATTGGTAGGTGTGTTAGATGGGCTTAGGAGTCTATATAGGTGTCTGATTAGGCGTGAGTTTGTAGAGTTTGAGAGCAGCCAGCGTTCAAAGGGTGTGAGATGTCGTTGTGCCCCTGGGTGAACTGCTGGTTGCATCACCCAGTGGCATATCTGCATATAATGCCAACGCTCGCTTTCAGGGAGTCCTTGTTCTGTTCAGAGGGACTCAAATGGAATGGGGCCTTCAGTGTCGAACAGATGTCTGACTGATCTACATCCTGGTTGGTTCCATCGGTGGAACGCTGGGTCATTCAGGGCTGGCGTGAAATCAGGATTCCCTACTATGGGGGTCAGAGGGGAAGGGAAGGAGGTAAGGTCTCTCTGGGATGCTAGTTTGTCCCAGAGAGTTAGTTCTGGTTTGGTGATTAAGGACAGGTATAGATTGGGGGGTCGAGTGTTTTTAGGGAGGAAGGGGATCCTCCATAAGGGTCGTCCCGCCAGGGTTCTTTCCATAAACAGCCAGTGTTTCTCCGACTCTGCACGGGACCATTCTAGAAAGATTCTTAAATGGGTAGCCTGGTAGTATCGTTTTAGATCTGGAACCCCTAGGCCACTTTCGAGTGGGGTGCGGTAGGCGATATCTCTGCGGAGGCGAGGGTGTTTATCTGCCCAGATAAAGCGGTTTACCTCGTCTTGGAGGGTACGAAGTGTGCCCGGTGGGCGTTCTAGTGGGAGGGCTTGGAAAAAGTACAAAATCCGGGGAAGGATCATTATTTTTATTGCCGTGATCCTCCACAGCCAGGAAAAGGAGTGATGTTGCCAGCGGTTAAGGTCAGAGCGTACTTGGCGAGTCAGGGCTCGATAATTAAGAGCGACCGTCATTGGGGTCGTGGGGGCAATTTGGAGTCTTAAGTAAGGAAGATGTGACGGGGCCCAATAGAGAGGGAATTTTTGCTTGAGAATGTCCATCATGGGGTGTTGCAAGGTCAGGCTTATGGCCTGCGATTTATGGATGTTCATTTTAAAACCGGCTGCCTGGCCAAACGTCTCTAGTTCTTCAAGAAATGCTGATAGGGAGGTGAATGGTGTCTCCAGGGTCGCCAGAATGTCATCTGCATACAGACTGACTGAGTGGTGATTACCGCTGAATTTGATCCCTGTTATCGCTGGGTTGGTTTGAACTCTGTAGGCCATGGGTTCCATGTATAAGGCAAAAAGTAATGGAGACAGGGGGCATCCCTGCCTGGTGCCCCTGGTTATTGGGAAGGAGGTAGACGTATGACCATTGACCCGTATCGCAGCTGTAGGGCGGTCATAAGCACTGAAGATCCAGCCTCTAAACCTGTCTCCAAGGCCGAAGTGCTCCAATGTGGCCTCGAGGTACGACCAGTGCACTCTATCGAATTCCTTCTCTGCGTCCACCGCCAGAAGCATTCGCTCCTGGTCATGTCTCTGCGCCTTGTCTATGAGATGGATAACCCTGCACGTATTGTCTCTGCAATGACGTTGAGTGACAAATCCAGCTTGGTCCGGGTCAATAAGACCCGGGAGGAGTGGGTTAAGGCGGGATGCCAAAATATCCGCAAAGATTTTAAGGTCCACGTTTTAACAGGGAGATCGCCCTATATGCCGGCATTGTGTTTTGTCCTTCCCTGGCTTGGGAATCACTACTATTGATTACATCTGCATGGAAGGGGGAAGGACTGCTGAGCTTCCCAATGCATTAAAAAGCCGGGTGAGAAGGGGTGCAAGAGCTTTGCAGAAGGTCTTGTAAAAGATGGCTTGGAAGCCATCCGAGCTGAGAGAATTAGATACTTGTTGACGGGCAATGCAAGAGATGACTTCTCCAATTTGAATAGGGCGGTCTAGGTCGCCCCTCTGTTCTGGGGCTATGGCAGGCGTATGTACGTCCCTGAGGTGGCCGGGATATTCTCTGATGGTAGGGTCTGAACCTTATCGAGTTCCTTGTAGTATTCTCAAAATGCCTCTGCTATTTGGGGGTCCTCTTTCTGTACCTGGCCCTTAGAGTCCATGACCTCTTGGACTCGGTGCTCCTGTCTTTGGACACTCAATCTGTTAGCCAGAAGGCGCCCGCACCTGTCTCCACCTATATGGTATCTATGTTTAAGGCGGGGTGCCGCGTATTCCGCTCTGTCAGTGTCTAGGCAGTCCAGTTGAGCTCTGGCAGCTTCTAGCTGTCTCCATACTCTGGGGGCACCGGTCCGTTTATGGACGCGTTCAAGTTCTACGACTTGAAGGGAAAGATGTTGCCTTTTATCCCGGTGAGTTTTATTTTCGACCGCCGACATAGCAATTAATTCCCCCCAATCACCGCCTTTAGGGCGTCCCACAGTGTGAGATGGCCATGCCCGGGGTATCGTTTATGGCTAGATAATTGTTGATAGCGTTGGAGATCTGTTTTTTATTTTCAGGGCTTTGTAGGAGGCTATCCTGCAGGCGCCAGGTCCTGGAGTATGGGCTGTAGTTAGGGATTACTCTATTGTAGCTACTACCGCCGCGTGGTCTGAGAGCGATCTGGGTTCGATAGTAACTCGCTGCACGCTAGTAGTGAGGTCTGATGTGACCAGGAGGTAGTCCAGCCAGGTGTAGGTTTTGCGTGCGTATGAGTAGTATGTGTAGTCTCGGGTCTGAGCATGGGTGTGTCTCCAAATGTCTGTGAGGCCTGTGCTTTGAAACCATTGTAGTACCCCCTTGGAAAGGGCACCTGTCTGGCCATGTCTTTGCGCCGACCTATCAAGATCGTTATATAAGACGAGGTTGAGATCTCCCCCCACTATGAGTGATCGAGTCTTGGACCCTAGAACCTCCATCAGGGCCCTCTGAAAGAAAGGTTCCTGTCCCTAATTAGGCACGTATAAGGTGGCAACAGTGACAACACTTGGGCCTCTTTGTATGGAGTAGGCCAACATCCTCCCCTTAATCTCGGCCTCTTTGGAGAGCACCTTGCCCCTGAAATGCCGGGAGATCAGGAGAGCTACTCCTGCGGTTTCATTCGAGAGGGACGAAAAGTACTGTTGGGGAAAGTATTTGGAACGGAGTCTATGTTCATCCCTTGGGAGGAGGTGTGTTTCTTGTAACAGGCAAATGTGGTCCCCGGATTGTTCCAGATACGATAAGATAGCGCTCCTTTTCAAGGAGTGGTGGAGGCCTTTAACATTCAAGGTAAGGATTATTAAGCGGTCTGACATAGAGTAGTGAGAGGGCTAACGCTACTTGGGTCTTTTTGGGGCAACCAAGCGGGGGTATGGGCAGGTGAATAGTGGGTTCTGGATCTAGGGATGGCAACGTCAGGACATTGTAAAGGCAATACCCGGGTTCAAACAACAAAAAACAATAAATCGCGGGAAACAATAATGAATTAAGTCTAACTAATGTAATATCAAAGTCCATACCCCGTGGGTCCATGGAATGTTCTCGAAGTCGGGTCATGGAAGCCTCCCTCCAACCCCGCCCGGCCCACCCTAACCCAGAGCAAAAAAACGTTGTAGTAAGATAGGGGTGGATATAGAAGAGGGGCATCACACTGCAGGGAAATTGCTGGCTTTGAACTGTAGTGCGTAGCCCGGACATTAGGAAGAAGCCGGTCTTGAGGAGTTCTGGGACAGAGTCAATAACAGCTTGTTTCTCTCTAGCTACAGTTTCAGCGTCCGGTCTGTGCTCGGCAGGGAATGCTCTTGTGTTTCTCTGTCCTCGATTGCCCCTCGTGTCGGGGTCTTGTGCATCCTCCTGCGTGGGTTCAAGAGGTGTGTCCGCCAGGTCCAAAATTTGGCGAGCCTCATCCAATGATCTAGTTTGATGCAGTTTCCCTTTATAATGAAAGATTAGGCGGAAGGGGTGCCCCAAGTAATATCGTACTCCCGCTACTCGGAACTGTGTAGTAATTGGGCGAAAGGCTTTGCGCTTTTAAAGGGTCATGGCTGCTAGGTCCTGATATAGGGCTGGGTGGCAGCCCTGGAACTGCAGTGGATGCTTCTCTCTTGTGCATTGGAGGATATGTTCCTTCAGGGGGAAATCGTGTACACAGGTAAGGATATCCGGTGGTGGAGCATTAGTAGAACGTTTAGGTCCCACTCTGTGTGTTTTGTCCAGCTTAATATCCTCCTCTGGGGGGCCTCCAGGATAGATCTAAAGATTTCCTTTACGAAAGCGGAGATGTCTGATCCCTCGGCTCCAGATGGTACGCTTCTTATGCGAATGTTGTTTCGGCGTGATCTATTCTCTAAATCTTCCATATGTGCTTGGTGGTCCAGGTGCTGATCTCTGAGGCGGAGAATTTCTTGTTGGAGTTGTTCTATCTCCTCTTCCCTGCTTGTTTCATTGTTTTCCAGTGTGGAGATCCTTTTCCCGAGCCCATCCAGGTCCGGCCGGGTGTCCTTATGTTCCTGTGTAAGCTCCTTCTTGAAGGACTGAAGATCTTCGTGCAATGCGCAAACAGCGACTCCAGATAGGGGCGGGTGACTGGTTCATCTGGCGCACCCATATTGATGGGCCACTCTGCAGACGCCATTGGTATGGCGTCGTTCGACTGGGCCCCTGTAGTTTTAAAAAGCATGTCTTTAAGAGTGGGATCCTTCTTTCCTTTCGCAGACGCCATGTTGGGAGGCAAGCTGTACTTCAAGGGACCGTCCTGGCCAGTATTGTCGGGAACCCAGAGAACCCTTCCAGAGTGAGACTGTTGTCCCAGGGGGTTGAGTGAAGGCCTCCCAACCGGATTCAGCTCCTTGCCCTCGGTGGTTGCCCAAGACAGGCCCCATTGCTAGCCCTCTCCGGCTTGTTAGTTGATGGGTCCGCAGCGATCAGCGCTATAGGCTTGATGCGCGTGGAGCCCGCATAGGGATCTTTTCTTCCAGCTCTCATGTGACTCCTGTTGTTCCAGCCCGGATGGGACTGATAGATTCGGAACCTCTTGCGACAAGGCCAGGTGGGGTCTACGTCCGCTGCTGGGCCTCCGTGGTCGTCAGAGGGCCAGGGGGCAGTGCTCCCTTCCTCCATAAGCCGCTACGCTGTGGCACCACAGATTTAGTGGGCATTGTTCCTGGGGAGCAGGATGTCCAGTAGACTGTAGGCCACAAGAGTGATTGGGAGGCCCCGGATAGCATCCAGTCTTTTAGGAATCTCCAATCCCAACATGGCGGTGGTCGGCATGATCCGTGCAAGAGTAGATCTTGGTGTGGGCACCCGGGCAGCGGTAAACCAGTTAAAAGGGGGCTTTAGATCCCTGGGTAATGCTGAGGCACCGCTGTGTCAGCAGGCGAGTGTCCCCGGGGCCTGCTGGGAGGGGAGCGGTGTGACCTCCCCTCTCTTATGGGAGTGCGCGATGGCGCTCTGTCCTATCTCTCTCCTGACCCTTCTATTTCTTCAGTGGCCCTCTGGGTGCTTCCCACAGTGCCAGGGGTGGTGTCAGGCCCTCCCCCTGGAAACGTTCTCAGCGTTACTCCAGGCAGAAGGCCGCCTCTTCGTGTGTCCCGCCGGTATCCCTGGGCCTGCTCCGCTGAGGGGCACCCGCACTCTCTTCCCGTCTGTCAGACGGAATCGTCCTGCAGTGTTCAGGAGGCGCGTAGGTGGTCCAGTCGTAACCCCCGGCTCCCTCCTCGCTCCGGAGGGTCCCAGGTCTTCCCCCGGGCGCTCCCTCCGCTTCCCACCAGAGTGCACCGCAGCCAGACTGCTCCGCTGGCCGCCGTCGGGCCTGTGCGGCTAGGGGTCTTCTCCTTTCTCTGCTCGCCGATTCTGCGCTTCTGGGGCCAAAGGGCAGCGACGCAATCCAGATGCCGCCTGACGGAATCTCAGCCCGACTTCTCTGGGAAGGGAGGGCGGGCCGGCATGCAGGGTGTGCCAGATCCCTGCCTCTAGCCTCCGGCCAGCGGGCGCGCACCGTGGCCATCTATGCGTAGGCCTCAGTGCTCTTGGCACCGCCGATCCACCTCGCGGGACCGGGGCAGCGTTCACCGATCGCTGCCACAGCTCTGAAACTCCCCCACTGGTACAGCAGAGAAGCGGGGTGATCCGGTGACCTTCACCCTCGGATTGTGCTATTCTGGGCAGATGGGCCTGCGGCGGGGAGTGGAGAGACTCAAAGACATGTCTCACCCGTCCCACATCTTGGCTACGCCCCCTCAAAATGATGCCTTTTGGGTTTAAAAATGCACCTTCCACATTCCAGAGGTTGGTGAACAGAGTACCTTCAGGTTTGAAAGACTTTAGTGAGGCATATCTAGATGATGTTGCTCTATGTAGTTCCACCTGGGAGGATCACCTAGTCCACCTCAGGGAAGTGCATCACACCCTTCAACAAGCAGCGCTGACTATCAAGGCAAGCAAGTGCCAGATAGGGCAGGGGTCTGTAGTGTATTTGGGCCACCAAGTGGGTGGAAGCCTTGTATAACCACTTCAGCCCACAATCCAGACAATTCTGGCCTGGGAATCTCATAAAACACAAACCTAAGTCAGAGCCTTTCTTGGCCTGACTGAGTACTATAGAAAAGTTGTCAAAGGATATGGCACCAAAGTGACACATTTTGACAGAGTTAACCTCCAAAAAGCAGCCATGGAATGTCATCTGGATGACCAATGTCAAAAACCCTTTGACACCCTTAAGGAAGCTTTGTGCTGAGTACCTGTCCTGAAGGTACCTGACTTTAGCAAGGAGTTTGTTGTCCAAACTGATGATTCAGAATATGGGACTGGGGCAGTCCTATCACAGCTGAATGACCAGGGCCAAGATCAACCAGTTCCCAATATCAGCAGGCAACTCCTCCCCAGAGAGCAGCGTGGAAGTGCCAAATAGAGGGAAACCTTTGCTGTAGTTTGGTCCCTGAAGAATCTGAGATTCTGCCTGTTTGGGACTCGCTTCAGAGTTCAAACTGACCACAGACATCTGATATGGCTAGTGCTGATGAAAGGAGAGTACCCAGACTCTTAAAATTGTCCATCTCCCTACAGGATATGGACTTTACAGTGAAACACAGACCTGTGACTGACCATGCTAATGCAGCTGGCCTCTCCAGGTTCTTCCACTTAGATGATCAGAACCACCAGGACAAGGGTTAGTTACTTATCACTTTTCATCTGGAGGGGGGCCATGTAAGGAAATGCCACTTTCTGCATGTTTACCCTCACATTTTTGGACAGATGCTGCTGGTTTTTTGACTCTGAGAGCACCCTAAGGCCTGCTAACCAGACCTCAGTGCTAGTGTTCTAACCCCTTACAAAGTGTATGTCAAATTGGCTTACCCCTATTGGCAGAGACTAACTTACTTATAAGGTCCCTAGTATATGGTATCTAGGGCAGTTAAGGCAGAGTGTTCACCCAGGGCTGTAGCACTGGTTGTGCCACCCTGTGTGTGACAAAGTGCAAAATGGCTCCCAACCTGCCCATACACACTGGAAGGGCAGTGTTAAAACTGCTAGTTTGACTTTGCCATTAAGACCAATGGCAAAGCCCCCACCTCCCTTAACAATTTATGTAAGTCTCCCCTAAGGAAGGCCTATAGATCCCTAAGGCAGGGAGCTGTATATTATTAAGTAGGACATCATCAACTTTATTTCAGTTCAAGACCATAGAAATGCAGTAAAAAAACAATATACACCCATAAAAAATACAAATAAGACCACAGTTCATTAAAGTGCATATGTTTCATTTTGAGATAATGATTCATTCAAAAACATCTTCAATTTCAATGAGTATCCATGCTACCTCTTATACCAGAGGACAATGACCTTAGTGTGAGTCTTAAAGATAGGCTCAAAACTGGGTCCACTATGGCCTCCAGGCAGGTGTTATGAATCAAGCAATAAAAACACATAGAACATGCAAATAAGACCACAGTTCATTGAAGTGAATGCTTTTCAGTTTGAAATCATGATTCATTCATTTAAAGCATCTTAAATTTCAATCAGCCTCCATGCTATTTCTAAGACCAGAGGACAATGACCTCAGTGTGAGTCTAAAAAATAGGCACAAAACGGGGTCCACTATGCCCGCCTGGCACGTGTTATGAACTCAAGTAAATTGGGAAATGCTTCTCTTATTTTCCTAGCTTAGCTAAAATTAAATACCCCATACATAAAAACATACACAAAAACAGATAAAACCTTTATAACATCACAAGATATGGCCTGTTAACATACATTCTCGCTAATACGTCTCGTTCTAATATGCCTGGTTGAATTTAAGAACTTCGAAACTGAATACTCAATATTGCTCCTATTGTCTGACCTGCAGATTCTAAGTGCCTGGTGTCAGTCTGCAAGCCCGAATAACCGACAGAGGGGAGTACCCCAATGGGCCCGCTGCTTTGCATAAGAACTGCAGAAAAATAATAAATGTTCATCAAATTCCACAGCATTACAACCCATGGGGCATGAAGTAGAAGCAGAACATTTTTGACCATGAAAAGGAAGATAATTGCAAAACCCCAAGTAGGACGTGTATTTTATATACGTGTCCTGACAGCAACACTTCCAAATTGTCGTTTCGCTATGAGAGAGTTAGTAGCACCATTGGCTAACACATAGTTACCGCTGACCACTCAGTCCGGCTAACTTCTGAATGGGACTACTGAGATGGGTACTGTAAGGTACCAAATAATTGTGGCATTAAACCTGACTTGATGCCCAGGTCGAATTTAATGTTACTATTATAGAAATGTAACTTTTAGAAATTTACCACTCTGTGACCCAGTTTGTCCAGGGGCTTCACACGGCCTTTGGCCACCAGACAGCTTTCTGACCTCTTGGGCAGTACTGTGACTGACTCACATGCTTAGGAGTAAAAGCAGCCTGCTACAGGGTGAGGTGTTGCTTCCCCTTCGCAGGACGTCACTCAGGGTGTTAGCTCAAAAGGCAAACTTCAAAGTCGAAGCCTCCTTTGGTGGGCAAATGGCGATCACACTCTTGAGGGGCTACCCTTTGTTCAGGTATACAGGCTGGCAACAGGAACAGAGAGGGGAGACTAGTGCCCAAACCGAACTTCCCGTGGGCGTGTAGTCCACAGGTAGCCACACCTCTAGGGTAGGTTACCAAGCATCTAACATCCAAGGAAGGGTTCAGACACACATAGCTGAAAAGTCATCACAGGCCACGGGGCAGGAGGGGAAAGTGTCTCCCTTCCTGCACAAAGCAATCCTGCCTGTAACGCAGGCACCCGTGCACAATGGTACTCAATGCGCACTGATTGCTACCTTGTGCCTGCATTGGCACTAGGTAGCATTCAGTGCTCCAGCCCTGGGAAAGAGCAGGAATGCATCATATTTTAGTAGATGTCACGCAGCATAGCAAGTTGTCTTGTTGCTTTGCATGACTTTTTGTTTTGTAAATCTGCCTGTAACTAATTGCAAGATATGAAATGAACAGGCAGTGAATTCTTTCTGTTCAAGGATAATAGTCCAAATGTTTATTTCAATTCAAATTGGGCATCAGAATAAGAAAAGCCTCAAAATAGGGTCTTTTGAAATGCTTTACCTTTGACATAAATGGGTAAGAGCATGAGAATCTGTATTTGAAGTAACTTTGATGAAAACAACTTATTCTGTCAATTAGAGAGCTTAAAAAGACTAAACTCACTAAAAGATGTGAAATGAGCCCCAACTACACTGAGACCAAATCGCTATGTCCTCTCAGAAAGTGCATGTAAGTAGCAGAAATTCATTGATAGATGTGGAATGTACAAGAATTGAACTTTTGTGTTCAAGTCTAAAGGCCTTATTACAAGTTTGGCGGTCCGTGAACCACCCCATTGGCGGGGGTGGTCCAAATGCTGCGAGCACGGCGGTCCAACTGCCATATTATAAAATAGGCAGATTGTGTTTCCGAAGACTGCTGTTTAACCGGCGACACCACCAGCACACCGCCAAGGTCGGGGAAAGGCAGCTGCCATAGGGCAGTACTGAGGAGCTCCACTGCCGTCTGTATTACGAGATGGCTTTCTGACGAGCCCACCGCGGCGGTCCTGCTGCGGACTTCGAGTCGGCGAACATGAAGAATTTGGTGTGCATACTCATCCTTCTCCTTATCTTCCAGGCAGAGTTCAACGTGGATCCCTTTCTCCAGGTCCCCCTTCACAGCAGCATCTTCACCCCGAAGAATGCGACCCTGTTTGCGGCAATCAACTGGTGAGTCCTTTTTGTACCATATACCCATTGCCTCGACTGGCCACATATGGGCCGGGCTCTGGCAATGGGTAGGTGATAATTTTCCACATGTATCATGCATATGTGTACATTCAACACATGTGCAGTCATAATGTACACACATGCATCGAAGATATGGAAAACCATTGCCCACCGCCGCAGCCACGCCGCGAGCCCCAAGGTCAACTTGTAATTCAGCGGTCTAAATAACGCCAGCGCTGTGGGCTACTGACATCCACGGTTTTTGGGCGGTCTGACCGCCAAACCCATAAAAGGCCCTAAATGTCTTATCATTGTTTAAAATCAAAATGACTAACGGGCTTATTATGAGTTTGGTGGTGTGGGACCACACCGCACCATCAAACCCATTTTTGAACCGCTCGCCAGATTAGGAGTTTTCTCCAGTTTGGTGGGCGGTTTTTGGTGCTCCCACGGTGGTGCCTATGAAATAGACACCACAATGGGAATGTCAAAATCCGTACCTGCACGGCATGGACTGCTGCAGTCCATGCCATGCAGGTACTGGTGTGCATGTATACAGGGGGGCACATGTTGTGCCCCCTGTGTGCACCCACATCGCGTGAGGCACCAGGAGCCCCCTTAGGGCCCTCTTTGTCTCCTCATTCCCACACTTTTCATGGCGGTGAGGAAACTCATAATATGCTTGGTGGGGCAAGCATATTGCGGCCTCAAGACCGCCGTGCCACTGCAAAGGATCTCTAAGTTGATGTGAAATGTTTTATCTTTCACCTATCATGGTGGGATCTAAAATTACTCTTTTTTGAGTGTTTATTGAGCTGAATAACTGAATTTGGTATATTTTCTGCAACTAACCCGTCTGATATTATTTTGAAAACAACAATTTTATGGATAATTTTGCTGTGGACACTGCCTTGCATGTTTTGCATCACTAAAAAAGTCACACGATGAGCCTTGTGTGGCTTTCTAAGTCCTAATTGAGGACGTGCATTGTTTTACTACGACCAGTGTCAATGCAACCAATAGAAACCCCTAGTAAATATTGACCAGTGTTCGTTTAACTCCAAAACAAGTAAGAAATGCCTCAAAATAGGATGTTTTGAAACATGGAGTATTTCCCCAAAAAGGATTCTTATTGAGAACGTCAAAGTAGCTACCATTTTCTGATCTGAAATTTACTACAAGATGTACAATGAACCCCATTACAGTCAGACCAAAATCTCTTTTTCTCTCAGTAGGTGTATGTAAAGAAGTAGCACTTCACCTATTGATGTTAAATGTACAAGAATTGAACTCTTTCTTTTCAAGTGTAAAAGTCCAATGATTGTTTAAATTCAAAATGACTAAGGCAAATTTACAATAGGTTGATTTGAAATGTCTTATCTTTCACCTACTGTAGTGGAACATAAAATACCAACTCTCAGTGAGTTCAGAGCTGAATAACTGAATTGGGCATGATTCTGGGAACTAACTAGGCTAATGTTTTTTTGAAAGCCAATGATTTATAGACAGTTTGGACACTGCCTTGCGTGTTTTGTCTCACTAAAAACTCATGCTAAGCGGTGCAAATCTGCCCTTGTATGGCTTTGTAAGTCCTATTTGAGGACTTGAGTTGCCTTGCTATGATCTGCATGAACACAAGTACAAAACATTGTCTTAGTAAATATGGTCCCGAGGAAGAGTCAAGGGAAGAAAAAATGACCAGGTGTCCCACGGCATAACCAATGAAGCGGGTAAGGTTCAACTCAATCTGGTGTGTTCCCTGTATGTAAAGAGCAGAGAATGAGGATTAATGTATGTACTGGTTTATTGCTGAGAATTTACAATTCTGTGTAACTATCTCTGTAGTGTAATGACTTTTGCTACTTGTTTAACTCCCCTCATCTGCTATAATTCAATTCCAGTCCATACAGGATCATAGGTACAATCTATTTGAAATAAGGACAGAGAACATAGACAGGTTTTGTAGTCCTACTTTGGATGTGTAACTATACAGGGCCTTATTACGATGTCGGTCGGATTGACCGTCTTACCGACTCGGTCACGGACACATTCCGATCGACTAGTCCGCGATGTCTCGGACCGCCTTATTAGGACGTATAGCAGGGAAAACTCGGTCTGTTGGAAACAAGTCCGAACCAACCGCGTCTGTTGAAAAAGCCTAATGGGAGATGTAGTTATAGCAAATACTCCCCTGCCCACCCATCCCAACCAGCCAACCTGGAACTGTTGAAAAAGGCTTTCCCATAGGGATTCCAATTACGAACATGCATCAGTTGTCGCGCCGAGCAGATTAGGATGCATCTGAAGCGGTTGCAGAACCATGGCGGTTTGTGTGCCACATGGCAAGTGCAAAACTGAAAAACTCAGGCCTAACAACAACAAGCATAGGCAGCACCCAAAAAAAAAAAGTCAATTTAAATAGTAGACACACCCACCATACCTATATAAAGACTAAAAAATTACCATGATCCTTTGCCCACACAATACTGCAGAAAGAACCAGGGAGAACTTTCCACAGTCATTGCTGTCAGCCCTGCACACACTCACGCACTGCATTCACATGACTACTTGCACATATCACTTTTTTGTTTCAGATTACTTTCTTAGACACACTTTCTAATTCACCTTCACACTCACACTGACCTTCACCCTCACCAAGTCCAAGAAGAAGCAGCCACGTTTCACTGATGATAAGTTTAGAATGCTTGTTGATGAAATCCTAAGAGTAGAGCCATATTTATTCGGGACCCTAGAGACCCCCATCAGCCTGAAAAATATGATGTGGGATAGGATAGTCAACAAGGTGAACGCTGTAGCACCCGTCCTGACCACAATGGATGATATTAGGAAGAGGTGGTACGATGTCAGTAGGAGGGTCAAAAAACTGTCCGCCAGGGAACACCAGCTGCACAACGGACTGGCGGTGGCCCTCCTGTACCACCTGCACACTTTGCTTCCTGGGAGGAGAAGGTGACTGCCATCATTCCGTCAGAGAGCTTGTTTGGAATACCAGAAGGAATGGAGTCTGATAAGTAGGAACTCCACATTTCACACAAGTTAGCAATGACACTCTTGCAGACATCTTTGTAATGGTTCCAGTTAGCTAAATTAATGTTTTTTGATTTAAACAAACTAATAGTTAAAAACCATGTGATGTGAATGTAATACAGATAACCCACATACCTGCAATGAAGATGAAAAGGCTCAAGTTATTGCCATGTACACACTTCTTCCAAACTCACATGAAGGACCTGTGCTCCAAATACCAGTCAGCAGTGTCGGCCATCTTGCCAGTACATTTCCACTCACTATCAGGAAAGCAGAGTTCCAGGTAGGCTGGTTGGGATGGGTGGGAGGAGGAGTGTTTGATATCACTACATCTCCCATCAAGCCCTGCCCTACACACACCTTGGAACTATGCTATCCTGGAAATATGCTATCCTGACAGTGAGTGGAAATGTACTGGCAAGATGGCTGACACTGGGGACTGGTGTTTGGAGCACAAGGCCTTGATGGGAGTTGTGGTCAAATCAAACACCAGTCCCCGGTTTCAGCCATCTTGCTAGTACATTTCCACTCACTGTCAGGTAAGCATAGTTCCTGGTGGGCTGTTTGGGCTGGGTGGGAAGAGTGTGTGTATGACAGAGCCTGATGGGAGTTGGAGTAATAGCAAACACTCCTCCTGCGACCCATCTCAATCAGCTCATCTGGGCCTATGGCTACCTGACAGTGAGGGGAAGTGTACTAGTACGATGGCTGACACTGGTGCCTGGTGTTTGGAGCACCAGGCCTTGATGGGAGTTGTGGTCAAGTCAGACACCAGGCAACATAGTCAGCCATCTTGCTAGTACATTTACACTCACTGACAGGAAAGCATAGTTCCAGGTGGGCTGGTTGGGGTGGGTGGGAATAGTGTGTGTAGGACAGGGCCTGATGGGAGATGTAGTGATATCAAACACTTCTCCTGCCACCCAGCCCAACCAGACCACCTGGAACTATGAGTACCTGACAGTGAGTGGAAATGTACTGGCAAAATGGCTGAAACTGGGGACTGGTGTTTGGAGTACAAGGCCCTGTTGGTAGTTGTGGTCAAGTCAAACACCATGCACCAGTGTCAGCCATCGTTAGTACATTTCCACTCACTGTCAGGAAAGCAGAGTTCCAGGTGGGCTGGGTGGGAGGAGGAGTTTGTTAAGTTTCCCAAATAGCCCTGCAGCCCTCGAACCCCAGCTTATTAGTTAGCTATAAAGTAGCAAAGAAAACATTGAGATCACATCTAATATGGAGTCAAAATTCAAAATCCACGAGCTGTGTATGCACAAAGCTAAGCAGTCACACGTTTGCCTCCTTAGGGGCATTCAATCGAGGATCATGAGTTGCGAACAATAAGCACATAAATCACACCATGATTACAAAATTACTGGGAAAGAAACAGACTGTGAGTGTGTAGGCAGCCACACCTATGTGACGGATGATGCATGGACTATGTCCAGTACACAGGCCAGACAAACTCAAACATTAGGATCTAAAGAGTGTGTATGTCATTGACATTCTACAGATGTGGAGCACACTAATCCACCAGTGTCATCTACAGAGTGTCAGGTACAAGTCAGTGTCAGTGGACATGTCAGTAGAAAATAACAGAACATGGCCATTTCTGCACATAGGTGGAGCTGATCACCAATACACATCTTGTAAAAGTTGCATTGTTCATACCAAACAAAGGCGACCATCATGGATAAAGGAGGCCAATCAATCATCCTAAACTGTTTTTTTTGTCCAGTGATTGACGTAATGAGTGCCATTTGAGGTGCAGTGGACATTCACATTTTTGACTGTGTCATTTTTGTACCCACAGGGCGAGTTTGGAACAACGCTGTGCCCACTGATGATGACAGCCAGGCTCAGACTCCAGGCCAGAAAGAGCTCCCCGGCATTGAGGACTCTCCCTCATCCACTGAGGAGGAGGAGCAACCAGGCCCATCAGGTTTGGGTCGGCAGACAGCACCAGCAGCTACAGCAGGATCCACAGCGACAACTACTGCCTCAGCTACCGACATTCAGCTGACCCCGAATCTGACAGGCACAGCAGCCACTGCAAACAACAACGACACATCAACACAGAGCCCTCTGGAGTTGACCGACGACAACAACACAGTCAATGAGGAAGGAGGCTCAAGGTTGGCTGTGCCACTGGAAACTGTGCATGCTCGTGGGGGTAGGGGTGGTGGCAGGGGTCGTGTGGATCCACGCCGTTGAACAGCTGGTGCTACCGATGACCACCCAAACCTCTCCCGGGTGCTCAATGCTTATGAGGGGTACCAGGGAGAAATGGGACAGGTTGTTCAACACCTTAAGAACATCGAACAGCTGCAGGCCTCCCAAGACCAAAGATTGGCCAGTTTTAATGAACAAATCGACCAGGTCATAGGGGCGCTGAGGGATATCAGTACCAGCCTCCACCAGCGAGCACGTCAGCAAAGTACCCCTCCCTGTGTGCCTACTCCATCTGTGCCAACAACATCGGCACAAGCCACAGGGAGGGACGTTGAGCCAGGCGGAGAGTCCCCAGTACCCCAGGAGCCTGCAGCTGTGGGTCCCCCACCCAAACTTGGGAAGGGGTGTCTGAGGAAAAATCTCGGAGAGTCGGACGGCAATGCACCACCCCCAGGAAATAAAAAAAGGTGCCCTATTGTGTGCTGAGCGTTCACTTTGTTGACTGTCTCAACAAACTGTTCCACATCTGATGGAGGGTCAAAGTTGGACTTTGGACTTGAATAACTGTGGCTAGGCTCTTTAGGATTTCATCAGCAAACACTCTCAACTCCGATCAGCACTTTTGTTTGTTTTATGAGCACATCACCATTGTGTGGCTTTACCTATGCACTATGTATGTCAAAATAAACCACTTTACACTAGCAATACTAGCTCATGTTGTGACTTTGACTTCAAAATCTTGTAATCACCTTCCTATCATAATGTTGAAAGTGTCACCAACATAGGTAATCAAGTACTTGGAAGTAGTAAACTAAGTGCCAGTAAGTAAATGAACTTTTGCACAACATGATAGATATACACAATCAGAGTATCAGACAGAATGTAGTCCACGGTACATATTGACAGGAAGTCAATTGTCTACACAACTATCACTATTTGCAGGCCCAATCAACAATCATTGTTAACCAAGTAGTTCATCATGGTCAAACTTAGATTAGAACTTGTTTGGATGTGTGATATCAGACAAGGCACACCTCAATGTGAACACATTTTTATTGGCCAGATACAACCTGGTGCTTGAACACAAACTATAATTACATCACACAGTATTGAAAGGCAATAATAACAAAAACATCAGACTATTATGTCTGAAGGAAGTGCGTGCCAGGGAGCTCAGCAATATTTACACGTTGGTGTCTGTAACAGCATCATATGTCTGGTGAGGTCACAACTCTGCAAGTCCACTCTGTAGATGACATGGCAAAGTAACCTGAGAAAAAAGCATAAAGAACAGAGTTTAGCAATCATAAATAATGTATCACAAGTCAGAGAAGTTTGACACCTCAGCCACAACAATGGCATTGTTAACACTAGCTACGCTTCACTGAAACACTGTAAATGTAAATTTAAACATTTCAATAACCAGTCTCCAAAAATACTTCAGGACACTTTTTTTTTTTTTTTTACATCTACCAGATAAACAATTCTAAACCAAGTTAAACGTGATAGAGCCTCCTTCTTGCCCCCTGCTCATACATATGACAGAAAAACAATTCTCAGTGAAGCTACATGAAAGCAATTGTGATAGAGAGAATTTATCTTATTTTAACTGAACTGTTCTTCCGAACACCTTCATTACTGATCAGATCAAGATCATCTCCTATCTCCTACCTCTTTTCCTATGCACTCGAACCTGCCTAATGATACTTCTCTCATACCAGGACGATCCGCACTACCATTTTCAGGATCACATTCTGTGTCCTCAGAACAGTAATGACTATAGAACTCTCCGGACCAGTAACCTGTGATCTTAATCTAATCCATTATCTGATGTTTTCCCGGCTCTAACAGTATGTTGCTATACACCACTCCAATCACAATACATCCTGTCGCTCTTTGATTAGTCCATTTGCGTCCAGCTCCCTATCAGACATTGATCCTGTTTCACTCGATGCAATAGACACCTACCTGGAATTCGACGGCCGCAATGCCCATAAAATTAAATACCCGCCCAATCTAACAAAAAAGGCCTCCAAGAACTTCAAACACAGACTTCTCAATCTGCACCCAGAAACCCTAATCTCTGACCCCTACTACTGCGCATCTAAAGGAACCATAATAAATGAACTCATCTTCTACACACAAAATAGAACCCAATGGAGGAAATCCATCTACTCGACGCTCTTGATCTCTACATCCAGGAAAACCTCGCACAGCCGAAGACTATACGTTGCTCCCTCACCCACCTTCAATGCAAAAATAACCATCTCCATTTATAACAATGGGATAATCCCCATCCAGTCATCAGACCGCAACCTAGATCTATTCAACAAATTCTTCCCCATCATCAAACATGCAGTATCTAATAAGGACTCAGCCCCATCTCTAGATCATCCTAGATCTATACACGACCCGCAGGCGCCCCAAATATTGTCCTCGCCCAGGCTAGCCACATTAAACAGTCCACTCTTATCTCCTACACGCCCCACCATAGCAATCAGCCCACACAATACCAAGTCCTCCATACCCCTGGTGGACCAGAGTCATTCCCATTGAATCACCAAACCAATAGGAGTCCACAAATCACTGCGACCACAAGGGCCACCGAGTCACACAGCAATAAAAATATCTCCTCCACCCCGACCCCACCCCCGATTTCAGAATACAAGCCTAAAACCATCTCCAGCCAGACCTCCCCCTGACCATCACTCTCAGACCAGCACCAACCCAACTACACAATCCAGAGCACCCCCCTACCTCTCGGCCCTCTGCCACAAACCACGACCACATGCTCCTATGCCTCAATAGAATCCAGACTTGACAAACTTACACAAGACCTATACCAACTCAAGTCTGACCTACAGAGACTAATAAATATCACGTCGGAGCTGGCCTATAACGGATGGCCAAAAAGGACTCCAGAAAGTATTAGGCACATCCATCCACAACCCAACACATCCCACTCACGGCTACCACAAACAGGCACTCCTTACAACAGGTTGGCAACCATCTCACCACCCCCTCTCACAAGATGGCAATCTATACCCTACCACAACGCCTCCACGAGGCCTGTCAGGCTTAAAGATCCGCTATCGGACAATGACAAACACTCCCTTCTCCTCACATATAATCCTGCACACCACGAAAACCCAGACAACCTGACTCCCATATTAACAATTGCCTCGAACCCACACAGAGAGCCTAGGCCTAACTCCAGAGAAGTAAATAAGTCCAACCTTAAGCAGGTCCCCATTGTACCGACAACCTCAGTAGACACCAAACCACACCTAAAATGCATGCTTCTAAGTTGCAGATCAGCCATGAAACACGCAGTGGAGATTGCTGACCTCATCCTTGCCCCAAAGCTTGACCTCTTATTCCTAACTGAAACATGGCTAAATGACTCCTCTGCACCAATCCTTAGACATATTAGTCCCACCTAGCTATGACATTGTAAGATCAAACAGACCAAATGGACTGGGTGGAGCCATGCCTGCATACACCACAGTGACCTCGCGGTGAATCAGTTGCAAACCGTCGAGTTATCCGCTTGTGAATACCTTTGCATAAACATTGCTAGTAACAACAAACCACTATGTACACTACACATGATCTACCACCCTCCACGCGACAACCTCTCGTTCATCAAACAAATCACGGAAATCATCACTACCAACGTAGGACAACACTGCTCCCAGATCTTCCTCGGAGACTTCAACCTTCATTGGAATGATCCTAATGACCCCTCAGTTAACAGCCTAAAATCCTCTCTAGTGGACCTTAACCTGAACCAAATCTGTGACAGCCCTACTCACAACCTGGGTGTGACCCTGGACCTAGTCATTGCTAAAGCAAACTCCATTCAACTCGAATCTATCGTTCCATGCGACTGGATAGATCACTGCATCACCTTTCTCATCACCGAATCAGTGAGGACACATAAACCACGACTTAAGAAACCCAGACAATGGAAAAGGATCACTCACGACATAGACCTTAATGATTTGACATCCCCCAGCAATAACGTCTTGCCTCCTCCAGCGGACATGTTTGATGTCAATGACCTTACAAACCACTACAACAACTCCATGACGACCATTCTTGATACAGTTGCGCCCTTACAGCTAAAAAGACTGTCCACTAGAGACTCCAAACCATGGTACAATGGGAGCCTAAATGAAGAAAGACGCAATTTGAGACTAGCCGAACGAGTGTGGAGATCCTTGCCGTCCCTAGAACACCTCAAGCACCTGCGATCACTGAGGAACACCTACAATAATCACATCAGAAACTCCAAAGCAAATTTCTTCAGAGTTCAACTAGACAAAGCCAAAAATCATCCAAGAAAACTGTTCGAAATTATGAAACATCAATCTACTCAAAAAACCCAACCCCTGCACAATGGGATCCCTTCCGCTGCCAAACTGCAACATATTTGCCTCTTACTTTCTTGAAAAGTCTAAAAAGATTGAAAGTGATCAGCAAACAGCAATTGAGCTCCTCCCGATGATACCCCGAATAGCCCAGGCCAGCATATGATCGTTCAGCACCCAGACCTACATGGACTCTCCCTCAAAAACAACGCATCGTGGGACACTTTCAAAACCTTTGATGAAAATGCCATTCTTAATATCTTAACAACACTTAAACCGTCAAACCACTTCTGCAACCCTCAACCAGCTAACATCTTCAATGAGATTAAAACATCTTTACTCCCTCTCTGGACTAAGATAGTGAATGCTTCACTACTCCAAGGGGCTTTACCAGATTGCCTAAAATCAGGGCAGGTAACCCCCATTCTAAAAAAAAACACAGCGGATCATACAAACCCCGATAACTTCTGTCCCATCTCCACCATTCCCTCTCTGGCAAAGCTCCTTGAGAAATGCGTACATACCCAGCTATGCAATCACATTGATCAGTTCCACCTTATTGACCAATTCCAATCTGGTTTCCGTCAGGGTCACAGCACGGAAACAGTCCTTACCCACATAGTTGATGACACACTTAAAATGCTAGATCAGAACAAATCTTGCCTCCTAATCCTCCTAGACCTATCCTCAGCCTTTGACACAGTCAAACATGACAGCCTCCTTGAATTTCTTGAACACAGAATGGGATTATCAGGGGTTGTCCTAAATTGGTTCGCCTCAGTTCTACACAACCGAACTCAAAAATTAAGGTTAACCAATCCTTGTCCACTTCCACTCCTGTCACTTTAGGGGTCCCTCAGGGTCCACCTTATCACCTACTCTCTTTAACCTGTTCATGAAGCCTCTAACCGAAATTCTGAAATTTTCCAATGTACAATACCACATGTATGCAGACGACACCCAACTATACCTTAAAATCTCCTCCCCTCAGGATATCCGTCTACTCAACACAATTCTGCAAAAAAAAAAACTGGCTAACCAGAAACCACCTTAAACTCAACTCGCTCAAAACCGAATTCCTCTTAATTGCCCCACCAAAAAGATCCCTCGACATCGAAGATTGGATGAAACACTTAACAGTCTTCAACTGCCTGCCACACATTATAGACTCCACAAGATCACTAGGAATTACACTTGACAAGAATCTCAACATGCAAGAACACATCAGCTCAGCCACCAGAGGAGCAAACTTTCAAATGAGCATTCTAAGAAAAATAAAACCCTTCCTCCCCTTCGACGACCTTAAATCAGCGGTGCAAGCCCACTGAAATCAGACTGATCCCTTCAATCACTTCATTCAAAAAAGAAGTCAAACTGCTTTTAATGAACAAATCTCTACCCTGAACCCACAAACTCATTCTCTGGATACTGATCTGACGCTGTTCTCCAACCAGGGCTTGCACGCCGTCTGAGTATTGGTTTATAACTCACTGTCCCACTCCTGATTTGCAACGGACATTGTCAGCATTTATGTTTCTTGGTTATCTATTTTCTACTTATTGAACTAATCTGTAAAGCGCTCTGATACCCCTCTAGGGTCAAGTTTGCGCTATATAAAACTTTATAAATAAATAAAAAAATAAAAAAAATAAAAAATCCTACACTCTCAAGCATACATACACATTGTCCACCAGCTACACAACAACAAGCAATGGCGGTTAGTCACCTCCTCTCATTGCATACTTACAGTCATGTGAAAAAGTTGTGGATAAGCTGTTCTTTCAAATCCACTCCATCATCATCATCGTCACTGTCATCATTGCCCAGTCCTGGATCCTCTATCGGTGGAACCTGCTGGTCTCCATCGTCCTCAATTAGGGGCATGTTCTAACCTATTGCTACGATTATTTGGCACACCTTTCCTGGGGCATATTGGAGGGCTCCTCCTCCCGTCTTATCCAGACAGCGGAATCTTGACTTCAGGAGGCCAAAAGTCCGCTCCACTATCCTCCTGGTCCGGCCATGGGCCTCATTAAAGCACACTTCTGCTGGGGTGACTGGGTTGCGCAGTGCTGTCAGTAACTATGGCTGGTTGGGGTATCCAGAGTCTCCTACATTGAACACAGAAAATAGTTGAGTTGTCAAACAACATATCATTATCGGACATACAACCAACACACACTACAACATTCATATACATCACCTACCAACAAGCCAGGCCCGTTCAGGTTGCAGTTGACTCGTCAAATGTGGGATGATGCTGTTACGCAGGATAAAAGTGTCATGTGCAGACCCAGAAAATCGGGCACAGACGTGTGGAATGCACGTCAGGCAAACAAACCACTTGGACATTGATGGAGTGGAAATGTTTCCTGTTGCGATACACCTGTTCATTGGCCTGTGGTGGTAACAACGCAACAAGAGTGCCATCAATTGATCCAATTACATGGGGTATTTTTCCGAATGCATAGAAATCTCCCTTGATGGTGGCCAATTCTCCGGGTTTCGGAAACTTGATATAGTGGTCCATGTATCGGGTCAATGCCTGCAACACATCCCGAAGAACATTACTGAACATGGGCTGTAACATTCCATCCGATGTTGCCACTGTGTAATGGAATGTTCCCGTGGCAAAGAAATGCAGTGCTGCCATTACCTTCACCTTGGGGGTTAGTGCTGTTGGATAGGTGCGCTGAGGCTGCAAATATGGTGACAACTGCTGGCACAACTCATCAATTATAGTCCTTGTGAGACAGTATTTTTTTTATAATGTCTTGCTCTTCCAATGTTTTTAGGTCTGGAAAGGGCCTGTACACAGGAGGCTGTCTTCCGGCTCCTCCGCAATACCTATGTGTATCGAGTGTATACACAGTTGGTATTAGTGCACAATGTACCAAGCAACATGCACTTATACCAACAGCAAAGAGCAATTAACCACACATAACTCTCCATGTCAGTGAAAAACCCAGTTCAATTATCAATGTTATCCTTAGATACATATCACAGCATACATGTCATTGCAAAACATGTCTGATAGATTTTGTGACACAGACATTAGAGTGCAGTAGCGTAATCTTTTTTTTTTTGTCCTCATTCTGCCAACTCTCTTGCTGGGGTTGCTCTTGTCCCTCAGAAGCCAAGGGGGTGGCGGAAAAAAGAGCATTTCCACACAAGGATACTGCTGTTTCCAGTTCCATCTCCTTCACCTTCACGGAGGGGGACCAGGACACAGGAGAGGCCAGGACCGACAGCATGTTTGGCTTAATCATCGGACGCGCTCGCCTTCTCTCTCCAATCTACCAGCATTGTCCAGATCTTATCCTGACTCCTTGGGTCACAGGCCATATCGGACTAGCTCGTATAAATGATACTTTTGAGGCACTCAGCAAAGGATGGGGGGCTTTCGGATTTCCAAAGCCTACATATCTCCCGCCTCGCCAACAAACCACATAGAAGATAAACTTGGAAATGACTGTATTTATCCGCACATCTTCTTCTTGATTTAGCCCAAAAAATACAAGACAAGGGCTTACCTTAATCTGTTTACCAGTTACTTCCCCGAGAAAATCACATACCGAGGTCCAGTAGGAAGCAATCTTCGGACACTGCATAAACAAATGCAAGTCATCTGCTGATGGGAGCATACACCTTGGGCAGTTGTAGATGTTGCCTGTGACCTTTGATAACTTCGCTGGGGACCAATAGACTCTATGGGTGGTAAACAGATGATTACGTTGAAGCGAGGCAGGTTTTACCACTGTTCGTAAAATGAAAAAGGAATCAAACCACATTTGCTTCAAATCTCTATCCCCAAGCTCTTTTTCCCATAGGTTTGAGATTTCGATGTCGATCTTCTCATCTGCCTCCAGGAAGGCCCAATACCAAAATGAGACTTCCTTTTCCCATCGGTCAGTTCTCATCACCTGATCGAGCTTCGAATCCTTTTCCTCTCCTACCCAGTCTTGTGTTGCCCACCAGGAACGTAATTGATAATATTTAAATCTCGTCAACTGTCCCTTGGTGCAGTTGCTTAGCACTTCCCAGCTCACTAGGCTTGAACCCATTTTAAGATCTGCCCAATAACATAGCCCCCCAGATTTTAAAGGCTGACTAAATTGATCTCTCAAACATTCCGGGGTACCCGGGGATTCCCAGATCGGAGCCCGTGTTGAATAATATGGGACTCCCAGCCTTTTCTGCAGATACAACCAAGTTCTTAAGGCAGACCTCAAAATCTTCAACCTCACCTTTTTAAAGAATTTCGGGTCTCCGTATTTAAAAAGGAAGTGATGCTGGCCTTGACAAACATCGGCTAACATTGCCTCAAAAAGTAGACCCATAGATGACCTATCCGTCTTATTTGCAAGCAAACAAACATTCTTAAAGTGGAAAGCGTAGCAGTACACGAGCAAATCAGGTACAGCCAAACCTCCTGCCTCTAACCTCCTCCTCAACTTTTTCCAAGCTATCCTGGGACACTTTGAAGCCCAAATGAAACTCCCTATTTTCCCCTGGAGCTTAGCTATATCCTCCTTCTGAAAGGTTAAGGGAATAGAATTAAAAAGAAAAGTGATTTTAGGGAGAACAAAAATTTTTAGGAGATTCGCCCGACCATAGATGTTTAAAGGTAGGTTGGCCCATTTTAACAGCAGGCTCACTATCTCCTGGCTAACTTTCTTCCAGTTTGTTTTAGGACCATCCTCAAGTTTCTGTGTGATCAGTACTCCTAGATAACGCATTTGAGTTTTAACCCCCGACTCCTCATACTCTGATTCCATTCCATTATTTGGGTTTTTCCTCATTCACCTTATATCCTGAGATTAAACCGAAGCTCTCTGCCTTCGCCATCAGGTTAGGGATTGCATCATGCGGGTTGGTGGTATAGAGAATCAAATCATCTGCATATAAAGCCAATTTTGCCCCAAACCCAGAGGACTTAAAGGGAAGGATAGTAGGATCTGCTCTGATCAAATTAGCAAAAGGCTCTATGTACAAATTGAAGAGGAGTGGAGACAGGGGGCAACCTTGTCTTGTGCCCCTTGAGATGTTAAACCAGTCTGACAGTTCTCCATGAAACCAACACCTTAGCCCTAGGGAGATAATAAAGATTTTGCACACCCCTCACAATATTCTGCGAAAAGCCAAAACTACTTAAGGTCTCCCAAAGATACGCCCAGTGCACTTGGTCGAAGGCCTTAGCTGCATCCACAGCTACTATAGTCAAAGGTAGTGTTAGATTTGGGGGTCTCTAGTTGGCAGAGGTAGGTACCTTTGTCCAAATAGGGACCCTTGAGTCTAGTCAGGGAAAGTAGGTACACTCCTGAAATAACCCCTGCTCACCCTCTTGGTAGCTTGGCACGAGCAGACAGGCTTAGTTCAGAGGCAGTGTGTAAAGCATTTGTGAACACATACAGTAATCAAGTGACAACACTACAAATGGACACCACACAGGTTATATATTTATAAAAATAAGTATCTTTTATATAGATTTACCACAAGACCATAAACGACAAAAAGAATCCACAATACTGTCAAGAATGCTTAGTTCTGATCAAAAAGGCTTAATTCAAGGTTCTGTGCGAGTCGGTAGCCTTCTCCGGCTACTGTGATGTAAAGAACAAACAGAGTCTATCAAATCCAGCTGACCGCGTCGATACGGGCCAACACAGCGTAGACGGACTCGGTCACAGTACCTTTTACTTGAAGCGGCAGGCACGGGCGTGCGAGCCGGATGGCTGTTTGTCGCGGTTGCGTTGCAAAATGGAAGCGTTGCAGGACGCGTTGTCCCTCGATGCGGTGCAGGCAGCGGCTCGTTGACGTCGTCGAGACGGAGTCGGTGAGACCAGGGCCGTGCGTTGCAGGGCGAGACGGTGCTTCGATGCGGTGCTGGCAGGTTGCGGGGTGGCGACGGAGCCGGATTCAGGAGCTGGCGTCGATCAGTCCGGACGGCGGTGCGAGTCGGGCGGTGCGGTGCGAGTCGGGCGGTGCGTCGCGAAGCGTGCGAGCGGTGCCCAACTCCGGTGCGGTCACAGGACTCGAACTCAGCAACAGTGACCGTGTCGGTCGGGCCAGATGGATTCGGTGTAGCGAGGCGTTGCAAGGTGCGGTGCTCACAGGTTACGGTGCAGGCAGCGGTTCGTTGACGGAGTCGGTGAGTCCAAGGCTGTGCGTTGCAAGATGCAGGCGTTGCTCGATGTGGTGCCAGCAGGACACCGAGCCGGTCGGGAGAGTCGGTCACAGCTCCCTACCTCTGTAGCCACTGAAACAGAGTTTCCAGCAGCAATTCACAAAGGGGGTGAAGTCCAATGGTCCTGGGATTTCGATCAGGGGGCAAGCTCTCTTCCAAGCCCTTGGAGATCCTTCACAAGTTGATGAAAGTCACAGCAAAGCAAAAGTTCCTTTCTCCTTTCTTTGGCAGTCAGGCAAACCACTGCAGGCCAATCCCCCAAGCAGCACTTCAGGCTTAGGGATAGTCTCTCCTCAGTTTCTTCTTGGTTCCGCTCCTCAGCAAAGGTTTCTTCTTGTTCCCAAAAGTGATCTAAAGTTCCTGGGTTTGGGCCCCAGTACTTATACTCCTTTTCTCTTTGTTCTCTGAAGGCAGAGAAGCCTTTGCCTAGGTTAAACCAGTTCTGTGCAGCTTTGGAGCACTCTGTGTACATGACTCCTTCTTTCCTTTCAGAATGTGGGGCAGGGAACTCAGACGCCCGGCAGGGGGTGGAGCCAGCATTGTGGCAGGCAGGCACAGCCCTATTCAGACCCAGATGCAACTCCTCCCTCCACTCTGGATGCAGATCTCTCTATTCAGTCCTGGGCTGCCTCACCCTGTCTCCTGTGGCCACCCCCAGCCCCTGTCACGCACAAACCAGACACACAATACACAAGCTGGCAGAGGCAGGCTGGATAGTTAGGCAAGAAAATACCTACTTTCTAAAAGTGGTATTTTCAAACACATAATGTTAAAATCAACTTCACTAAAAGATGTATTTTATCATCCTGAGTTCAGGCATACTAAATTCGTTTTTCTACCATGTTCCCTGGGTCAGTTAGGATTATAAGGTGTAATAATCGAAACCGCCCATTCTGGCCTATGGGGATCAGGTAGCCTTTCAATAGTGAAAAACGAAAATGGCTGTAATTCACTATTAGGACATGCCACACACACCAGGGCATGTCCTACCTTATACTTACAATGCACCCTGCCCTAGGGCCTCCTTTAGGGGTGACCAACATGCAGTAAAGGGAAGGTTTAGGGACTGGTAAGTGGGTGCACTCACCAAGTCGACATGGCAGCCCTAGGCTGCACACAGGCTCTGCAATGGCAGGCCTGAGACACACTTTACAAGCTGCTTCTGTGGGTGGCACAACCCGTGCTGCAAGCCCACCAGCAACATTGGATTTACAAGCCCTGGGCATACTCAGTGCACGGTACTAGGGACTGACAAGTAAACCAATTATCCAATCATGGAGTCACTAATACATACATCAATTTACAATACGGAGCACTTGCACTTTGGCACTGATTAGCAGCGGCAAAGTGCCCATGAGCATCTAGTCCAGCAAAAACATATCGGCAACAGTGGAGGCATTACGAAAAAATGGAAGGGAGACCCACGCCAAGGACGCCAGGTCTAACACGTGTCCCCTCCAGCTGAAATGTGGGGAGAACTATCCTACCCCTAGGGAGTTCTCATCACTAAGGCGGAAAAATCTGGACAGACCATCAGCATTGGCGTGTTCTGTACCAGGGCGGTGTTCCACCGTAAAGTCCATCCCCTGTAGGGAAATGGACCACCTCAACAGCTTTGGATTCTCACCCCTCATCTGCATCAACCATCTGAGGGGCCTGTGGTCTGTCTGAACCCGGAAGTGAGTCCCAAACAGGTATGGTCTCAGCTTCTTCAGTGCCCAGACCACATCAAATGCCTCACGCTCAATAGCACTCCATCTCTGTTCCCGGGGAAGTAACCTCCTACTGATGAAGGCTACAGGTTGGTCTAGGCCCTCCTCATTGATCTGTGATAGAACAGCCCCTACACCATGCTCTGAAGCGTCCGTCTGAACAATGAACTCATTGGAGAAGTTGGGTGCCTGGAGCACAGGCGCCGTGCACATGGCAGTCTTCAAGGTGTCAAAAGCTTTTTGACAGGCGTCAGTCCAAATCACTTTCCTGGGCTGCTTCTTGGAAGTCAGCTCTGTCAAGGGGGCAACAATGCTGCCATACCCCTTGACGAATCTCCTGTAATACCCGGTGAGTCCTAGGAAGGCTCTCACCTCTGTCTGGGTCTTGGGGGCTCCCAAGCCAGAATGGTATCAATTTTCGGTTGGAGGGGCGCCACCTGGCAGCTCCCAACCTGGTGTCCCAAGTACACCACAGAACCCTGCCCAATCTGGCACTTACTTGCCTTGATTGTGAGGCCTGCCCTCCGCAGCGCCATCAACACTTCCCAGAGGTGGCGCAGATGTTCTTCCCAACTGGCACTGAACACTGCGATGTCATCCAGGTAGGCGGCACTGAAATCCTCCAGTCCAACCAACACCTGGTTGACCAACCTCTGAAAGGTGGCAGGGGCATTCTTCATCCCAAAGGGCATCACCCGGAACTGGTAGTGCCTATCTGGTGTGGAGAATGCTGACCTCTCTTTTGCCCCATCAGTCAAGGCGATCTGCCAGTACCCAGACGTTAAGTCAAACGTGCTGAGGTACCGCGCAGCCCCTAACCGATCTATGAGCTCATCAGCTCTGGGGATGGGGTGGGCGTCAGTCCTGGTGACGGAATTGAGTCCCCTGTAGTCCACACAAAACCGGAGTTCTGGTGTGGCACCAGGTGCGGCAGCCTTTGGAACCAAGACCACTGGGCTGGCCCAAGGGCTGTTAGAGGACTCAATCACCCCTAGCGCAAACATCTTGGAGACCTCCTCCTTGATGCAGGCTCTGACCCTGTCAGTCACCCTGTAAGCCTTGTGCTTCACAGGAAGACTGTCCCCAGTGTCCACATCATGGACGCACCAATGAGTGACACTGGGAACCAGGGAGAACAGGTCAGGGAACTGTCCCAACAGCTGGCAACAGTCTCCCTGCCGCTCAGGTGTGAGGGAGGTAGAGAGGTTTACTCCTTCCACGGATCCATCTTGCTCTCGGGCTGACAGGAGGTCAGGAAGAGGCTCGGTCTCCTCCTCCATCCCATCATCTGTAGCTAAGAGCATGCCCACTTGGGACCTCTCCAAGTGGGGCTTTAAGCGGTTCACATGCAGGACCCGCAAGGGGTTCCTGGGAGACTGCAAGTCCACCAAGTAGGTAACTGGACTCTTGCGCTCCACCACCGTGAAAGGGCCGGTCCACCTGTCCTGGAGCGCACAAGGCTCCACAGGGGCCATGACCCACACTTTCTGACCAGGCTGAAGCTCGACCAGAGTGGCATTCTGGTCGTACCACCGCTTCATCTCCTCCTGGCTGGCTTCCAGATTTGCCTCAGCAAGCTCTCTGAAACGCCTAGTCTGGTTCCTGAAGGCCAGCATGTAACTGTATACATCCTGGGGAGGTTTCCTGGGAGATTGCTCCCAGCCTTCCTTGACCAAACTCAGAGGTCCTCGCACCGGGTGTCCATAGAGGAGCTCAAAGGGGCTGAACCCTAGAGACTTCTGTGGCACCTCCCGGTATGCAAACAACAGGCATGGTAGGAGGACGTCCCATTTACGCCTCATGGGTTCTTCCAGACCCATAATCATGCCCTTGAGGGTCCGGTTGAATCTCTCAACCAGCCCATTTCCTTGAGGGTGGTAAGGAGTGGTGAACTTGTAAGTTACACCGCACTCCTGCCACAGGGACTTCATGTACTTGGACACGAAGTTGGTACCTCTGTCAGACACCACCTCTTGAGGGAATCCCACACGTGAGAAAATTCCCATCAGTGCCCGTCCCACCACGGGGGCCATCACTGTCCTCAGAGGGATGGCTTCAGGGTACCGGGTGGCATGGTCCACCAAGACCAGGATAAACCTGTTGCCCATGGCTGACTTGGGGTCCAGTGGCCCCACAATGTCAATACCCACCCGTTCAAAGGGGGTGCTGACCACAGGGAATGGCTGGAGAGGAGCCTTGTGCTTCCTCCCACTCTTTCCACTTGCCTGGCAAGTCTGGCATGTCCTGCACTGAGTGGCGGCACTCCTGCGCATCTGGGGCCAATAGAAATGGGTAACAAGCCTGTCAAAGGTCTTGTCCTGCCCCAGATGTCCTGCTAACGGTACATCATGAGCCAACCCCAGTAGGAAGGCTCTGAAGCGCTGGGGTACCAGCAGCACACGGGCTGACCCAGGCTCAGCAACCTTAGGCTCTGAATACAGGAGACCATTCTCCCAGTAAATCCAATGTGATCCAGACTGATCACCTGCTGCCTGGTCTGTGGCCTGTTGCCTCAGACCCACGAGAGAGGGGCATGCGTTCTGCTCCTCGCAGAACTCTTCCCTGGAGGGTCCTCCTTCTTGCTGCCAATGGGTCAGCTCAGGTAGGTTCCCCAGTTCAGCTACCTGTTCCCCTGTAGGCTCCAGGGCATCCCCCTCAGGGTCTGCCTCCTCCTGGACCGTGGGAACTTCGGGGGCCGGTTTCCCGCGCCCCCTGCCTCCTCTCTCTCCGGCAGGCACCTGGGCCTCCCTCTCAGGCTCCAGGTCCTCTTGAACACCTTTAGCTGCCATTGACCGGGTGGTCACACATGCCCAATCAGTCAAGCCCAACATTTCTAAATGCGCACTCCGCTCCACCTTAGCCCAAGGTGAGCTCTCCAAATCGTTCCCTAACAAACAGTCAACAGGCATGGCTGGCCTCACAGCTACTTGAAGAGTACCCGAGACCCCCCCCCCCACTCAAAGGGAAGCTGAGCCACCTTGCAGTGACTCTCTGTGTTGTCAGCGGCAACAACCGGATAGAATGCATCAGGGACAACCTGCTCTTTAGACACCAGGTGACACTTGACAGCTGTCACACTGGCTCCTGTGTCTCTCAGAGCCTCCACCCTATGGCCATTGATGGTCACCCACTGCCTGTATTTTTAGTGTTATCAGGCAGCTGGGTCCTAGGGACCATCTCAGAGTCTCCTAATGAGACAAGGGAAAACACTGTGGGATCCCCCCCACCTTGGACACCCAACTCCTCCCCCAGGGCTACACTAGCCAACTGCCGGGGACTGCACCAGTGGGTGCTGGTTTTCCATGCAAAGGGCAACGAGGATCGTTTGCCTTGTGGCCAGGGGCGCCACATTTGTAACATACCAGTGGTCCCTGGTGAATAGGGGGCCTGTCAGGGCCACTGGCTTCTTCTCAGGGGAGGCTGGGAACCTTTCCCTTGGTTCCCTTGGGGTCTACTTTGGGGCCCTTTCTGGAACTCCCTCTGTTTACCCTTGTCCCCCCACTCTTCTGCTGGGGACCCTGCCCACCCTTGGCGGAGTCTCCCACGTGACCCTTGTGGACCCGGGTACTCACCCAGCGGTCCGCCTCCTCAGCAAGCTGCCTAGGGTTAGTCAGCTTACTATCAATCAGGTGCTGGCGTAGCTCAGGAAAGCAATTACTGGACAAGTGCTCCCATGAAATCAAATCAAAGAGCGCCTGAAAATCAGTCGCTTTGCTACCCTTTACCCAACCATCCAAGGCTCTGCAAAAGAAGGTCACATATTCAACCCAGGTACTGCGTCAATCTTCTTACAGTTCCTGAACCTCTGCCTATAAAGCTCAGGGGTCAAACCATACCTAGTCATTAAAGCATCTTTCATGTGGCTGTAATAATTATAGACTTCAGAGGGCAAATCCAACAAGGTATCCCGCCCTTCACTAAGGAACCGCCCCCACAACCCCGCTCCCCAATCCTTCTCAGGGACCCGGTGGGAAGACATGGCTACCTCATAGGCTTTGAACCACTGCCCAATGTCATCATTTTTGAAAAACTCCTTCACCACATCTTTGGGAATATACACCCTAGCTTCAACAGGCACAGGCGGTACACTGCCACCAGAGGGAGTAATCTCTAAGCTTTTGGCCTTCAATTCCAACTCCCTCAAAACTTTCTCATGTTCAAACTGCATTTTCTTTTCCTCTAGGGCTAATTTCCTAGTTTGCATTTCAAATTCTAACTGCCCATTCAGCCTGAGCTTGGTAAGCTCCATTTCGTGCATCCTACTCTATTTCCTGTCCTCCAACTCCTCTGGAGACAGTCCTCTGGCAGAAACACTGCTACCTACTGGGGAAGGTGGTCTTCCAGCCCCTAGACCCAATAGCCCCTCCAGCTGCCCTTCTGCATTCTCAGCCCCCTCCACAGGGGCACTCCTTGATTCGACCCAGGCCCTCAGCGCCTTTTGGAGGTCCTCCTTCCTGGAGAGCCCGGTCATGGACACTTTAAACTTTTTGCAGAAATGCTTGAGCTGCTTGAGGGTGTAGCATTCTAGCCTCTCCTCTTCCCAATCACACTCAACAGAGGCTACTGATGCTGGTTTCTCCATGGTGATTAAACTTGGCAGTTGCAAAAATAGGAAATCCCAGAAAAAATGCTATAAAAGTATGTGGTTGCGTTTTGGTCTGCACTCACTAAGTAGTGTTCACCAATCACTGTACATGAGTCACAAATGCAAGTCCAGAATCCTTACCGCTGACCACCAATGTTAGATTTGGGGGTCTCTAGTTGGCAGAGGTAGGTACCTTTGTCCAAATAGGGACCCTTGAGTCTAGTGAGGGAAAGTAGGTACACTCCTGAAATAACCCCTGCTCACCCTCTTGGTAGCTTGGCACGAGCAGACAGGCTTAGTTCAGAGGCAGTGTGTAAAGCATTTGTGAACACATACAGTAATCAAGTGACAACACTACAAATGGACACCACACAGGTTATATATTTATAAAAATAAGTATCTTTTATATAGATTTACCACAAGACCATAAACGACAAAAATAATCCACAATACTGTCAAGAATGCTTAGTTCTGATCAAAAAGGCTTAATTCAAGGTTCTGTGCGAGTCGGTAGCCTTCTCCGGCCACTGTGATGTAAAGAACAAACAGAGTCTATCAAATCCAGCTGACCGCGTCGATACGGGCCAACACAGCGTAGACGGACTCGGTCACAGTACCTTTTTACTTGAAGCGGCAGGCACGGGCGTGCGAGCCGGATGGCTGTTCGTCGCGGTTGCGTTGCAAAATGGAAGCGTTGCAGGACGCGTTGTCCCTCGATGCGGTGCAGGCAGCGGCTCGTTGAAGTCGTCGAGACGGAGTCGGTGAGACCAGGGCCGTGCGTTGCAGGGCGAGACGGTGCTTCGATGCGGTGCTGGCAGGTTGCGGGGCGGCGACGGAGCCGGATTCAGGAGCTGACGTCGATCAGTCCGGACGGCGGTGCGAGTCGGGCGGTGCGTCGCGAAGCGTGCGAGCGGTGCCCAACTCCGGTGCGGTCACAGGACTCGAACTCAGCAACAGTGACTGTGTCGGTCAGGCCAGATGGATTCGGTGTAGCGAGGCGTTGCAAGGTGCGGTGCTCACAGGTTACGGTGCAGGCAGCGGCTCGTTGACGGAGTCGGTGAGACTAAGGCCGTGCGTTGCAAGATGCAGGCGTTGCTCGATGCGGTGCCAGCAGGACACCGAGCCGGTCGGGAGAGTCGGTCACAGCTCCCTACCTCTGTAGCCACTGAAACAGAGTTTCCAGCAGCAATTCACAAAGGGGGTGAAGTCCAATGGTCCTGGGACTTCGATCAGGGGGCAAGCTCTCTTCCAAGCCCTTGGAGATCCTTCACAAGTTGATGAAAGTCACAGCAAAGCAAAAGTTCCTTTCTCCTTTCTTTGGCAGTCAGGCAAACCACTGCAGGCCAATCCCCCAAGCAGCACTTCAGGCTTAGGGATAGTCTCTCCTCAGTTTCTTCTTGGTTCCGCTCCTCAGCAAAGGTTTCTTCTTGTTCCCAAAAGTGATCTAAGTTCCTGGGTTTGGGCCCCAGTACTTATACTCCTTTTTTCTTTGTTCTCTGAAGGCAGAGAAGCCTTTGCCTAGGTTAAACCAGTTCTGTGCAGCTTTGGAGCACTCTGTGTACATGACTCCTTCTTTCCTTTCAGAATGTGGGGCAGGGAACTCAGACGCCCGGCAGGGGGTGGAGCCAGCATTGTGGCAGGCAGGCACAGACCTATTCAGACCCAGATGCAACTCCTCCCTCCACTCTGGATGCAGATCTCTCTATTCAGTCCTGGGCTGCCTCACCCTGTCTCCTGTGGCCACCCCCAGCCCCTGTCACGCACAAACCAGACACACAATACACAAGCTGGCAGAGGCAGGCTGGATAGTTAGGCAAGAAAATACCTACTGTTCGTCGCGGTTGCGTTGCAAAATGGAAGCGTTGCAGGACGCGTTGTCCCTCGATGCGGTGCAGGCAGCGGCTCGTTGACGTCGTCGAGACGGAGTCGGTGAGACCAGGGCCGTGCGTTGCAGGGCGAGACGGTGCTTCGATGCGGTGCTGGCAGGTTGCGGGGCGGCGACGGAGCCGGATTCAGGAGCTGGCGTCGATCAGTCCGGACGGCGGTCCGAGTCGGGCGGTGCGTCGCGAAGCGTGCGAGCGGTGCCCAACTCCGGTGCGGTCACAGGACTCAAACTCAGCAACAGTGACCGTGTCGGTCGGGCCAGATGGATTCGGTGTAGCGAGGCGTTGCAAGGTGCGGTGATCACAGGTTACGGTGCAGGCAGCGGCTCGTTGACGGAGTCGGTGAGACCAAGGCCGTGCGTTGCAAGATGCAGGCGTTGCTCGATGCGGTGCCAGCAGGACACCGAGCCGGTCGGGAGAGTCGGTCACAGCTCCCTACCTCTGTAGCCACTGAAACAGAGTTTCCAGCAGCAATTCACAAAGGGGGTGAAGTCCAATGGTCCTGGGACTTCGATCAGGGGGCAAGCTCTCTTCCAAGCCCTTGGAGATCCTTCACAAGTTGATGAAAGTCACAGCAAAGCAAAAGTTTCTTTCTCCTTTCTTTGGCAGTCAGGCAAACCACTGCAGGCCAATCCCCCAAGCAGCACTTCAGGCTTAGGGATAGTCTCTCCTCAGTTTCTTCTTTGTTCCGCTCCTCAGCAAAGGTTTCTTCTTGTTCCCAAAAGTGATCTAAAGTTCCTGGGTTTGGGCCCCAGTACTTATACTCCTTTTCTCTTTGTTCTCTGAAGGCAGAGAAGCCTTTGCCTAGGTTAAACCAGTTCTGTGCAGCTTTGGAGCACTCTGTGTACATGACTCCTTCTTTCCTTTCAGAATGTGGGGCAGGGTACTCAGACGCCCGGCAGGGGGTGGAGCCAGCATTGTGGCAGGCAGGCACAGCCCTATTCAGACCCAGATGCAACTCCTCCCTCCACTCTGGATGCAGATCTCTCTATTCAGTCCAGGGCTGCCTCACCCTGTCTCCTGTGGCCACCCCCAGCCCCTGTCACGCACAAACCAGACACACAATACACAAGCTGGCAGAGGCAGGCTGGATAGTTAGGCAAGAAAATACCTACTTTCTAAAAGTGGTATTTTCAAACACAGAATGTTAAAATCAACTTCACTAAAAGATGAATTTTATCATCCTGAGTTCAGGCATACTAAATTCGTTTTTCTACCATGTTCCCTGGGTCAGTTAGGATTATAAGGTGTAATAATCGAAACCGCCCATTCTGGCCTATGGGGAGCAGGTAGCCTTTCAATAGTGAAAAACGAAAATGGCTGTAATTCACTATTAGGACATGCCACACACACCAGGGCATGTCCTACCTTATACTTACAATGCACCCTGCCCTAGGGCCTACTTTAGGGGTGACCAACATGCAGTAAAGGGAAGGTTTAGGGACTGGTAAGTGGGTGCACTCACCAAGTCGACATGGCAGCCCTAGGCTGCACACAGGCTCTGCAATGGCAGGCCTGAGACACACTTTACAAGCTGCTTCTGTGGGTGGCACAACCCGTGCTGCAAGCCCACCAGCAGCATTGGATTTACAAGCCCTGGGCATACTCAGTGCACGGTACTAGGGACTGACAAGTAAACCAATCATCCAATCATGGAGTCACTAATACATACATCAATTTACAATAGGGAGCACTTGCACTTTGGCACTGATTAGCAGCGGCAAAGTGCCCATGAGCATCTAGTCCAGCAAAAACATATCAGCAACAGTGGAGGCATTACGAAAAAATGGACGGGAGACCCACGCCAAGGACGCCAGGTCTAACAGGTAGATTCTGGGGCTCTGCCATATCTATAACCCCCATCATCAAAAACGTAAGTTCGTAAAGCTGCCTCCCTGGTGTAAAGCCTTTCCGGTCAGAGTGGATAACTCCCTTTATAACCTTTGCTACTCTTGATGCTACAATCCCTGAGAAGATCTTATAATCTGTGTTTAAGAGAGATATTGGTCTGTACGAATCCACTCTCAGCGGGTCTTTATTCCGTTTCAATATTAGGGTTACCGTAGCATCCGACCAAGAGCTGGGAGCAGTTTCCCCATCTATATATATTGCGTTAAATAGGTCTTTTAAGACTGGGGCTACTTTGTCTATGATGTGAGTGTAAATCTCAACTGGAAGGCCATCTGGCCCAGCTGCCTTTCCGCCTGCCATTCTCCTACACTGTGCCCTGATCTCCTCTTCGGTAATCTCACCCTCTAGAGCCCTCTTCTGCTCATTTGTTAGTTGTGGGAGCTCTGTCATTTTTAACCATGCCTCTATACATTCCCGCCTGGGTTGTATATCATCACTATAGAGGCTACTCATATAGCTTCGGGCTTCTCCACTTATATCTACATTAGCGTACAACAACTCCCCTGACTCTCTACTAATTAAGTTCCATATTGTATTTCTGGCCCTATCTGTTTTAGCCTTCCAGGCCAGCAGTGAGCTACATCTTTCCCCATATGCTAAATGTTGGAGCTTGCTCACTTTCCATTTATCTTGTATCCTCTTATCTAACTGTGTGTGAAATTCTGCATGCAGCCCCTCCAGTTCTCTACTAAGCACAAATGCTCTATCTGAACCTTCCATCGAAGCCTTCTGGAGGTCACCTTCTCTAGCCTTGATCTCCCCGATTCGGTTCTCATCTTCCTGCTTCACCAAACGCCTTTTACCTACTATTATGGACCTTAAAATTCCCCTTAGATATGCTTTAAAAGCATCCCAAACTATTCGCCCTTTTGCAGAGTCCTTATTGGACAGAAAAAAGTCGACAGTTCTTTCCACTAAATTAAGTACTACCTCCTTATCTAATAGAATAGTTCTATCCAACTTCCACCTTCTCTGCCCCACTTTTTGATAGAACCTCAGGGGTAAGGCCACAGAAGAGTGGTCTGACAAAACCGCCGGAACATGAGTTACCGCCTCCACTTCTGCATACAGCTCCTGATCTACCAAAAAGTAGTCAATGCGAGAGTGATGCTGATACTTTTTACTATAGAAGGTAAAGTCCCTCACTTCCCCCATCTTGCTGCGCCAAATATCAATCAAATTGAATCCAGCCATCATACTTTTCAGTCTAGCAAATGTTTTAGGAGGGCTAATATATTTCACTCTCGATGTTCGATCTAATTCCTTATTCAGAACTAAATTAAAATCTCCTCCAAGTATAATCGGGGCCGTTGTCTCCAACAAACAAGATTCCAGCTTCATTAGGGCTTCAGGATTATCATTATTTGGACCATAATATACTGCACACACTACTGGCCTACCTTGAATCGATAGGCTGGCCACTAACCATCTACCAGAGAAATCTGATTTGTATTTAACTAGCCTTATTCCCGAGTGGCTTCTAATAATAAGGGCCACTCCTCTGGTACTATCTCTCTGGTCTGAGCACACTACCTTCTGGACCCACTGTAACTTATTAAAGCATAGCCCACACTCACTCCTTTCCAGATGGGTCTTTTGCATCAGTATAATTTGCGCCTCACTATTCTTAAGGTATTCTGTCACCCGGGCCACCTTCTTCCTGGTTCTCAAACCATTAACATTCCATGTTAAAAAATTAACTAAATTTGACCTATCCATACTCAAAACCCCAAACTCTGTCCCTGTTTGGCTTCTTCATCTCCTTCAGCATAGACCCTTGGTTAAACTTCCCAGCCAGATGGAGCCCATATATGCCCTCAGCCAAATTAGAGGGTAGCAAAAAGAGGACTACTTTTTCTTTTTTCCCTATGCTCCCCACACCCAGTGCCCCTCTTCCCCACCCTCCCAGGAAACACCCTCTCTTCTCCCTGGGTGATATAGTCCGCCCTTTGTAACCCCCCTTCCCCAAGAGAGATAAATACATATGTTTAAGGAAAAGAAAAACAGCCTAACAGTTCATAGTGGATTAGGGTTTAGCACCTACACTATTTCATCCAATATAGGACCACTTTCAGATGCTTGAGGACTAAGAACTCATCCCTCCATCTGTGCTAGAAAAGTGTCAACCTCTCCTGGACTACTAATATTATACATCTTATTTCGCCACATAATTTTCAGCATTGCTGGGAACTTCATCTGGATCTGGGCACCTTTGCTCCGTAGTTCATTCATCCTAGTACCCAGCTCCCATTGCCTCTGAGCAGTTCTTTTGCCTAAATCCGATCTTACTTGGTAATTGAAGTCACCATACTTCAAAGAACCTTCCTTCAAAGCACGCCCCAGCACCAACTCCTTCACGGCATACGTAAGAAAATTAATCAAAATTTTCCTGCGCGTCTTCCTAGCGGGATTTAACTTAAATGGGTCCCTATGAACTCTCTGAATCTCTTTCTCGAGATCGACATCCAGCCTATCATGCAGTATTCCTTCTCTCAATAAGTTGCAAATGAAACTCTTGATATCCCCATTTTCAGAACCTTCCGGGATATTGAGGACTCTCAAGTTATTGCGTCTAGACTGTGTTTCAAGCCTCTCCAGATCATCCTGCAAGGATTTGTTCTGTGATTTCAAATTCTCTATGTCTCTGGAGTTCTCTGACACAACCACAGACAGCGCCTTCACCTCTCCTTCCAAAATTCCAGTACGTTGCGAGATGTCATCTAATTTTTCCTCCAGGACCCCACATTTTTCTTGGATACCTTTCTGGTTGCTCTCTGATATTTCAAATTTCGTAAGGATATCCTGCCTCAGGTTCAAAATCATCTTTTCCACCTGATTTGTGGTTCCTCCTTCAGCCTGAGCTGTTGTCTCTTTGACTTGGATCCTCTGCGACAGATAAATCGCTGTTATCCCGGGGCGGCCTCAAGCTTGTACTTGGACTGGGACTAAAATCCGGACTCGGACTTGCACTATGCCCACATCCAACTTGCAGGTCCCCAGCCAACAGGGAAAAACGGTTTTCCAGAGGAAGTGGTGCAGACTGAATCAGCGGGGTTGCCTTACTCCCCACCCCCTGCGATACTGTAACTTGCTCCATTATCTTAAAATATGAACTGAGGGACGGTGAGGGCTTTGTAAGTGATCGCACCTCCTTAGGGCCACAACGCTTGGGTTTCCCCCTAGTCTTCACCACTTTTTTCTTAGGGGAGACCACAACGACCTCCCGGGCAGCCTGCTCCCTAGTTCTCCCACCTTTACCTTTCTCCTCAGGGACTGACCGTAATTGATACCGGCTCCTAACTTGCGCCCCTTTTCCTGCTGGTACACTAACTGGGGTATTTCCCCCCGTACCCGGTATACTCAGTCCACTCGTTACGCTCGTGCCTAATCCGGCCCGCTCAATGTCACTCTCCCCCCCCACCTTCATACGCTCTTTAAAGGAAAAAGATACCTTAGGTGGGAGATCCCTTTCCATCGGCCTCAATGATACCTGTGGAATCCCCCGTGCATGTAGTCTGTTTACCCTCAGACTCTCCTCCACCACACATGGGCCCCGACTTGCTCATTCCAGTTCTTGGCCCACTTCTCCGCACCGCCGCCGCGTCTTCCCTCCAAGGGCCGCCGTCCTGTGCTGCCTCTACCCTGACCGACCCGGAAGCCAGCCAGCACCGTTGCCGCGCGGGTCCTCTGCCAGAGAACCGCCGCATGCCGCCAGATCCCCCGCTGCTGTCTCACATCGAATCCCATGAAGTCCCGATTAAGGGTGAGCTTCTCATTCTTGCACGTTCCAATTATCAAATTCACAATTATTTTCTGCCACTTAGCCCATTATTTCAGGCTGCTTTTCCGTCTGCTTTCTCTCCTTGGTCCGGGAGCTCCCGCGACCGGCGTCAGCCTGCCGCCATGTTCCTCGCTCACCTCTCGATGTCTAGAGAAATATGATCCCCAGTAGTGTAATCTTCACTAGTGTCAGTTATTGTTCATGTAAATCAAGCAGGACATACTCCAAAACTCACAAGCCAAGAAGCCTAGACTTATGTTTGTGAGATCAATTATATGGTTCATCTGTACACACAATAGGATCATGTAATGCATGACATCTGGGACACCACATACATCAAGCGTATCACAATGCAATATATGCACACTAATGTCATAGGGTGGACACTGTCATGTTGTCATGTCTGCATTCCACAAACAATTACATACACAAACCATTTACAATGTAAAAGTGTCAGGAAATGCTGTTGTACACTTAACTGTACCACACAAAGATGCCCTAGAAACTCACATATTAGAGCTAAGCGTATGTGGCTCCTTAATGTCACAGTGTAGTCATTCCTCTGGGAATGTAGTATCCAGGACTTGAAAGACACACCACCTTTCCAGTCTCACATAACACAGATTGCACACTGGGTCACACTGTCCTGTAATACAGTAACTAGGTGAAAACTGTACTTGGAATGCACCAAACATGCATATTTACTGGTAGTTTGGAGTAGTTTTATTTCACGTTGGGATTAGCCTTCCAATCAGTGTGTAATGTGCCCCTCAAGGTTAGGTCATCATGGGACTGTGAGCATTTCAGTTAGGTGTCCCTTTCACCAGAAAAATGCTGCATCCAGGCATGGAATATCACAAACTCACAACATTTACAAAAGTGTTTGCACTGCAAACTGATTTTTTAAAGGTCCTGGTAAGCAGAGCATAACCGAATTGGACACAGCCAAAGGCTGTTAGTTGTTATGGTGACAGTTGCGGATCTCGGATTGTGTCTGCATCGCATGTAAACCGATGCGGTAAAATTCGATTAGTCATGTATCACAGTTACTCGCGGACCGCCGACATTTTTTGAACTGTGCGGTAGGCGTGGTGTCAGTAAGCATTGGAATGCATTGGATGGGTTCAGACAATGCGACTGATGCAGACCTATTGCTTTGGCTGCCTAGATTGAAAACCGCCTACGCGGTCGAGATATAAGTCTGGCGGTTCCCTAGAGATTTCACTTGCCTGCACTAACTGCATTATTCGAGGACCTCCTCATCTCTCTGCTGCTGTCCACATCCTCTGGAAGCTACAATGTCTTGCTGTACAGGGCGCAGGGCCCCAGCCTTCACAGCTGAGGAAATCAAGATGCTGGTGGACACGCTCATGCCCCTGTACAGGCAGCTCTATGGCACACCAGAGGAGCAGGTGAGTGATGATCAGACAGCATTGTTAGTTTACATGTGCATTAGCAATGTACTTTTGGCATTAGGGATCCTAGAGACAACCATTTAAACCTGATTTTTAAACTTGCAAAGTGTGTATGTAACTGGTCTGGGCAAGTACACTGATGTAGATGTGTATGTACTGGTATTAACATTAAATCACTGTTCTCATGGGAAAGAGTCATCATTGAACACTGGTGAAGTGCACAGAATACCACTTTGCTAACCTTTAGACAGTGTGGGCAAGCTGTTCATTACCTATGTGTATCAGTATTTGTATATGTACAAGTTGCATGTAAACTAAGGGCCTGTCACCATGTCATCCTTACAGGTCAACTCCAGTCAGAAGGTATACTTGTGGAGGACCATCGCCCGGAAGGTGCGCTCCTAGGGGTGATACATCAAAGCAGTGCACACTGCAGGAAACCGTGGCAGGACTTGAGAGGCTGGACCAAGAAGATCGCAAGAGTCCAGCTGGGTCTGTCACCTCCAGGTAAGAGGGGCGCGTGCCGCACCCTGACCCGCATAATGCGATGCATCCTTGTGGTGCTCTACCCTGACCTGGATGGGCAGTTGAAAGCCAGACAGCAGCAAGGAGGGGGTGAGTATGTGACTTGTTGCACAACATATTATCCCATACATGTGCAAGTATTTGAGTCTGTCTGCCCCTTTTTTAGGTTGTGAGACACATAAACCACTGTTCAGTGTTAAAAGATGCATATGCAACAAATTTAGAAGATGCATGGTTATACCCCTTTCATCTGGGACATGTGAGGATAAAATAGTCAGGGTATTGACAGTAGTGCCTTGCTATTGTAATATTAACGCATGAGAACAACATGTGCATGGAGATAACCTTCTGAACTATTGTAAGTCCTCAACATGTGTCAGCACATTGACAAATGCCTGGACTGTTCTCTGTGTGGCCACA
This sequence comes from Calotriton arnoldi, assembly GCA_963921515.1. NCBI lineage: Eukaryota > Metazoa > Chordata > Amphibia > Caudata > Salamandridae > Calotriton > Calotriton arnoldi. Next base: position 831,927 of record CAWUFW010000115.1, read on the forward strand.
CCAACTTTGTAAACTGTGTTGATCACTTAACTGTGAAATCCCATACTATACATCCAGGTAGCAGGTAATGTCTATGTTGAGGGCTTGGTGAGTAGTGATTGGTCAGTGTGCCAATGTTAGGTCCCAGGACTGGTGCCCAGTGTACTCCAATGTATCTGATGGGAAAATTACAGGTTTGGTAACTCATGTCACCTGTCACACATGATTGAGTTTAAGATTCCATCCTCTCACTTCCAAAACTGAGTCCATGTTTCTGACTCTGTAATAGTGACAAAACATGCCATTCAGAGTAGGTCTCTTGTGGAAACAGGGTTTTAATTGAAAGGGATAATGTCAAAACCACATTCACAACGGTTCTCATGTGTGTAAATGCTCTTAACTGGTCATACATGATGCTTTGTAAACCATGGTTTAGTTGCCTTACTGGTAGATTCAGAGATGTCACATGAGCATCATTCTGAAGTACTTTAAAAATACTGAGATGAAAAGCAATAGCATTTAAGCTACGCATTGTGTGCACGACGCAAGAAATAAGTGAGGGCCATTCTGAATTGGCCTTTACAAATGTGGACATCTGCAGTATTGACACAAATAGTAAGAAGTGTTGAATACACATTTTCAAGTAAGATGTTCAGGACTAATAGTTTGTACAGACAATGCATCCAAATGGCCCAGTGGTATAGTGATCCACATGAAGCATAAGGAAGATGCAGTCATTGGACTTGGTAGTGTGCTGACCTGTGTTTACATGGCAAACTGGTATAATGTTTCCAATGTGGACGTAAATCTGATTCATCTTTCTAAAACTGTGCATAAATGACACAAGACTGTGTGCCAAATCCCTTTTCACCCTAGCTATGCCTATTTCCTTAGTGTTGTCCATGATAAAAGAAACCCATGTGACCTGACAAACAACTACTTCTGAAACTGGACATATGAGCAACTTACATATGATCTGTGTGATATGGCCCATTCAATGACTACACCAGCTTGCTGTATAACAATCAAGATATGTAACCTGTAACACTAGACCTGCTGGTTCCCAAGTTGATGAATAGGGATAGCAGAATATATACCATGTCTAAAATCAATTGTGTGACTCCTGTTCTCATTATGAGGTCTAAACTCCCTTGCATTAGATGAGACAAGTATGTTATGACACAAGGCTGTCAGTAGCGAGAGACAATACATCAGCTAGTACATAGTCATGTTGAAGATATTGTGAATGAGGAAGTCGAAGTTGCAGCACACAATGTTGCTGACATTATCATGTGTGAGAGCGCACAGGTTTTTTTGCTGTCAAACATGTGGGATTTATGGAACAGTATCAAGTATGTTACCCACAAGTTAAAATAATGTAGTTGTGTAATCTTGGAAGAGTTGTGATGAGACCTCTGTGGCAAGTCCATATGCATAACTTATGTGATTCATTATACCTCTTGTTCACAGCATCAGACCCGGCCAGCGAAGGAGATAGCACCATGGATGTTGGGGAAGCAGCTAGCCAGAGTGGTTCCTGTGCTGACACAGATCAAGAGGGAACCAGTGGCACAGAGGGTGACGGGAGCATCACTGAGGGCACGAGCGACATAACATCAGTCTCATCAACATATGGCTCCAGCTCCAGTGGCGACTCCCAGGTGGTGGTGGGCGTCCCTGGACCTGTGTCCACTCCATCCATCTCCACCCTCCCAGCCCCCTGTCCGTGGCTGCTCCCCTAGAAGGGGAGGCATCTCCTTTACGCCAGGCACCTCACCCCCTGACTCTGTCTCCCCTGCTGCCCTGAGTGTGGAGGCCGTTGACCTCCTGAGACAGATCTCTGTGGGGCAGACAGCAGTGCTGAATGTCCTCCAGGTGCATACCAATCACCTTATGCAGATGGTATCTTTCCTTAAGGGCATTCACTCTGACATGCCTGTTTACAGAGATCCAATCAGGCTCTAGCCACCAAACTGACTGCAGCATTGTCCCAAATTCAGCTGTCCCACCCCTCTCCTGCCTCTTCCCCATCCACCGTCCCGACTACCCTCCCTGACCCCAGCACACACAAACATAAACATGAATCTACCTCAACATCCACATGCAGCACACAAACACACAGACACTCACAAGACAGACGTCACACTCACTACCACAGACATGCCAACAGACACCACAACAGCATCCACAGACATGCTGCATACCTCACAACCCTCTGCCTCCACAGCCCCTACCCTTGCCTCTCCTCGTACCCACTCTGCCCAGAAACTCCACCTCATTGCCCTTGACCTCTTCCCTACCCAAACCGACCAACCCCTTCCCAAAAAGAAAAAAATGTGATGCCCCTGCGGTATGCTTCAGACCCTCCCCCCACCCCCTCGTAGCCTACCAAAAAAAAAAAAAAAGAGTACCCCTCAAGGTTCGCGCAAAAGAAAATCCCCCTGTTCAAAAAAGTCCCCACCCCCTCCTGAAACCTTAACTTCACTATCCACATCCCACCCCAGTACCTTGACCCCTAAAAAATCCTGGTCCAAGAAAGCACCAGCCCTCCCTATTCCCTTGCAAACCCTTCAACACTACTGTATTCCCAAACTCCTGAAGCCCACCCCATCCCCCCTCCATCTAGCACTTCCACTGCAGTTGTCCCACCCCTGCTCAATCTAGCCCTCACACTGCAGTTGTCCCACCTCCCCTCCATCTAGCCCTCCCACGGCAGTTGTCCCACCCCTCCTCAATCTGGGCCTCCCACTGCATTTGTCCCACCCCCCTCCATCTAGCGCTCCCACTGCAGTTGTCCAACCCCCCCTCCAGCTAGGCCTCCCACTGATGTTGTCCTACCCCCCCCTCCTGATCCCACCCCTCCCAAAGACTAACCCAGTCCTCCCTAGTCTTGTCCCTTTGGTGCCTGGCCTGCCCCCTAGATGCCTCTCTCGGGGGAGGTGTCCCTTTGCAGGACAAGTGCAGGCAAGCAATGATGGGCATGAACTTTGTGGCCCTTGTGAGTAACTCCCTTGGACTGGCCATTGGCCTTTTTCTCTTTAAAGGCACACCTTTTTGCTGAATAAAGCATGTTCTAATTTCGTTTTCAGATTTCTGTGTCCCCAAAATGGATTTGTTGTTAACTGTTATTTATGTGTAATTAGTGATGTAAGTTTAACATGATGTTAGTATGGCATGGATTGCATATGGTCCACGGAGTATGAGCACTCCGTTAGGATGTGGTATACATTCTTGTGCATACATTGGCTGGGTGTCAATGTCTACATTTGTTTTGTCTAGGAGTATGACATGAAGTCACAAGCCTATGCTTTTGAAATTAATCTTCCTTAGTTTCTGCTTACAGATGTCAACATAGTGCAAGTGTGGCAAAGTACAACAGTTTTGGAGAAGCGTGCTGCATATGTATATATTGGGTTGAAAGACAGCTGTCTTATCAATACAACTGGATACATATGGACTCTGCCTACATGGTAGTGACTTTGGACACACATATGTACAACGAGTAAAGGTACAAATGATGTATGTGACTGTATAGCGGTAGAGCAATGCCTGTGCCTTCAATCAATCTGGTTAACTAGTTGCAGTGACAACATTGCCACAGGTGGCTGCCACTGTAGGCCAATACCCTTTCAAAGCAGTTGACCCATATTACACGTCCTGTGACTATGGTGCGTGTGAGGTAGGTATTGTTCTGACAGTGTCCTGACCCTGTTGCCTTCCAGGACTCCTCTTTCTTCAGATTGTCCTGTTAGGCAAGTTGTCTGTGGTCTGTGTCCTCCAGTGCATTTAAAATTAGATGTTAGTCATTACATCCTGATATTTTTTGGGTACATCATGTGGATGGTGTGAGTGTCCAGGACATGTCTCAGTAAGTTACAGTGTTTTTCTGTCCTTACAGAGACCCAATTGTTGTATGTGTTAGTTGTGTGTGGACCCAGCGTATGGCACATGAATGGTTGTCACACAATTGGAATGCTGGTGATGACATGCTGTGATTTTAGAGTTGTACAGTACCTAGCGTTCTAATGTACCTATCATTCTAGTCTTATGCCACAGTTAGAGTGTGAGAGTCTGGGCATTTCCCTATTCTGTGAACTGGACATAGGCCACATCATGCTTATGTGATGGTCCTTTGGATTCTGTATTGGTGCACACATGGCCCTCCATTTCCTCATATGCCCAGAAATATGATGCACCATACCAGAATATGGTAAGCAGCAGGATATGGAATGTATGGTCTATCCAAGGGTAATGTTAGTTGCAATTTGTTGTCCAAGCTTTTTAATGAGTATTTGTGAGATAAGTGAAGTTGAGTGTGTCTGCACGGCCAGAGAGGATGTGTGACATGCTAACTGTGACCAAGACACAATGCGTAGGACTTCTGGGTTGTGGTTTTGTGGTTTAGTCTACTTATTTTTTGCATTGTGACATGCTTTATGTTGTTCCTTAGATTAAACATATTGGATATTTTAGTTTGACAAGGGTTTGGTTGTGTGGTGTCATAGGGATGTGTATCATGAGTATGTGGCTACCTTTTCCACCCAACTGAGAAAATTGCTTGTGCATTTCACATATAGGCACAAGTTCTAAAGGTTGTACTTTCAGGCATATGATGATTCTGAGATTGGATATAACACACCTAACATTGTACCTAAGATGGCAGTCAGTTTGTATTTGGCAAAGGCTGTGATAGTCATATCAGTTATGTGACACACATGTGACTTTGCTCCATAGGGATTTGAAGTTGTCACGATACTGACAGGAGTGGATTGTGCTTGTTGTGTCCAAGATATTTCATCTACTTGTTCTGGGACACTGGTGGGTGCTGCATGGGTTAAGTGTGTTATTTATGTTTCAGACATTTAGCCAAACTCTTTTAATTGCAAAGGGTATTTTTTATGTACACTAAATTGACATGTTGGGAATGGTAGGCTATGTCAAGTCCTGTTAGTACATTATGAGTGAACAACATTTGTTTGTGCTTGGTCATCAAATGCACCTTCTAGCCCCCTCATGTGATACAGCTGAAGGTATACCTTTTCAGCATGACAATGCACTGCAACAATCTCCTTCTTGGCTCAGTTTATGCAAGCAGACTGAACCTCAGTCGTTGGTAACATGAGTGGTGTAGAGTATATTTAGTTCAGGGTGGATGATGTGTGCCAGTCCGGGCTGGCGCTGCCCGTGGACAGCTGCCCAGGGCCTCACAAATGCTAATGACTACAGGGCTTGGCAACAGAGCACTGCCTTTAGTGGGCTGTCAGTGTTACGAGCTACAGATGGTCAGCCCCCTCACTTGGGTTTTTTAGCCATGGTGCAGCAGGGTAATGCACAATAAACGCACAACCCCCCTCACCTGGGTCCCTTATGAATGGGCTGAGATGTCAATATGTTTGGCAAAAACAGCCTTTCACTTAACAAACTTGAATGAGAATGTTCAATTTGAGTTTCTTTTCCTGCCAGACTTGCTTTGCTGTACCCCTCACTCGGCGTAAACCATGCATCGGCAAGATGACAGCAAATAGCCACATTACTTGAGTGTGCTATGGATTTGAACGGCACCTGCCCCTGCCTAAATGAACATCAAGGAATCCTATGGGACGCCCACAAAACATAAGTCTGACAGCCATTATGCCATTGTATCACAATGGGCAACGCTCACCAGGGATGACGGCAGAGGGAGAAGAGTGGAGAATGGATGAAATTTGCGTTTTGTTCACACTTTTCCACTGACAAATCTTTTGTTTGTACAAGCTATAACTATACTATTTTACCAACACATCATTTGGAGTTGAGCATATGATAGGTGTGTATGTAGTCATTTGTGTATTGAAAATAATGGAGGAGTTTTGAGAAATGCTTGATGCTGGCCCAGAACAAACTGAGATGAACTTGGAGGGTTGTTAAGGCTAGTGGATTGCCCTGTGCTATATGTGATCAGCCGAGTGGACTGTGAGTCCTCAGACATGTTGTGGGACCGTCTGCTGTGCAGGTACTACAGGAGCCTGTGCTACACCCATGCACTAAATTGACAGACAAGGGAGGAGGTGGGTGTTGAAATGTGAAGGATAGCTGCACATGTTGTTGGAGAGGTTAATGTTGGAGGGGCTGAGCTAGCTAAACAAGGGTAGAGGTGAGTTGAGTTGACATTTTGTGCATAGTGGGGAGACTCAGATGTAATAGGGGCAGAACAAGTAAAAATTTAGATAAGAGTGGAAGGAAGGAGTTCAGGTCAAAGGCAGTGCTTGGATAGGATACTTAGAGTAACCTTATTATTACAATAGGAATTGTTGTAAATGCAGCGGTGTGGATATCAGAGTATAGGACCTTGAAAAACTGGTTGAAGCCTAGGCGAGGTATGCTAGGAATAGATAGATGTGAAAGAGGTAGAACCAGCTAGACAAGGTTAGAGACTGGCAGGAGATGAGAGCTGAAGTATGTGGCACTACGGTGAAAGGTGGCTGTGATTGAGTCACATTCATTGAGAAAGGAAGTTGTTAATATACAAAAGTTAATGGAGGTATGGAGCATGGAATTGCGATGTGGATGTAAGAGAGCCACAGTGAGACAAGGTAAAACTGTTGGGGGAAACAAAGTGGATAGGTGGATGTCAAGGGGATACACCAGTTGTGTAAGTTAGGATGCTGGATGGAGGGATGCGAGGTGTTGGCCAGTAGATGGATGGTGTGTTTGAATATGTGGATGTACTAGTTTGTCAAATGACTATTAGTAGGCCTTAAGCAGAGTAGAGTGAGTGAATGGTGAGAGGCTGATGAATAAGGCTAGATTCATTGAGCAATGTAAGTGTCAAGTGAGAGATGTGGTGAGGTGTTAAGAGTGAATGTAAGATGTGGATATAATGGTGCACCTTGGCAAAAATGAATGTTCCAAAGCCAGTGGAAAGGGGAGAGATGGGGATGAGAGGGGTACATTTGACACAATATGGTTATCGTCTGCTGAGGAGGTGATCAGTACAGTACATTGTGTGTACAGCTTGAATGGGAGAGGTGTTGTGTACATAGAGGCAAAGAGTGGTGCAGGGAAGTAGGTGTGGATTTGAGAGGTGCAGCACCAGAATGAGAATGTGAGAGTCTGGGTGGAATAGTAAGAGTTCAAGGGTAGAGCTTAGAGGCAAGAGATGGTTTTAAGAATGGCAGTACCAGAGGGTGATTGTAATGAGCTTGTTGATGAAAGATAGGTTGAGAGATGAGCATGCACTTTGAGGAGGATGTGAGAGGGGTCAGGCCAGCACAAGTAGGGAAGGTAGGCCAAGAGGTAATGTGGAAAAGTACAGATGGAGAGGATAGGTAGATGTTAGTATGCAAAAACAGTTGCCAGATGAAAGTTAGGGATGTAGTTTGTGTTAGCTGCTGCTTGCTGTCTGCCACTGATTGTTCATTACAGATTGTTGAAATGGCCGCTAGGAGACCACTAGCATATGCTGAACCTATTGGCATCACAGGACATATTCCCTCCACCCTGCATGCCTTGGCTGAGATGTGTGTGGGCATAACTGCTAGGTTTCCCTTTGTAGGTTGATGTTGTCACTGATTGCTCAGTCTTCCCCTTGGATACTGCCCTGGGATGAAGGTATTGAGGGAGAATGTGTGTGTTGGTGGCCCACCTGGGGCAGATTACTCCTGAAACCCCTCCCCACACTTTCCAGTACACTACACACACGTGGGTACTCATGGCATTATGACTTTGAATGTCAGAGGTATGGGGACAACAAGGAAGAGACACGCATTGTGATGATATATCAGGATGCGCTGGCAAAAAACAATGCACTGTTACAAGAGACCCATGTGACATGGGAGCAGGAGACCCAGTTCCAGAAGTGCTTGCAGAGCCATTCTTTTTGCATGCTCTACTATTGTTTAGCAAGGGGAGCCCTTGTGTGGGTCCGTATGGGGGTCCCATTTAGCCCATTAGACAGAGTCATGGAGCCTGAAGGGCAATATGTCTTTGTAGAGGGGCTCCTTGATGTTTGCCAATATTATTGGGCAGTGTCTATGTGCCGAATTTGGCCAAACCAAACTTCATTCTGCGCCTATCCCTCATCCTCACGAGGTGGACCCTTATCCACTGGCTTGAGGATGGCAATTTCAATTGTGTCCAAGAGCCGCAGATTAACCGTTCTCCCCCCCACCATCCTCTCCAGTGTTGACAGCGTGCCTTGTACAAGGGGCTGTGCACTGGTCCTTCCGACAATGTTGGTGGATCCTACATCCTGACACCCAAGAGTACTCCTACTACTCTGCAGTACACAATCTGCATATTCTGATTGGAAATATTTGTTATCTCCACACACTACAGTCTGAGGTGCTAGATGCTGAATACCTGAAGAACATTCTCAGACCATAACCCTATACACATACACATACACATTGGGTGTAGTGTGCAATGACCCCCAGTCCACACATGCTAACTGCAGCCTACGTTGTTGTTGCCCCATGCATTTTGTGACTTACTGAGGGAATCCATCTCCAATTATTTCACTGACAACTGGGACACTGCCACTTCTAGGTTGTTGGCGTGGGAAGCACTGAAAGCAGTACTGAGTTGCGGGTGCTTGGGGCTTTGGTGGGGGCTAGGGAAAATATCCACAGGGCTTTGATGGAAATAGAGATACCACTAGGTCAGCAGGAGACTGTGGTCCAGTTGCAGCCTGGGATGTTACCCACACTGACAGATGCTCAAACACACCACACCCATCTCATTGAGCAACTGCATTGCTTTTACTTTGAAACATGACAAGCTGAGATGCACTTGGAGAGAGATAAGTCAGGGCAACTCCTGGCCTGCCTCCTCTGTGGCATAACAACAACCCAGCACATGACGATGATTAGGGATCACCTGCACCAGATGTGCACTAGTCAGGTAGCCATCCATGAAGCCTTCACGGTGTATTGTGGCCTATACAATCCCCCATAGTCTAAGCGCCAGGTAGATATTTCCTAATTTTTGACTGGATTGAATCTGCCTGTACTTGATCCTGCAGCACGAGCAGTGATCAACAGCCCGTTGGCTGGTACCGGAGATACGCAGAGTGATTAAGCTCGCTGCCACGTCGACAACTCCAGGGTGGGACGGCCTTCCATCCAAGGTCTACAAGGCCTATGAGCTTTTAATTACCCTCAGGTGACTGTAGCTCTCTCAGGCCAATTTGAGTGATTGGAGACAACCGCAATCCATGCAGAAGTCCTTGTTGAGATCATTGATAAAAACCCAACATTGACCCGACCGAACTGACGTCCTACCATCCATTGTCCATGCTAGCAATGGATTTTAAAACCTTAGTACGGTAGTGGTGCCTCTACTGCTGGTACACCTGCTGCATCTAGTGCATAGGGTCCAAAAGGTTTATATCCTTGATAGATTCACAACGCTTAATATTCAGAGTCAAAATAGGCTGTAGCTGGTCCAGGGGAGGTGGCCCTACGTAGCTTGCTTAGTGCTGGACTAAGTGACGGCATTCCATACCATTGATTGGGAATACCTGTTTTCCACTCTATCAAAACTGCCCATTGCAAGGCGGCTGCAGCAAGACATTTGTCTTTTTCCTACCGAGCCAAATCCCCAAGTCAGGTTTTAAAAAGACATGTCACCCTCTTTTACATTGGGCAGGGTGAATTGTCAGGGCTGTCCCCTTTCCCTACTGCTCTTTGCCCTGGCAACAAAGCCGCTAGCCCAGCAACTTTGTCAGGGGTGGTAAGAATGGGGAGTTCCACTAGGCGATGAGGTACATGTAGTATCCATTGATGCAGACGACATGCTGCTCTATATTCAGTATATCTGCAGGGAAATTCCAGCAATTTCTGTGAGACTATCAGATTTCCAGAGTGTGTCAAGTTTGGGTGTTCACTGGGCCAAGTCTTGTGTTTTTATCCTCTGTGTGGAGTATCCTCCACAAGAGGTAATGGTGGGTGAGCAGAGGGTGATCCAGGAGCTTCAGGTGTTTTGGTACTTAGGGATCTGTAACTGTCATGATGCAAACGATCTCATTGTGGAAATCTGGCCAGAGCTATATTCTCCTTACGTCCACAGATGGATTTTTGTAGCACTCTCCGTTACAGCCCAAGGATGTATATCACTTTCCAAGATGGTAATGCTTCCCGCATCTTGTATTTTTCCCATCACCTAAAGGTGGCTGTGCCTCGTGCCACCTCCAGGGAGTTGGACACCATGCCTTGAGGGTTGATCTGCAATAGGGGCAGGATAAGTGTGGCTCTGCGGAGGCTGCAGCTGCCAGTGGAAAAGGGTGTCCAGGGTGTGCCGTTTTTATGAAATATTACGTGGCAGCACCGCTACAATGGCCAGTGTGATGTTTGGCTAGGAAATAGTTGTACGAAGTGGGCAGGTTCCCAACATTCAGGGCACAGGAAATGGCAGGATCAATGTTCATCCCTGGGGCGCAGCTCCCCTGTGGAGCTGACAGCCTGGTGAAAGTGAATTATTTGAGCTATAAGAGCTTGAGGCTGACAAACATAATCCTGTACTCTCCGTCTCTTGGTCTGCACTTCCTACCACTGTTCCATACAAGCATTGTTAGGAAAGGACTGATGGCATGGAAAGACACGGGATTGACCTCAGTAAGGGACCTATTTGGGTCCGGGAGCACATTACCTTTGGCCAGTTGCAGGAAAAGCCTGACATTCCGGGAGGCCATTTCTTGGCACATGGCACACTGATAGCTGAGATGGGACACCTGTGGAGAGTCACAGACACTGAACCGGAGCATCACCCACTAACCAACGCCCTGCACTTCATGGGTGGAGGTCAGAGACTGGTGACCTTGTTTGTTAAGGGCTTTGCACACACGTCGACTGACCCACTGTCACCCGTTCGCTGGCTATGAGACACTGATATAGGACGAGCCCTCACGGCGGCTGAGTAGTGGGAATGCACTAGGCACTACTGATATACAGTATCTCGTGATGCCAAACTCCAGTACATTCAATTTGACATCCAGCACAGGGCATGTCGCACGCCATCTGTCCTACCTCAAAAACTTGTGTCCTGGCCTCTGTGCCCACAATGTCATGCACCCAATCTGGATTTGATACATATGTTCTGGGCATGGCTGTATGCTGCGAACCTGTGGTCCAGAGTCACATAGTTACTTGACACAGAGACGGGTTGGGTCAACTTCCTTCCATTGGAGGGGATGCTGCTAGAGATATTCATGCATATGATGTTTTAAAAGGTATCCAATGAAAAGATCGATTTGTAAATGCTCATAGCACACCAGGCAATTTGTATGCATTGTTAGGCCACTTCACTCCCAACACTGCAACACTTGGGCGCAGTGACTCTCTAATGGGGTAGGGCTGAGGCAACTGCGCTGCACATGGAGTAAGTTGTGTGCCTCCACAGGATTGCAATAGCTAAGCTGTAGGACAACTTGTTACAGGACTTACAGGAAACGTAGGAAGAACCACTTTTTGGGTGAAGGACTTTGAAGGCCCAGGCTCATGTACACGCAGTCATGGACCTAACAGAGGTGGTCCTGACATGGCTAGATGAAGCTGCTGCTCTGTCATTTGAGGCAGACTGGGTGCCTGACATCTCCTCCTTTGATCACGTGGAGGGGGGTCACTTAGAATCCACAAATGCTAAAATGTCAACTGTTAACAACGGCTGTTGTACTAGAGGTCCCTATAGTGACCTGGCTACTTGCTCTGCGGTGAGGCTGGGATCATGAAGAGCGCAGGCTCTGGTGGATGCCTGCTCCGACACTGCTGTACTCATCAGGACAGAGGATGTGGGACTGAGCAATTGGGCTTATGGGGGAGTGACAGGCCAGGCTGGACTATATTAGTCAGTTTAGTGTTTAGAATCATGTATTGATCTGTCAACAATTAGTGCATCAGGTTAAGTAAGATGTGAGATTGGAAACGAGCTAGGCCTAGCTTTTCCATCCAATTTGGTGGATGTATTGTGTTGACACTTGACAGATCTGCCCTATTTTTTTTTACATCATTTTAGTGTGGTGTTTATACATATTGTTGGCCAATTTACAGATATCCACACTAGATGAAGTGCTTCTTGCACAGCTGGTTCAACAATGGCAGGGTAATTATGGTAACTTGATGTCACTTCTTGAAATGTGACTTCCAATGACATGACATCTGATGGTATTTATATGTGTTTCATATATTCAGGTTCTGCCCAGGGAAATAATGAATCTAGGAGTGGCCCAGGTGCTGGTGCATATGTTTCTGTGGACATACTTTTGTTGCCATGAAATATTGCTTTTTGTGCTGTGTGTACCCATCCATACATTTAGGTATACATACATATATGTAGCTATAGCCATTTCTGTTCAAATCCTAAATTTGTGTTTCTCCCAGTATTTCCAGGTCAGGCTGTAGATACCTGATGATGACATTCCTTCATTTGCCATGCTCATCATGCTACGGTACACTTTAAACTCTATTGACTTTCGCTTGGTAGTTACGTTAATGTGTGGGGTAGGTGTATTATTTACTGGCGGCGACGTCCGTGTCGGTTAGGATTCTCATATTTATCGATGATGTATATTAGAGGGCTAGAGTTGCTCAGCAGATTTCGTAGGAAGCGTGTTGTGCTGATTTTCGGACTTGAAATACTATCCTTCCGCCTCCTGTGACAAGGTGGTTGGACTGACAGACGTAATAGGGCGGGCGGTTCCGGAGTCGGAAGTCGCTCTGATCGGCTCCATTCGGTGTTTCTGATAGCTTCGCGGTTGGAATTTCCAGTTGGAGTCGGAGAAACCGCGTCGGTCGGTAAGCAATGGGTTTTTGGGCATCATAATACAGAGGTCGGAGCGACCGCATCCGAAACGAGATCGGTCGGTCTGACCGCCCTCGACAGGCTAGTGGAGGCACTTCTGACTGACATCGTAATCGGCCCCACAATGTTTTAACACATGGAACACATACTCACCTGCTTTTCAGTAGCAGCAGTGAGTAATGTATCGCCCCAATCATTCATATATCTATAAAGGACTTCCATATAGGAGTATGTAACAGGATTATTATTCCTTTTAAAAATGAAAAAGAACAATGCAAAAATTCTGCAGGCTATAACTATGTCTCCTTAACTTCAGGAAACACCAAAGTGCTGTTTCTTGTTTTACAGTTTTACACTTTGTGTACAGAGAGAATAAGGAATCTCCAGGGCCATGGGACCATAATCAGATAAGTAAAATGCATTTCCTAAGCATGCCAGCGCGAAGCGCGTTACCGCCTTTAAATGCCTTGAATGCTTTAAGTGTCTTTGTTTCTTTCTTTTTTGCAGGAGCGGGATGTGCAGGATTTCAAGAAGGGAGAGACCACAGGAGCCAAGGAGAGCCACCACACGAATCGGCGATGGGATGCAGACCAAGCGAACTCGAGACTAACCCGGAAGTGACGCAGTGAGTAACCCAGATGTGGAAGAGCAGCAAGCGAAGACTAGAAAGTGATTCCCAAGGCTATTTTAAGCCTGCATCACTCCGCCCCGCTGACACCTGTAGTGGAGACGGAACATTCATGACAGCAGCCAAAGAAGACAGGCACTCCAAGGTATGTGCAAAATAAACGCAGTTTATTTTAAAGCAGATTCAATCAGTTCTGACGTGCTTCGGCTCAACGGGCCATTCTCAAGGTGTGTGTGTATATATATGTATATATATAAATATATATATATATATATATATATATATATATATATATATTCACTGGAAAAAAGAAAGGTTACAGGGACTTTATAGTTAGGCTGACATTTCACTCATACAAAGCCAGAGAAATTCAGCAGTTATAGTTAGCTCAGCTAATTACAACTTACGCCCCAGCAATGGACTACTTATGACCTCAAATATTATATCACTCATGACATGGTCAGTGATATCACTCATGACATCACTGGTGCCATTTCAAATGACATCACTGATACCATCACTAATGACATCATCCAGTGACTGGGAGTGTTTTTTAAACGTTACTGAGTGTTGAACATATATTCTAAGGTAAGTGGCTGTGTCAGTGCCTGTACGGGTGTGACTGAGTGGGTGTATGTGGTGTATAGAAGAGTGAGTGGGTATGTGAGAGACTATACATGAGTGAATGGGTTTGTGAGTTTTTCTTTGGGTGAGAGAGCGAGGATGTCCGTGGATGTATGTGTAACTGAGTGGCAGTGTGAGTATCTCTATGGGTGAGAGAGTAGGTGTGTAAGTGGCTTTAACAGAGAATGACAGGGCAAATGAGTGGCTGTATGGGTGGGTGTGCAAGTGTGTCAGTGACTGTAAATGGTGAATGAGAGGGTGCATGAGTGACTTAATGGGTGACTGAGGAGGTACATAAGTGTCACTATGGGCGAGTGAGAGGGTTCATGAGTGCCTGTACAGGTGCATGAATGGGTGTGTAACTGGGTGTATGGGTGAGTGAGTGGGTATGTGAGTAGGTGTATGGGTGAGTGAATGTGTGTGTGAGTGAGTGAATGTGTGTGTGTGAGTGCTGTTTGGGTAGAGTGAATGACTGAGTGAGGCTGTATAGGAGAGCATGTGCTTGTCTCAGTGACTGTATAGGTGAGTCAGTACATGTGTCAGTATATGTATCAGTGAGTGGGTGTGTGAGTAACTGTATGGACGAATGGGTGGCTATGTGAGTGACAATGGGTCAGTGGGTAGATGTGTGAGTAGCTGTATGTGGGACTGTTTTACTGTGTGAGATAGTCTATGGGTGTATGAGTGGAAATGTAAGTGTCTGTATGACTCGATGTTTGAGTGGGCATATTGGTTAGTGAGTAGGTACATGAGTACCTGTATATGTGAGTTAGTGTTTGTGTTAGTGGCTATATGGGTGAGTTGATGTGTGAGTAGCTCCATGGATTAGTGAGTAGATGTATGCTTGTTTCTATGGGTCTGTGAATGGGTATGTCAGTGGTTCAGTTGGAGTGGGTGTATGAGACATTGTATGGGTTGTAAGTGGGTGTGTCAGTGGTTCTGTGGATCATGTCATGAGTGATGTCAGCAGTGATGTCACTGACCATGTCATGAGTGATGTAATATATGAGGTCATAAGCTGTGCATTGCAAGGATGTAAGTTATAGTTAGCTGAACTAACTTTAACTGCTGAATTTCTCTGCTTTTGAGTGAAATGTCAGCCTAACTATAACGTCCCTGTAATCTTTGTTTTTTTTCAGTGAATTTCTAAGGTATTTTTAAATTCTATTTCCTAACTCTAACGTCCCTGTAACTGTGGTTTTTCAGTGAATTGTTATGGTTTTTAAAATTTTAATTTTATTAATATATGATTTTTGCATGCTTTGTTTTTTTACTAAATTACTATAGTTTTTTAAATTGTGTTCACTAAGTATAACACCTCTCTACTTTTTTTGTTAAAGTCGATTTTTATTATTTTTTAATGCTGTGGTAGATTGTTCACAGGAAGTGTACTAGAACTACAGGGTTCACTGACAGAATATCGACATCTAAAATATCCCCATACCACAATATCGAGTTTTAAATATCGAAGTCAAAAATATCGACATCCTATATTTATAATGGTAAGTACAAAAATATCGGAAAAAAATATCGATGTCAAAAATATAGTTGTACAAAATATCATTTTTATATATATATAAAATAATAAATATTAAATATATTAAATAATAAAATTAATTTACATTTTTTAGATTTAATGTACATTTTAAAAAATATAACAAATAAACTTAATTTTAAAAAGTTCAAAACACACATATACTATTAATTTTAATTTATATTTTTAAAATTATATACAAATTTAACAAATATATATATATATATATAAAATAATAAATATTAAATATATTAAATAATAAAATTAATTTACATTTTTTAGATTTAATGTACATTTTAACAAATATAACAAATAAACTTAATTTTAAAAAGTTCAAAACACACATATACTATTAATTTTAATTTATTTTATATTTTTAAAATGATGTACAAATTTAACAAATATATATATATATATATATATATATGCAAAGGATATGGGATTCCATTCGCGCTCTCAGGGCATAACAGAAAATTAAAACTCCAAGGAAAGTAACAAAAGGGGGTTTATTTCGTCATAAACCCACCGTGACGCGTTTCACCCTCAAAGGGGCTTGTTCACACAACGGTGTCACTACGGAACACTGCTTACATACATTTCCTTATTTGCCATGGACACTGATGATGGACTAGTCATACAGGGTCTAACAAAAACAGGTATACATTAGCGCCATCTTTGAATTGCAAAATACATTAAGTCATACATGTTTATATATTCGGTTTCATACATATATATATATACTCGAAACAGTCCAAAGTACGTGCGCTCTCAGGATCAAAGACACAAAATCCAAAATAAAGATGCAACCAGGTTTATTCAACAACGTGTTTCGACTGCGTCTGCAGCCTTGATCACGTGTACTACGTGCACAAAAACAAAAAGGTGTCTTATAGCATCAGACAGGAAGTCTGCAAAACAGACAAAGGACACAATAGTAGCTTACATTGGCAGCCATATTGGAGTGGTAAAAACGAACCACAAGTGTTACAATACATACTTTAAACCAAACTACAAACAATATCACATTTTGCTTGGTGTATAGCGAATACATATTATTGCAAGTGCATTAATAGTTCATCTCGCTTGGCTTGTGGAGAGGTGTGGTGCAGCGGCCAGGGCAGCTGACTTCGGAGCACAGGATCGGTTCGATCCCCGGCTCCGGCGGCAGCTCAGCTCAGCACCATGTGACTCTGGGCAATAGCTCACTTAATTTCCACTACGGCCCCCAGCGCCTTGAGACCCGTAAGGGTGAGTAGCTGCGCTATATAAAAACGGACTTACATTTTTTTATTTTTTTTTACATTTAATAAAATATAGTGATATTCCACTAAGTCTGTGTGACCAGTTCAAAGAGAAGGATCGCAGTGATCTGAAATGCTCTATACTTCCCCTTCAGCTATAATGTATATACGGTTAACAGATCGTATCATTCTAAGCACTGCGCATGCGCGGCTGTTTAACTATAGGCATCAAGCTATCAATGGAGTCATGTGACCATCGACACAAGAAATGCGTGGTGCTAGAAGTGGAGACAAGTAGAGACTATGTGTCGCAAGGTGCTCAAAATCGCAAGTGCTGGTGTTGTTCTACTGTAGGCCAGGTGTGAGCCACAGCGATCCGTCTCGGGGCATGCGCAGAAATGAGTCAGGGAGTCCCTATATGCCAGGTAATGCCTAAGTAATCGCATGGTGCGCAAAAACACTACTGAAATGTACCGCATTATGCAAAGTCATGGGCCAGGTGGGAGTCAATAAAGACATGATACACAGACCGGTCATCCCAAGGTTCTGCCGTGTCGCAAACCCCAATCTGGTGCTAAAACGGTGAAATCCCAAAAGGTGAAATCGAAGAAAAGGTTAGGTGACCCGTGTAAGTGGGTAGGTCCCTTCCTTCCCTCCTGCAAAAGAAACAAAACAAAAGCAAATGTTAAAAACACGGCGCAAATGTGCCACTATGTAACAAGTGTAGTTTCTCATGCACAGTTTTAAGGAGGAGAAGGGACATAGCAAAAACTATTATTAATCTTTCTAAGCGACATCTCAATGACATTGAGAAATATACACTATGCCTGGGTTTATCTTTCTGTCCCTCATCCTCTTTTAATTATGTTGATACCAGGATAGACCTTTTTAAGTATGTGAGAAATGTAAAACTTAAAAAATGGCACATGTTAAGGCGACAGAGACCCAAGGGTAACGTTGGCACCAATGCACATGACAGCCAAACCACCTGCTTGAGCATAGGTGACATCGATACTTTGACTACCATGTTCGAGCTGCATCAAGACACTGATACCAGTGCCTCCATGTTGAACGAACAGCAGATTCTTGACGAGCTTGGCATCACCGGAGACTCAGCAGCCTCCACCAACTTCAGACCATGTTCAACCTTCTTACCCTCACTACCACATGACAGCATAGACACCTTTCATGAGAGTGTCACTAGGGCATTGACCAATTTTAGACACAAATCATTTAATAAGAACAAACGCAACAACAATCTGACTTTCAAACAACGTCAAGTTCTCAAATCTCTAGCCGATGATGGGTAAATTGTCATCCGTCCAGCGGACAAGGGTGGCAATGTCGTCATCCTCGACAGGGACCAGTATATCACAGAAGCTTTACGCCATCTGGGAGACACAACATACTACACACCAATCACTAGGGACATGTACAACACCAGCATTACCACCATATGGGACAAATTGACTACGTGGAAGGATAAGGGGATCCTAGAGTGGGAGGAGTGCTGCTATCTCAAAAGAGACTATCCCAAATTGCCAGTTCTTTATCTACTACCCAAGGTGCACAAAGACCCAGTTACACCACCAGGTCGTCCCATCGTCTCCTCGAGAGGAAGTGTGGCAGAACATATATCCAAGTATGTTGACCACTTTCTCAGGGACTTTGTCATCGGGCTTCCAAGTTACATCAGGGACACCAAGGACTTTCTGGGCAAAATAGAGAACATCAAATGGGAGAGCGATTTCCTTTTGATCACACTAGATGTACACTCACTCTATACCATCATTGATCACCAACAAGGGTTAGCTGCCTATTCTCACTTTTTGAAAAACAGACACATTAAGTACTGGGAGCATAGTCGCATGATTTTAGAGATGACAGAATATTGTCTGACCAACAATATTTTTCTTTTTGCCGGCACTCTCTACAGACAAACCACCGGGACAGCGATGGGATCATGCTTCGCTCCCAGTTTTGCTAACCTCTTCATGGGCCTCTGGGAGGAGGAGATCTTCTCAGGCACCAGTTGCATACACAACTTGTACAGGGCAGAACTGTGGCTCAGGTATATTGATGACTTGTTCATTATCTGGAAAGGCACACAGACTGAGGCCAAGGAGTTTGTAAAGGAATTAAACAGAAATGACAGTAACATTAGACTCACAGGCAACATCAGTGACATCAGTGCTGAGTATCTTGATGTTAAATTGGAGATCAAACAGAACAGAATACACACTTCTTTATTCCGCAAAAGCACGGCGGGCAACAGTATTCTTCATGGCAAACATGTGCACGTCGTCAGCATCTCCACTGCCACATCGCTTGCACTTTGAATCTGTGCCTCCTTTTATCTTTCCCAGCCTTTTTGGGGTCCAATAGATTCTATGCAAGGTAAAAAAGTGATTTTTCTTTAAAGCAGCAGGTTTAACCACCAAGTAAAGTGTAGCACAAGATACTCGCCATAAATCTGCTAGCTCCGCTTCCGGCAAGCATCCATCCCATACACTGTGTGGTGATTTCATTTCCGCCAGTTCTGCATCCAGAAGGAATTGATACCAAAGTGCCACCTCTTTTTTCCTTGCCGTTGTGATCTGAAGTTCCAGCTCCATTTGTTTTGAAACTCTATCTAACTCATTCTGACTCTTGAGCCAGGAATTGATCTGGTAGATTTTAAATCTGGATATTGCCCCTTTTGTCTTGTCATGCCAGTAACTCCAAGTTAGCTTTTGTCCGTCATCTATCAGTTGACCCCACTGCCTAACATCTGGCTTATTCAGTGGTTTTGCTAGGCTATCTGATAGACATTCCGGGGTACCTGGGGAATCCCATATGGGAGACAGTCTGCTGTAATAAGGTACACCTAGGATCGATCTTATCTCATACCAAGTTCTTGCCACTGTCTGGAGGCATTTTAATCTGACTGTTTAAAAATGTTTTGGAGTCCCATATTTATAAGAGAAGCCCTCCTCGGGCAAGCCTACCAGCATGGATTTAAACATAACCCCTATTAGAGATTCATCAGGTCTTTGTAGAAGCATTCTATTGTTTTTAAGTTGGAACGCCCAACAATAGATCTGAAGGTCGGGAAGACCCATGCCTCCCAGTCCCGCTTTCCGTCTCAGCTTTTTCCATGAGAGGCGTATTCCTCTACTAGCCCATATGAAAGAAGAAATATTCCCCTGCAGCTTCAGGAGTGTTTTTTTTTCCGAAGTGCAACGGAATATTATCAAAGAGAAAGGTGAGTTTTGGCAAGATGGACATTTTCACCAAATTAATCCGGCCGTAGATCGTAAGTGGGAGGTTCTGCCATCTTTTTAATAATACGTCTATCTCCTTTCCTACTCTTTCCAAATTAACAGCCGCTATCTTCCCAAGGTCTTTAATTATTTTAATCCCCAGATATCTCAATTCCTCCACGCATTTTATTTCTCCACTATCTTGGTTCCACATCATTACTTCTGTTTTTTCTTCGTTTGCCGCATATCCCGCCAGTTTACCGAATTCCCTCACTTCCGCCATTAGGTGTGGTAGAGTTGATACTACTTCCGAGGTATAAACCATAAGGTCATCAGCATAAAGCGAGATCTTCCTAGAGAATGCCCCAATTTTAAAGTATTTAATCTCTTCGTTTAACCTCAAACTTTGAGCGAATGTCTCTATGTAGAGATCAAATAATACAGGAGACAAAGGACAGCCCTGTCTTGTTCCTCTCTCAATTCGCACGGGGGAGAGAGACTATCATTAACTAGAATCTTTGCTGTTGGAGCTCTGTAAATTTTAAAAATAGTGTCTATCATATTTTCACTCAAACCAAAATGTTCTAATGTAGTCTTTAAATACCTCCAATTGACGCGATCAAATGCTTTTGCAGCATCTAACATGACAATTGCGAGGGGGGCGTTAAGCGTTATGGCTAAATCTATGGAACCTATCAAGGAATAGTTAAGCTCATTCATATATCTCCCAGGGAGAAAACCTTTTTGATCTTGATGAATCCGCAGCCCCATTACCTTATTCAAACGTGCAACAAGAACCCCAGAGAAGATCTTATAATCATTATTAAGTAATGATATTGGGCGAAATGATTGGCAGTGTGTCAGGTTCTTGCCTGGCTTCAAGATTAAGGAGATTACTGCTTCGTTCCATGTCATCGGGATAGGGCCCCCATCTATCAGGATAGAATTGAATAGTTTGACCCACACCGGGATAATCTCTTCCCGTAGTACAGAATACATTTCGATAGGAATCCCATCTGGGCCTGCAGCTTTCCCATTTTTTTGCTTTTTCAAAATGTCCAGGATTTCACTACCATCTATTTCTCGTCCTAAATAGAGGGCTTGAGTTTCTGTAAGTTTAGGAAGCTGCTTACTTAAGAGCCAACCTTGTATTTCTTGCTCGGTTACCTCTAGATCTTCTGTATATAGCTCCTGAAAGAAGTTAGTAAACGCAGCTCTGATTTTTTGGCTCTCCTCGACAATGAGCCCGGACTCCTCTTCTAGAATCTTCCCTATAAAATTTTGATTTCTATCCAACCTTGATTTCCAGGCCAGAAGCTTTCCACAGCATTCCCCTTATATAATATCTCTGGATCTGCTCACCTCCCACTGTTGAGTTACTTTCTCCTCCAATTTGGTTCTAAACTTCAACCGTAAACCTTCAAGCATATCTACCCACTCCTTTCTTTCTCTTTCCAAGCCTTTGTTACCTTTTAATAGGTTTTCCATTTTGCCTAGCTCCTCCTCTATTTTATTAGGGTATTTTTTCTCTTCCCTGACCCAGTATACTGTTAGATTTTTAACAATACCTCTTAACCATGCCTTATAGGTATCCCATACCGTGTCCACGGGGGCTGACCCCAGGTTCCATGAGAAAAAATCCTCAGTATTACAACGCGCCTTCTCTATTATCTCGGGCTGTAGCATAATCCTTCTGTTCATCGTCCACCTACCGATTGAATGGGTGTCTCTTCTCTCAATTCTCCATCATATTTAGTAAGTATGCCCTCATCTTAGGGGAGGTAATTTGAGTCCTAGCTGACGACCTGTCAAGATCATTATTCAATAGGACATTAAAATCTCCACCAAGAATAATGGGGGATTGAAAATCAACCAGGTTAGAGAAGAGCTTAGTCAGAGGTGTTACATCATCTATATTTGGGCCGTGTAGCTCGCTAGTGTATATGTCACGGGAGCTATTTTGATCTCGGCAATTATCCAACGCCCATCCTCATCTGCTCTGTATCTAAGAAGCTCAATCCCTGAGTTCGCCTTTAGTATTATTACTATCCCTTTAGTACAATGAGCTTTGTCAGTAGATACCCACTTTCCAATCCATCTTTGTTTAGAAAAAAATACCCTACATTCTTGTCTCAGAAGATGCGTCTCCTGAAGCATAATTATTTGGGCGTTCTGATCTTTTAAATATTGCGCTATAATTCTCTGCCTTCTTTTGACCCGCAACCCATTCACATTCCAACAAAGGATCGTCAGATCTTTCTTATTCATACTTCTTCAACTTCCTCATTTGATATCCCTGCGGACCTTGTTTTTGATGATTTATAACAGGCACTCCTTTGCTGACTTGAGGACAAAACATTTTTTAAATTTTTTTCCCTATGCTCCCCACCACTAGTGCACCCTCCCGTGGAAACCCTCCCAACAAAATATATTTTATAGGCATCCCTGCTGCCTATTGAGCTTATGCTGAAGGGGAACCATATTACTTATATTACCATCACCTCCTCCCGCCGCCTGCCTTCTATCGTTTACTTGTATTCCCTAGTTTCACTTCCTGTATAAATTTATCCACCTCAGCCGGGTCTGAAAAATTGTGCATTTTATTCTGCCGCATCACTTTTAAAAAAGCCGGAAACCTCAATTGTACGGATGCCCCCAGTTTCTTTAACTCATCCATTCTGTTACCCAGTTCCCACTGTCTATCGGCTGTTTCCTTTGAAATATCTGACCTAACTCTGTAGGAAGCACCCATTGCTTGTAGTGATTTTTCTTTTAGCGCTAACCCCAAGATTTTTTCTTTTACCGAGTACGAGAGAAAGTTTACCAGGATCATTCGTGGTTTTTTTCGACCTGGATGTAGTTTGAAAGGATCTCTATGCACTCGCTGAATTTCTGCTTCTAAGTTTAACGGAGGGACCTCCTGCGGAAATGAACTGTTCAGCAAGTTTATCACAAATGATTTTATACCTGATCCTTCCAACCCCTCAGCCACACCCAGGATTCTAATATTATTTCTCCTGGCGTTGTTTTCCAACCTTTCGAGTCTTTCCGATAGTACTCTCTCTCTTTGTTTTAACCGCTCCACCTCTTGTATGTTTGCTTGGGCTGTAGCCTGTGGGTCTTGAAAACCCAGCTCCAGTTCTTGTGTTCGTATAGCGAGACCTTCTATCTTTCCTTCCAGGCTCAAGCAGGTTCCCTGGATTTCTTTCTGATTTGCCTCTGAAATATCGAAGCGTTCTTTAATTTCGAGATAGAGGCGGCACAGCATCTCCTGCAATGCGTTCTTACTATCCGAGCTACTGGTGCTCTCACCTACTCCCTCCGGAGTAGATAGCCCATCGGCCCCTAGATATTGTACTGGAGCATCATCTCCTTCGCCACCAACCTCAGAGGGTAATCCCTCCACATTCAAGGACGAGAATCTATTTTGCGTTGTAACTATTGGGAGAACTGGGGGAATATCAGGCTCGCTGGTAGGAGTAGTCTTCGTGTTGAACTTCTTTGCTCTATTCTCCAGTCTTTCTTGCCCGGGGGTATTTTTTACCATCCATGCTCTCTATACCTCCCTCCGCACTTCTTGCGTCGATCCTAAGCTTGAAACAAGATCTAAGTGAGAGAGTGATTTTCTGAAGATTTTGGGCTACGGCTACTTGTTTCCCCTTCAACAGGCCTGTATTCGCCAAACTAGTAGTGGCCCTTTTGGGGAGGGGTTGCAGGTCTCTGTTGAGACCAGTATTTGTTCTAACTTTCCTCCGACTGACCTGTAGTTTTACTCTGGGTTGCAAGGGAGTTTTTTCAGTCCCTCCGCCCTCTTCCAATACCCAAGGGGAGCAAATGCGTGATCTTAGTGTGTAGCGTCTATCCGGCAAGGTCTGAGATCTATCTATATTCTTGGGGCTGGTTTGCTGGTGTCCTACTTGCTTCTCCTGTTGTGGCTCTACCCTTAGGCCAATATGTCCATTTGTACCCATCTGCCCAACACTATTGCCTTTCTGATCATGGTTCAGCTGTTTACCCGCAGTCAATTGCAGGTCACCTACCGCCTTTCCCTTGTTTGGCTGTTCAGCCAGTGTTGCAGAATCC
Source organism: Calotriton arnoldi (assembly GCA_963921515.1). NCBI lineage: Eukaryota > Metazoa > Chordata > Amphibia > Caudata > Salamandridae > Calotriton > Calotriton arnoldi. The sequence goes on from CAWUFW010000115.1 coordinate 856,032, forward strand.
CTTTCAGAGCACAAACCGCTTGTGCTGACTCTGCCAGCTCTGTTCTCCTCGCTTCCACGAAGCTGCCGAGCCAAGCCAAGCGCCCGCAGTGCTCCTGCCGCCGCGACCCAGGGAGGAGATCCCGGCGCCACCATTCACTCCAGAACCCCAGAACCCTCCAGTGACTATGTGTTGAATCGGGGATTGCCGCCGTACAAAGAACGAGAGGCAAGTGGCGGTGAGTACAAATTACATTGTTACACGGCTCCCCCTCGCTAAGCTCCGAACGGCGTCCCAGCCGGCCGCCATGTTTCCTCCGCGACTCAGCGAGGTGGCTGCTTTTACCACTGCCCAGCGACCACCAATCCTGCCTTCCCCAACCCGTGTCAGGTGTGTCTCCTGTAATAGTGCCAGTTGCACCCGATGTCTGTCAAGATATGCAAACATCTGTCTGATCTTCTTAGGATTATTCAGTCCCCTCACGTTCCATGTCATCAGTCTAATGTCACCCTCCATCAGCCCAGTGTCTTTGTGGAATGAAATTGTCGAGCATTCACTACCCAGTGCTCAATGGGCTGATTAACCATATTATCCTGCTGTACCAGTTGCGTCACACATCTGAAAAAATATAGCAAACCCCACCCACCCCCACCCACTTCAGCATCCCAATCATGCCAAAGACAAGTCCCGAATAACATTGCAGAAAACATAGCAAACATATTGGGAAATACCCACATGGGGGCAGCCAGGTACCCATGACCCACCCGCAGGGCAGGTGTGGCCGGGCATATTCTCCTAGGACCCGCCGTCTTACACCTTACATCTCCTGCAGACCCCCTCCATCCACAAATAGTAGGAGTCCCCACCCACAACTAGCATACTATTTCAAGAACAAATCTCTGTAACAAGTCCACAATCTTTGAATATAACACAATGCTGAAGCGAATAAAACTTTTGTTATGATATCCACCCTCAGAACATGCCTCCCAAACAGCGCCGAACTTCCTACCTGAGCGTCGGCAACGACCTGAGCATAAAACTGACAAGGCTACACTTCTCCCACCCCGCATCAGCACTGTCCATAGGTCCATTTACAAAACAAAGGGTAAGAACAGAATCACTTACAGTCCATCGGATCAACCAGTTTGCCAGTGCAAGTAACACCCTCGCACTCTTTAGACCACCCTCATGAGTTCCCGAATGTACAGAGACTCCATTTTGCGAGGCGTTACATTACCACCTCCAAGAGTCAATGTGAGGCAATACCTGGACATCAGACATCTTTTATTCCTCCATATCCGATCTCTCCGAGTGCGTAGGTGATGCATTACTCCTCGCTGCTTTCCTTTTAGCATGAATTTGCTTCAGGAAGTCCTGCACTGCCCTGGGAGATTGAAAAATCTTCACCTTGCCGTCCACCGTGATCCTCAGCCTGGCTGGATATAACATGGCATATGGAATCTCCAACGCGCGTAGTTTCTTCTTCACCTCCGTGTATTCCCTGCGGGCCATCTGCACCGCCATGGTGAAATCAGGGAAAAAGGACACCACACTGCCTTGGTAGCACGTGTTTTGCTTTTCCCTCGCTAGTCTAAGGACAGTGTCCCGATCTCTGTAATTTAAGATCTTTGCTACGATGGGGCGCGGTAGTGCACTCAGAGGTGGCTTGGGCGCCAACGAGCGGCGTGCACGTTCCATGATCAGCACCTGCGAGAGATTCTCCGCTCCGAACAGGTCCTTCAGCATGCCCTCAACGTAGTCCTCCAATCGGCCTGTGTTTGTGCTCTCAGGGACACCCGTTATTCGTAAGTTGCTCCGCCAAGGGTGCGCCTCCAAGTCCTCATTTTTTGCTCTGATAACCTCTAACAGCTTCTCCATTTCCTGACACTTGCCCGTCGTAGAGTGTGACTCATCCTCAACGGCCGAGATGCAGTATTCTGCTGTCGTGAGTCTTTCTCCCTGCTTATCCAATGTGGCCGCCATTTTGTCCATCCTGAGGGATAAATTGTCTATCTTACCATCGATGGCCTGTAAGCTCTGTTGCATAGCCTGCAGCGTGGCCTCCAGCGTGGAGGTATGCGATTGAGGCTGCTCCAGCTCCGTGTCCGAGTGTGTGCCCGCCGGACGACTCGAGCGGCGAGATTCAAATGAGATTTTTGGTTGTTGTTTATCAGTCTTCCCCATGTTAGCTTGTTGGGGGACAGTTGCAGAGAATATTGCCCAAGTTCTGTGCGCAGCAGCCGCTTATCTGCGCCCGTGATGCGATGTCCCACTTTTACACTCCCTGCAAGGAAGGCCCAGCTCCTGGTCTGCCGCACAAATAGGCGCTATTCTTCGCCCTTCCACGTCTTTGATATAGGCCTCCGTCTGCTTTACTTTTGTCGCACTCCAGTTCCACTTTTGGGTGCCACAAGCCGACCAGAACCCCTGAATTTGGGATTGCTCCAACGTTGTTTTACAGGTGCGTTATCAAGTGCAACTACTGCCGATAGTCCAGCCGCCTCTGATGTCCAGATCAGCTGCGCACGTGGCTTACTTTCGAGGCACCCAGCAGTCACCAAAATGTAGCCCACCACCGCCCTTCAATTGGGCCCAACTAAGGTGACACCAGCGCATTCAGCAAAATGCGGATCGCACTCTCGCGGCTAAGCAGCTCACCGCGTTAGATGCTCCGCGTTCCCTGCGTTGAACGGAGGCCGGAGGCACATGTTCTGGTCACACCTCCCCAAGCGGTATCGGGCCATTCTGGCACTCCGCCTCCTATGCGCGGTCTCGGGGCACTTTCACCCACTCAGCAGCAGCGCTCGCATTTGGGACACGTCGATGAGGCTCATAGGCGTAGGCTGTCTATAGTATGCTGCCGCAACCCACTGCGGCCACACCCCACGTCCCTTTCGGCAGCGCCGCCAATCTGCAACTTTGCTGCACAATCACATTCCGCAGCCAATTCTCCACTTGCCTGTCAGCTCTGACACGGGGGTCCGTTACTATCGCAGTATTTCCGGGGAGATACAGAGCGCGCCGCCTTATTCCACGCTGAGTTGCAGTTCAGCTTGGATGCACCGCCATCTTGTGCGCCATCGAAGTTACAGGCACAACGTCAAATTCACGATTTTGGCACATCGAAGTTGCAGCACAGCACTGCCGCAGACTGGGTGGTTCCTCTTTACTTCCCCTAATTAATGCTGTCATTTTGAAGGTCCGATGGACGACGGGTCTGCAGATTATTGAAGGATTATTAGCCTTACTTTATTCAAACAGATACTAACACATACTTACTCTCTTATACATGTACATGTCCTACCTATGTAGGCATAGTTAGAAATTAGCATTTAAAAAACCTTAGAAATTCACTGAAAAAAACATAGGTTTCAGTGACGTTATAGTTGGTATTTAAAACTTTTTTAGAAATTCACTGAGAAAAACCACAGGTTTCAGGGACGTTATTGTAAGGAATTAGCATTTAAAAAACCTTAGATATTCACTGAAAAAACCACAGGTTTCAGGGACGTTATAGTTAGGCTGACATTTCACTCATACAAAAGCATAGAAATTCAGCCGTTATAGTTAGCTGAGCTAACTATAACTTGCGCCCCCGCAATGCACTGCTGATGACGTCACATATTACATCACTAATGACATGGTCAGTGACATCACTGATGACATCTCAAATGACATCACTGATTACATCACTGATGACATCATCCACTTAATATCTGATGCACCTCCTCACATCCTAATTAACCTTTCATACACTCACTCTAAAATACAGACTACCATTCTCGAAACCATAGACACACCAGTAGCAGTTAGTATATACACACTCACTGATTCATAGGTCTACACACTCACCCACTCACTCACCCATACAGTCACTCATTCACACAGTCACTCGTCAATACAGCCACTGATATATATACTCATATACCCATACAGACACTCACACACCGCCACTCACCCTTAGAGTTACTCACGCACCTAGTCAGTCACCCAAAGAATCAATCATACTGGCATTTACTTACCTATACAGTTATACACACACCACCTCACTTATTCAAACAGATACTAACACATACTTACTCTCTTATACTCTCTGTTACTGCCTCTATGGACCAATACCTCCCTCCTTCAAGGAACCATCCCAGAAATCCTTAAAACAGGACAGGTATCCCCTATCTTAAAGAAACCAACGTCCGACCCATCGGACTTAAATAACTATCGCCCGATATCCAACCTCCCCACTCTGGCCAAACTCTTGGAAAAATGTGTTCACACACAGCTTAGCAACCACATTGAACAATTCAACCTGCTCAACCAATACCAATCAGGCTTCCGTGCAGGTCACAGTACGGAATCAGCCATGACCCACATAATCGACGACTCACTAAAAATCCTTGACCAAAATGAAGCCTGTTTACTAATCTTACTTGACCTTTCATCTGCATTTGACACCGTCAAGCACGACAACCTGCTAGAGCTCCTGAAATACAGAATGGGATTATCTGGATCTGTGTTACTTGGTTCACCTCTGTCCTCCAAAATAGATCTCAAAGATTCAAGGTTAATCAATCCTTATCCAAACCCGTCCCAGTGACTTTAGGAGTACCGCAGGGATCATCCCTCTCACCCACACTTTTCAACCTTTTCATGGAACCACTCACCGAACTTCTCAGCCTCTCCAATGTCCACTATCACATGTACGCAGATGACACTCAACTCTACATAAAGATCCACTCACTTGAGGACATCAAATCTCTCAACTCAACGCTACAAAAAACTCAAACCTGGTTGGCCGAAAACCATTTGCAACTAAACACCCTCAAAACTGAATTCTTCTTAATCGCCACCCCAAACCAATCGACTATCATCCTCGACTGGCTGAATCACCTAACAGCACTCAAAGGTCAACCTCTCATTGTCGACTCAGCGAAATCACTGGGCGTAACGCTAGACAGAAACCTAAACATGCAGAAACATATCAGAGCCTCTACAAGAGGAGTAAATTTCCACATGACCACCCTGAGAAGACTGAAACCCTTCCTGACAGCAAATGACTTCAAACAGGGAGTCCAAGCTCTAGTAATCCCAAGAGTGGAATATGGGAGTGTCGCTCTATGCGGCCTTCCCAGATCGGCGACGGCCCCTCTAAGAGCCTTAATCAACTCAGCTGCTAGACTCATCACAGGCTCCAAAAGAAACTGTCACATCTCCCCAGACCTTAGAGCCCTCAACTGGCTACCGTTCGAGGCTAGAATTCATCTGAAAATCGCATGTATGACGCACAAGGCCTTACATCACAATACTCCGAGTTATCTAGCTCAGAAACGGGTACTCTCTTGTGGTAATAGATCCTCCAGGAGCTCCAGGAATCTTGTTCTGAAACCACAACGATTTGCCAAGAAGAAAACTTACAACCGGACCTTCTCAGGAATGGCTCCCAGGATCTGGAAAGCTTTGCCCACAGAAACAAGAAAGAACCCTTCTACTGCCTCCTTCAAAAAAGAAGTGAAATCGATTCTCATGGCTAAATTTACCTGAACTACTTACTTATCACTATAATATAATTACTAGTTTGTATTAGTTATCACTATGTATTTGAATCACCTATATTTTGCTATGCTTGTATTTGTTTCTTACATCTACCCTGTAAAGCGCTCTGATACCCGCAAGGTTCTTGTTCGCGCTATATAAAACCTTCATAATAAAAATAAATAAATAAAATAATCACTGACACAAGCACACACTCATCCATACAGCCACTCTCACAATCACTCACTCTCACAAATAGTCACTTATATACTCCAACACTCACATATACTGCCTTTCACATATGTAGTTACTCACACATATACCACTGAGACATCCATTCACTCATCAACACAGCCATACGCACACTCACTCACCCATACAGCCCCTCGAAGACGCACTCATTAACCCATACACCCAGTGAATCACCCACTCACACACCCATGCAGAGAGTCACACCCCCCCACCCACACAGACACTCAGGCACCCATACAGGTACTCAGACAACCAATCATTAACCCATACAGACACTCATGTAGCTACTCACCAACCTGTGCAGCCACCTACACACCAACTGACAGACTGATACAGACATTCACACAGATTAGTCATTCACCCTTGCATTCACTAAGACACGTTTAATCACTCACTTATACAGTCACTCACACACCCACTAAATCATCCATACAGACACTCATACACCCACTCTTTCTTCAATGTTGTTTCCTCATGTGTCAATTTCCTCTGCGAGAGATTAAGCACTGTTAGAGTGTCCTCTATGTTTTCTTCGTCTGGCGCAGGTTCAGTTTGCCCTGTGCTCCTTCTCCATTTGCTTCTTCGGGTCCGACGTCTTTGCTTTCGCCTCTTCCTCTCCCCCTTCCTCTTCCCAGGGGGGGTTTGTCCTTCTTCAGTTTTTCTGCTTCACGTATTAGTCGATATTCGTTGTGAAAACCCGAAGCCCCAGTTCTAATTCCGAGATTGTCCCCGTCATCAGTACTGATGTCAGAACTGGATCTAGAGGAAATAAAATCTTGTTTTCTCTGTACATCCTCTTGGAGCAACCCCTTTCTGTAGGTGTCATATTTTTTGGCAAATGTCAGGATACGCCCTTCCATGTAATCTTTTTTGTCGCTTTGAAATTTCTGTTGTTTTTTAAATTTCACTTCGTTTTCCTGTCTTCGTAGTCGTTCCACCATCTTATCTGTGAATTCTTTAACAAAGTTGGAGTTCTCCTCCTTATCTATTTCCTCACGTAGGCATTTTAGCTCTTCTCTTATCTTGTCTAGATCCAACTCTGCGTATTTCACCACGATTTCTATCATCCCAGGACTTGTCTTAGCTGTGAACATTGCCCATTCTTCTAATATATATATATTTCTGTATATCGGAAGTGTGTGTCCCGTAACAGCCCAGGCACATCCACCTATCGGGACTGGTGCAAGCCAGCATGTACGGGTCACATGAAATATGAGAGAGCAGAGCCTCACGGATCCAGGAGGCACAAATTGGCTACACTCGTACTACTTTTATAAATATTTATTTCAGGCAACGAGTTTCAACCTAAACAGGTCTTCATCATGGCCTCATTTGAAAATAGTGCCCCATCCACCATAGAAATATCTACACATGTGTAAGACATAGAGAAAATACTATTAGCATGTTACAGAGCTATACATACATTTAAAAGAAGAGACAGCAATGGGGTGTAATTGTATCAAGTCACACAGAATTATACAATTTGAATATTGAAATTAATAATTCAGATTCTCAAAAGGTCAAATGGTGTTAGTGGGAAAAACACAATAACATATAACAATATATGTGACCAAATAAACACATTTTGTGAAAAAAATTACACAGTTTTGATGGCCAAGTGGCCTTGATCCAGCGGCCTACTAGCAACAGATACTCCACTACCATATAATCACTTGGGCCGATACAACTCGCTTCCGCTCTGCGCTAAGTAAACCACTGGAATCTATTCGTTTTTAATGTTTCTCATACCTCAAGATCAAGTTATTGCTTCTTTAACTAAACCTTCTGCTGATCAAACAGTTCTTTCCTCTGGTCAATGGACCAGTTAGGTGGAACTAGTTGATGGCGATAATTGACATAACTTATTATGCATTTCTTAATAAGTATAAAATAATGACAGACTCAATAAGTTTTAAAATCTTTATCTAAATTAGGGTTTTGAACCATCTCAAAGCGTTTCAGTACAAACACCCTCATTCACAGGAGTGCCAATTCAAACATATCTCAGATAACACTTATCAATTCAGATCCACACAATGACTATGCTCAGAAAGAAGAGGATAGAGACTGAAGAGCATTTATCAAACGATGAATTTCATAATGACCAAAGTATGGTGTGAAGACCAACCCCCTGGCCAAAGGGCTGGTAAGGGCCTCCCAGGACAGATCAGGAGACAAAGGCTTCAGGACAGGAATCAGGACAGGATACTTCACCTCTCTAGCTACCGACGACTACGTCGCACCCCTCTCTGACACTCTCTTCCTCCTCGTGGCTCTTCCGCGATCTTCTTTCTAACCCACCCAAATTAAGTAGATGGTTCTGCATTCGATTTCTTCATCAGCTTTTCAGAGCACCACCCCGGCACACCCCGATGATAGACTTCTTCAACGCGCATCAAAGCTTCTTCGTAACTTCCCCAAAGCTCAACTCGACTCCACACGACCTCCGAACTCCACTCACTTCTCCTAACTAAACTACCTCAATTATACCTTTCCATAGGCATGTACCACCCATTAATGTTTCATTTTGCACAGAATACTAACTTCTGATTGGACAGACGAGGGGGGATGATCATCACACCATACTTATACTTCATTTATTCTCTTTGACCATTGTTTCCAAACTCCTCCCCTCAAACCTTTATTCCGCCCTTCCTTTCCCATACATCTTTAAACTTTATTTAGACAATTGTAACTGTTTTCTTGAATAAGTTCCTTCATATGAACTCTTCACCCTCATGTTCCCAGGGCACATCTCCGCCGACCTTGGACTCGTGACAAATCCTTAGCCATCCTCCAAGCTTCCGTATCAGGGTGCATGCGTCTCGCCATATTGGTCTACTCGACTCAGACAACTTTAACAGGCCCAAATACGCACTAATAATAAAATCGAAAAGGAAAAGTGTTATTCTAAAAAATAAATGATTTCACTGTATACCACCAACCTCTACTCTAACCCATACCATTTGTTATTTCTCTCTCTGCATTTGCGTTAGTTATAAACCCATTTTCTAATTTCAGCAAAGCAGGTGCCATGCATGTGAGCTTTCAAGCGGCCATTTTATAGTTCTTTGCGCAAGCGCCAGAATTTCCCTCCAAGCGTCAGTACGTCATACTACGTAGATGCAGTAGACGCATGCGCAGTAAAGATCCCGTGTTAAATGCGTTCTAGTCCTACGTCCGTGTTATTTGCAGTTAGTAAACACATAGGCAAGCTTCATTCTTTTCCCGCGTATAGTGAAAATGCATATTATTAATCACGAGACATGTCATTAGTAATTCGCTAGTAAGTTAAATCGAGAGGATTGCTTCCGAGCAAGTTTCGTGTCCGAGTCCTTGCTCCATCAATCCCCTCTCTGATGGCATATTAAGCCATCACAAAATTCCCATCCATCCCAGATATCAACTTTAGCACTTCTCAGTTTTCTACATTTGGCCTCCCAACCTTTCATCGACTGTCTCATTTCCTTCTAAATCTCGCATTTTCTTACATAACCTGCCTTTCATTTCTTCCAAGCGTATTTCTTCATACTTTCTTTTACGTGTCTGTCCCTTTCCTTTTCTGTTCAAGTGTACCTTTTCTTTCGTACCTTTTCTACAACATCTATATGTAATCATTATTAACATCACTGTTGTTATTATCATCACTAACAGTATTATTATTTGACCTAGAAAACTTTTCCCAAACCCAACAAACCATTTCCCTATTGATGTTATACTTTTTGTTAGTCTTCCCCACACACTGTCAACCTCCAGTAGGGTCAAATCTTTATGCATTCTCGTAATATTTTCAATAAATCCTTTAATTTCTCTGCTCTTGTCCGGAATATAAGTGCAGCAATGTTGAACTTTCAACATGCCACAAACTCCACCTTCTTTTGCTAACAATATGTCAAGAGCAAGATGGTTCTGTAAAACCATTGATCTAATTGCAACCATTTCTGTGTTAATCATTAAAAATCCTCCTGCAGTGTCTGTAGAAAGACGATCAACTATGGTTGATAACTTACAAATTTTCTGTGAATTTAGGATGACTCCAACTGAGGGTATCAGTGCACTAAAAATATCTCCTACAATTTCAGAAAAACTAGCCCTTCTTCTTCGTGTTAGTCCATTAGAATTTCCATTGGTTCCACTGATTTTGTCTACATGATAGATTTTTGGAAAAACTATTCCAAAATAACAGCTTCCGTACCATCTTGCAGGTAACCTGTAGTAGGCATTGCTCCCACAAACATAATACACTCCTGGAAACACAGGATCAGTTCCCCCTTTTAGTCCCCATCCTCCTAATATTAGGAAGTTATGTTCACATTCACTGGAACCAATGTAATTATTGATATAATCTGTCTTTTCCCCCCTCTGCTAAGCCTTTTTTGGGCTATTTGGGGTAGTTTGCGCTTAGGCCCCTGTAACATTTTGACCACATAAGGTATCCACGCCAAATTTGCGTCCTTTTCTTCCAACATCATGGGGATTCTAAAGGTACCCAGGGTTTGTGGATTCCCCTGGAGGCGACCCAGAAATTAGCCAAAATACAGCTACATTTTGTTTTTTGGGGAAAAATGGGAAAAAAGTGCTGCAAATGAGAGCATCTGGGGTATTCCCTGCAAATGGTATCAAAAAAGGGTTTGTGGGGCTGAAATCACCATTTTCCCAGCTTTTAGGGAATGACAGACTTTTGTCAGAAAACCAAAATGTTTTACACAGTTTTGGCATTTTTCTGGGACATAGCCTATTTTTGCTATTTTTTGTGCTTTCAACCTCCTTCCAGTTAATGGTAGAAATGGGTATGAAAGCAATAATGTATCCTGTAAAGCTATACATTTTAGTAAAGTAGACAAAATTCTGAATTCAGCAAGGGGTCATTTGTGTAGATTCTTCAAGGTTTCTTTATAGAAACTAACAGTTAAATATAGGAAAAATTGAAAATTAGTTGGAAAAAACAGCCTTTTGTGTTAACGTTTTCACATGTAACTTCTTCTAATTATGACAGCTCTTTGAAAGCAATATACCGTTACATCTGCGGGACCTTACTGGTTGTGGGGATATATAGGACTTGTAGGTTCACCAAGAACCCGACGAACCCAGAGCCAAAAACTGAGCAGCGACTTGCAATGGTTTTTTATTATGTACCGGGTATATAGCAATTATTCTGGGAAAATGTATACATGGAAAAATCGGTATGAAAGACACCTATGTATTTCTGAAATGGGAACAAAATATAGAGTTTAGAAACAGTAGATATTTGCACATTTCCGAAATTGGGAATACTCATACTAGCATGAGAATTATCGGTCATTTTTCAAAATGACTTATTTTTTACACAGTGTCTTTCATTTGGAAGGCAGAAATGCATTGAAAGTCAATAGGTAATAACATTTGCTTTACAAACCTGAATTACCCTAAGTCTCCCGATAAAAATGGTACCTCACTTGTGTGGGTAGGCATAGTGCCCACAACAGGAAACGGCTCAAAACGCAACGTGAACACACCACAATTTCACAATGAAAAATTACCCTTTTTTTGTAAAGTGCCTAGCTGTAGTTTTTGAACCCTAGCTCTGCCGGCACCTAGGGAAACCTAGCAAACCTATACATTTTTGAAAACTAGACACCCAGGGGAATCCAGGATGGGCTGACTTGACTGGCTCTCACCAGGTTCTGTTACCCAGAATCCCTTGCAAACCTAAAATAAATGTCCAAAAAAACACATTTTCCTCACATTTCTGTGGTGGAAAGTTCTGGAATCTGCGTGGATACACAAATTTCCACCCACCCCGCGTTCCCCAAAGTCTTCCGAGAAAAATGGTACCTCACTTGCGTGGGTAGGCCTAGTGCCCGCGACAGGAAACGGCGCAAAACGCAACGTGGACACACCACAATTTCCCAGTGAAAAATGACCCTTTTTTGGCAAAGTGCCTAGCTGTAGTTTTTGAACCCTAGCTCTGCCGGCACCTAGGGAAACCTAGCAAACCTATACATTTTTGAAAACTAGATACCCAGGGGAATCCAGGATGGGGTGACTTGACTGGCTCCCACCAGGTTCTGTTACCCAGAATCCCTTGCAAACCTAAAAAATTGTCAAAAAAACCACATTTTCCTCACATTTCTGTGGTAGAAAGTTCTGGAATCTGCGTAGATCCACAAATTTCCACCCATCCCGCGTTCCCCAAAGTCTTCAGAGAAAAATGGTACCTCACTTGCGTGGCTAGGCCTAGTGCCCGCGACAGGAAACGGCACAAAACGCAACGTGGACACACCACAATTTCACAGTGAAAAATTACCCTTTTTTGGCAAAGTGCCTAGCTGTAGTTTTTGAACCCTAGCTCTGCCGGCACCTAGGGAAACCTAGCAAACCTATACATTTTTTAAAACTAGACACCCAGGGGAATCCAGGATGGGGTGAATTGACTGGCTCCCACCAGGTTCTGTTACCCAGAATCCCTTGCAAACCTAAACAATTGTAAAAAAAAAAACATTTTCCTCACATTTCTGTGGTGGAAAGTTCTGGAATTTGCGTGGATCCACAAATTTCCACCCACCCCGTGTTCCCCAAAGTCTTCCGAGAAAAATGGTACCTCACTTGCATGGGTAGGCCTAGTGCCCGCGACAGGAAACGGCGCAAAACGCAACGTGGACACACCACAATTTCACAGTGAAAAATTACCCTTTTTTGGCAAAGTGCCTAGCTGTAGTTTTGAACCCTAGCTCTGCCGGAACCTAGGGAAACCTAGCAAACCTATACATTTTTGAAAACTAGACACCCAGGGGAATCCAGGATGGGGTGACTTGACTGGCTCCCACCAGGTTCTGTTACCCAGAATCCCTTGCAAACCTAAACAATTGTCCAAAAAAACACATTTTCCTCACATTTCTGTGGTGGAAAGTTCTGGAATCTGCGTGGATCCACAAATTTCCACCCACCCCGCGTTCCCCAAAGTCTTCCGAGAAAAATGGTACCTCACTTGTGTGGGTAGGCCTAGTGCCCGCAACAGGAAACGGTGCAAAACGCAACGTGGACACACCACAATTTCACAGTGAAAAATGACCCTTTTTTGGCAAACTGCCTAGCTGTAGTTTTTGAACCCTAGCTCTGCCGGCACCTAGGGAAACCTAGCAAACCTATACATTTTTTAAAACTAGACACCCAGGAAAATCCAGGATGGGGTGACTTGACTGGCTCTCACCAGGTTCTGTTACCCAGAATCCCTTGCAAACCTAAAAAATTGTCAAAAAACCACATTTTCCTCACATATCTGTGGTGAAAAGTTCTGGAATCTGCGTGGATCCACAAATTTCCACCCACCCCGAGTTCCCCAAAGTCTTTCGAGAAAAATGGTACCTTACTTGCATGGGTGGGTCAAGTACCCGCAACAGGCAAGGGCCCAAAACCTGTTGAGGCGACATCAAAATTACCTATCACAAACCAACCTGGTTTTGCAAGGGGGGTCCCATGACTTTTTGGCCCGGGGCTCGGCGGCCACCTAGGGAAACCTACCAAACCCATACATTTCTGAAAACTAGACACCCGGGGGATTCCAGGGAGGTATAGCTTGTGTGGATCCCCCAACGTTTTCTTACCCAGAATCCCCTGCAAACCTGAAATTTAGCTGAAAAAATCACTTTTTTCACACATTTTTGTGTGGGAAAGTTGTGGCATCACCAGGCTGACACAAATTTCCTACCACCCAGCGTTCCCCCAGGTCTCCCGATAAAAATGGTGCCTCACTTGTGTGGGAGGCCCAAGTACCCGCGACAGGCAAGGGCCCAAAACGGATTGAGGCAACATCAAAATTGCCTATCACAAAACTACCTGGTTTTGCCAGGGGGGTCCCATGACTTTTTGGCCCGGGGCTCCGCGGCCACCTAGGGAAACCTACCAAACCCACACATTTCTGAAAACTAGACACCCGGGGGATTCCAGGGAGATATGGCTTGCGTGGATCCCCCAACATTTTCTTACCCAGAAAAAGTGGGGGCTGCCCACCCTAATTAAAATTTGCCCCAAAAAATCCCTGGCGTCTACTGGGCTTTTTGCCCCCCCGGGGGGGAGATTGGGGGCTAATGCCCCCATCTGCCCCCCAGGGGGGGCAGAAATGCTGTAATTTTTGTGGGGGAGGGGTGGGGGCTTTGGCATGCCCATTTTGGGCAGCCCCCACCCTAATTCAGATTTGCCCAAAAAAATCCCTGGCATCTAGTGGGCTTTTTGCCCCTCCGGGGGGGCAGAAAGGCTGTCATTTTTGCGGGGGTGGGGGTATGGACATGCCCTTTATGGGCAGCCCCCACCCTAATAACGTATGCGCCCAAAAAAAAGTCCCTGGCGTCTAGTGGGCTTTTTGCCCCCCCGGGGGGGCAGTTTGGGGGCTACTGCCCCCATCTGCCCCCCAGGGGGGGCAAAAAGACTAAATCACAGCAAATTTATTTGGGGAGAGCAAAAGCCCTTGCCCAAGGGGCCGCTCCCCTCCCTGGTGTCTAGTGGGTGGATCCTCGCTTGGGGATCGCCCTCCTGGGGCGATCCCCAAGCAGGATCCACTGGGGAGGGGTACCATTGGAAAGGGGAGATTCTCCCTTTCCAATGATACCTCTCCCGTCTTTCTATGTGCCCGGGGGGCTGAGATAGCCCCCTGAGCACATAGAAAGTGAATCAAAGTCCAGGGACATCGCAGCATGAGCCTTGCCACTTGCATAGATTCCCTCCTTCCCAACCCATGGAGGTACGTGGGTTTTCTGTGTAGTTGCCTTCTTCATTAAATCCTGTCTCCTTTCTTCTACTAAATCAAAAAAAATCTTTTTCTTCTTTTCTTAATGTACATGTTAAATTATCTTCGTGTGCCTGAACTAGATCTATTGAACTCATTATGAAAAATTCACCCATAAACTGTGCATTTTTACTACTAACTACTGGATTCATATTCTTTCTAATAGGAAGTTCAGAAAATATTACATCTAAGTTAGAATAAAAATACTGCAATCTCCCTGTAGTGTAAAATAAACTTGACAAAATACTACATGACACACCATACGTTAAAGGTATATGGTGATACGTCATCCCTTCTGATACTGATGAGGGCAATTTCATGCATACATAACAGTTGTTAATTTGCATAGTATTAACATACTGAAATAATAATTTAATAAACACATTAGAGGACGTGTTATAATCTGACTCATTGTGATAGTTTGCCTCATCTTCCACTCCTATTTCTATTTTAGTTTCTCTTAATCTATCTACTTTAACATTAGTATCTGTATTATTCTCATTACTTGTTTTCATTATTAAAGGTACCCCTACTGTTAAGAATAACCATCCTAATATTGCTAATAAAATACTACAAAAACAAAATCTAAGACACTTTCTTTTTACTCCACATTTTGGTTTTCCGCTAACTTCATTGTCGCCCATTTTGTCTCTGAGAAAATTTCTTTTCTCTTATCTTTTCCCTTTTACAGTCTTTTGTTCTTTTTATTCTTAAGGAGGTTTCAATTGGCTTTCGTCAATTTGTGCAATATGGACTTCTTCTGTCTCATCAGACAGATCCAGGGACTCAAATTCTTCAAGAATGACGTACGTCCACTCTGGAGCCTTGTATTTTCTGTTTAAATTTCTCAATCTTGGACTTCTTCGAGTTATTTTTGCTAAAGTTTGCTTAGGTCTTGTTTGACTTGTGATTTCATTCACTTGCTCTGGTTGCTTTTCAGATTTTCTCAGGTGATATTTTAGTTTCTTTACTCCAGTTGGCCAATTGTCTCCCTTTCTGACTCTTTTAATTTGTACTGCCTTTTCACCTTCCTTATCTCCTTGTAAAGTTCTTTTTATTTCATTTATTCTGGGCACAATCTGTTCTATTTCTCTGTTTTCTGTGCTTGTACCTTCTTTTGCTTCTTCCTGCTCAGGTTCTACTGTGTTTTGTTCTACTTCTTCCTGAGCTTGTTCTTCTAATTCTGTCTGATTCTGCTCAGGTCTTACTTCAAACCTTTCTTCTTCTGCCTGAGTTTGTTCTTCTAACTCTATCTGGTCCTGTTCAGGACTTAATTCAAACTTTTCCTTTTCTGCCTGAACGTGTTCTTCTATTTTTCCCTCCTCAGGTTTGTTTATGTCTCTTTGTGTTTTCACCTGAGTGTGTTCTTCTTCCCCTATCTCTTCCTGACTACTTTCTTGTCTTTTCAGTTCTGTTCTTCTTCTGGTTTCAATGGCATCATCAATTACTTCAATTATTGGGATCCATTCTTCCTAACTTAGCTCGGGCTGCTTGTCATATGGTTGTCTTTCAGAATCTATCACTCTAGATTCTTCAATTTCACAGTTTACAACTCCTGATGCTTCAGCCTGTTCAGTCAGTGGTGGCTCTTGTAGCTCTAATGGGCTCGGAACTCATCTCGTATGACTAGCGTCAATCCAATTGGGCAAACCTGCACACTTCACTGCTGTGGTAGTGACTAGTATGACTTGCCTTGGTTTGTCCCACCTTGGTGCTAGACACGATTTCCTTGCGTGTTTCTTCACTAGCACCCAATCTCCAGGATTCAAATCAAGCGCTTGATCTGGCTGTCTTTCAACTGCGTCTTCTCCAACCTGATGAGAGATAGAACGCATCATTTCAGCCAATCCTTTGCAATAGTCCAATACCAGATCATCAGTTATACTCATTAGTTTATTTCCAGGAATAAACGCCTGTCTCATGGCTCTTCCCATGAGAACCTCATGTGGACTCATTCCTGTTTTTCTGTCTGGAATGCTTCTGAGACCCATTAACACAAGAGGTAATGCATCTGGCCATTTCAGCTTTATAAATGCACACACCTTTCCCAATCTCGACTTGATTGTGCCATTTATTTGTTCAACAACTCCAGAAGCCTCTGGACGATAAGCACAGTGTAGTTTTTGTTCAATTTAAAATGCAGCACAGATTAATCGAATTATTTCATTATTAAAATGAGGGCCTCTATCTGATTCCAAAGTGACCGGAAAACCAAACCGTGGCACTAACTCCCTCAACAATAATTTTGCAACTGTAAGACTATCATTTCTTCTAGTAGGGTAGGCTTCCACCCATCTTGAGAAAAGGCACACTATGACAAGTACGTATTTCAATCCGTTGCAGGGAGGGAATTCAATGAAATCTAACTGTAATCTGGTGAAGGGTCCTTCTGCCTTTCCGATCTTTCCCCAGCTTACCACTGTCTTTCTACCTGGGTTCTGCTGTTGACAGGTTAAGCATCTTTGGCAAAGGCTCTCTGCGATTATCCTGAACTTTGGATTGTACCAACTCTGTCTGAATAGTCTGATCATTGAATCTCTCCCTATGTGTGTTGCTCCATGATACACCCTCGCCATTTTTGAAAGCAGACAATCTGGCATGACTGGTCTTCCATCTAGATACACCCATACTTCATCATGTGGTCTTTTGGTACAGGCTGCCTTTATCCAGATTTCTTTTTCCTTTTCCTCAACTTCTTCCTGCAATTGTCTAATCTCATCCCATGTCTCTGGCACTGAGAAGTACATAAGTTGGCATCTGGTTTCCCCCGTTTCAATTTTTCTGTTTATGGCTACTGCATTTTTAGCGCAGAATTTCGCCACTTGGTCAGCATAATTATTACCAGCAGTCACATAGTCCTTTCCTGCAAAAACAACAGTTGATGGACAGAATGCAGAACAATGTCATACATTCACCCCAGTACAGAGATCTGGGCCTAAATCCATCGTTTTTTTGCTCACCATGCCATTCCAGCTTGAACCCAGCCATATGCAAATCAGTCTTGACCCTGTGCCTCATGGGAACAGTCCAGCCCGAACTGCCAAGCCAGGTCCTCCCTGGACTGGAAACAAGCATCCTAGGACCGGTTTCGGGGTTTCACCCCTCTTCAGCCAGGATAGCTTGATTCCAGTGGCATGGAGAGCACGGGACCCACGTCTGGGCATACCCGTCCCACTCGGGTGAGAAATGCAAAAACAACAGTTGATGGACAGAATGCAGAACAATGTCATACATTCACCCCAGTACAGAGATCTGGGCCTAAATCCATCGTTTTTTGCTCACCATGCCATTCCAGCTTGAACCCAGCCATATGCAAATCAGTCTTGACCCTGTGCCTCATGGGAACAGTCCAGCCCGAACTGCCAAGCCAGGTCCTCCCTGGACTGGAAACAAGCATCCTAGGACCGGTTTCGGGGTTTCACCCCTCTTCAGCCAGGATAGCTTGATTCCAGTGGCATGGAGAGCACGGGACCCACGTCTGGGCATACCCGTCCCACTCGGGGTGAGAAATGCAAAAACAACAGTTGATGGACAGAATGCAGAACAATGTCATACATTCACCCCAGTACAGAGATCTGGGCCTAAATCCATCGTTTTTGCTCACCATGCCATTCCAGCTTGAACCCAGCCATATGCAAATCAGTCTTGACCCTGTGCCTCATGGGAACAGTCCAGCCCGAACTGCCAAGCCAGGTCCTCCCTGGACTGGAAACAAGCATCCTAGGACCGGTTTCGGGGTTTCACCCTCTTCAGCCAGGATAGCTTGATTCCAGTGGCACGGAGAGCACGGGACCCACGTCTGGGCATACCCGTCCCACTCGGGGTGAGAAATGCAAAAACAACAGTTGATGGACAGAATGCAGAACAATGTCATACATTCACCCCAGTACAGAGATCTGGGCCTAAATCCATCGTTTTTTGCTCACCATGCCATTCCAGCTTGAACCCAGCCATATGCAAATCAGTCTTGACCCTGTGCCTCATGGGAACAGTCCAGCCCGAACTGCCAAGCCAGGTCCTCCCTGGACTGGAAACAAGCATCCTAGGACCGGTTTCGGGGTTTCACCCCTCTTCAGCCAGGATAGCTTGATTCCAGTGGCATGGAGAGCACGGGACCCACGTCTGGGCATACCCGTCCCACTCGGGGTGAGAAAAGCAAACATAGTCATTTCCTGACTGATGTGCAGCGCATTTTACAACTGCTATCTCTTTTGGCAATTGTAATGCTTCCAACAAATCCTTTACATTTTTGCTGTTTCTGATTGGAGACCCTGAAGAAGTCAGAAATCCCCTCTGCATCCAAAGCTGGCCGAAGTCATGCACAATCCCGAAACCATATTGACTATCCGTAAATATGGTTACTCTCCAATTTTTCCCCTTTTTACATGCCATTGTCAAGGCAACCAATTCAGCTACTTGTGCAGACTTGACTCCAGGTAAACAAGATGCTTCAATTACCCCCGAAATTTTGCAAACAGCATATGCAGCACTTAGACCTCCTTCCTGTGTCCTAAGGCAGGAGCCGTCTACAAATAACTCATGATCTGCTTCTTTTAGTGGTGTCTCTCTTATATCCGGGCGGGGCTTTGTGCATAACTCAGTCACTTCTAAGCAATCATGATCACTTTCATCTTTTACTTCTTCATCACAGGGGTCTGGCAATAGGGTAGCTGGGTTCAAAATCATACAACTTGTCACAGTCACATTCTCAGCTCCCAAAATCACTCTTTCGTACTTCGTCAAACGACTAGGGGTGAGGTGCTGTGTTCTTGTTCTTGTTGAAAGAATCTCAACCGAGTGTGGAACGAATACCTTTACCGGATGTCCCATCACTATCGACTCACTTTGCTCCAGGCTCATACAGGTAGCAGCTACTGCTTTTAAGCAGCCAGGTAATGCTGAAGCCACCGGGTCCAATGTAGCTGAAAAATATGCCACTGGACGCCGACTCAATCCATGTCTCTGTGTTAAAACTGAAAGTGCACAATTTTCTCTTTCACAACAAAACAAAGCAAAGTCTTTTGTATAGTCTGGCATGCCCAAGGCAGGAGCCTCACACAGACAATTTCGCAATCTCACAAATGCCTCTAGGCAGTCATCATTCCAATCAATCGGATCTTTTGCTCGTTTCCGAATCATCTGTATCAATGGTTTCGCTACACAGAAAATCCATTTATCCATTGCCTGCAATATCCAACCACTCCCAGAAACATTCTCATTTCTCTCTGAGTCTGTGGCAATTGCATTTCTTTGATTATTTTTATTCTTTCCGGTGTCACTTTTCCAACTCCTCTTTCTATTTTATGCCCTAGATATCTTACTTCTTGTCGACAGAACTGTAATTTTTCTGGAGACACTGTGTCCTCCTTCAGCCAAATGCTTCAGCAACACAATTGTATCTGTGACACAAGCTTCTCGCGTTTTTGATGCCACTAACAGGTCATCAATGTACTGAACCAGAACAGAATTTCCGGGCATAATCAATGATTCCAGCCACTTTTTCAAAATCTGATTAAAGATTGAAGGACTTTCTGGGTACCCTTGAGGAACACGACACCATGCGTAAATACGATCTTCAAATTTAAATGTAAACAGATACTGGCTGTCTGGGTGTAAGGGAATAGAAAAGAACGCTTGGCATAAATCAATTACTGTGAACCATCCTGCATTCCATGGTATCTGCTAAAGGATCACTGCTGGATTTGGCACAATTGGACAACAGGGATTTACAATCTTATTTATTTTTCGCAAGTCTTGCACTATTCTGTACTTTCCGCTAGGCTTTTTCAGTCCCATTATTGGTGAATTACAGGGACTACCCATCACTTCTTTTAGAATGCCTTGTTTAACCATCCGTTCAATTTCTGGGATTATTCCTGCTTTTACTTCTGAACTCATTTTGTACTGTCGGGTATTTGGATTCACTGCACCTTCCTTCACTGTCACTTTAACTGGGTCTATATTTTTCATTAGCCCGATATCTTTTCCTGTAAAATCCCACACTTCTGGATTGACTGTGGTTCTCAATTCTTCTGGTAATTCATTTTCAGTTATTAGTGAAAGCATTTCATCTACTTCTGTTCCCTGTTTGGCCAGCATCATCTTGTATGCCACGTCTTCATCAGTGGTTTGGAAAGCGACACCATCCGGTGTACAATAGATCGTGCAATTCATCTTGCACAAAAGATCTCTTCCCAACAGGTTTACAGGACTGGAATCGCAAACTACAAATCAATGCATTTCTTTAAAGTTTCCAATGTGCACCTCCATTGGCTTTGTGATAGGGGTTCTAATCTGTTGGTTAGACACGCCTACAACTTGGATTGTCTCTCCCGAGAGGAGTAGGTTTGGGATGTCTGCTGTTCTCACAGTAGACCTGATAGCACCAGTATCCAATAGGAAAGTAATGTCTTTACCTTCTACTCTCCCATCAACAAATGGACCTGACTGATCTACCGGCAAGGATACGCCAAGCATGCACTCCTCTTCCTCCCCCCTCAGGCACCGTCATTGTGCAGTATCCGAACGTTCTTCATCAAAATACTGTGCAATTGTTCTATTATTCTTACCACTTTCTCCTTAAAATCCAGTGTTTGCACTGAAACTTTGATGGTTCACAAAATTTGGCATAGGAGCTGGTGGTACCTGATATTGTGGAGTGACTACCTGTTGCTGCTGATTCATAAGTACTTCATTCTGCATCTGTGGGATTAAATTTTGATTTGGCCCATTATTATTCTTATTATTCTGAGTACTCTTACACTCGTTCTTCCAATGTCCAAGCTTTCCGCACGCATGACAAGGGAACTTCTTTTTTGCTTCTTCTCTGTCCATTCGCCCCTTAAATCTATTACCATTCGTTCCTTGATTATTCTGACTCTGTTCTTTTACTGGATTATTATTTTGCTCATTTGTCTTTTCTTCCTGCTGCTCTGCCAATTTAACTTGAGGCCACATCATTTTCTCTTTCAGCTTCCTTCGCCTGGCCTCTGTCATCCCCGCAATATTTTGCGTATTTAAAAATTTCATCCACTGTCTTACTTTGCCAACACAACATGTGCTGCTGTATCATCTGACTAATTTCCGGTTTCAAGCCATATACAAACCGATACACAAAATGTCCCATATCTTTGTCACCAATGTTCTCAAAACCACTATACTGCTTGAACACCTGCAACAATCATTCATAATACACATGTACAGATTCATTCGGTTCCTGTGTCGTCCTATCTATTTTTACCCAATCTGTTTCTTTAGGAGGGATTTTTCCTTTCAAATATGTAATCACTTGGTGATACTTTTTCTGATGGTGCTCCTGTTTTTGCATCTCTAGGATACTCCTCATTAGGCCAATCAATTGTGATCTTACATTCTGTCCATAAATCAGCAGGTACCACTATGTCAAATAGACCATCCAGGTCTTTCAATAACACTTTTGAGACTTTCACAAACCTCTCTACCTGTGTGTACCACTCAACTGGCTTTTCTCTCAGTTTTGGAAAATCATTTGTAAACGATAAAATATCTTGTCTACTCCAAGGGACATGAACATATCCTCCTCCAGGAACCTCTCTCATTGGACACAACTTCTCCACTTTTCCTGTTTCTCTTACTGGAAATGCAGCTGCTGCCTCTCTCGCCTGCACTTCTTCTTTCTTCCTTATCCACCTAATCCTCCATTTATCAATGTCTCCCCATTTTCGCAAAATGTTCATTAATTCCTTTATCTGTAACCTTTTTCCTGAAGCAGTCACACTTTCTAAATCTTTATCAGTAAAATCCACTCGATAGGGCTTCTGTAACAATTTTGATTTTCCTATATCTAGTCCAATCTCTGAAGCAACTTCAGTTAATCTTTCATGAAATAATTTTGCTCTCCTGGTTATACTCTTACATAAAAACAACAATTCTTCATCATTGTAAACATTTAATCTTTCCGTGCCCACACATCCTGTCATCATCTCTTCCAATTCCACTTTCAATCTGCTAATATCTAAAATCTTTGGTTTTGGGATCTGATTTTCCCTTTCCTGAGCCCACCTTTCTATTTCTTCAGAGGTGACTACTGTTGTACCTGAAGTTCCAGCCGGAACCAAAGGTCTTCTCTCTCTCAAATTCATAGGCGTAACTCTCTTTTGAGTCTCCGCATTAGGTTCCACAATAGGGAGATCCATTAATGAAATAACTGACTCACTTTCACTAACCTGATCATCTGTGATTATTATCTCTTTTCTAGGACTATTTAATGGAACTGTCACAAGTTGTAAATTCTGGGTATTCTTATTATCCCCATATAATGGGATTACTGGACCAATGGTTACGGGTACTGTCAAAGCTTCAGTATTTAAATTCAATTGACTTATCCTTTGAACTAGTTCCTCCCTAGTTTTGTTCAAAGCTTCTCTTTCATTATCTTGCAACACTCTGTTGTATGATGTCTCATGTAAAATCTGTGGAGTTAATGGTATTCCCATTATGGGCACGCTTGGGACAACCTTACTAGCTGCTTCTTGATACGGTGGTGGATTTTTAATTAAAATATCCTCTAACAATTCGTCATCTGACTCTCCATATCCTGTCGAATTCATGTGTTTTGTTTTCTCTTTACACTTTCCTCCAGAATGTTCCTCAGCCATCAACACTGGATATAACCCTTCTGATACCATTGCTCTCCTCCACTGTTTCATCTGCCCTTCTCTTGACTCATGCAAATGTCTCGGAAAGAATCCTCTATATCTTCCAACTCTGCATTTCTCTCTTTCATATGACTCAGTCTCCCATTCTTCCAAAGCCTCATATTGAGTTAACCTAGGTCTTGGTTCTAAATCATTCATTTTCAATCTCAAATTCTGAAGAATCCTCCCATTAAACGTACCAACCTTAGGAAACACTAACACACCATCATCCTTCGTGTATTCTACCCAATTCTCTAGCCATACGCAAGTATGATATCCTCTCTCCATCATCATAAAAGATGCTGGGGTCTTCGGTGGCTGAATAGGAATGCCCTCTCTAGTCAACACAGGCTTATCCTTAACAAAGAAATTCTTTATTCTCTTAAAAATTGACATCTTTCTTTTCTCTCCATACATTCTTGAAGAACAGTGTAGGAAATTGTATTCCGCAAACCCTTGAAATCTTCTACCTGTACGTCTTGCACTGACAGTCAAATCAAAATCCTGCATACAATCCTTCTCTCCTCCAATCCTAGCGCGGCTTCTAACTAAGTGTCCAATCAAATCAGGCTCACACTCGTACTCTGACCAATGTCAGCACGGCCTTTTCCTGACGTCAGTTTTGCTCCTCACTACTGACCCCTCCTTTACAATGCTGTTCCTGTCACGCGCCCGCTGTATCTACTAATCCCAGCGCGGCTCTCTGTGACGTTGATCCTACTCAGGCGATTTCTCACCCCTCCTTTACCAAGCTCCTCCTGTCACATGCCCGCTGTATCTACCAATCCCAGCGCGGCTCTCTGTGACGTCAATACCACTCCAGCAACTGACCCTCCCTTTGCAATGTAATACGAAATTTTATTTCTTCAAAAATTCTTTGAACTTCTTTGTTATTAACAACGTAAAAACATTCGCTACCCTGTCTGTTCCGCTAAACCAAAAGGATAATTTATTTTCTTCCACTGCGAGTAAAACCTTCCGCTTACTCTTCACCTAAGCTCCAGAGAACCTGCTACTCTTCCGGTATCTCCTGTTAAGGAATTTTGAGACAGGTATTTCACCAGCGAACTCCTTTTGCTGTCAATCTAGCTTAGAAGAACCTGCTACTCCTTCAGAGTTACCCTTACTAGGTGATATAACGCCTAAAGTTTCACCAGCGAACTCTTTGCTTTCAACCACTCTCACTTTTGTACAGAAAATAGTCCCTAGTTTAACACTGCCAGCCCTACCTAGCTTCTCAGTGATATTCCAACAGACGAGTAACCTCACTGCAGTGTGGTTTCTATTGCCACCTGCTATTCATTCCCCGGGAATTTTCCAGACAACATAAAACAGGACACTAACTCTTCTGTTAAAACATTAACCAAAAATCAATAATCTATACTTATCACCAAACTAGTCACTAACAACCATAGCTCTGCTACCAGAAAACTGATCCAGCGGCCTACTAGCAACAGATACTCCACTACCATATAATCACTTGGGCCCATACAACTCGCTTCCGCTCTGCGCTAAGTAAACCACTGGAATCTATTCGTTTTTAATGTTTCTCATACCTCAAGATCTAGTTATTGCTTCTTTAACTAAACCTTCTGCTGATCAAACAGTTCTTTCCTCTGGTCAATGGACCAGTTAGGTGGAACTAGTTGATGGCGATAATTGACATAACTTATTATGCATTTCTTAATAAGTATAAAATAATGACAGACTCAATAAGTTTTAAAATCTTTATCTAAATTAGGGGTTTTGAACCATCTCAAAGCGTTTCAGTACAAACACCCTCATTCACAGGAGTGCCAATTCAAACATATCTCAGATAACACTTATCAATTCAGATCCACACAATGACTATGCTCAGAAAGAAGAGGATAGAGACTGAAGAGCATTTATCAAACGATGAATTTCATAATTACCAAAGTATGGTGTGAAGACCAACCCCCTGGCCAAAGGGCTGGTAAGGGCCTCCCAGGACAGATCAGGAGACAAAGGCTTCAGGACAGGAATCAGGACAGGATACTTCACCTCTCTAGCTACCGACGACTACGTCGCACCCCTCTCTGACACTCTCTTCCTCCTCGTGGCTCTTCCGCGATCTTCTTTCTAACCCACCCAAATTAAGTAGATGGTTCTGCATTCGATTTCTTCATCAGCTTTTCAGAACACCACCCCGGCACACCCCGATGATAGACTTCTTCAACGCGCATCAAAGCTTCTTCGTAACTTCCCCAAAGCTCAACTCGACTCCACACGACCTCCGAACTCCACTCACTTCTCCTAACTAAACTACCTCAATTATACCTTTCCATAGGCATGTACCACCCATTAATGTTTCATTTTGCACAGAATACTAACTTCTGATTGGACAGACGAGGGGGGATGATCATCACACCATACTTATACTTAATTTATTCTCTTTGACCATTGTTTCCAAACTCCTCCCTCAAACCTTTATTCCGCCCTTCCTTTCCCATACATCTTTAAACTTTATTTAGACAATTGTAACTGTTTTCTTGAATAAGTTCCTTCATATGAACTCTTCACCCTCATGTTCCCAGGGCACATCTCCGCCGACCTTGGACTCGTGACAAATCCTTAGTCATCCTCCAAGCTTCCGTATCAGGGTGCATGCGTCGCGCCATATTGGTCTACTCGACTCAGACAACTTTAACAGGCCCAAATACGCACTAATAATAAAATCGAAAAGGAAAAGTGTTATTCTCAAAAATAAATGATTTCACTGTATACCACCAACCTCTACTCTAACCCATACCACTTGTTATTTCTCTCTCTGCATTTGCGTTAGTTATAAACCCATTTTCTAATTTCAGCAAAGCAGGTGCCATGCATGTGAGCTTTCAAGCGGCCATTTTATAGTTCTTTGCGCAAGCGCCAGAATTTCCCTCCAAGCGTCAGTACGTCATACTACGTAGATGCAGTAGACGCATGCGCAGTAAAGATCCCGTGTTAAATGCGTTCTAGTCCTACGTCCATGTTATTTGCAGTTAGTAAACACATAGGCAAGCTTCTTTCTTTTCCCGCGTATAGTGAAAATGCATATTATTAATCACGAGACATGTCATTAGTAATTCGCTAGTAAGTTAAATCGAGAGGATTGCTTCCGAGCAAGTCTTGTGTCCGAGTCCTTGCTCCATCAGCCTGTTACCAGCAGGAGTAAAAATTAGTTTACTTCCCAACCTATACCCCTGCAAAACCCACAACCTGCACTTAAAACTTAATTAAAAAAGAAAATTACACAATTAACGTAAGTATTTATCCTTTTAATAACTAATAAATAAAAATTGATTATTAATTAATAATTAATTATAATTAATTTACTTCCCACCCAATACCCCTACAAGACCCACAACCTGCACCTAAAATTTAAAATAAAATAATTGAGTACACAATTAACATAATTAATTATCAATTCCTTAATTAATATTAATTAATAATCCTTTATAATTAAATTACTTCCCACCCTGTACCCCTATAAACCTCACCACCTGCTACAATACTAAAAACCCCAACAAATTATTAAACAAACTATATTAAAACACATAAACAATAAGTAGACAAAACATTTATGATATATACATTTAAAATATAAACTAAAATACATAACAATAATTTAAAAACGATATTATAAACAACTATATTTTTGTAAACGATACTAATGATTTCAATGTTTTCAAAATTGATATTAATTACCTTAATAATTGATATTCTTGACAACGATATTCTTGCAGACGATTTTTTTATACCACGATATTTTGGTATGACGATATTTTGGTTTCGATACTCTGTCTGAATACCATTACAAGAGAGGAGGCTTCCTGGCGTACTTATGTAAAGTGCTGCGAATACAGATGAACCCGGTTCCTAGCACAGAAATCCCGAGAACCTAGACATAAGCTATAACATAGAAAGAGGAAAAGAACGAGGAGAAAATAAAGATATTTCTCCTTGTTATGCCTCACGGAGGGGAGGCTTAGCATTTTGACACATTCCCAGGTTTACCAGTAATGGTAAATCTGGGAATGGGCCAAAATCCATGGGGAAATCCAACGCCTCCTTGGGGCAGAGTAACGCGACGTAGCCATTTGTGCTGTATTCACTTACTTTGAATTTATCCAACTTTTTGTGTCACCCTTGCATGACACAAGGGCGAATCAAAACCTACATAAATATGTCCCTAAACTGGTAATCTTTAATTAGGATTATAGGGTTTGCGTAAAATGTTGACCAGGAATTTTTGATTGTGTTCAATAGGAGACTTTTTTTGTTTTTACTTTATTTATCATTTTCCACACACACAAAAAAACAAGGACATTGAGAGACGCATAATTACACATCAAATAGCAAGTAGTGTCACATCAGTTTGATACAGAGGTGATTGCCATATGTATAAAAACATTAATACACACAACTATATAGATCACAAGATGGCACAATCATACTCGAGTAAGGCGACATAGGGAAAGTCACACTCTGAGACAGAGTCTTGACTGGTGGGATTAGAAGAGGGTTCAGCGCGGGGTGTTATGAGCCCCAATGTACCCCAATATAGGCCTAGGTAGCCGCACGACCTTTTACCTACATTTGTCCTACCTTGCTGACCTTTTACCTAATTAGGTACCGAATAAATGTCATGTGGTTTTCTTCAAAAACGAGCCTCAGTTATTATGCATGAGGATTCTTAGTATCACACAGCAGGATTACCATCTTGTGTATAATAACTTGGTACAAAAGTCACCGCTATCGTCATCCTTGGACGACAGGCCCAAAGTACCATGACACATCTAGGTAGAACCCCTAAGGGTACCTTTTGGGTATATAAGCACCACATCTTCACTGGACAAACCAGAGGAGAAGCTTCCATGCTGACATGAGACACTGAAGTCCCTGCACGCAGACACTCCAGCACACAGTGGTCTGACATCCCTCATGGGGTGTCCAACTTGAGACCATGACGGTGTCCTTCATTCTCTCCCATCAGGTAATGGGGTTGGCTCTTTCCTAGGGGATTCTTGGCTTCACACTTACATACATGCTAGGTACACTCAGGTACACTTAGCTAGGGTTCGCATATTAGGAGTACGCATGATTACTGCCATGTATTTATATGCCTGCATATATTCACTGCTTTAGCACCATGGTAGAATTCTACCTTTTATTTACTCTGTTGGTGCTTGTAATCGTATATATCTGTTTCTGTCTAATGGTTGTTGCAGCAGACGTATTTTTTACTAGAATGACGCTGGTTCAATAAATGCTTATTGAAAACGTCCCCATCGTTTATTCTGTGTATCTCTCTGAGACCAAGTGAGCACGAGTGACTGAGCGAAAAGTACTGTACTGTTTCCACAACCCCTGAAGGGTCAGGGTTGTCATGTTTGATAATTGCCAGAAACTATTTGCTCTCTAGTAAGGTTAGGAGGCTTATGGTGGCACTGTGAGCTAGCTGGTCTAAAGGCGAGCATATCCCTTGGGGGTGTCTGGAATCAGTCTGGACACCAATCCCTTAGTTTATGTTGTCAAAACGTGCAGATCCTATATAGACTTGTAGGAACTACACAACATGGCGCCCAACGTTGACTTGGTTCTTATTTAACAGTCAAATCTGAATAGCTCAGAGACTCCTACTCACATTTACCCAGAGACTTCTGGAGTGGGGAGGGAAAAATCCGCCAGAGCTGAGTAGGTATATCCTATGTATTAGCTGCAGGTTTATTGAAGCTTGAAGGACTATAGTTCCCAACACTGTGCAAAACCTTATCTCTTTCTCTATAAACTTCCATCCATAATGTCTCAAACCGCAGATGCTGGTGGTAATGCTAGCGCTAGTAGGAAGGGTGCTGAACAGAAAGGTGCGATAACCATTTTGTAAAATTGCAGAAATGCACTTGCTGAAAAATTAGAACATTTTGGTCTCTCAGCGTTAGGCCGGACCGTTACCTTCGTGATTGAGGCACACGGGGCCTACAGAACAGAGGTGTTCTATTTTTGGGTTAAATTCCCACCTGCAGATGCACGCACACATACATTTCATGCTCACACTCCGGATGAAATACCAGATGAATACTCTCCATATGAGGACATAGAAGTCCTTTTAACTTACCAAGAGCATATAAATTGGTTTAAAGGCGCCCTCTCACATACCACAGAAAAAGTGAGACTCGGTCTGTTCAGCAGAGACTGAGCGACTTGGCCAGTCCCAGCTGCTTACACACTGCATCCAGAGATTGACACATTGCCAGCAGTAGACTTACGCCCACTTCACAAAGAAATAATAAAGCTGTACAGAAATCTTACACAGTTCGTAATGCGAACACTTACAAATCAACCTACAAGGGTCACTCAATCAAGTCAACTACAAGGGACACTACAGAAATCACCCCACAAACGCTAAATGCGATTATGGGAAGAATCCCCACTAAACGTGAGCATATGCCGTTCTAGATAGCACAGAAAATAGCACAGCTTGAGGCAGTGTTTCCACACACAGGCCTGCAAGAAGAACACAGAATACTAACAATTTGCTTGCCAATGGCGATAGAGGATTGTACCACTTTGGGTACAGTTTTCGCTGCCGTTTATACCAGAACTCATGGTACCCCCTCAATAGCAGTCATACCATAAGTATTGAAACAGATACAGAACGAGCCCTGGGCAGAACCTGCCCTGGACTTAGGGATGAAATTGATAGGCAGTTTTGCCCAGGTATTCACAATTATGTTAGCCAACATAAAAGGGGAGGCAGCAGCGGTGGCTATACGCCAACGCCTGAGGAAATGTACTTCTGCACAACAGGAGCGGGAATTACCTACAATTATCGAAGAGACCTATGCTTCGCTGGGTAGAGATAATTTGGGAGCTAAACCTGTGAAACTACAATTAATGGGTAATCCTGAAAAGGATAACTAAGCTAGGTGGCGATGGTCTGGCTCACCACCGGACAGGCCCAATTTCTCAGTGAACCCTTCTCAGCTGAAGAACTTGCCGAGGCAATAGACTCGCTTGATGGCGTGAAGGCCCCTGGCCTGGACGGCCTATCTGGCACCTTTTACAAAGCATTCAAACAGACGCTGATACCTCACTTATTAGAAGTGTACTCTGAATCCTTTAATAACGGTATACTCCCCCCCCACGATGCACGAGGCTGTGATCACGCTGTTACTGAAGCCTGGAAAGGATCCTACTAGATGCGCCTCCTATAGACCCCTATCCCTCCTTACCTTTGACAATAAGATATTAGGCAAGGCAATGACAAATAGGCTGTCACTCCTCTTAGACTAAATCCTCTCCCCAATCCAGACAGGCTTCATACTGCATAGATCAACCGTACTTAACCTCAGGACAGTATTTTCAGTACGGAACAGAGTATCTCCTGCGACGCCTGCGGCCGAGAAGGCGTTTGATTTGCTCGAGTGACCCTGCCTTCACACAACGCTCTGTAAGTTCGGTATACCCAACAGCTTTAACGCGTTAGTCTCGCTCTTGTATTCCTCGCCCACAGCATGGCTGCGGGTAAACGGCTCTCTCTCAGATCCTTTCCCCATTTCCAGGGGCATCTCATCATAGCCATGGACCCCTTAATCCAACATCTTCAGGAAAAACACTTGCATCACGGCCTGCGCTTCCGAACTGGCCCTCTTTTAATATTCATGTAAGCGGACGATATTTTGCTGTTCATCAGACACCCCTCTGAGAATCTAAATCCCACAGTGGAGGAAATCGCCCAGTTCGGAGACAGGTCCGGTCTACTTATCAACTGGGAGAAATCTGAACTCTTTCCCTTGATGAATTCCACAACACCCCCACCAAGCGGGCATTCCTTTCATTGGGCTACAGATACCACTAAATACTTGGGGATTGCGCTCCACAGAAACAAAGACCAGATTATCTGCCTCACCTATGGCCCGGCAATGGATAAGCTTGCTACTCAGGTCGACCGCTGGATCCGCCTCCCGCTCTCTATGGCCGGACGCATAGCCCTCATCAAGATGAATGTCCTCCTGTGCTTTCTATATCTCTTTGTAAATATCCCCATATCTTTGACAAATGTGTTCTTCCTCCAGCTCCGCAGCCTACTGCTGCATTTGGTATGGGCGGGCCACCGGCCGCATATAGCCTCGGACACACTCACGCTCCCCTACGTACAAGGTGGATTCGCCGTCTCTGACTTCCGCCTGTACTATTTGGAGGCACAGGCCCAGTTCGCCTATTATTGGTTCCACCCCGATTCCCGCCTCCTGTTTAATAAAACTGAGCAGGATCTAGCAGATCCCATACCCCTCAGCGTGCTATTACCGTGAGGCATCCTGCACCCAACTGATGTCCAAACAATTTCCACGGCGTGCTTGGCCTGGGACAAACTCAGCAGAATGCTGGGCTTTGACTCTCTTTACTAACCAAGACTACCCTTGCCTCAAAATCCTTGGCTCCCACTAACATCCGAGAAACTGGTGCACTGCACCTTGCAGAAACTGCATCTCCACTGTTTTGGGGACCTCTTCATAGATGGCCATATTGGGACGCATCTCGACATTACTCATGATACAGAGTTATCATACATGGACAGATTTATCCTTACTAGACTGCACGGTACTTTGCGTACAGTAATGCCCTCCTACCCTTTATCCTTCATGGAATTTCTCCCTTTCACACTACTCATAGCAGACCCAGACAGCTCCCACCTGAACACAAAACTCTACTGCTCATGCATAGCCTTTAAACATGCATGTGATGGGGGGCTCACCGCCACTGGGAGGAAGACTTGGGACACCCACTCTCGGACAAGGATTGGGCTCATAGCTGCACGCAAATAAAACTTGTATTTCCTAACCATTGCCACTAGCTCCTTCATTTTTGATTCATTCATAGATCCTATGTTACCCCTCTGGAGATGGCAAAGTGCAATGCCTTCACATCCTCGCAATGCCCCAAATGCCATTTACCTGGAGCAGACTTTGCACACATGATTTGGACCTGTCCTGGGGTCGTCACATATTGGACATCAGTGTTCTAAGCGCAATCACTTATGGTATCCACAACCCTTGAACCATCCCTATGCTGGCCCTGCTGGGTAATGTCTCCAACATCTCAGTCTGCCACCGCAGATTCATAGCTATTGCCCTATTATTAGCCAAAAGGGAAATTGCATTGCATTGGGGCAGCCGGGTCCGCCCCACAAAAGAGGCATGGCTCCGGAGTATGTCCTAAAGCGACATGCAAAGTGAAATATATTCCACTCTTCAACCTCCCACGTCACGTCCCAAGGATATCTGCCACCCTTTCCGTGCCTACCTGCTTACCCTGCAATCCAACTCTCTGACGCTATCCCCCCCCACCCAACCATGAACATAGCACCAATCCCCCAGCCCCGGTCCTCTTTCCTCCGCCTCTGGTTGTTAGTCCTCACTGCTCCGCAATGCCGTCTTACCAGGGCTCCACTCTCAGTTTCTGGCACACACAGACTCTGCACTGATATGTCACAAAACCGCATTACCATTCAAATTGATTGACTCTGCGACCCCTCATACCTATCCCCCCTTCTTTCCCTCCCCTCCACTATATGTATTGAAGATCTCTTTGTTATATGTTGTTCTCTCCACAACAGTCCACAAGATTGCGGTTTATATGCATGATTTATAAAAATGCGATGTTAACTAACATACAGCTAATGTAGCAACTTGAAATTAGTCAGAAATGGTAATATTGTCTAATGTATGTCTGATGTTTCATCCATAATAAAATAATTTTTTTTTTTTTTTTTAAAAGTCCTCCTATCATTTGCGAATTCTGGGGCATATTTACAAATTTTCCAAGCAACGCAGGGCAAGGTTGCTGCTTTGCGTGACAGGAAGACAGCAGAAATGTGCCATATTAACTAAGATATTGTGCATTTTTGCAGTCTACTAGCGCTGGTGCACTATTTGCTGCCTAGAGTGAACGCAGGCACCCTTGCACCATGGTGAGAGGGTGCCTGCATTACAGTCAGGATTGTTTTTGTGCAGGAACGGACACCTTTCTGCACAAAAACAATCTTAACAGTGTTTTCCTTTTTCTATGTGTGCTACAGAATGCAGCACATGTGAAAAGAGGAAATAACAAGGAGAAATAAAGATATTTCTGCTTGTTAAGCCTCACTGGGGAAGGCGCAGCATTTTGACGCATTTCCAAGTTTACAAACCTTTGTAAATCTGGGAATGTGCACAAAATCCATGGGTGGATGCATGGTGACACCTATGCTCCACCTATGGAACGCCTTTCCAACGCAAGGTAAAGCAAGGCAGGTAAGTAAGTAAGTAAGTCCGTTTTTATATAGCGCAGCTACTCACCCTTACGGGTCTCAAGGCGCTGGGGGCCGTCGTGGAAATTAAGTGAGCTATTGCCCAGAGTCACATGGTGCTGAGCTGAGCTGCCGCCGGAGCCGGGGATCGAACCGTGAACCCTGTGCTCCGAAGTCAGCTGCCCTGGCCGCTGCACCACACCTCTCCTCCTGTAGTAGTGTTACTTTGTATTTACTAAACCACGCAAAGTCACACAAAGTGGCTCTGCAAGGCTTAGTAAATAACAAAAATGATTTTGCATCGGGCTGTGCCACAGAAGTGACATATCCCAGGCGCAAAATCTTATTAACTCTGCCCCTCTATCTGGAATCCAGAAATCCACATCCGCTTAATCTATAGGTTTGGATTTAGACAACTACCCTATTTTAGATCGCTGCCTGATTTTGCGCTCTAAAAGCAACAGGAAAAAATCCTAGAAACTGACCACTATTGGGTGGGAGAAGAGCAGAGGAGGGATAATACTCGCACTGTTATGTTGAATAAAATCTGGACTCTCCTTCATAACTGGCTAGGGGAATCTGCAATTTTATCACAAGACACAGAGGCTCTTATTGTGGAAGTTTAAAACGCAATAACTACAAACAGGGACGCGTGATCAACAGGTTTTCAATAAAAAAATTGGAAAGTATAAACCCTAAACTAGTCTGCACTTTTCAAGATGTCCTCCAACCTAGCTCCTGCCTAAAAACCTTTAAAAGCCATATCCCGCCCTGCCAGAATAAGGTCCAAAAGGTGATGCACCCACCCCTGCTCTAACCATCACCAGCTTAACCTACCTACTAAGAGTCGTAGAAATAACCGACCTAAAAGTATCCTCACCGAGACGCACAAGTTCTCACTCCATCTGTTACCTGAATATACTGCTTGATACACCTTCCACACACAGTTTGGGGTGAGTAGCAATACTTGGATATGCCACAAAAGAATATGCATTTTTAGCTCTCCTGGTAACGTGGACACAAACCCCTGTAGGTGTGAATTGCATAGCAGTGATGTCCAAAGCCCTAATGTCTGAGAACTTTTTGAGGGAGACTACACACCGCAATGTAGCCAGCTTAGCAGATAGCCATTTGCCCGACAGGCAATCATTATGTCCCCAAGATTCAAATAAGTGTAAGACCAGATTGACATCCCAAATGACTGTATGCCAAGGTTTAGGAGCGTCCATATCCCTAATTCTTTCATTAA
Organism: Calotriton arnoldi; assembly: GCA_963921515.1. Taxonomy (NCBI): domain Eukaryota; kingdom Metazoa; phylum Chordata; class Amphibia; order Caudata; family Salamandridae; genus Calotriton; species Calotriton arnoldi. The sequence continues at coordinate 890,768 of CAWUFW010000115.1, forward strand.
CAAACATATCAGGGAATGCTTTCCCATCGACTTCCCTTCTAGTGCTCCTCTGAAATAGCAGATCTATATCCATTAATGGTCTAATAGGATTTCTGCATTGCCACTAAGAATGCTAAGAAATCTGGCACCCCACGGCACCTGTTTAAATGGGATCCAAACCCCTCTCCAAACACCAGCTATTAAACAGCTCCCAGCCTGATCTGTAAGCTCTGACAGTGCCCCTGGCCCATGAAACTTCGATGTAGCTTGAAGTCTCATTCGAAAGTCCTGGCACCTTTGCAAACACTCTGAAAGGTAACTTGCTACCAATACTAGTTTCTATTGAAGAACCAATGCATGTGTCTGAGTTTACAGGCTCCTCAACATTTGCAGGAAGACAGGTAACTGTACTGGGTAAACCACAGAGAGTTCTAAACAGAGTGGAAAACCAAGATTGACTTCTCCAAAGCTGAGTCACCATCACCACTCTTGCATTTGACAGGGAATTTGGGCCTAAGTTCTTGTTATTATGACAATGGGAGGGAAAGCGTTATGCAAGGACAACACACAAGCTTCATTAATATGGTTTGAAAGGGTACTGCAAAGAAATCTATCTGGAATCCTCTGACAGTCTGACTGGATCTTTGGAAATATTTTCCCATTCTTTCAGATAAAGTGCTAACCGCCTCCCAACTTTTGCTAAAGTGAAAGGGCATACTCTTAACTTGCTTTCTCCCTCCTCTCGATTGACTGCTAGAGTATCAGAATTCAAAATGACAGCGCTCCTCTTCTAGGAAAAGAACACAGCCCAGCACAGCTATATACGTTTCTTCACATGATCACCATAATATATGTATTAGATCTGGCTGTTGAGAACTGTCCTGAAGTGACAAAGAACTTGCATCTATGACCTAGGAAGGACTGGTCAACTTAACACCCATCTTCTGAGAGGTTGTAGTCATTTGTTACCTAAAAGCGATTTTAAGGGAAATCATGCCAGATCCAGGCTCAGTATTTATAACAGGTATGTAAAATAGAGTACGTTCCTATTTGTAAAGCACCAAAATCTGGATGATTTCAATTCTACCTGCCCTTTCTCCCCCAAGTATCTCACCAGTATGTCATATAAACTCCTTAGTTATGCTGGTACCGTTGTGCCACTGTATGAAACCCATAATGATCCAGTAGATATTCGCTATGCTCTGGTTGCTGATATGTATTTAGGTCTGATTAAAAGACAGTTGTAGCTGTCTTCCCAGATTTCGAGGTTGGAGCCACACCCCCCTCATATTTGTAATTGATATGTTAACCATTTCCTTCTGACTTGAGAGGGACCTACAATCACTACTTGTGAAACCACAGCTTTTCAAAAGAATGACAACTCCTCAGACAAAAGTCTATTGCCTGGCTGCTGATAGGGCTTGGGTCGAATTCCCACAGTGTATAGAATCCAAAACATACACTGATTCCAAACATCATGGAGGGTGAAGAGAGTATTCAGCCTTTCCAAAGATAGGCACTCCCACATAAAGCAAGAAAACCCCTGGAAAGGTGTCGGTCGTAGCACTCACCAAATGAGGCACATCAAGAGACAGTTTTCAGAATAAAGCGTGGGGTTTTATTAGTGCAACACTTTCTAACAGAAAGACTTTCCCAGATGTCAAATGAAAACAGGTAAAATAACATATATATATATATATATATATATATATATATATATATATATATATATATATATATATATGCACAACAAAGGTAACCCACCAGCGAGGACGAACTTGAAGGAAACAGGCGAACACGGCACCTTGAGACAGTGTTCATTTATTTCTGGAACCGGACATCTCGGCGCTCGTTACAAATTCACCGCCCTACGCGTTTTGGAGCACCTGCTCCTTGCTCACGGGCTTCCGGTGATGTTTAATGGCAGAAAAGTTTGAAAGGTGAGTTCTTTTTCAATTGCCTTCAGCAGATTACGCCCCCTGATGGGCCTCATTTATCAGGTAGTCTGGGTCTCGTAGTCCTTCCAAAATTAATTACAATCCACTAGTGAATTCCGCCGATTTAAACATCAAAATTATCCATAATAAAACTCTCCAGTGAGTTTTCAAGCCCTCGACTCCGGATTGCATTCACTTAATCCTGTTCCAACCTGCACAGTGCAAACACGGACAGTCCGTGTGCAGCAGCCCACACATTACGTGGTAGTTCAGTCCTCCCGACCGGGACTGGCCGGAAAATATGCACAACAAAGGTAACCCACCAGCGAGGACGAACTTGAAGGAAACAGGCGAACACGGCACCTTGAGACAGTGTTCATTTATTTCTGGAACCGGACATCTCAGCGCTCGTTACAAATTCACCGCCCTACGCGTTTTGGAGCACCTGCTCCTTGCTCACGGGCTTCCGGTGATGTTTAATGGCAGAAAAGTTTGAAAGGTGAGTTCTTTTTCAATTGCCTTCAGCAGATTTCGCCCCCTGATGGGCCTCATTTATCAGGTAGTCTGGGTCTCGTAGTCCTTCCAAAATTAATTACAATCCACCAGTGAATTCGCAGATTTAAACATCAAAATTATCCATAATAAAACTCTCCAGTGAGTTTTCAAGCCCTCGACTCCGGATTGCATTCACTTAATCCTGTTCCAACCTGCACAGTGCAAACACGGACAGTCCGTGTGCAGCAGCCCACACATTACGTGGTAGTTCAGTCCTCCCGACCGGATCTGGCCGGAAAATATGCACAACAAAGGTAACCCACCAGCGAGGACGAACTTGAAGGAAACAGGCGAACACGGCACCTTGAGACAGTGTTCATTTATTTCTGGAACCGGACATCTCAGCGCTCGTTACAAATTCACCGCCCTACGCGTTTCGGAGCACCTGCTCCTTGCTCAAGGGCTTCCGGTGATATTTAATGGCAGAAAAGTTTGAAAGGTGAGTTCTTTTTCAATTGCCTTCAGCAGATTACGCCCCCTGATGGGCCTCATTTATCAGGTAGTCTGGGTCTCGTAGTCCTTCCAAAATTAATTACAATCCACCAGTGAATTCCGCCGATTTAAACATCAAAATTATCCATAATAAAACTCTCCAGTGAGTTTTCAAGCCCTCGACTCCGGATTGCATTCACTTAATCCTGTTCCAACCTGCACAGTGCAAACACGGACAGTCTGTGTGCAGCAGCCCACACATTACGTGGTAGTTCAGTCCTCCCGACCGGGACTGGCCGGAAAATATGCACAACAAAGGTAACCCACCAGCGAGGACGAACTTGAAGGAAACAGGCGAACACGGCACCTTGAGACAGTGTTCATTTATTTCTGGAACCGGACATCTCAGCGCTCGTTACAAATTCACCGCCCTACGCGTTTCGGAGCACCTGCTCCTTGCTCATGGGCTTCCGGTGATGTTTAATGGCAGAAAAGTTTGAAAGGTGAGTTCTTTTTCAATTGCCTTCAGCAGATTACGCCCCCTGATGGGCCTCATTTATCAGGTAGTCTGGGTCTCGTAGTCCTTCCAAAATTAATTACAATCCACCAGTGAATTCCGCCGATTTAAACATCAAAATTATCCATAATAAAACTCTCCAGTGAGTTTTCAAGCCCTCGACTCCGGATTGCATTCACTTAATCCTGTTCCAACCTGCACAGTGCAAACACGGACAGTCCGTGTGCAGCAGCCCACACATTACGTGGTAGTTCAGTCCTCCCGACCGGGACTGGCCGGAAAATATGCACAACAAAGGTAACCCACCAGCGAGGACGAACTTGAAGGAAACAGGCGAACACGGCACCTTGAGACAGTGTTCATTTATTTCTGGAACCGGACATCTCAGCGCTCGTTACAAATTCACCGCCCTACGCGTTTCGGAGCACCTGCTCCTTGCTCACGGGCTTCTGGTGATGTTTAATGGCAGAAAAGTTTGAAAGGTGAGTTCTTTTTCAATTGCCTTCAGCAGATTACGCCCCCTGATGGGCCTCATTTATCAGGTAGTCTGGTTCTCGTAGTCCTTCCAAAATTAATTACAATCCACCAGTGAATTCCGCCGATTTAAACATCAAAATTATCCATAATAAAACTCTCCAGTGAGTTCAAGCCCTCGACTCCGGATTGCATTCACTTAATCCTGTTCCAACCTGCACAGTGCAAACACGGACAGTCCGTGTGCAGCAGCCCACACATTACGTGGTAGTTCAGTCCACCCGACCGGGACTGGCCGGAAAATATGCACAACAAAGGTAACCCACCAGCGAGGACGAACTTGAAGGAAACAGGCGAACACGGCACCTTGAGACAGTGTTCATTTATTTCTGGAACCGGACATCTCAGCGCTCGTTACAAATTCACCGCCCTACGCGTTTCGGAGCACCTGCTCCTTGCTCACGGGCTTCCGGTGATGTTTAATTGCAGAAAAGTTTGAAAGGTGAGTTCTTTTTCAATTGCCTTCAGCAGATTACGCCCCCTGATGGGCCTCATTTATCAGGTAGTCTGGGTCTCGTAGTCCTTCCAAAATTAATTACAATCCACCAGTGAATTCCGCCGATTTAAACATCAAAATTATCCATAATAAAACTCTCCAGTGAGTTTTCAAGCCCTCGACTCCGGATTGCATTCACTTGATCCTGTTCCAACCTGCACAGTGCAAACACGGACAGTCCGTGTGCAGCAGCCCACACATTACGTGGTAGTTCAGTCCTCCCGACCGGGACTGGCCGGAAAATATGCACAACAAAGGTAACCCACCAGCGAGGACGAACTTGAAGGAAACAGGCGAACACGGCACCTTGAGACAGTGTTCATTTATTTCTGGAACCGGACATCTCAGCGCTCGTTACAAATTCACCGCCCTACGCGTTTCGGAGCACTTGCTCCTTGCTCACGGGCTTCCGGTGATGTTTAATGGCAGAAAAGTTTGAAAGGTGAGTTCTTTTTCAATTGCCTTCAGCAGATTACGACCCCTGATGGGCCTCATTTATCAGGTAGTCTGGGTCTCGTAGTCCTTCCAAAATGAATTACAATCCACCAGTGAATTCCGCCGATTTAAACATCAAAATTATCCATAATAAAACTCTCCAGCGAGTTTTCAAGCCCTCGACTTGCAGATAAAAACAGGTTCAACAAAGTAAACCGGAATCTTGTGCCTGACGCTCACTGGAGAGCGTGAATTTTGCTAAAAGGATGTTTTAATCGGCGGAATCCACCGGAGGATTATAATTGAACCAGCATGAAAACTACGAGTCCCAGAAAGCTGTTATCATAAAAAGCCACACCAGAGGGTGTAACCTACGAAAGGTATAAAAGTTGTGACTCATTTCGTTCTTGTTTTTCTGCCTATTGGACATCGCATTAGCCCGTGAACAAGAAGCAGGAGCTTTGAAACGCGTAGGGCTGTCAATTTGATTAAGCGCTTTGATGTCCGGTTGTTTTGAAATAAAGGTGACTGCGAAAATGTGCCGGGTCAGCCTAGTTTTCTTAAGTGCAGCCTCGCTTGGGGATAACTTTGATAATACATTTAAACCGGCCAGTCCCGGCCGGGAGGCTTGCACTACCAACAAACGAAACGTTGGGCTGCCCCACACAGATCACTGTGTTTGAGTTGCAGATAAAAACAGGTTCAACAAAGTAAACCGGAATCTTGTGCCTGACGCTCACTGGAGAGCGTGAATTTTGCTAAAAGGATGTTTTAATCGGCGGAATCCACCGGAGGATTATAATTGAACCAGCATGAAAACTACGAGTCCCAGAAAGCTGTTATCATAAAAAGCCACACCAGAGGGCGTAACCTACGAAAGGTATAAAAGTTGTGACTCATTTCATTCTTGTTTTTCTGCCTATTGGACATCGCATTAGCCCGTGAACAAGAAGCAGGAGCTTTGAAACGCGTAGGGCTGTCAATTTGATTAAGCGCTTTGATGTCCGGTTGTTTTGAAATAAAGGAGACTGCGAAAATGTGCAGGGTCCGCCTAGTTTTCTTAAGTGCAGCCTCGCTTGGGGATAACTTTGTTAATATATATATATTTATATTCACTGAAAAAACCATAGGTTTTAGGGACATTATAGTTAGAAATTAGCATTTAAAAAACCTTTGAAATTCACTGAAAAAACCATAGGTTTCAGGGACGTTATAGTTAGTTGGACATTTCACTCGTACAAAACCAGAGAAATTCCACCGTTATAGTTAGTTCAGCTAACTATAACTCGCGCCCCCGCAATGCACTGCTGATGTCGTCACATATTACATCATTCATGACATGGTCAGTGACATCACTGATGACATCACTGATGGCATCTCAAATGACATCACTGATGACATCACTGACGACATCATCCAGTGACTGTGTGTTTCTGTAATTTTTTTAATATGTTTTATATATATTCCAAGGTGTATGGAAGAATGAGTGGGTGTATAAGTGTCTGGATGGAGGATTTAGTAGGTGAGTGACTGACTGTATAAGTGAGTGATTAAATGTGTCTTGACCATGTCATGAATGATGTAATATGTGACGTTATCAGCAGTGCATTGCGGGGGCGCGAGTTATAGTTGGCTGAACTAACTATAACAGTGGAATTTCTCTGGTTTTGTACGAGTGAAATGTCCAACTAACTAGAACGTCCCTGAAACCTGTGGTTTTTTCAGTGAATTTCTAAGGTTTTTTAAATGCTAATTTCTAACTATAACGTCCCTGAAACCTATGATTTTTTCAGTGAATTTCAAAGGTTTTTTAAATGCTAATTTCTAACTATAATGTCCCTGAAACCTATGGTTTTTTCAGTGAATTTCTAAGGTTTTTTAAATGCTAATTTCTAACTATAACGTCCCTAAAACCTATGGTTTTTTCAGTGAATTTCTAAGGTTTTTTAAATGCTAATTTCTAACTATAACGTCCCTATTAAGTCCCCTTGAATCCTGAGGGCCTTGGGGGCCAACTAGCCCACCAGGTACCTCCAGTAAGCGCCAGAGAGCTGCCAAATTTGTGTTTAACTGTTTTTTACTTGTTATTGTTGTTTTGACCTGAGATTATGTAGTGCGGGAGTGTTTCTTGTAGCACTTCTTTTCTACTTTATCTAAAAGTAACTGATGCCCTCTTATATTAACAAGAATATGGGGCAACACTTTTACAAACTATAGACGACAAAAAAAAGGGAGGGTGTGGCCATGCTTAAGGGATATTTTATGAATTGCGTTTTTATTTGTCACCCCTCTGATATATACAGCTACACTTTCCTAAGAAAGTATATTTGTGATTGCTTAATAAAAAACTGTTTCAAACCTTGACTGAAATTTTTGCAGCGCAACCACACCTACTATTTTGCTGCAAGGAAGTAGCACTCCCCGCGACAGAAGTAAGCACCGCACTATAACTATACATTATAAGTAAACATTGCTCCCGAGAAGTAGCCTACTCAGAACCTTATTTAAATGAAGACCGCAACAGCGCGCTTTCTTTTTGCAACCCCCTCCTCCATATTATAATTTTTCCTCCAAAGATGTAGCACTCCCCGTCAGAAAAGTAAACACCACTTTATAAGTAAATACTGCTCCTGGGAAGTATCCCACCCGCTGACTTAATAAAAAGAAGACCGTAACACACTCTGTTATTTTCCCGCCGTGATTTGTAGGCCCCACGCAAATTATATAAATGGCCCTTAAAGTATATAAAAAACAATTTTTACCTTCACAGTCCCTGTCCACCACCTTGTGACCACTGTACAGAGTTAATAGTGTTCCTACCCTCCCCTCTACTACTTTTTTTTCCTGTACTCCTTTGAAGTGCGTCACAAAATGGTTGACAACAGTGAACCGTTCCCACCCAATAAGGAGCAAACTTGTACTCGGAACACTTTAGTCAATAAAATGTCCATAGTGTTCCGCAGAGGGGGAGGGAATGGCTGCCAACACTTCTACTTTTAATGCTTCACAGCCAATGAACATTAAGCTTGGGAAGGTCCTGCTTGGAACACGTCAGCCAATCAGATGTCCCTGCTACTCCGCGGAGGGGGAGGGAATGGCTGGCAACACTTCTACTTTCAATGGTTCGCAGCCAATGAACATTAAACTCTGGAAGGTCCTGCTTGGAACATGTGAGCCAATCAGATGTCCTTGCTACTCCGCGGAGGGGGAGAGAATGGCTGGCAACACTTCTACTTTCAATGGTTCGCAGCCAATGAACATTAAGCTCGTTGTTGGAACACCTCAGCCAATTAAACGTTAATTTTGTTCCGCGCACAGGGAGAGAACACGCCCTCCCACTTAATATTAAATTTTCTCTAACAAAGTGACACTATCCGTGATAAAAGTGAACACTGCATTATAAGTAAACATTACTGCGCATTATATTAAAAGAAGGCCGCAATACGGCGCATTGTTGTTTTCCCGATATGATTTCCACAGCCTACTGAACAATGCCGCAATACCGCGCATCGTTGTTTTGCGGACGTAATTTCCACGGCCTACGCAACTTTCACACTACCTGTCTGTGAACCGTACAGACTGCTTAAAATAAGTCCACAGTGTTCCTACTATACCCTCTTATACAATTTTTTTCTTTTTTTCCCCCTACTCCTTTCAACTGAGTCACAAAATGGCTGCCAACACTTCCTAGTTTCAACCGTTCGCAGCCAATGAGCCGCAAGCTCGTGCTCGTAACGCCTCAGCCAATCAGATGTCAGAATTCTCAAATCTCGATATCTGTAAAATTTGATATTTCTCAAAAACTACTGAACGGATTTACCCCATTTAAACAAAAGCGTGCTTTCTGGACCAAGACCTTTCTCCCTGCCAAATTTGGCGTAATTCCGTTCAGCAGTTTGACCTGAAGCCTTGTCTAAAGTTTCCTATGGAAATTGCATGGAGAAAACACGTTTTGGGACCACCCTTTTTTCTCAGCCCCCCCTTGACGAATCAACCCCAAACTTTCAAGATAGGAGCTGATCTAAAAAGAGAAGTTTTGGGGAAAATTTCGTAAACATTCGTCAAACGACGCCAAAGTTATAAGCAAATCAAAAAATGCTTTTCCTATGGAAACGTGGTCCTAACTATAACTATCTACTGGCAACCGCCAGTAGATATATATATATATATATATATATATATATATATATATATATATATATATATATATTATCTACTGGCGGTCGCCAGTAGATAGTTATAGTTAGGACCTATTTTCCATAGGAAATCTGCGACATTCTATTTGAAATAACTCTTGCGTCGGTTGACGAATCTTCGCGAAATTTTCAAACTTTATGGCCCGCTCCGGTCCGCTCCTACCCTGAAAGTTTCAGGGTGATTCGTCAAGCGGGGGCCGAGAAAAAGGGGGTCCCTAAACGTGTTTTCCCCATTCATTTTCCCATAGGAAACTTTAGACACGGCTACAGCCCGAACTGCTGAACGGAATTACACAAAATTTGGCAAAGAGGTAGTTCTTGGTTCAGAAAGAACCCTTTTGTTAAATGGTGTAAATCCGTTCAGTAGTTGCGGAGAAATTAAAAAATAAGAGTCAAAAAATCTATTTCCCATAGGAAACTTTATGCAAGGCTACAGCTCGAACTGCTGAACGGAATTACACCAAATTTGGCAAAGAGGTAGTTCTTGGTTCAGAAAGAACCCTTTTTGTTAAATGGTGTAAATCTGTTCAGTAGTTGCTGAGAAAATCAAAAGTAAAAACACATATATATCTGGGCGGAGCCTAACCACACATGTCATCGTGAGATCTGATTGGCTGTCAGCACTTCATCCTGGAATTGCTGGCAGCCATCTTGGGACCAATATAAATGATAGTACCCCATTGAAATGCATTGTAGTGAATCGAAGATTTTGAGGGTTACCAAAAGGAGAACTATAAAGGGTGATAACAGACTTTAGTTACATTAGAATTCATTTGTTGATGGTACCATACTAATTTCAGGAATTGTGGTGTGTTCTAAGGTGATTTTACCCTGTGAAAAACCTTCTGCTGGGATATCATGAATCATGTTTGAGAGAAAACTATTTTCACATGCTTGTCCCATACAGTTTTGGAAGGTGCTCCAGAAGCTAAAATGAGAGCATATTTTCTGTAAATTCACATTATCTTTCTCAGTCATGTGAGAATGAAGTCTGACATTCTCAGTAAAACATGTACATCCAACAAGGGCAGAGACTGTCAGTTGATTCCTTTGTGTTCTACTGCAGCTTCCCAGAGTGTTCTAAAGAACAACTAGAATGCTAACAGCCTTACTTATGACAAAAGTATGGCACACCTGAAGCCATCTTGATTGGAATAAACTGGTAACACTTAAAACATTTAATTTAAAAAGGAACAAAATGATGGGGTTCATCTTGTCATAGAAATTATGGTTAGTGCTCTGGAAAGAAAAATTAGGACATGTTTCAAGTGTGATCTCAAATATCTTCCTGTTATATTTCAACAGGAGCAGCCTGTCAGTTGATGCCTTTGTGTTCTACTGCAGCTTCCCAGAGTGTTCTAAAGAACAACTAGAGCGCTAACAGTCTTACTTATGACAAAAGTATGGCACACCTGCAGCCATCTTGATTGGAATAAACTGGTAACACTTAAAACATTTAATTTAAAAAGGAACAAAATGATGGGGTTCATTTTGTCATAGAAATTATGGTTAGTGCTGTAGAAAGAAAAATTAGGACATGTTTCAAGTGTGATCTCAAATATCTTCCTGTTATATTTCAACAGGAGCAGCCTGTCAGTTGATGCCTTTGTGTTCTACTGCAGCTTCCCAGAGTGTTCTAAAGAACAACTAGAGCGCTAACAGTCTTACTTATGACAAAACTATGGCACACCTGAAGCCATCTTGATTGGAATAAACTGGTAACACTTAAAAGATTTAATTTAAAAAGGAACAAAATGAGGGGGTTCATTTTGCCATAGAAATTATGGTTAGTGCTGTAGAAAGAAAAATTAGGACATGTTTTAAGTGAGATCTCAAATATCTTCCTGTTATATTTCAACAGGAGCAGCCTGTCAGTTGATGCCTTTGTGTTCTACTGCAGCTTCCCAGAGTGTTCTAAAGAACAACTAGAGTGCTAACAGCCTTACTTATGACAAAAGTATGGCACACCTGAAGCCATCTTGATTGGAATAAACTGGTAACACTTAAAACATTTAATTTAAAAAGGAACAAAATGAGGGGGTTCATTTTGCCATAGAAATTATGGTTAGTGCTGCAAAAAGAAAATTTAGTGCATGTTTTAAGTGAGATCTCAAATCCTCTTCTATTTCATTATAAAATTCTGACATGCAGACTGAAACAATCACTTTCAATACCAGCAGTAGACTTCCAGTTAACTCCTTGGTGAGCAGTAGCTTTACTACAGTGATCTAATGAACAACTAGAGTGCTAACATTCTGAATTTATGGCAAATGTGTGACACATCTGAATGCCTTCTTGATGGAATCAAAGTAAAAAACTGAAAGCATTTCCTACTGAGGAGACTGCAGTAAATGAGGAAATTAGGAAACTTCATAACAAAGAAGTCTTCCAAGATGGCCACCAGTAAAAAAAGAGCCCAAATGTAGCACAAATATTACCCAGATGTAGCCCACATATAGCCCAATGACAAAAGTGTGCAAAACACTTTTTATTTTTAGTTTTTTGCAGTTTTATGTAGTGCAGACTGGTCAGGTATTGGAGCGTTGCATCTTAAAACATGACCCCCCTACACTACAAAAACACCACTGCCTTACCCTAAACACTAAAACACTACCCCCAGCACGACCCCCTATACTACACAAGCACCACTGCACTATCCTAAACCCTAAAACACTACCCCCAGCATGACCCCCTACACTACACAAACACCACTGCACTACCCTAAACCCTAAAACACTACCCCAACACCAGTGCACTAACCTAAATCCTAAAACACTACCCCCAGCACGACCCCCTACACTACCCAAACACCACTGCACTACCCTAAAACATGACCCCCTACACTACACAAACACCACTGCACTACCCTAAACCCTAAAACACTACACCCAGCACGACCCCCTACACTACACAAGCACCACTGCACTACCCTAAACCCTAAAACACTACCCCCAGCATGACCCCCTATACTACACAAACACCACTGCACTACCTTAAACCCTAAAACACTACCCCCAGCACGACCCCCTACACTACCCAAACACCACTGCACTAACCTAAATCCTAAAACACTACCCCCAGCACGACCCCCTACACTACCCAAACACCACTGCACTACCCTAAAACATGACCCCCTACACTACACAAACACCACTGCACTACCCTAAACCCTAAAACACTACCCCCAGCACGACCCCCTACACTACACAAGCACCACTGCACTACCCTAAACCCTAAAACACTACCCCCAGCACGACCCCCTACACTGCCCGAACACCACTGCACTGCCCTAAACCCTGAAACACCAGCCCCTGCACGACCCCCTACACTGCCCGAACACAACTGCACTGCCCTAAACCCTGAAACACCAACCCTAGCACGACCCCCTACACTGCCCGAACACCACTGCACTGCCCTAAACCCTGAAACACCATCCCCTTCACGACCCCCTACACTGCCCGAACACCACTGCACTGCCCTAAACCCTGAAACACCACCCCCAGCACGCCCCCTACACTGCCCGAACACCACTGCACTGCCCTAAACCCTGAAACACTACCCCCAACAAGACCTCCTACACTGCCCGAACACCACTCCACTGCCCTAAACCCTGAAACATCACCCCAAGCAAGACCCCCTACACTGCCCGAACACCACTGCCCTAAACCCTGAAACACCACCCCCAGCACGACCCCCTACACTGCCCGAACACCACTGCACTGCCCTAAACCCTGAAACACCACCCCAGCACGACCCCCTACACTGCCCGAACACTACTGCACTGCCCTAAACCCTGAAACACCATCCCCAGCACGACCCCCTACACTGCACGAACACCACTGCACTGCCCTAAACCCTGAAATATCACCCCCAGCAAGACCCCCTACACTGCCCGAACACCACTGCCCTAAACCCTGAAACACCACCCCCAGCAAGACCCCCTACACTGCCCGAACACCACTGCACTGCCCTAAACCCTGAAACACCAGCCCCAGCACGACCCCTACACTGCCCGAACACCACTGCACTGCCCTAAACCCTGAAACACCACCCCCTGCACGACCCCTACACTGCCCGAACACCACTGCACTGCCCTAAACCCTGAAACACCACCCCCAGCACGACCCCCTACACTGCCCGAACACCACTGCACTGCCCTAAACCCTGAAACACCACCCCCTGCATGATCCCCTACACTGCCCGAACACTACTGCACTGCCCTAAACCCTGAAACACCACCCCAGCACGACCCCCTACACTGCACGAACACCACTGCACTGCCCTAAACTCAAACACTACCCCCAGCAAGACCCCCTGCACTGCCCGAACACCACTGCACTGCCCTAAACCCTGAAACATCACCCCCAGCAAGACCCCCTACACTGCCCGAACACCACTGCCCTAAACCCTGAAACACCACCCCCAGCAAGACCCCCTACACTGCCCGAACACCACTGCACTGCCCTAAACCCTGAAACACCACCCCCAGCATGACCCCCTACACTGCCCGAACACCACTGCACTGCCCTAAACCCTGAAACACCACCCCCAGCACGACCCCCTACACTGCCCGAACACCACTGCACTGCCCTAAACCATGAAACACCAGCCCCAGCACGACCCCCTACACTGCCCGAACACCACTGCACTGCCCTAAACCCTGAAACACCACCCCCAGCACGACCCCCTACACTGCCCGAACACCACTGCACTGCCCTAAACCCTGAAACACCAGCCCCAGCACGACCCCGTACACTGCCCGAACACCACTGCACTGCCCTAAACCCTGAAACACCAGCCCCAGCACGACCGCCTACACTGCCTGAACACCACTGCACTACCCTAAACCCTCAAACACCAGCCCCAGCACGACCCCCTACACTGCCCGAACACCACTGCACTACCCTAAACCCTGAAACACCAGCCCCAGCAAGACCCCCTACACTGCCCGAACACCACTGCACTGCCCTAAACCCTGAAACACCAGCCCCAGCAAGACCCCCTACACTGCCCGAACACCACAGCACTAAAGCCTGAAACACCACACCCAGCAAGACCACCTACACTGGCCGAACACCACTGCACTGCCCTAAACCCTGAAACACCACCCCTGCACGACCCCCTACACTGCCCAAACACCACTGCACTGCCCTAAACCCTGAAACACCACCCCCCGCACGACCCCCTACACTGCCCGAACACCACTGCACTGCCCTAAACCCTGAAACACCACCCCTCAGCACGACACCCTACACTGCCCGAACACCACTGCACTGCCCTAAACCCTGAAACACCACCCCCAGCACGACCCCCTACACTGCCCTAACACCACTGCACTGCCCTAAACCCTGAAACACCACCCCCTGCACGACCTCCTACACTGCTGGAACACCACTGCACTGCCCTAAACCCTGAAACACCACCTCCAGCACAACCCCCTACACTGCCCGAACACCACTGCACTGCCCTAAACCCTGAAACACCAGACCCAGCACGACCCCCTACACTGCCCGAACACCACTGCACTGCCCTAAACCCTGAAACACCAGCCCCAGCACGACCCCTACACTGCCCGAACACCACTGCACTGCCCTAAACCCTAAAACACCACCCCCTGCATGACCCCCTACACTGCCCCAACACCACTGCACTGCCCTAAACCCTGAAACACCACCCCCTGCACCACCCCCTACACTGCCCGAACACCACTGCACTGCCCTAAACCCTGAAACACCACCCCCTGCTCCGCCCCCTTCACTGCCCGAACACCACTGCACTGCCCTAAACCCTGAAACACCACCCCCAGCACGACCCCTTTACTGCTCGAACACCACTGCACTGCCCCAAACCCTGAAACACCACCCCCAGCACGACCCCCTACACTGCCCGAACACCACTGCCCTAAACCCTGAAACACCACCCCCTGCACGACCCCCTACACTGCCCGAACACCACTGCACTGCCCTAAACCCTGAAACACCACCCCCTGCATTACCCCCTACACTGCCCGAATACCACTGCACTGCCATAAACCCTAAAACACTACCCCCGCATGACCCCCTACACTACCCAAACACCAATGCACTACCCTAATCCCTAAAACACTACCCCCCGCATGACCCCCTACACTACCCTAAACCCTAAAACACTACCCCCTGCACGACTCCCTACACTACCCAAAGACCACTGCACTACCCTAAACCACGACCTCCTACACTACACAAACACCACTGCACTACCCTAAACCCTAAAACACTACCCCCTACACTACACAAACACCACTGCACTACCCTAAACCCTAAAAAACTACCCCCAGCACGAACCACTACACTACCCAAACACCACTGCGCTACCCTAAACCCTAAAACACTACCCCCAGCAGTACCCCCTATACTACCCAAACACCACTGCACTACCCTAAATCACTACCCCCAGCACGACCCCCTACACTACCCAAACACCACTGCACTACCCTAAACCCTAAAACACTACCCCCAGCACGACCCCCTACACTACCCAAACACCACTGCACTACCCTAAACCCTAAAACACTCCCCCAGCACGACTCCCTACACTACCCAAACACCACTGCACTACCCTAAACCCTAAATCTACCCCCAGCATGACCCCCTACACTACACAAACACCACTGCACTACCCTAAACCCTAAAACACTACCCCCAGCACGACCCTCTTCACTACCTAAACACAACTGCACAATTTGTTACAGGCGTTGCAACGCAGGCCTGTGGTGCTTACTGGAAGTACCTAGTGGGCTAGTTGGGCCCCAGGGACCCTCAGGATTCAAGGTGACCTAATCCCCCAACTTAAAACGCACCACGGGGCGCGTTTGCACAGTGGTGAAGGGAGGGGGCGGGCCTCAGGTGACATGTGCGCAAACACGCCCTGTGGTGCGTTTTAAGTTGGGGAATTAATTCCCTTTGAATCCTGAGGGACCCTGGGGGCCAACTAGCCCACCAGGTACCTTCAGTAAGCACAACAGAGTTGCGTTGCAGAGAGGTGAAAAAAGGTGCGTGGCCTCGTAACGCCTCTCTGCAACTCAGCTCTGTGGTCCTAACTGTAGCTACCTGGGGGCTAGTTGGGCCCCAGGGACCCTCAGAATTCAAGGGGACTTAATCCCGCAACTTAAAACGCGCCACGGGGTGCGTTTGCACACATGTCACCTCAGGCCCCCCTCCCTTCACCACTGTGCAAACGCGCCCTGTAGCGCGTTTTAAGAGGTAGTTTTAATCCCCCTGCCCTATTATGTACTAGGGACTTGCAGAGGAGGTCATGCTAATCACAGGGGTACCCCAACGCATAGTGTTCCCTAGTGTATGTAGGTGTTTTCAATGTATTCTAAGTGTCTTTTAGCATAGCACTGGCTCTGGTTAGTCAGAGTCAGTTACCACCAGTACCCGTCTGAAAAAGTTGTGGGCACAGGATGATTTTGCAACAAGGCCTCTTTCTGCTCCTCTGTTGGTTCTTTCTGCACATCTTTTGCTTCTTTCTGTGCGTTTTTTCTTCTTTCTTCACATGTCCTACCTCTGTAGGCATAGTTAGAAACTAGGATTTAAAAAAACCTTTGAAATTCACTTAAAAAATCATAGGTTTCAGGCACGTTATAGTTAGAAATTAGCATTTAAAAAACCTTTGAAATTCACTGAAAAAACCATAGGTTTCAGACACGTTATAGTTAGAAATTAGCCTTTAAAAAACCTTTGAAATTCACTGAAAAAACCATAGGTTTTAGGGACAGTTATAGTTAGTTGGACATTTCACTCGTACAAAACCATAGAAATTCCCCCGTTATAGTTAGTTCAGCTAACTATAACTCGCGCCCCACAATGCACTGCTGATGACGTCACATATTACATCACTCATGACATGGTCAGTGACATCACTGATGACATCACTGATGACATCTCAAATGACATCACTGATGACATCATCCATGTGATAATTTCATGCATCTTCTCACACCCTAATATAACTTTTGATACACCCACTCTAAATTACAGACTGCCATTCTCAAAACCATAGACACTCCAACACCAAAAACTACATACCCACTCACTGATTCTTAGGTCTACACACACATCCACTCACTCACCCGTACAGTCACTCATACTTAGTCACTCAGTACAGGACTATCATATGCACTCATACACCTATATAAACACTCACACACCGCCACTCATTCATAGAGGTACTCACACACCTAGTCAGTCATGCAAAAACGTAATCACACACCCATTTACTCACCTATACAGTTATACACACACCAGCTCACTTACTCATACAAATACTAGCACATTCTTACGCTCTTATACAATCACTGATACAAGTACACACTCATCCATACAGCCACTCTCACAATCACACACTCTCACTTATAGCCATTTATATACTCCAACACACATATATACTGCCTTTCACATATGTAGTTACTCACACATGTACCACTGAGATATACATTCAATCACTAACACACCCATACACACACTCACCCACCCATACAGTCCATCACAGATGCACTCTTGAAACCATGCACCCAGTGAATCACCAACTCACACATCTATGCACAGAGTCACACACACCCCACCCACACAAACACTCAGGCACCCATACAGATACTCAGACAATCAATCAATAACCCATGTAGACACTCATGTAGCTATTCAGAAAGCCATGCAGCCGCTTACAAACCAACAGACAGACGGATACAGACATTCACCCAGTTTAGTCACTAACCCATGCATTCAATAAGATACATTTAATCACTCACTTGTAGAGTCAGTCACTCACGTACTAAATCATCCATTCAGACACTTATACACCCACTCATTCTTCAGTACGCCTTTCCCTATATATATTAAACATATTTAAACTTTACAGAAACACACAGTCACTGGATGATGTCATCAGTGATGTCATCAGTGATGTCATTTGAGATGTCATCAGTGATGTCGTCAGTGATGTCACTGACCATGTCATGAGTGATGTAATATGTGACGTCATCAGCAGTGCATTGAGGGGGCGCGAGTTATAGTTAGCTGAACTAACTATAACGGGGGAATTTCTATGGTTTTGTACGAGTGAAATGTCCAACTAACTATAACTGTCCCTAAAACCTATGGTTTTTTCAGTGAATATATATATATATATTGTTTAAACAAATGCCAAAGCTCTCAGGATGCACACAACAGTTTGCCTGCTCTCGGGCAATCTCCTTCAGCTTATCTCGACCATCCGGTAATTTATTCACTGCCTGACGCGTTTCGTGGCTGAGACGCCACTTTCTCAAAGGCTGCTTCCATTTAACGCACAGAGCCGCTCTTCTTTATTTAGCATGCTTTTATTGGTTCTCGGCCCCCAGTGGGCCTGGCTTGATGTAATCTGATTATGTGGCATGCTGGGACATATAGTTTCCCACGTGAGCACAATTAATTACCTTTGTAGGTCTCGGTGCGAAATGTTCATTAAAAGTCATTTATTTACTCCTTAGTAGGATCCGGATTGGCAGAGGTAAGTCATTCTTTACTCGGCGCACTGTGCTGCTTAACAGGATTGGAAATAGTTTTCCTCCACAGCCTCTCAAAGTTAAGAGATGGTGCCATCCCGTACGGTAAGGCCCGCGTGTCAAAATATTGTTTAAACAAATGCCAAAGCTCTCAGGATGCACACAACAGTTTGCCTGCTCTCGGGCAATCTCCTTCAGCTTATCTTGACCATCCGGTAATTTATTCACTGCCTGACGCGTTGCGTGGCTGAGACGCCACTTTCTCAAAGACTGCTTCCATTTAACGCACAGAGCCGCTCTTCTTTATTTAGCATGCTTTTATTGGTTCTCGGCCCCCAGTGGGCCTGGCTTGATGTAATCTGATTATGTGGCATGCTGGGACATATAGTTTCCCACGTAAGCACAATTAATTACCTTTGTAGGTCTCGGTGCGAAATGTTCATTAAAAGTCATTTATTTACTCCATAGTAGGATCCGGATTGGCAGAGGTAAGTCATTCTTTACTCGGCGCACTGTGCTGCTTAACAGGATTGGATTGCCAGAGAGCAGGCAAACTGTTGTGTGCATCCTGAGAGCTTTGGCATTTGTTTAAACAATATTTTGACACGGGGGCCTTACCGTGCGGGATGGCACCATCTCTTAACTTTGAGAGGCTGTGGAGGAAAACTATTTCCAATCCTGTTAAGCAGCACAGTGCGCCGAGTAAAGAATGACTTACCTCTGCCAATCCGGATCCTACTAAGGAGTAAATAAATGACTTTTAATGAACATTTCGCACCGAGACCTACAAAGGTAATTAATTGTGCTCACGTGGGAAACTATATGTCCCAGCATGCCACATATTCAGATTACATCAAGCCAGGCCCACTGGGGGCCGAGAACCAATAAAAGCATGCTAAATAAAGAAGAGCGGCACTGTGCGTTAAATGGAAGCAGCCTTTGAGAAAGTGGCGTCTCAGCCACGAAACGCGTCAGGAAGTGAATAAATTACCGGATGGTTGAGATAAGCTGAAGGAGATTGCCCGAGAGCAGGCAAACTGTTGTGTGCCTCCTGAGAGCTTTGGCATTTGTTTAAACAATATATATATATATATATATATATATATATATATATATATATATATATATATATATATGTATATATATATATATGTGTAAGCAGATCAAATGCACGAGAAATAGAACACAAGCAAGTAATAATATTTGACGTCCACTGCAAGAAACAGGAAATAAACCCTGTCAAAGGAAGGCATGGAAACATATAAAATATATACACAGAATACATCAGATGATTATGACATGCAAATAAATGAATGCCAATAAACAAGAACTACTGAATACCAGAATGTGCACACTTACACATCACAATACCAATAATCAGACAAAATACCTCACCGGCTGCAATATCTTCATTTTAGCCCACACAAGACTGGGGGATTCCAAATCACAGTCCTGGGGTCAAGAGACTCCTCAAGCTGGGAAATGCAGCACTGAGTAGACGTGTCCAATTCTCAGGACAAATCCGGGTTCTGAGCTAAGAAACCCCAGTTTTATAATATTCTCAATGAATCATAAGACATCCTCTACAGCAAGGAAACTTACTGGTGCTAGCCGAGCTCCATGCAAGCATCCAAAGGCAAAGGAGTTCTCACGTATTCTTCTGCACTCCCACACGTTCCAGCCCCTTATCTTAGTGAAGCTTGCGAAAGTAGAAAATATCTCTAAAAGTACAGAAAATAATCTTGAATGTCAATAACCTAAATAACCGTGAGTAACCTGGGGGCCTGCTTGTGTGTGCAGAGCTCAAGTTAGACAGAGTCAGAATTCAAGATGGCATGAGGGCACGTCAAAGCCAATAGTAAAAACTTCATAAAACTTCCCAATGTACAACATAATGCACATTTGTGCACCACTGCCTATAGCATCACACACTTCATTTCCCAATGAACAACATAATGCACATTTAGGCACCACTGGCTATAGCACTACACTCTGAGACAGAAAAGTGTATTCCCACATTTCTCTCTCTCATGCTTTCAAACGCACATCCCACACATTCTGTTCCTGGCAAGGATGTTCTACTCTGTGAAACACTCCCACTCTGAGGCTACAAACAGACACAAAATGAAATCTCAAGGCAAAATGCACATGCAGAAAAAATGATGTTGTACATTCAAGCTAGAGTAAATTAAAACACATAAAGTCAATTAAAACAATGGCAGTCAAAGGTCATCACGTGGTCCCAATACATCAGAGTGCCTTTAGCACTACACTCCTCTTAACTGGTGCTGCCAACTGCATAAAGAAAACACTCCTCCTGTTAACTAGTTTATACATGCGCATATGCCAACCTAAATATAAATAGCCAAAATAAACTATCTAGCTGCACTTGTCATTACCAGTGAATAAAAGTTCTTATACATAGTAGGATGCAATAACTTACTTTGAGAGAAATCTAGAAATGTTTTGCATTGGTTTGGGAAAATATTTAAATCTATAAGAGAAGCACAAATACTTAAAATAGCAAAAGTGTATTTAAATGTATATATTAAAGTGACACACCCTCAGCTTGGTGCAGGCCATTTGAAGCAGTTGCATCTGACTTGAGCAGGACCTCTATTAACAGCAAGTGTAACTGCAGCTTCATGAAAGAATATCAATGTTTTCGCATTTGACTTGTGAAGGACACCTAGTTGCTACAAGTGGAACTGCATATTCTTTAAGAATTTCAGTGTATTTGCATCTGACCCGATAGAGACACGTAGCAACAACTAGTGGAACTGCGGCTTTGGCTTCATGTAAAAATGTCAATGGTTTTGCATTTGATTTGAAAGGGACGCCTAGTAACAACTTGTGGAACTGCAGCTTCATGAAAGAATGTCAGTGCTTTTCCATTTGACTTTAGAGGGACACCTAGGCCCAGATTTACTTTAATGGCACAGCCCCGATGCAAAACTCATTTTGAAATGTTCTAAGACACGCAAAGTCGACTTGCATGGCCTTGCTGCATTGAGTTGCAGGAAAGGTTAGTGAATCTGGCTCCTAGTAACTTGTATAGCTGCAGCTTCTTGAAATACATTTATTCGACGCCACAGAGGCTTTTATTATGCATTCAATCAATCAATCAATCAGGGGTTTATAAAGCGCACTACTCACCCGAGAGGGTCTCAAGGTGCTAGGGGGCAGGGGGTGGGGGGGCAGCTCCGGATCAGTGGAAGAGCCAGGTCTTGAGGTCCTTCCTGAATGTGTGCAAGGTTGGGGAGCGTCTGATGTTCACGGGGAGCTCGTTCCAGTCTTGGCTGCGATGTAGGAGAAGGCTCTCCCCCCTGTTCTGTTTCTGCGGATGCGGGGGACCTCTGCCAGGGCGAGGTCGGCGGAGCGGAGGTTCCTCTTGGGTACGTGGAAGGATACTCTCTCGTTGAGGTATTTGGGTCCGGTGTTGTTGAGGGATTTGTAGGCGTGGGTGAGGAGTTTGAAGGTGACCCTCTTCTCGACGGGGAGCCAGTGGAGGTCTCGTAGGTGTGGGGTCATGTGTTTGTGACGCGGCGTTCCGAGGACGAGTCTGGTAGCGGCGTTCTGGATGGTCTGGAGTTTGTGTAGTAGGGCTCTGTTGATTCCGGCGTATAGGGCGTTGCCGTAGTCCAGTCTGCTGGTTATGAGCGCGTGGGTGACGGTCTTTCTGCAGTCGGGGGGGTCCATTTGAAGGTATTGCGGAGGATGCGCATGCAGTTGAAGCTAGTGGAAGCGACGGCGTTGATCTGGCGGTTCATGGAGAGGGAGGAGTCGAGGATGATGCAGAGGTTTCGTGCGTGGTCTGTGGAAGTGGGTGGATTCCCGAGGGCGGAGGGCCACCAGGTGTTGTCCCAGGCGGAGGTGCAGGGTCCGAGGAGGAGGACCTCGGTCTTCTCTGAGTTGAGCTTCTAACAGCTGTCTTTCATCCAGGCTGCCACGTTCTTCATTCCTTCCTGGAAACAGTCTGGTGTCTTCGGGATTCTTCGTGAGTGAGAGGATGAGCTGGGTGTCGTCGGCGTAGGATACAATGCTGAGCCCATGCTGTCTCACGATGGCTGCGAGGGGGGCCATGTAGATGTTGAAGAGCGTGGGGCTGAGTGATGATCCTTGGGGTACTCCGCAGTTGATATCGGTGGGTTCGGAGAGGAAGGGAGGGAGTCTGATCCTCTGGGTTCTGACGGAGAGAAAGGAACGTATCCAGTCGAGGGCGGCTCCTTGTATCCCCGCGTCGTGAAGTCTGGCTGCGAGAGTGCGATGAGAGACGGTGTCGAAGGCTGCAGAGAGGTCTAGAAGGATGAGGGCCGCGGTGTGTCCCTGGTCGAGTAGCATGCGGATGTCATCAGTGGCGGCGAGGAGGGCGGTCTCGGTGCTGTGGTTGCTGCGGAATCCAGACTGGGAGGCGTCTAGGATGGAGTTCTCTTTGATGAAGGTGGTCAGCTGGGCGTTCACGAGTCTCTCGGTGACTTTCGCCGCGAAAGGGAGGAGAGAGATGGGCCGGTAGTTTTTCAGGTCAGTTGGGTCGGCCGTGGGTTTTTTGAGGAGGGGTTTAACCTCCGCCCGCTTCCAGTCGTCTGGGAAGATGCCGGACATGAAGGAGGCGTTGATGGTCAGTCCTAGCTCGGGTGCGATGGCGGCGGCGGCGGCCCTGTGGAATATGTGTGGTGGGAAGGGGTCCGTTGGGGCTCCTGAGTGAGTTTTCTTCATGGTAGCGGTGATGTGTTCGACGGTGGCGGGATTCCAGGTCATGATGGTTGGTTTATCGGCGGCGTTGGGGGGAGGGGGGTGATGTCCGGCATCTGTTTGCTGAAGTTGTCGTAGAGGGTCTTGATCTTCAGATGGAAGTAAGAGCTGAGCTTGTCGCAGAGTTCCTGTGAAGGTGTGACGTCCGTGGCTTCGCTGGGGGGTTTTGTGAACTGCTGTATGACGTTGAACAGTTCCTTGGCGTTGGTCTGGACTTTGTCTCTTATGAAGGTCCGTTTGGTGTCTCTTATGCGTTGGTGGTATTCCTTCAGGGCGTTCCTGTGATTGTTCCGTGCTTCCGTGGTTTTCTGGTTTTGCCAGGTTTTCTCTAGGCGTCTGCAAGAGCGTTGGGCTTCATGTAGTTCCGTGGTGAACCAGGCGGCCTTCAGTGGGCGTTGTTTGGCGGGGTGGCGGAAGGGTGCGAGCTTGTCGGCGCAGCGGGAGATCCAGCGGTGAAGTTCTGAGGCTGAGGAGTTGGTGTCGGTCGTGGCGCTGGGGGGGTCTTGGAGGAGGGTGGTGACGAGGAGTTCCTCTGTGACCTTGCTCCAGCTCCTTCGTGGCGGTCGCGGGGCGGGCTTGGGTGCAGTGGTGGTGTTGAAGGTGAAGTGGACGCAGTGGTTGTCCGTCCAGGGGGGCTGGGTGGTGTGGCTGAAACAGATATTTGTTCCTCCGCGAAGACTGGGTCGAGGGTGTGTTCAGCTCTGTGTGTTGGCGTGTTGACCAGCTGCTTCAGTCCGAGGTTGTCGAGGAGAGTGACGGAGTTGGGGTCGCTGAGGTTGTCGAGGTGGAAGTTCAGGTCCCCGAGTAGAATGTAGTCCGTGGAGGTGATTGCGTGGGGTGCAGCGAGCTCGGCGATGGTGGTTGCGGACTGGGTGCGAGGTCCCGGCGGTCTGTAGATGAGGGTGCCGCGTAGCGTGGCCCTGGGGCTGGTCTGGATCTGGAAGTTGAGGTGTTCTGTGTTGGAGTGGGGGTCACTCGTGCTCGATGTGGAGAGTCGGAGGGGGGTCTTGTGTGCGATGGCGAGTCCTCCTCCTGGGCGGTGGGGGCGGTCCTTTCTCTGGATCTTGTATCCGTCGGGGATGGCAGTGGCGATGTCGGGGCCGGAGGTGGCGTTGGTCCAGGTTTCCGTGAAGAATGCGACGTCGGGCGAGAGGGTGTCGGTCAGGTCCCAGATCTCTACGGCGTGCCTGTGCAGGGAGCGCACGTTGAGGAGGATGCACGTCAGGGTAGTGGTGGTGCGTGCGTCAGGCGGACCTTCGGCGGTAGTGGGGGTATTGTCGGTGGTGAAGGATCTGCGGCAGGGTCTGCACGAGAACTGTCCATGGGTGGTGTTCGGCGAGGTTCTTACGCAGTCGGTGTGTCTCCCGGGATTGAGTGCGTGGAGGGTGGTAGAGTCGTAGCGGTGGGGCCTGGGAGAGCCAGGGTTCCTGGCGCTGGTCGCGGTCGGGGTCGGGTCGCGGACGGGCGCAGATGTGCTTGCTCTTTTGTCACTGATTATTAACTACAGGCTTTTAATGAAATGCAAATCCCACAATCCTGTAGTCCCAAAAGGAAGTAACATAAACCAAACACATAGCATAAATGGAACCAATTAAATCATGTCCCCTTTTCTTGCTGCTTGCTGCTTTTGAAATAAGTTATTTTGTGTGGTGCTGGGGAGAGTTGCAGGTTGATATTATAGTATTGTTTTGTGGCTGTCACTTATTTGTCTGCCTCTGGGGCTTTGTTTACTTAAGCTTGCTGATGCGCAAACATATGTCTATTTCATTAGGATTTTGGTTGAGTGGGCACTTCATTTGTTTTCCTTGTTGGGGGGGCTGTTTGCTCTGCAGCACATCTTTTTCATTGTGCTCAGAACATATACAGCTTTTAAGTGTTTTTCCTGCAGGACGCGCTCGAGAAACAAAGCAGTCATGCAGGCTCCTGAGCCCCTCTGTAGCTGATATATTGTAATGGCTTTCATGCAGGGTGCTTCAGAATCAGCGTGAGGTCGCTCTTGAAAGACAATGTTTACTTTAAATTGGTTTCAACATACACAGTTTCAAATCTGATAACACTACACTCCAACCTATGCGTTCTGGGTGACTTCAACATTTGGTTTGACAAACCCAATATGCCCCATCCAAAAACAATCATCGCTGGCCTAAACGCACTGAACCGGCATCAGATCATCCACAAACCCACACACATCGCTGGACACATCCTAGATGCCATTTTTTGCTAATACAGAACTAGCCTTTCAAACAATGACTCCAGTCACATGGTCAGACCACCATTTGCTTGCTTTCCAACATAAAACAACACTAAGCGACGCACCTAAAACCACCTTACGTGTATCCACCTATCGATCGTGGAACAAATTCAATTTGGAACACTTAGAAGCACAACTAAAATCCAGTACAGATCTAGACACAATAAATTCTGTTAAAAAACTATATGAGTGGCTTCAAGAAGCTTTTGATATCTTAATACCACTACAAGCAACACAACAGAACAAAAGAAAACAAGCACCTTGGAGAAATACAGAAATAAATTAGATAAAACAACAAATTAGAAAGCTGCAATGTGCCTAGTTCAAAACAAACACCAATCAAGACAAACTTCGCCCACAGAAAATTAACAGATTATACAAGTCAGCTATCAAAAAAGCAAGAAAAGGTACTATTCAGACAGAATTCAAAATGCTAATTGTGCAAATAAAGAATTCTCTAAAATTCTCAATGAATTTCTTAAACCAAATTGCATAGCAGGGGCTCATCCCGTTACTCAGGATTTCACAGACAAACTGGCAAATCATTATATGGCCAAAGCAGACACGTTGGACTCATATTTAAAACAAAGACAAAGCACCTGCACCGACCCTTTTCCAAAACAACAATCCAAGAATACTCCAACCCAGCCTCTCCGTTCCTTCCAACACATTTCACACGATGAATTTATGGACCTGGTCAAAGCAAGCAGGCCTGCTGGCAGCCCTTCTGACCTGTGTCCACCACAAACCTTCAAGACAATTCTTATAACAACCTCTGCTGCCACACCAGTAAGAGGAATCATCAACAATTCCTTAACTACCGGAACATTTCCAGAAGAACTCAAAAAGTCATATATACGCCCATTACTGAAGAAAACAAACTTGGACCCGCTGAACCCTGACAACTACAGACCGATTACAAATGGACCTTTCTGGGGCAAACTGATGGAAAGATCAGCATTCTCCAAGATGTCACAATTAATTGAAGATAATGCCATACTTTCAGACTTCCAAACGGGATTGCGTCCAGGAAGAAGCACAGAATCTGCCCTCGTTGCCATCTGAGATGACCTGAAGAACACAGTTGACCGCAATGGGGTTGCTGCACTACTTCTCTTGAACCTCTCAGCTGCCTTTGACACGGTTGACCATGACACTCTGATACAAAGACTCTACGAAGCCTGCATAGAGAGGACTGCTCTAGACTAGATCACATCCTACCTTCGCAACAGAACTAATGTCATTCATACCCCCCCTTTCTCGTCCAAACCGTACTTCAGGAAAGCAGGTGTCCCTCAAGGCTCTATCATCTTGCCCATGCTTTTCAACATGGAGAGGTGTGGTGCAGCGGCCAGGGCAGCTGACTTCGGAGCACAGGGCTCACGGTTCGATCCCCGGTTCCGGCGGCAGCTCAGCTCAGCACCATGTGACTCTGGGCAATAGCTCACTTAATTTCCACGACGGCCCCCAGCGCCTTGAGACCCGTAAGGGTGAGTAGTTCGCGCTTTACAAATACGGATTTACATTTACAACCTCTACAAGAAATCATTACCAGCACTGATCAATCAATTTCACCTCTTGTGCTATAACTATGCAGATGACACGCAAATACTCCTTAAACTGGAGTGCCCCAAAGACATTGGAAAGTCGCCTATTTTCAGCTGCCTCAGAGCTGTGGAACCAATGGATGACGTGGTGCCATCTCCAATTGAATTCTTGTGAAACGTAAATACTCACGTGTGGCGATTGGAAACTGGCCTGATGATCTGGGAACACTGCCCAAAGTATCAAAGGAAGTAAGAAACCTCGGAATGACCATGGACTCCAAGCTATCAATAAATGCCCAAGGGGACAAACTAGCAAGATCTAGCTTTGTTACTATAAATACTCTGTGACGAATCTTACCCCATTTGGAATTTCCACTCAAGGTCCAGGCTACCATCTCTCTTGTTCTGTCCAAACTTGATTACGCCAATAGCCTTTACCACAGATCACCTTTAACGACTATGAAAAGACTGCAACTGATTCAGAACTCAGCTGCCAGGCTACTCTTACATATAAAACCCCAAGACCACATCTCCCCTACCTTGAAAGCCCTCAACGGTTACCGGTTGCCAGAAGATCCACGTTCAAGCTGCTTTGTATCACCCACAAAGCGATACATGGAATGGGACCGCTTTTCATCAGGAATAAAATCACCAAACATATTCAACAAAAGAACCTCTGCTCTAGAGGCACCTCGCCTCAAAATCCCAATGTACAAGAAAAAACCATGAGTGGCACATCCTTCTCTGTTCAAGCAGCCAAACTATGGAACTCTTTACCCCACAACATAAGATCCACGGATGACCACCTTATCTTCAGAAACCTACTCAAGAATGGCTCTTCCTCACATAACCACCGTACGCAAACAGAAAAATACAGCATATACCTCTGTATATAAGCATTTATTTGCACTACAGATATGTACCTGTATATGTGTATTGCTTTGTATAAATGTGTATAAAAATTATGTTTTTAAAAATATAGATTTTCCTTAATTCTGCTTAACAAATGTACATATTACTGATAGTTACATTATTCTATGTTTTTAACATGTATATAAGTGACTGCATAAATAAGTAAATCTTTTATCATAACTATTTATCTACAATTGCTTCACTATTGAATTACAAAAAAAATTAAAGAACAACAATACTTGAAAGCCAGAGTTTATTAAATGCATCTACATATACTACCTTCCTTATGCATATATATATATACCTTCCATGTACTTATGTATCTATATATATATATTTTTTTTAATTAATCTTTTTATTAGAGTTTCCAAAAACAGAAAAATGAAACAAATAAACACCCAGAGACCATGATATACAGTCAACTTGGCAGGTACTGCAATCCGGATAGCATACAGCATCAGACATCGTTATACAAACATAGTATAAACATGTTGCATAGTTGGCAACCTGAGGTAGTTAGGGACACATTTGTCAATGAATAGCAAAGTGGTGCAGCTACAGCATACATAGGATCTGCAATCTGTCAAGCCCAAAAAAAAAAAAACCTCTTAACACCTCACTGTGAGCGGACCCTTAGTTCGGAGTTTCTCCCCACAACCATGGGAGGTACGTGCACACACTCCTACCGGTCTTCTCTGTCTGGCGATCTCTTCAGTGGGCAGGAGATCTCACGCTCCCCCCGGAATTGGCTTTTGTTGTGAGATACGTATTGTATAGCTCCCAGACGTTTTTCGGGAGATTGCGCGGTGGAAGGAGTTCGCTATATGTTTCGGTTTGAGTGCAACAATAGAGCATGTCTTTAGACCAGCAATCAAGAGTAGGAGAAGGACCGCAGGACCAGGGCACCGCTACTCTACGCCTAGCCATCAGTAATCCCATGTCAACCAGTCTTCTACAAGATTTAGGTAGTATTTTTGAATACCCGAGCAGCGCCAGTGCGGGATCAGGAGTTAATTGTACGCCGGTGATATCACCCAATGTCTTGAAGATCTGTATCCAGAAGTTAGCTATCCCCGAGCACAGCCAGGCAAGATGGAAAAAGTCAGCGGAGCCCGCCCCACAGCGCTCACACGCAGCCGAGTCTCGCAGCCCGTATCTGTGTAGCCTCTCAGGGGTGTAGTATACCCTATTCAGAAATTTGAAGTGGATTAATCTGTGCCTGCCATTCAAAGAAATACGTTTCATGCTAGCGCAGCAGTATTTCCACATATCATCATCTATTTCCATGCCCAGGTCGGTCTTCCAAGCCAGTCTAGCCTTCGTATAGTGGTTTATCCGATAACTCTGAGAGAGATTGAAGAGCTTGGAGATAATTCGTTTAGGTGTGTCTGTTTTTATCAGATACGTGAGGGCAGTCACTTCCGGCGGTTCCGCCAAATCACTACCCAAGAGCTCTAGCATTGAACGCCTTACCCTATAAAACTGAAACTTGTCCAGTGTCGAATAGTGGATCCCGCTTTTAACCACATCATCCCATGTTCTGACCGTGCTAGCGGAGAACATATCGCCTATTGTTTCAATCTGCAGGGTCGTCAGCGCTCGAGTCACTGCTCTGTCAGTGCATGCAGGAAGCCAGTGGCACCATTCTATCGGGGTTTGAGGGGGGGGGGGGGGAGTACAAAATCACCCCCGCTTGCAGTTTCAAAAGATGCTGCCAGGCATGCACCGTCGCGTTGATAGAGTCCAGAATGCCAGTGCGGCGATCTGGTGGTTTAAATAGAAGCGCAGGCAAGGGGAGAGGTCGAGCTACAACCTTCTCAATCTGCACATGTGGGGCGTCAGCCGGACTGTGTATCCAATAGTGCGCCATGGCACTTTGAGCCACTCTGTAGTAGAGATCCAGGTCCGGGGCACCTAGACCACCCATGTGATAAGGGAGTGTCAGCACATCCCACCTGACCCGGGCATGTTTGCCCGCCCATGCAAGCTTAACCAGCATGGCTCTGAGCCGTTTAAAAAATGATTTAGGGAGGACCATCGGTATATTAGTAAACAGGAACAAAACCGAGGCAGAACTATCATTTTCATAATAGCTATTCTGCCCGCTAAGGACAGCGGAAGACGGATCCAGCGCTCTATATCATCATCAAGATTGCTGACTGCTACGCCGTAGTTCTCTTTGAACACCACCTCAGAGTCGGTATGTACCCTAATGCCCAAGTATCGGACCGGATCCGTCGTCCATTGCAGCGGATAATCTGGGGTGAAGAGGACTGTGGCCTGGGTCAGCGGGAATATGAGCGACTTTGTCCAGTTGACCTGTAAGCCAGACATTATGCCGAACTTAACCACCTCACGTAATACCGGTGAGAGGTTAGTCTCTGGGTCACGAATGTATAGTAGGGTATCGTCGGCATATGTCGAGAGTACCAGCTGAAATACCGGAAACCGAATACCCCGATATCTATGATACTCCCTCAGAGCGCAAGCGAGTGGTTCCGCCACCAGCGCATAAAGTAATGGCGAAAGCGGGCATCCCTGACGCGTACCCCTGGTGATGTGGAGCCTATCCGTTACCACGTCGCCTAATTTTATTCTGGCGGATGGCCTATTGTATAGGACGCCCACTAATTGCAGGAAGACGTCCCCAACCCCAAAGCGAGTCAACACATGTCGCATGAAATTCCATTCGACCGAGTCGAATGCTTTTTCCATGTCTAGGAATACAGCCACTGCCTGAGCGTCCCGACGCGTGTGTTGAATTGCGTCGAAAACCGTTCTTGTATTGTAAGTCAGACTCCTGCACGGTACTAACCCAGCCTGCTCTGGCGCGACGAGTAGCGGCATTAGCGAGGCCAGTCAGTTCGCCAGTATCTTAGCGTATATCTTAGTATCGATGTTAAGAAGAGATAGAGGGCGATACGAAGCGCACTCAGCCAGTGGCTTATCTGGCTTCAGGATCGCCACTATAAGTGCCTCTCTCATTGAGGGTGGCATCAATCCGTCAGCGCCCATATCCTCAAACAATGTGCATAGGTGGGGGATGAGGACATCTTTGAACTCCTTGTAAAATGCAACCGTGAGACCGTTGGTCTCCGGGGCACTGCCGGATTTCATCCCCATCAGGGCCGCTGTGATTTCATCAGTGCTCAAGGGACGCCTGAGGAATTCCCTATGGTCATTCGTGAGCCAGGGAAGCTTGACGTGGGCTAAGTAGTCTAGAATTTCCGCATCTGCACATCCTGCCCTAGAGGTATATAACTGAGTATAATAGTGCATGAATCTATGAGCTATGGCTGTCGGTTCCGTCAACGGAACTCCCCGTTCGTCATTAAAAACCCCAACCTCGGCCTTCTCCCTGCGTTTCCTCAGCAGTGCGGCCAGAACCGAGCCCGGGCGCTCGCTTTCACCATAGGTGCGAGCAGTCGCATATTTCCCCATGTGCTTAAGTTCTGAGTCCGCCGTCTCGTGGTAGTCTTTGAGGAGTTCCTTAAGCTCCTCCGCCACCTGACCATCCGCGTCGTGGGGGAGATCTCTCTCCCGCGCTTTTAATTGTGCCTCCAGATCTGAAAGTCACCTACGCAGTGACCTAAGGACACTAGAGTGTTTAGCCATGACTATCCCTCTGATGTAAACTTTAAAAGTTTCCCACACCACTGCAAAGGAATCTACCGACCCAATATTGTGGTCAAAAAAGGAATCTATGGCCTCAAACAGCTCAGCTTTAAAAACCTGGTCCAGCAGTGAATATGGGGGGAAGCGCCATGTGAACGGAGGGATCTGTGTGTGTTGGCAATCCAGGACCAGCAAAATCGGGGAGTGGTCTGAAAACGTGCGGGATAGAACTGTAAAGTCCTGGATGCGTGAGAGCAGCTTCCTAGAAGCTAACCAGTAATCAATCCTGGTATGTAGGTCGTGGTGAGCTGAATAATGTGTGAACCCACCCTTCCCCGGGGATCGAGTTCTCCATACATCACACAAGTCAAGCTGCACAGTGACATCTATGATCGAGCGCGCTGCGGCAGCTAACTGCCGGTCCGGGCCCCCCGACCTATCAAGCTGGGTATTTAAGACACAATTAAAGTCCCCACCCCATAATTGTTCAGTCTCCCTGTAGCTGCTCAATTTATTAAGCAATGTCATGTAAAATCGTGGATCGTCATAGTTCGGGCCATACGTTTACCAAAATTAGATCTAGTCCCTTCCCACTACATCTCGATATTACGAACCTCCCATCCGAGTCCGAGTCCAGCGGGACCATCTTAAGACCAGCTTTCGGGTTGATCCAGGTGATGACGCCGCGCGCTTGTGTCGTAAACCCTGCAGCGTGAGTATTTCCCTGGAGACCCCTGTAGTTAAACATCCGACTATTGGGGGGCAAGTGTGACTCTTGCAAGAAGGCAATGTCTACAGCATGTCTGTGTAGGTACGCTAGAACCTCTCTGAGCTTCCGAAAGTCATTCAGGCTGCGAACATTCCAGGTCAACGCCTTTATATTACGTGTGTGTGACTGCGACATGTCAAGGTGATGAGTTGTCTGGTAGCTAGGAATGGCGATGCGTAAATGTCCCCCTGAGTGTAACGTGACCAATAACCGCAGCACGCATCGGTTGCAATAAACATTTCAATACAATTAGAACGAAAATCAGGTCTCTGTATTTCCCCACCCCCCACCCACGCCATACAAACCCCAACTGTGCAATGGCGAGTGCCCGTTATCCACCCCGTCAAAAAAGCAAAAAAACAACAACACAAAACATTTTCAAACCCCAGTACAAGTGGCAATAGTACCATAATGTGGGACTCACGCGTGGGCAGATGTCACTCAAGCCCGCTCTCTATCCAACCGAAGTCGGCTTGTTCTCCCCCCCTCCGCCCGACACCCGGCTAGTAGAATGCATCTGTCCCCCCTCACTCAGTAGGATCTTATAAGGGCTACGCCCAACATTCTAACATAAAGCCCAATGAAGTGATCCCCAGTGCGGACAAAAAATAGCAGGAACTTCTGCATAGCGTCCATCAAACTGTCTGTAACGGCATATCTCCCCCCCCCCCACCAACCCGCAACAGACTATAGAGCTCTAAAAATACCCCAAGAGAGCGGTAAGCCTTATCTGCCAGCAGAATGTCTCCGATGTCAGTCGTTATCATCTAAGCCACCCCCTGGCGCTCCATCCGGGGAAGGCAATACTGTGTCCTGTGGCTTCTCTTTGGCCCAGTCCCTCAGGGCTTTCTGCAAAGACTTGGGATCAGTGAAGATCCGAGATCTACCCTGGCGGTTGACCCGGAGGCGGGCCGGGTACAGCATAGCATAATCGAGGTTTTGGTCCCTCAGAAGTTTCTTCAGGGGGGCAAATTGTCTGCGTGCCTCCTGTACACGCATCCTGAAGTCCGGGTAGAGGGAAATGTTCGATCCTTCATATTGCAGAGATCGTTTATCTCGAGCCGCCTTGAGAGCTGCATCCCTATCTCTGTAATTTAGCAGTTTGGCGATGATGGGACTAGGCGCAGCACCCGGCGGGGTCCTTGGGCCCAGCGAGCGATGTGCTCTTTCAACCACGAACAGGGAAGAAAAGGTGTCCCCGCCCAACAATGTCGTCAGCATCTGTTCCACAAATAATTCCATGTTACCAACGCTTGTGGATTCCGGCAGGCCAGTAATTCGGAGATTATTGCGTCGGGACCTGGCTTCTAGGTCCTCCGCCTTATCCTGAAGCGAGAGCAGGAGTTTGCCCATCTGTTTGTGTTCCGAATCCAATTCTGTGTGAGCCTCCTCGACCTCCGAGACCCTGCGTTCCGTCATGTCTAGCCGCTCGACTTGTTTGTCCATGCGCTCAGTCATGCGGTCCATACGGTAGGACAGGGAGTCGATCTTACTGTCAATGGAGGTTAAGCTCTTCTGCATGGCCGCCAGCATGGTACGTATGTCGCCATCCGCTTGATCAGTCTCATCGGCTTGCGGGGCTGGATCGCCATCCGTTGCCTGTTCACGAAGCTTGTTCCATCGCTGCTCGAACTGAAGCTTGGGTTGATTTTTGTCAACCTTCCCCATATTGGCCAACGACGCGTGTAAGTCTTCGTAGTCAGGAGAAGCTGACCCTTCCTGCAACGATAGCACGCAGAGACGGCGAACCCGGGGGGCCCACTGCAGCAACAGGGTAGTCAAGGGGGCCCGTCCGCCTGGGCTGGTCTGCTGAATAAGGCGGCCTCTAGCACCTGAGCTGTGGATGTGTCTCACTCAGGGGAGCCAGGCCGGAGGGAAGGTTGCCCACGGGGCGGGAACGATCTTCACCCCGAGCTTCAATGTGTGGCGCCGGACGCCGTCCCCAATAGCAATGGAGCAGGGCCAGGCAGGCAGCCGGCTAGTAGCTCCGTGCCAGGCAAGGCAGTTGTCTACAGCTCGGGAAGTAGTGCTCACCGCAGGAGGGGCCTCACCACACTTCCGAATGTGAAAGTGCGCTCCCACTCAGCAAACACTGAGCTCGCCGGCACCAGCAGCCTCGCCGTGCTTGGCTCTCACCGCGGCCCAGTTGGAATGTCGCTGCTGTCGCCAGTCCCAGCAGCCCCAATCGCAGCAGTGTTGCTCGCAGGCCTCCCAGCGGGCGCAGAGGAAGGGGTGACCAGCGGGGGGCTCCGCATGAGCAGCAAATGGTTCCAAGCCAGTCACCACACATCCACGTGGGAAGCCAGCCCCAGGCCCCAGCGCTCACCTTCACACGCAAGGGCCTCGGCCGGCCGCCGCAGCTCCCGTCCGCAGTGGCACCCCCGCTGGCAGCGGACCGCTCGATCAATCCACACTCCGCCAGGTCCCAGATGATCTCCAGCGTGTCCGGGGACACCGCACGCAGACTCGGGCAGGTCGCGGGACACCCGCTCAGTTCCAGGCCGCCGGGCGCGCGGCCGACCCGGCCTCCGATGTTCCGTGCCGCGCCGTAGCGCGCTCGATCGTCGTTTTCCCTCACCACGGCACCACCACGTCTCAGAAGCGGCGCCGGGTGAACGCTGGAAGCTCTGCAGCCTGGGGACAGTAAATTCACGGCTTAGAGGTGAGCCTAGATGCAGGATAGATGTCGGATAGTACGGGTATCGGACAGAGCTCACGGCTCAAGCAGCCATCTTGGGCTCAGGCAAGCTCCGCCCCTCCGTATCTATATATTTATTACTTTTCTTCTAATTCAGCATATCCAATGCACTACCCTATTTCTTACCCTATACCGCTCTCAATATAGCCTCTACTTCAACTCTCTGACTCATCTCAAACCTCATTCTACTACTGTTTCCAATGCAGTACCCTATTTCTCACCCTATACCTCTATCATTATATTCTCTACCTCCACTCTCTCATTCATCCCAAACCCCATACCACTACTTTGATCCCCCAAATAACCCTTTCTAGAATCTTCCCTACTTTACCCCTCCTTGCATCATCTCATACCTCTTTAATATTCAGATTTCTCAAACAAGCCTTTCTAAACCCTTCCCTCTGATTCTTCCCCCTCACCTCCCTTTTACTCATCC
Source organism: Calotriton arnoldi (assembly GCA_963921515.1). NCBI lineage: Eukaryota > Metazoa > Chordata > Amphibia > Caudata > Salamandridae > Calotriton > Calotriton arnoldi. Next base: position 926,352 of record CAWUFW010000115.1, read on the forward strand.
CAAGCCTCCTCCTACTGCTATGAGCTCCAAAAAAAAGAAAAAATCTAAAGCCTTCCTTCTTCTAACCCTGCACTAACCTTTTCAATCCAAATAACAGACTAACATGTCCACCACTCAAATGAATTTAATATTTTACTATACTAATTCACCACTAATCCTTTATGGGTTCCAGAGTAGCGTGCTACTCGCCGAAAAAGCGCTTCAACTCCTCATCAGGGTAAGCAAGCGCTACATAAATGCAAACCTTTTCCCTCTTCTATCCCTCCACTATCCTTATCAATCCAAATAACTGACTGACATATCCACCACTCAAATTACTTTTATATTTTCACTATACTAATTCACCACTAATCATTTATGGGTTCCGGAGGAGCGTGCTACTCGCCGAAAAAGCGCTTCAACACCCCATCAGGGGTAGCAAGTGCTATATCAATGCAATTACAATACAATTTAGGCATTCACACTAGTGTTTTTCGATGGCTTTAGTGTGAGTGAATGACTGCCTGGTACACTTATTTGTTAAAACCATATCGTATGCCTATTATATGTATATTTTTGCATATACTCATGGAAATATTTATATTATTGTTAATTGGCAAATCACGAAGTTTGGTTTTGGCTATAGTTGATTTGTTTAACTTTATAGATGTGAAAAAAGGGAGAAAACACTAAGAGAAATATTCTCCAATCTATTTAAATTTGATTTTGGTGGGGTTCAAATTCTCAAGGATTTATTTGGCTTTCAGTCAGTATGGAAGGTAATGGCAGTGGGGACCGAGACGAAGACAATAACAGAGACTGATGAGAAGGTCATTATTAGGATAAACTTAACGGAGTAACTAAGTCTGTGTCTTCCACTTTTAAAAATGTTGCCTCTGATATCAGCAATTTGGTGATCACTGCCATTGATGACTCATTGACTAAGCCTAGGGGGCAAGAAAGTACTGCAAACTAAGCACCTGGTGGTGCATGATGATGATCGTACTGGTGGCGGTTCAACTTCGCAAAGGATGTCTGACTATATGTCTACTTGGTTTAACCCTTCCCAGGGTACTGATGGTGGCCATTTCAAGAGGCCTTGTGATGATATTGATGAAACGTGTCTAGATTACCTCTATTATGATGACGTGGGGTATGATGAATATGATGTTTGTAATGCACCTAAGAAGGCTAACTTGGATAAACTCCCAGGAAGTCAATCTAGATTTCGAAGAGAAACCCTCTGTTTAACCCCACTTTGTTGCAGCACCCACTTTCAGCAGAATGGTTTCCTTCTTCATTCATTTAGGGATATATTAAATCTAGAACACAAACTTCAAAAGACTGTGCCTCTAGAGCAAAAATGAGACTTGAATGTCCAAGGCCTACCATCTCAGATAAGATGGCTTTAACTCTCATGATAGATGCTAAGATTGTCACGTTTCTTGGTATTGGTGGGAAAGACCCAAAAAAGGGGGTGGACAAATCATGGGCCTCCTGTCAAGACTAGGTGCTGAATGTTCCGAGTCCACTGTCCAGAATTTTGTGTGCAGCGGAACAATCTACAACCTTAAGGGAGACGCTGGACCCAGAGGTAGTGTCCAGATGGGCCAAGACGGCATTGTTTTTCCTGGGGAATGCAAACCTTGGCCTCTCGTTTGAGAGGGGAAAAGGTCTGCTCTTAAGAATTGACCCTAAACTTGTGGACCTGGCCAGCTCAGAGACTTTTTTGAATACCCAAGGTGCCTTGTTTGGTGCTTATTTTAGAAGGGGAATAGAACGTTACTACCAAGCATTTTCCTCCCTTGACAAGGGGCACTCATCATTAATGAAAGTTTTTGGGTGGGTGTCCCCCAGGGCCAGTGGATTACGGAGTCGGTTCGCTGGCTGGCAGCTCCCCTTCAGACCCTACTACTTCAACTGCGAGTTCAGGTAAATCAGGCCCATATTCTTTCCCCAGAGTAGGAGGGCGGTCGTTTTGAATTTGGATACTCTCACAGTCAATCAAGGGGAGGTGGAATGCAAGGTAATAGTGCGCCATTTTCCTTTGGCAAAAGTTAGGGAATGCTGCATAAACTTATATAGCTGTGCTGGGCTTGTACTTTATCAAACTAAGGAGGTAGCTGGCCACAAAATTAGATCCTCAATAAATGTCTTTCTGTGAGTAGTTTAGAACTGAAGTTAGGAGATCAGTGTGTAGAGGGGAAGGAGGGGGTGAGGATTTATAGCCTGTCTTGCTTCCTAAGAGATGAGATGCAAAGTGTTGTGATCCCCGCCTCCCAGATAGGGTCGAGATGTTCTTGGTAGAAAATACCACCCATTGGGTTTGATACTGGAAGTGCCAGGAGTAGATACTCATAATAAGCATTGGCAATGGAATAGATCTCGCATTTGCGAGAGTTAGAGCTATTGCTGTTGTAAATGTAAATGATTTTAATGTATGTGTTTTGGAGTGGAGTGGATGTATGTGGTGTGTAGTGGAATTATGTGGTATTGTGTGCAGTGGAATTATGTGGATAGTAATTATGTGGTATTTAGTGTATTGGAATTATGTGGAGTGGGATTGTGCTATGGAGAGTAATTATGTGGCATGGTATTTTGTGTTGTGGAGTGTTATGTAATGGAGTTCAATTATGTGGTGTGCTGTTGAATTTTGTGGTGTGATGTGGAATTATGTGGTGTTGGATTGTATGTATGTGTTGTGTTATGTAATTGTGTTGTTGATTTGTATTATGTGGTTTCTTGTTGAATTATGTGTTGTGTGTAATAGAAACTCTTTGAGTTGATTTGTGTGGTGTGGAAATGCGTGGTGTTGAGTGAAATTATGCTGATTGGAATTATGTGGCATGGTGAGGACTGTATTTATGTGGATTGTTGCTATGTGGTATAGATCGGTTTTATGTGGGGTGTATTTATGCAGTAGTGTGTTATTAGTGAAGTTAAATTAAGTTGTGCTGAGTGATATTAGGTGTAGTGTGATTATGCTGGGTAGTTTTAAATTGTGTGCTGGTGAATTGTGTGGTATTGTGTGTCGCAGTAAACTTCAAGTTATAATGAAGGAAGTGTGGGTTTGAAGGAAGGAAATAGGGTGAAAGAAATGTCGGAAGAGAGCGTAAAAGAAGGTAGGAGGTTAGGGTTCGTTTAAGGGAAGAGGTAGGGTGGAAGGGATAGTGTAAGAGATGAAAAGGGAGGAAACAAGTGAGGAAGGGAGAGAGGAGGTTTAAGGAAGGAAGAAAATGAAAGGACTTTTTGAGAGAAAAGAAGGAATTAGTGAATGTGAAAGTGAGGGAGCATGAGAGGAAGAGAGTGGGGTAGAGGTGATGTAAGAAATGAAGAGAAGGGAAGGAGGTAAGGAAAAGTGAAAGACGTGAAGAAAGGGAAGGAAAGAGTAATGAAGCAATGACCTACATCCTTCGGCTAAGTAACAGATAATCCCACAAGCCAAAAAGAACTGGGTAGCAGAGAGGAGGAGAAGTGTATTGTGACAGTAAATCGCCAATGTGAAGAGGCAATGTTTGGACAATTCAACAAATTATCAGTCAGTCATAAAGCGTGGTATCCTTCCACATGAAAACCTACTGTTTACAGGATTGGGACAAAATGCCAGCCACACAGAAAATGTATTATTTTGAAGGATCACGTGGCCTCCCACCCAAGGTCATTAAAGTAGGCAAATGTCACAAATGCTCGCATTATCTCCACCCGCCAATGAGGTCTTGTTTTTTTAAAATTAGAACTAAATCTGAGGATGCTAAAAGGCAATCCAACATTTTTAGAGGATGGAGGCAGAGTTACCTTTGACTCGAAAGAAGAGTCTCTTGCTGATGAACGTATGTTCTAAACTAACACTGCATACACTCTAGAGTGACAGACAGAGTGGTTTAACAATGTGGATGTTTAACAGAGACTCTACTCAAAGTCTTCCTCAAGTGGGGTCCATACATCCTGCAGTCTAAATATAATGGATAGCAGTGGCAGCCGCTAGCAGGGAAAAGCGGTAGGGAACAGGGCCGGACTGGGAACAGCCGAGCAGCTTGCGAGGGCCGGTTTCGGCCGATTTTGTTACAGGGGGCCGATATTGCCGACCCCCGGTAACAAAAACGGTGCCCCAGGGGCCCAAAACCGGCCCCCACACTAGCGGCCTACCGGGGAAACGCCCGGTGCCCGCTATGGCCAGTCCGGCCCTGGTGGGGAAGGCCGGGGGGGGGGGCTAAAAAATATAAAAATATAACCGACCGCTTCACAGCGCTCTTCATTTCCCGAATCCTGATGCACACAGGCTCTCAGACTCCCCTGCGCCAGTCCAGGCGCTGCACTCATGTTGGTATTACCCAGTATGAGAGAAGCGCAGGAATTGGGGGGGCGGGCTGGTTTCACCCTCCAGCAGGGACTGGAAGCCTGTGCTCCTGAGCCCTGCTGGTATCTCCAAGGAGCAGCCTGGAGATATCCAAGTGCACATGTCGGTTTGGCTGTCTTAAGATGGCTGGCCAAACCGGCATGTGCAGTGGCAGTGCCCAGTGCCCACCACTCCTCCTGCTGCTGATGGCCCCGCCCTCAAGACTCGGCTGCAGCTCCCAAAATAAAATGATAATAAAGCAGTTTTATTGATTGCTTAATTATCATTTTATTTTACGTTTTGATCTGCTGGTTCCAGCAGTGGGGTGACGCTCCTCCACTATTACGTAGGAGCCGGCCCTGATGGATAGAAGAAAAGTGTGCTCAGCCCACCAAATTTAAACAACTTCAACTTGAAGGAACTGGAGCTTCTAGTAACTGCTCGCCTTGCTTGTAATCACTATGCCTGCTTAGGCAACGAGCAGGTGCATTCAATCAATCAATCAATCACCTATGGCTCTGAATATTGCTGTATATCTTCCCTAACCCAGGTGCATGCTACAAGTAGGCACACATATGGCTCAACTGTCTCTGGGAGTTAATTAAGGTGGAGGTGCCGGCAGAGAACCGTGTCAGAGGCTCACGGTTACCTTGCTTACCAGGGATCCAGTCAAGAATGGTAATTCTATGTCAGGACTGGAGGCGAGGATTATGCCTTCTCTCTTCACTTTTATTAACAGCAGCCAACTTTAACAAACAAACTACATTTCCCATGAAACCTTGGGAAAAAAATGTAGTAAAGAAAAGTGTCCAATCAGTAATAGTCCTGAGCCCTCCAATCAGGGACACTCCAGCTCCAACATAGTCTGTCCTCACTGGCCCTTCATCCTCTTTCTTCGCTGCTGCGCAGCCGAGATAAGTGCCTTTCCTACTCTGTGGGAATTTCTTGCCTTTTTTAATTGTTTTGATTGCCTGTATAAATTGCTTCTAGAATTAACTATTGTGCGCTTTATATGCTTATCAGGTTGATATGCAGTGCACCGTGTTATATTGTTCAGGTTTTGACCTTGATTTCTGCTTTTTAGCTTCAGACGCGGGCCGCTCTGCTCAGCAAGCCTCAGCGCGTCGTATTCTTAATTGGTGTGCCCGCTGTGTCTGGAATACGTAATTACCTCAGCGGGTGACTCAGAGGTTTTAATCACCTCAGCTGATCGTGTTTTCGCTTCAGACGCGCTGCCGCTGTGTTGTTGATCGTAATGTTTTAGCCGGTCAGTGCATCAGATTGCAGCATCTAATTGCATCTTGAAGTGCCGCGATTGAAGCCGCAGGAGCGTTTTCCGCTCCTACGCGGCTGCTGGTTCTGGTGCGCTCGTCCTGACCTCCCGCCGACAGGGGGCGTGGGAGGCAGCGGGACGCGGCGCGCGTGTTTCAAATCCCTGAGGGGATTAAACGGCGCACCGTAGTCCCGACAAGCCCTGGCCTGAGGAGGACGCCTCTGGGTGTAACGGTTGTGCCGTGTTGGAGTTACCGGCCGATCTGTGTGATTTATTAAAGCTCTGCTGCCCAGGCACCTTTTTTCTCAGTCAGGCAGCAGAGTCTGTATTCACTTCCTACAACGCCCTCTTGGGTCTGTATTCTGGCGCCTGAAGCCAGTTTGGGCACATACCCAGGCCAGTGTTTGACAGAGATATATTTTTTTTTTGTGCACCAGACATTATTGTGCCCAGGGCCTAGTCCCTCTGAGAGTCAGTGAGATCCTTGCACTATTCACTTGGCTGACACCCAGCCCCACAAGATTAACCCCTTTAAGGACAGGGTACCCGGTCTGTCACCCATACCCCCATTACCTACACTCATTACAGTCCAATGAGTATGGAGAGGGACTATGAGGATGACTCCCAGGGAGGGGAAAATACCCTGGCAGACCTCCCTTGGGACGATGAGTTCTATGAAGCAGTAGATGCTTCAATTTACAGAGTGGTGGGCGAAGCCATGACGCCCTTAGAGGAGAGACTATCACGGAAAATAGACCAAGCCTTAGCATGACTGTCTGCTCTCCCCATGGTTCCCGGTCCCCAGCCTGGGCCCCCAGGGACTCCCCGGACTTCAGATCCGGTTCCCCCCCACTGCCAAGCGCGCACGTGATACTGGGGTGGATCTTAGTGCCTTTGACAGGCTCAAACAAGCCTTTCTGGCTACCCAGCCACTTTTGCCACCTGCAGGGGACGGTTTGTCAACCCCACAAGACGTTCTGCCCACCGACAACGCAGGTGACGATGATGCTGAGCCCAGCCCCTCCAGACCTTGGCTCCCTTCGCGCCAATCCCACAACAACTCGCACATGTTCGATTCCGATGAGATCAACCACCCCCGCTTATCGGATTGGGCTCCGGCGGATAAAGTTGCCAGCTTTGAAGCGATGCGCATACGGAAGCCTTCAGAGAAAGAGGCCTGTAACTGCCTCCAGGCTGAATGCCAGCGACCTTCTCTGGAGGGTAAAGTCACCCTCACGCCATAAATTGACACCGCGTGGCCACTTTCCTGCAGAAGTTCATGAGGGATCCTAAAAAAGGAATTGACAGGTCCTGGCGAGCGTGCCAGGACAAGCTCTTGGACGTTTTAGGGCCCCTCACAAAGATTTTGGACATGCCGAGGAGGCCATGACGTCAGGTTCCTGATCTCCCCAGGGTCCCTGTCGGGGTGGGCACAAAGGGCCATCGTGTTTTTGGGCAATGCCAACTGTGCCCTTTCCACTGAGCGCCGTCGCTCTCTTCTCATTAAGGCAGACCCCAAGCTTGGGGACCTCGCTGACTCAAAGGCAGGGGCAGTGGCGCAAGGAGGCCTGTTTGGTGAGCCCTTTGTCAAGGAGCTGGGTAAATTCGTCAATACTTTTACCTCCCTTCACAAGGCGTAGTCATCCATCAAGAAGGTGTTTCCCCGGGTTTTCCGAGGGGCCGGTCGAGGTTGGGGCCGCTTGACCGGCCGTTCCTCCAACCAACCCTCGAGAGAGCAAGGCTCCAGGCAAGGTCAATATCAGGACCAGTCCCGTTTTGGCAACTTCTACCCTGCAAGGGGCAGGCGAGGCAAGGGCAGAGGATTCCGAGGAGCCGCAGCCTCAGCCAATACCGGTGAGTGTTCTCCCTTCTTCCCGGTTAAAGCTAGGGGGGAGGCTGGGGAATATTTTTCCAGGCCTGGACTTCCAACACCGGGGACGCATGGGTGTTGCAAACGGTCAAGGTTTTCACATAGATTACGTGGGCGATCCCGTCCAGCGGTGCAGACCCCGTCCCATCCAGTTTTCCCAACAGGAATCCTCCTTAGTGGACGCGGAGGTCTCATCCCTCCTGACCAAAGGGGCTATTGTTCCCTCCATTCAGCATCCCAGGGGATTCGTCAGCAACATATTTTTGGTGGACAAAACGGATGGAGGCAAGCGCCCCATGATCAACCTCAGCGAGTTCAACGAGTGGCTGGTCTATCGCCACTTCAAGATAGAAGGAATTCATCTCCTCAGAGATGTATTGAGCCCTTCAGACTGGATGGTGCGTCTGGACCTAAAAGACTCCTACCTCGTGATTCCGGTCTTCCCTCCCCACCGGAGGTTCCTACAGTTTGTCTGGCGGCGGCAGACGTACGAGTTTGCATCCCTCCCCTTCGGCCTGTCATCGGCCCCTTGGTGCTTCACCAAGGTCCTCAAGCCAGTGGTGGAGTGTTTGAGATCTCGGGGGTGAGGATGATAGTTTATTTGGACGATCTGCTCCTTATGGATGCGTGTCCTCTCCAGCTTCTGCGTCATCTTCGGATGGCGGTGGATCTTCTCCAGAGCCTGGGCTTTGTGGTCAACAAGACGAAATCGGTTCTCACTCCCTCCCAGTCACTCACGTTTCTTGGCTTCGTAGTAGACTCCACTTCCTCCTCTCTCAGCCTACCCGCCATGAAGGTCTCAAATATTCGACACGAACTGAGACGATCCTTGTCCAAGCAGCAGGTATCGCTCAGAGATTTAGCCCGGATTGTGGGCCTTCTTTCAGCCTCCATCCAGGCCATTTTCCTGGGTCCCCTCCATTATCGAGCCCTGCAACGCCTCAAGGCAGTATATTTGCGCAGAGGGTGTCCTTACTCCCACAAGGTGGTTCTTTCCGAGGAGGCACGGGAGGAAATTCAGTGGTGGCTACAGCACATGGAAGCCTGGAACGGTCGGGCAATTTTCGGGTCTGCACCAGATCTAGTGATAGAGTCAGACACCAGCACAATAGGTTGGGGAGCCAGGTGCGGTGAGTTTTCTACTGGAGGATTATGGTCTCCAGAAGAACCGGGATTACATATCAACTGCTTGGAACTCCTAGCAGGCTCCTTCGCCTGTCCTGTTGGACAAGGGATTCCATCCAATCATCTGTCCTCTTAAAAATGGACAACATATCCGCGGTTCGCTATATCAACCACTTAGGGGGCACGAGGTCCAAAGCCCTCTCCGACCTGGCTGCCAGCTTTTGGCAATACTGCCTGGATCATCAGGTGTCAGTCACGGTGGAGTACCTCCCTGGACGGGAGAAACAGGTGGCGTGTTTTCAATCCCGCAACTTCAGGGATTCCAGCCTCTGGAAGCTGGACCCAGATGTTTTTCGGAAGCTGAATGACCTTTGGGGTCCTTTTTCGATAGATCTTTTTGCCTCAAGACTCGACTACCAACTCCCCCGGTTCTACAGTTGGAGGCCGGACCCACTGGCAGTGGCCACGGACGCCTTCCTCCAGGACTGGAGTCAGGAGAAAGGGTATGCCTTTCCCCCATTCGCAATGATCACGAGAGTGATGCCTCAGATCAGGAGACAGCGAGCGGAGGTGGTAATAGTCACCCCCTTTTGGAGATCTCAAGTCTAGTTTCCGGTTCTTCTGGAACTTTCTTGGGATTCTCCAATCCTACTCCCCCACTTTCCGGATCTCCTCCTGAGCCCCGATCAAGTTCCTCATCCTCTGATTCAGGGGAACTCGTTGTTGCTCATGACGTGGAAGGTTACAGGAGATGATGGGAGGTTCCGGGCCTTTCGGAAAAGGCTGAAGAGCTCATGTCCAGGGCTTGGACGGACAGTACGGTCAAACGTTACAGGTCCGCCTGGGGCAGATGGTCCCGCTGGTGTGTGCGACGGAGTCTCAATCCCTTGGACGCCGATGTGGTCTACATCCTGAATTTTCTGGCCCACCTAGCCTCTAGTGGTCTGGCATACAGATCAATAAGCATCTTTCGCTCAGCCATCTCAGCGGGCCACGTGCCGCCTATCAATGTGGCAGTTGGAGAGCATCCCCTTGTATGCAGGCTGCTCCGAGGCATCAGGCTCTCTCTGCCTCCAGAACCCCGTTATTCAGCCCTCTGGGATGTCAACCGGGTCCTCAACTTGTTTTCATCTTGGCAACCTAACCGTTTTCTGTCACGGAAGGAGTTGTCGGCCAAGCTGGCCATGTTGCTCTGCCTCATCTCCTGCCGTTGTGTGTCTGACTTGCGAGCTCTGAATATCACAGCCAGAATCTTTACTCCGAATGGAGTGACGTTCACTCTGCATAGAAGGACTAAGTGTCACACAAGGACAATCTCATTTCCGGAATTCCCAGATTCACCTAAATTGTGTGTAGTCCGCTGTTTGAAAGCTTATGAGGAGATGATAGAGGAGTTTTGCCCCTGGAGAACGGCAACTCCTTATTGCCTTGCGTAAACCGTTTACGGCAGTGTCTTCACCCACCATCGCCAGATGGTTTAGGTGGGTTATGCAAGAGGCTGGTATAAGCCTGAGAGACTTTGGAGCTCACTCAGCTCGAGGGGCAATGGCCTCGAAGGCATTTGGCTTGGTTGCCCGTTTGGAGGATATCCTCAACGCGGCGGACTGGTCTTCGGACTCTACCTTTAAAAGGTTCTACTTCAAGCCAGTGCTGGACATGGCTCACCTCGTGGTGAGCAAGCTTTGAACTAGCAAAATCCTCGCCTCCAGTCCTGACATAGAATGAAAAATGTCCTAGCTATCGTAACGGAAAGTTTCAATTCTATTAAGGACTCGGAGGCGAGGATTATCCCGCCCTAGGTTTTTTTCAATGGAGGTACCCACCCTGTATTTGAGTAAGTAATACAGTTTGATTTTTTGACTGTTGAGAATAATGACTGTTGTCATTTCCTTTGTGGAATATCTGTCTCACTGCTTTTCGTTTGCAGGCTTGACGAGTTTCTATTTGTTAAGTGACAATGTGCCTTTGTCCTCGTAGGTTCTGATGCGAATAAGCAGGACTCATGAAAGGGATCCAACGGCTGACTTTGCGCGACAAAAGAGGATGAAGGGCCATTGAGGACAGACTATGTTGGAGCTGGAGTGTCCCTGATAGGAGGGCTCAGGACTATTACTGATTGGACATTTTTCTTTACTACATTTTTTCCCAAGGTTTCATGGGAAATGTAGTTTGTTTGTTAAAGTTGGCTGTTGTTAATAAAAGTGAAGAGAGAAGGCATAATCATCGCCTCCGAGTCCTTAATAGAATTGAAACTTTCCGTTACGATAGCTAGGAATTTTTTCATTCTTGGCTGAGAAGATTAATGGCTGCTTGGCCACATTCTAGCATTACCAACGGGTATGAAAGTGAGGAGGTGCTACTATTACAGGATAATGTCCGATCTGTTATAAACACCCTTTCAAAAAGTCACTTGTCTGTTTTGAGAGTTGCAGCCAAGTCATCAGCCGACCCGACCAGTAATGAAAACATTCTATTAGACTAGTGTGATTTTTCACTCACTAGTGACGTGGAATTTGAGCACTGCTAAAAATGTGGTGGAAAGAATACATGTCTGCAAAACAGACTGATAACGCCTGCGGTTTTAGGCATGATCTGGCTCTTAAAAAAAGCAAGAAGGGCTCCTGTATACATGGGGGATGTGTGAATAGAACAGCCACAAACTGACTTCAAATCTCAAATTTAGTGCGGCACTTCAAACACTACTTGTAGTACAACAGTGCATGTCCAAAGTACACACTAGCATAACCGTCCCACACTCAATCATTCACTTGTACAGCAAGTTGTGTACGGAGAGGATGTGGCCTAACGGCTAGAACTGCCGATTTTGGAACTGGGGAACCAGTCTCTACGTCGGCTCAACATCCTGTGATTCTGGGCATATCACTAATCTCCCTGTGCCTACCAAAAATGAATGTGTCCTTGTGTAATATAATTGGTAAAGCATACCTTTGGGTTGAGTTCTATATATAAACTATATACTATATATAAAACTGCTAATAAAAGGTTGTGTGTTTTTTATAAATCTCATGAATCCACTGTCCAAGTCCTGTGCGATTCTCAGAATTGTGTGTCAATGCCTTTCTGAGAGCTGTATGACAACTGCACATTACACAAAGTACAATTGCGTTAAGTGCCCACAACAATTTTGAATGAAGAAGCATAATTTCTGTGATTTTTTTGGTTGCAGTTTTATGGAGTGGGAGGGGAGAGAAGATAGCATAGGACAGACCCAACTCTAAAAAGATTGCCAACATCCTGTGACTGGGCAAATCACGCAATCTTCCAATACCTACATAAAATGAATGTGTCTTGAGTAAACTGGTGCTCGTGTGAAGTGCTCCATAACCTTTGGATCGAGTTCTGGCTATATTCAGTTCAATTCAAGAAAACTTTATGCGAATGCACTGTGGTATCCATAAAAGTATCACACATGTAAACAACAAGACAGAATGATAAAAGTATACGTTTCATAAAAATGCAATAGAGCAAGAGGAAAAGGATTTAGACCATAAAAAAAAAAAAGATCAGCAATATAATAATATTTGCAGCAAACATTTAGCACAACATAGAACTGCAAGCTTGCACGACGCATTTTAAAAAGGCTTCAATGTACAAAACAGCTTCAGCATCAGATAATTAAAAGTAGAAATCTATCTGCAGGCCTGCATTTTCTGATATTATACCAATACTTTTTTTTAAATGGGATTAAAAAGAGTCTTGTATACCTTGCATAAAATGTACACAAAAAAGTGAAATGTAACATCGATTGGCCTGATATGTCTTTGCAAGGGCATGGCTTTTCATCAAGATTCAGAGAAACACCCACCAAGAGGAAACTTGACTGATATTTTACTGTATCTGATCTGAACCGAAACAGAAGAGAACGGTTCCATCTACCCCGTGCCCACTAAATGTAGTCGGCGGGACTATCAAATTCAGTCAGAGTTAAATAAGCAGTAACATTTGTTTTTTCTTTCACTTCCCTTAAGCGCCGAGAATCTTCATAGTTGAAAAGTGCTTGTGCAATAGTCTTTTATACTTAGGGAGGTACAAGTTAAAGGATCAGTAAAAACAGACTGCACACCAATCTTGCAGTATTCAGCCTTAGCATAGGCCAGCAAGCAATGAGAAGACCTCTGTCAAAAGAAAGACAGCCCTTTATAATATCTTTCAATAACTCGGCCTCCGTATGCCTCCAAATTGAAAGCCACAATAGAGAAAGACGGGCCCTAATCCGGTCTGCTAAATGTAGAAGTTCAAGTTCTTTATGCCAAATAAGATGCGAAGATGATATGGGGGCAGACAAGATTTTCCCGCAAAATCTAATCTCTTTAAGCTGTATGGCCTTGCAGTGCAAAATACCCCAAATCTCTGCCCATACATAGCAATGGGTATGCATTGTGACTTGTATATTTCCAGCATTAGTATAAGGGAACCTCCCCCCGCTGGCTGTGGGAGACTACATAAGGAACCGATAGCCATGGACAATTTAGTTTGGAAATGTACAAAGTTGGGAGTCCATGACCTTTGGGCAGAAAAGATAACGCCAAGATACAGAAAGGAAATAGTACTACTCAGACGGTTGGAACCAACAGGGATAACTGAGAGTTGTTTGCACCTTGGTCCACAAGACATAATATGGCATCCATGGATCCAGTGAGGCCATAAAATCAACAAAGGCAACCACCAGCTTACGCAGTGCCCTAGGGGTGCATGCCATGAGCACTGCGACGTCCGCATAAATTGCCTCTAATTTTTGGTACGTCAGGGGTGATGCATATTTAAAAGGGGTAAAGCTCATTGATATATAAAATGAATAAAAGAGGAGCCAGCACACAGTCTTATCTTACTCCACGATGAATGCCTATGTCTCCTGAAACCTCTCCCTGTTTGCTAATACGAACCCTAGACTTCATATCCCTGTGCAAATGCGCAAGATAGTGCACAAGGGCTGTATCCGAACCAAGTGCAATAAGTAGGGAACAAACTTTGGACCGATTTACACAATCCAAGGCTGATGACAGGTCCATGAATGCAAGGTCTACGAGGGGATTGTTTGGCAACCGTATATTTTCCCAAAAACAGATTTAAGTTGAGACATTGCTCAATCGAGCCTACTTTGTTCCTAAACCCGTATTGACAAGGGTAAAGCACTGACTCATGTCCATTCTATGATTCTATTATAAATTAATTTCCCAAGGATTTTGGCCGTAGTGTCAATTAATGAAATCGGCTGATAACATCCCGGGAGTGAGCGAACCGATTTAAAAAAAATGGGTACAATAATAGATGTACCCCAAGTACCAGGTAAGGAGGAGTGGCCAAGATGATTAAAAACATTGGTGAGGAGGGGTGCTCAGAAGGTGACATTGCTTTTAATTAGATGAATTGGGACACCATCAGGGCCCAGTGCCTTACCACCAACACTTTGGGTAATGGCGACTTCTACTTCTGTTAGAGACAGCTGTAAGCATGATAAGAGGTGACTGTCAATGACAAAACTATCCGAGGATAACGAGGCTGCATATATTTTGCCAAAATGCTCCTCCCAGGTCTTAATTACATGTGGCACGTGATGGGGCTCACAGACTGATTTTTACGTCTCAGCTCCGACACTACACACCAAAAAGTTTTACTGTTATCCGAATGAGATGCCGGCACTATTGAATCCCATTGAGTCACAATCACCTCCTGCCACCGATTGGCAGTAACTTTTTTACATGGCCTATGCAGGAGGGCTTCTAATGCAGAATCCTGCAGTTTGGAAACCTAGGCCAAATGCAGCACACGATTTGCCGCTGAACATTCGTGATTGAACCAATGCAGTGAATCCATTGTGGGACACAAGGACTTTAAAAGAGTTTTCCTCATACCAACACAAAAGGCTGTAAAAGCATCTACCACTTGACAATCATGAACCTCCTCCGATAGGCACAGCGACACCAACCCCAGATTCTCCTTAATTATTACATTGAGAAAATGAGTCGGGTCACACATTCGCCACACCAACCTTAGGTTGTCAGGGGTCGGTTGCAAATTACACACTCCTTTGAATATCTTGAATCTTTCCTTTGGGCAGAGTAATAGTTCAATCTCCATTGGGTTGTGATCACTGGGGCTGGAGAGAACAACCGTGCCACGCAGAAGTAAGCTCTCTAGATTTCGGGTAACAAAGACATAGTCAGTTATGAAGGATCTGCCTCTACCCCTGCAGGTGGGCACTTCACAGCTAGTTGGGCCCACAGCTTCCAGTGCATTGACTAGGTCTAATGGGGCTAAAAAGGAAATCAGTTCCTCACTACGCGGGTCAGTATTGACAGTGGGCACAATGCTGCATTGGATGCCCAAGGGTTCAAAGGAAGTCTCACATTGAAGTCACCAGCTAGACATAGATAAGCCGAAAGCCCAGGTAATGCTAAACCCTCAACCAGCTTAGAAATATAATTAAATAACGGTGGAAACTTGGTGTTTGGTATGCTGGTAAAATCATTATTATAAAAATGTAAAGGCACATGTTGGTCTTTACAGATATAATTTGAAAATTACTCTCTTGAGTCTCCATAGATTTAACGTGTCCCCGGATGGCTACGCTCACCCAAATAGCCAACCCTCTGGACACTCGCTTGAAGTGAGAGGGAATAGCTAGAATGCTAAAACACCACTGGTAACCATCAACTAATGAGGGAGATGTCTCCCAAGTTTCTTGAAATAGGATGATATCATAGCCCTTGATAAAATTAAGCCAGTCAAGTATGTTAATCTTTGACCGGAGGCCAGCCATGTTCCAGATAATACTTTAAGTAGCAAAGCTCCCCTATCTATAGGAAGGCCCCCCAATGATTACAGTAGCAGAACATGAAGGAGATGTGTCATTGTAAGTACTTAATAGCAACAGTACTAGCGTCCTGACCCTTCTCTCTGAGGGAAGGGCTGCTGCAATGTCTATAATAGGGTGTGTTCTAGATGCATCTTTATAAATATTTAATTCCTGCAGCTCAAGCGAGCTTCCGTGAAATCAGTTTACATTCTCCAAATCATTGAGTGTGGAAAACATATTAGTGCAGGTAACATAGGATGACAGGCTAGGATCAATGTGAGCATGTAGAGGAGAGACAGTTGGCTTGTAAAAATACCCAAGACCAAAGCCACAACTTTAGTTTCAGTTGAACAATTAAATTCATTTGCTCTCAGTATGTTCTTTACACAAGTGGATCTCCAAATGTTTATAACAATACAGTCGCCCGAAATGTTTTTTTTTTATTGTCCGAGCCAGCCCACTCTCCTCACCATCATGGTTTCATTGTGGCCCCATGCATTGAAGTGTTTGCATTTGCACAGCCAGTGAGCAGTCCTGTTCCGGAGCTGAACCCATGACTCCTGTTGGTCAAATCTATGGGGGGGGGAGAACCCCCATCAGGATTAAAACATAGGGACAGGCGGCAGGGAGGAGGCTCAAGAAGATATCCAGACGCAAGCTAAATCCAGACGCCATAATGCCCCACTGTCTAAACCATGGTTCTCGCCCCAGCTTAAATTTCAGAAACAGCATTGTAAAAGGCTGGAAAGGAAATGGAGACAAAACTATAGCTCAGAGGCCAAGATCAAATTGAAAGTAGACCAAAAAGTTTATTATGCGGCTATTATATTGGCTAAGCGGACTTATTACGCTGATCGTATTGCCCAGTAGAGCAATAATGCTAAAGAGCTGTTTAACATTGTAAAAAGCTTTACTTCCCCCAATGCAATGAATTTGGGCCATGTCCCTTCCCTTTCATGGTGTGAAGAACTTTCCAATTTTTTTACCAATAAGGTCAAGGCATTGCAATCGCATTTTCATAACTGTGATATCCTGCCCTCTCAGCTTTCCTCTGATCACCTATCTGATCCCTCTGCCAATGTTACTCTTTCTTCATTCAACCCTGTATCTCAGTTGGACTCCCTGGCTGCTTTATCCTGTCTTAAATCGGGCTCCTCTCATGACCCTTGCCCTGCCAAACTTATGGCCAAAGCAGCTACTGTCATCAATCCACTCCTGAATCAGCGGATTAATACCTCGCTTACACTTGCTTCCGTTCCCACCGACTGGAAACAGGCGTTGCTTGTCCCTCTTATTAAAAAGCCTACTTTGGATCCCCATCTCCCTTCCAGCTATCGCCCCATCTCTCTGCTTCCAGCCATTGCCAAAGTATGCGAGAAAATGGTCAACAAGCAGCTCACCTCCTTTATTGAGCAGCAGGGCCTTCTCCATCCTGCCCAATCGGGGTTTAGGGCCTCATATTGTACTGAGTCTGCCCTAGTGGAAGTAGCGGAGGCCATTCGTGAGACTTTGGATGCTGGGGGCAGGGCCGCCTTGGTCCTATTGGACCTCTCGGCCGCTTTTGATACTGTCCCCCATTCACTTCTCCTTGCCCGTCTGCAGAAGTTGGGCATCATCGGTGCCGCCTGGGAGTGGTTAAAATCCTTTTTGGAAGATAGAACCCAGCAAGTTTGGATTCCCCCTTTTGTGTCAACATCTCAAGCTCTGCTGACAGGGGTTCCTCAGGGGTCTATATTGAGTCCCTTGTTATTCAATCATTATATGACCCCTCTTATTCAGCTGGCCGAGGACCTGGGTGCTAAAGTGGTTGCCTATGCCGACGACATTCAACTTTTGTTTACCTGGAAGAAGCACGAGGCTGCCACCTCTCATGTCAAGGCTTGCCTGTCTGCTGTATTTAACTGGCTTTCGTTGGCTCAGTTAAAATGTAATGCAGACAAAACTGAGATCCTTTTCTTTGGGGAGTTCCCCCCATTGTTTTGGCATAACTTTTGTCCCAATGATTCCCCTAGCACTTCTCCATCTGGCCTCCCTGTAAAAAATCTTGGTATCTGGTTTGATGAAAAGCTTAGCTTTGGTAACCAGATCAGCAAACTAACTGGCACTTGCTTTGGCATTTTAAAACTCCTCCGTAGATTTTTGCCGCTGCTGCCTCTTCCTGCTAAAGAAACTGTCATTCGTGCTTTGGTCACCTCTCGCATTGATTATGCGAATGCGCTGTATGTCGGTCTCCCTTGCTACCTTTTGGACAAGTTGCAGGTTGTCCAGAATGCTGCTGCTCGGCTGTTGTTGGACCTACCTAAGCGCTCCAGTGTTAGGCAACATCTGCGTAACTTACACTGGTTGCCAGTTAAAGCTAGGATTATGTTCAAGGCTTTGGTCATTGCTCATGCTGTGCTTTATGGGTATGGCCCTGCCTATCTCAGGAAACGCTTTCAGTTTTACACTCCGGGCAGGCTTCTTCGTTCCTCGAAAATGCTCCTGGCCACTGTCCCCAGGTTTCGCCTGAAACGTAAGGGGGGCAGCTCATTGGCCTATCTGGCCGCAACATATTGGAATTCCCTTCCCCTGGATCTGCGTAGTCTTGAGAATCCTACTCAGTTTAGGAAAAAACTCAAAACTTTCCTGTTTAACTAGTTTGTCCTGGCCTTTCTTCTGCTATCTGTTTCTTTGTTACTCTTGGGCTCGCGCCGGGACACTCTTTTGAGTAGCTGTGCGCGCTACAAATTATGATAACATAACATAACATCCTGGCAAGGAGAGGAGGCAGGGCCCTTA
The DNA here is from genome assembly GCA_963921515.1 of Calotriton arnoldi. Classification (NCBI taxonomy): domain Eukaryota; kingdom Metazoa; phylum Chordata; class Amphibia; order Caudata; family Salamandridae; genus Calotriton; species Calotriton arnoldi. The sequence continues at coordinate 944,530 of CAWUFW010000115.1, forward strand.
GCAGTCTTGGGGGTGGATTAGACGTTGTCAGACGGGGACAAGCTGAGGGTGGCTGATTGGTGGTGCGATATGCCTTGAATTTGCAATTGATGCAAGAGCATAGTTGCCCACAGAGTTCATAAGGGGGCTCTTACTCGTGACCTATAACTGGTCGCGTAAAGAGTTACTCGGAAGTGTGTGTCTGTGTGCAGGTGTCCCATGCCCCATGTTCCCGGCAGGCTCCAAGGCTGAGTGTTTAAGGACGTTGGCCAACAGACCCTCTATTCGGTCCAGGCAGACAGAAAGCGGTTGGAGCTTTTCCTCAGCAATGCTGCTAAATTTATCGCACAAATCGGCAGGTGACAAAAAGTCCTGTGTTAAAGAGTCGCATGTCTGGCTCGCGAATGACTGGGATTGTGGTAAGTGATGTAACCAAGATAAGAGCTGACTTGTGTTGCTTTGATGGAATAGTGGGTGTTTCCATTTTGCAGCCACATTTTTCCCCACTTGCCTTTTCCGCTTAACAGCTAGGCTTTTGGCAGGCTGAGTGATTGGGGGGTGTCCATCTCAGGATCTGCCTCTGTGATATTGATGGTATCAGCACTGTCACCGGTGCGGTCAAACACATGTCCATGGCCTGCCCCACCCTCGGTAGGCCGCAATGCACTGCTGTCACTGCATCGGATAGTGAGCGGTCAGGGGAATTGACAAATGGAGCCCCATGGTCCATGGAGAGTCTGTGCTCTGTTAACTCGATTTAAGTAGCAATAATCCAGACAGTTCTTCCTAACATTATATCAATTGACACTTGGGGGGGGGGGGGGTAACAGAAATACCCCCAGCAACTTTGTGCTTCCCCACTTTTCTTAAACAGACAGCAAACAACCTATCACCTTACCACAAGAAGGTGCTTCACGAGGTCCACAGGGTCCACTATTGGGGGTCTTTAAAGAGAGTGAGCCCAGCCTAGGCCAGCTGCGGACGGGCCCGTCCTTGGCCCGGACTTTTACCGGGCGCAGCCCGCGCTGTAGGGTTTCAAAGTGCGCTATATAGCGCTAGCCAAGTGCTCCCAGCTGCAGGCAGTGACGTGCAAGAGGAAATGGCTGCCGCTAGGGGCCCAAAGAAAGGTGGACACGAAGTCCTGGATCACTGCTTCTACGCCGCAGGGTTTCAAAGTGCGCTATATAGCGCTAGCTAAGTGCTCCAAGCTGCAGGCAGTCACATGCAAGATGAAAGGGCTGCTTCCAGGAACCCAAAGAAAAGTGGGACACAGAGTCCTGGATCACTGCTCCCGCGCTGCGGGGTTTCAAAGTGCGCTATATAGCGCTAGACATGTGCTCCCAGCTGCAGGCAGTAACGTGCAAGTGCTCCCTCCAGGGGCCCAAAGAAAGATGGGACACGAAGTCCTGGATCACTGCTCCCCTGGCTATATACAAACTGCAACCATCAAAAATTATTATATCACGTGTGAGCTATACCCCTAGAACTGGGTGTTTGTTCAGCAACAGTGGTTCTTAGTGGGAGTGTGGGGAGAGGGGGAGGTGTGGAACAGGGCTTCCTTTGGTATGCTTAAACAGGCTGCAGCGCCCCAGCATCCAAAGTGCTTACTATAAACATAGACGTATTTGTCAAATAATAGTTTGAACTTGCGTCGCCATGCCTTCGAATGCACCGATTGCTTTTGTGATATGTAAAAAATGAAAACTGTGTATTTAGGAAATTGTTTGAATTTTCGCAGATGTCCGTGTGCTTGTTTCAGAGACTGCGTGGTTAAGAAAAACATCTTTAATGCGTTGGCTCCTCGCACCCTGTTTTACCATCAGTGTTTTTAAAAAGTCCGCCATTGGCCGACACGCAGCTTTAAATTATATCCTTTGCCTCTGACAAGAGGTGAAGTAAATTGATCCGGTGCTGTCTTAAGCTACAGCTGAGGTAAAAATAGGAAATGGGGAGAGGGTGTGGCAGTACGGCCAGAGCTGCCGACCGTGGAATTGGAGAACCAGGTTTGAGTCTCAGAGTTGGCTCAACATCCTGTGATTCTGGGCAAATAACGTAATCTCCCCATGCCTAACAAAAATTAATAAATCCTTGTGTAATGTAACTGGTGCTCATGTAGCGTGCTCCAATATCTTCGGGTCGAGTTCGCACTGCAAAAAAAACTAGGCTCCGATGGGGTTGGGCCGTTTGACCAAACTAGTCACTATTTTGAAAGGGTGATTTATAAACATCGCGCATTCATAAATGCCCTAACTCACGACAGAACAGTTTAAAAAACGAAAAATAAAAAAACACGCTAGACAAGTAATTGGAGTACACTACAATGGCAATAATAGGGAGTCGATGCTTCTTAATGTTCGAACACAGTGAAGGGCACAATATTTCGGCTCGTCAGGCGGATGTATTAGTAATGGTTTTGTGAGCTGGTGTGGGCAGTCTAAATGCTATAAGGCATCAGGATAAGCACGCTGTTCATCCGGAAGGTGGCGCGATCACAGAACAAGGGCATGTGAACCCTGAAAATAACAAGCAGGGACGGGTGAGAGGTCCGGGACGACATAGGAAGATTACGGGAACTAACACTTACCGAAGACACGAGCAGCTGGGAGCAGTAACGGGTGCCATAGCTGAACAAATGCCACCATATAAGCGTGGTGCGCGTGTTGTCATAAAGCACAAAATAACTTCAATCCAAAAACATGAGCAGAGGCAATCCAAACAAAAAATAGTGCTGACGAAGTAACAAATAACAAAAAGAGTAAGGGCACAGGGGCAGCCCTCAAGGGAGGTTCCAAAAGACCTACTAATCATATTCACCAAACAAAAGCAGGCATGTATGAAGGGTTGTAAGAGGAACAAATGAAAAAGATGGGCAGTGCTCGAAGCCCATATTGTAGATACAGCATGTCTCGAAGAGACAGCGCGCATTCGCTGTCTAGGTGAGACCTAAAAACTACATGTGGATTTCCTGGGTAGGAGCATTGCTAAGTAAAACCAGAATGGTTGGTAGGGGATTCCATCCTTAGACATCCAGGTGACGGCTTCACCCTCTCTGACCTTCTTTGTGGGCCTTTTAACCCCACCACACCCACTATGTATTTGCAACTTTTCATACCTTTTACTCTACTGGAAGGTTCAACATTCCAATAATAAGAGCAACACGGAGTTACAGGGCTGCAGCATTTATGAGAGGAGGGGGGAGAAGAGGTCATGGGCATTGACTGCCCTGCATGTTGGTCCCATGCAACTTTGTTCTTTGCCTTGACTGCAACAGAGTTGAAATCAATTTTTATTTTTATTTTTTTATTTTATGTGTTTTATAGAGCGCGAACTTGATCCGTTAGGGTATCAGAGCGCTTTACATGAGAGCAAACAATATACAGACAGGCTTTATTTACTTAATACATGTTTGGTATTAAGTCTAATTAGATGTCTAATGTGGAATCTAAGCCTTTGTGGCCGTAGAATTTGCAGTCTCTTCCATTATGCTTCTTTCCCACAAGACAATCCTGCAATCAGCAAAATTTCATGGGCATGACAAATACATCCCACCAAAAGTATTTGTTAGGCAATCCCTGTACTCATCATGCACACGACACACGTCCATGCTGGTTAGTTCTGGGCATTTGCCACCTCAACAGCAGAAGCATATCTAGTTATACTCCCACATTGCTCCACATCAACAACTCTGTATATTCTGGTACCATCACCTGCACAACACTGCTCCAAGACATCCAGATCAAGCTATAATTACACAGGATTTTTACTTTTGTGTAAGTTTACGATTGTTTGCTATTCACAAAGGCATCGTGTGAGCAGTATCTTTACGACTGCGGAGTCTCTGCACATAAAAAGATAGGACTGTCCTTAGCATTAAAACACTTTAAAGACAGCCAGGACACAGCACATTCCCTAGGCCTCTTTACCCCAGGCAGACAGTTCCTTCAACATTTTCACCCCTTTTGCGACTACTCCAGAGGGTTTATATGCCAGCACCGCCAGGGCCCACCACTCCAAAAACAGGCACCCAGTTCTTTCGAGGTCAGAGGCAGAGTTCAAGCAGACAATGCCCAGGCCATCAGGGGCAACACATTTCCCAGTCCCCAGCAGCAGCATCTACCAAGTCACTTTAGTTTGACCTTAGTAGAACATGATCACCCTGTGGGAGGGAGGATCAGACATTTCCGAGATGGGTGGCAAAGGATAACATCTGACAGGTGAGTCCTACAGATAATTCAATGGGGCTATGCCCTGCCATTCCTTTCAGACCCACTGCTCCTCCCACCTACAGTAGGGCATCTTTCTGAGGAGCAGCTGCCCATCGAGCTCCAAGAAGGGCATGATCTTTTGGCCAAAGGAGCCATAGAGAGGGTCTGGGCCTCAAGAGTTGGGACTAGCAATTACTCCCTATATTTCCTTGTGTGGAAAAAGTACTGAGGCCTTCGTCGTTATTTTAAATCTCTGCCCCTTTGCAGAAGGACATATTCAAGAGGCTTACGCTGGCTCAGGTTCTGTCTGCCCTGGAACCAGGAGACTGGGTGGTGGCTTTGGAACTGCAGCACACTTGTTTACATGTGGCCATCCTGCAGTCCCACAGATGCTACTTGTGGTTCCAGGAGGGCCAATTTACCCTTTTCCGTTTTGGCCTCACCTGCACATCTTTGGTGGTTGGGGAGTACTGTTTTACCCTACCTCAACGACTTGCTTTTGAAGGCAGGCCCATTACAGTCAGTTACAGATGACATACAGAAAATAGTGAATCTCTTAACATCATTGGGATTTACTATCAACATGCTGAAGCCACAAAGTGTCCCTTTTATTGGAATCATCCAGGTTACAGTGCAGTTTCAGGCCTCTTTCCACTACAGAGCGAGCCCTGATGTTTCAACCTCGGTCCTGGGTCTTGGAGAGAGTGGCTCTGAGGCTTCTGGGCCTCTTGGAATTCTGCTTGGTGACTCGCTAGGTGGCATAACCTGAAGTCTCCGTGGGCTGTCAAATTCCATCCGGTTGTCGGAAGAGCCTGCAAAAGACCTGCAGTGGTGGCTCAACTGCAAATGAAAGGCGACAGTCCCCTCTCCCTACTCCACACAGAGCTGACAGTGGTGACAGAAGCGTTGCTGCTGGGATGGGGATCATCTGGGAGAGGTGTAGATCAGAGGGCTTTGACCTCCAGCAGAGTCCCAACTCCACATCAACTTGATGGTGTTGCGGGCATTCACCTGGCCCTGAAGGCCTTCCTACTGTCCATAAAAGGGAGGCTGGTTCAGGTGCTCAGGGACAACACCACTGACAAGTTGCACTGCAACAAGCAGGGCAGGGTGAGGTCCTGGGTCTTGTGCCAGGAGGCACTTTGTCTCTTGAGCTGGCTGGAGTGAGAGGGCATTTCCTTGGTTACGAATCACCTGGCGAGATCTTTAAATACCAGGACCTCGCAGATCACAAATCTCAGTTACAAACTGAGGTAGAATAGGGTACGTTCCAGCAATGGAGAGAACCCTGGCTAGATCTTTTTGCCACTGCAGAGAATGCGCAATGTCAAAACGAGAAGGCTCTTTCTCGGAAACACAATCCAGTTAGACTGGAACACAGGACTCCTGTACTACTTTAAGTCACTGCTTCTCCTGCCTTGAGTTCTGAAGAAGATCTGAAATGATTGGGCCTAATTCATCCTAGCTACTCTGGATTAGGCATGGAGAATATGGTACCCAGAACTTCTGAGCATGAGCTTCTGTTCTCTGATCAAGGTACCGCTTTGGGGGGATCCCCTGTCACTGCAGCAGGGCAAGGCCCTGCATCTGAGCCTACGCAATCTGCACCACCATTTGTGGAGATTGAGCGGCAGCAGTTGAACCTATTCGACCTTCCTTCGGAGGTTGTAGATTGCATCCTTGCTGCATGGTAGGTAGCCAGTACAAAGCCTGTTAATGGTGGGCCCTGGGACATGTTTGTAGCCTGGTGTGGCACCCAAAATAGTGACTCGTTACAGACCAAGCTGTCGGATGTTTTGCTATTTGTTTTATTCTTGGACCAGCAGGGAGTTGCTGTGGGCACCGTTTCAAGTCATTTGTTGCCCATTTGGCCTTTCGATATTTACCGGACCAGCTGCCCTTGTTCAAATCACCTGTAATGGTGAGGTTTATAAAACGTGAGACTCATTTGTTTCCTCCCAAACCCTTTGTGATGCCACAGTAGATCTTAATTTGGTCTTCACTTTCCTCATGTGCATGCTATTCGAACCCATGCACAGCTGTCCATTACGTCTCCTGGCTCTGAAGACTGTGTTTCTGGTTGTGGCGACTTCAGCTCATCGTGTGAGCAAACTTGGAACTCTGTTATTGAGGCCACCTTATACCTCCTTTTTTCCAGACAAAGTAAAACTGTGACCCAAGGCATCCTTTCTTGTCTAAAGTTGTTACTGTTTTTAAGGTTGAACAATCCATCACTCTTCCAAAGTTCTTTGTCCTCATTCACCACTTGAAAGAAGAGGAGAGACTTCATCAACTAGAACCTAAAAGAGCTTTGAGTTTCTACATTGATTGCACCAAAGACCATCGGGTGGATGATCAGCTCTTTGTGGGATTCTCAGGGGAAAACAAAAGCACGGCAGTGCAGTAAAGGACGTGGTAAAGGTAGGAAGGTCCTCTGCATAAAAACTGGCTACGCCACTGGGAAGAAGATTTTTTAGAGAGCATGAGAGCCCATTCTACCAGGACCAAGGCTGCTACCACTGCGCTGAGAAAATGAGTGCCTGTTCTTGAGATGTCAGGCTGCGACATTAGCAGCAGTACACATGTTCACGAAGCACTACTGTCTTGTAATCCAGGTGCGACGGGAACAGCATTTCATCTGTTCAGCTCTTCAGGACTTTGTGATCTGGGCCATTCCACAGACCCATCATCTTTGGAGGTACTGCTTTGATATTTATTCTAAAGGTGAGGAATCTGCAGTTAGAAGGTTCCATCAGAAGGACAAGTTACTTACCTTCGGTAATGCTTTTTCAACTGAATACTCTAACTGCCGATTCCTCATCGCCCTTCCACTTCACCCTTTTAATGGAATGGTTCAGGGCTGAGGCAGCTTTGAAAAAGACTCCAAAGTGGACTCCTGAAGTTGTCATAAGCAGCATCAATGACAGTCATGCTAGGTCTTAAACAGCAGTGTTTTTTGCAGAAATGTCACTGAGGCTGAGCCTGGTGGTTCCAGGGCTGGATCTGCTAGAATAACAAGGCCTGAAGGGTTTGTCTAACCCTACTGATCAGGGAGAGACACAGAGCTTCGAGGGACAGTCCTGACAATATCCAGCATCTACTGCTGAAAACTCAAAGCCTGAGACGAGTTTGGTAGAAGGAGCTGGAAACTCCTGCTGATGCTTTTTTGAATACCAGGACCTGCTCATGGAAGAAGCCAGCATAAGGGAATAAATCTGGTAGGGCGGGAGAGCAGACTTTGACCTACTATATAAGTTTCAGTTGGATTTTAGAGCTATGTTCAGTACAGAAACTGCCATATTTAATAAAATAGGGACGCAGAGTGCTGGGAGTGTAATTCTGTGGATCCTTGGAGGACTTCATACGCCATAGTCCTTTGCCCCGTGAGCAGGGGCTTGCTTCTAGCCTCCTCTTGCTGCCGCACACTATGCTAAAAAGCACCACGAAGATCCCTTAGGCGCGGGACACAGAGTGCTGGGGGTGTAATTCTGTGGATCCTTGGAGGACTTCATACACCATAGTTCTTTGCCCTGTGAGGAGGGACTTGCCTCAAGCCGCCTCTAGCTGCCGCACGATGTGCTACAAAGCGCCACGAATATTCCCCTGGTGCAGGACATGTGTGGGCCACTCCAGTGCAAAGCCCGGGCCACGGGCCGGCTCGTGCTACACACCGTCAGCGCCAGGAGGGGGCAGGGCCCCCCTTGGTTTTTATTTTTTGGCTACTCCTTTTTGAGGTAAGGATAAGCCTCTTGTTTTAATATTCACGCAGACACACTTAGATTTGTTGGCTTGTGTCCTGGTGGTTTCTGTGTCTGTGGCGTGGTTGGGCTGTTGGTTACGAGACTTCAAACAATTGGACCGCTCCTGATCCTGTTGAAGCTTTCACTTGGTGTGGGCAAATAAGGTGCTATATTACTCTGGTGTTATGTCAATGGGGAAGCAAGAAGCATCCAAGCCTTTCCAAGGCAAAAGATTAAAAAATCATAAGACAACTTTAACTGCCGCACCTTGTGGCTCATTGCTTAATACAACACTAAAGGATATAGGGCCAGATGTATGACCCACCAATTTGCGACCCGCAAATTGCGTCGCATTTGAGACTCTCAATTTGCAACTCGCAAATTGGGATGTATGACAGTGTCGCAGAGACTGTTTGCGATTCCTAATGGGGTCGCAAATTGCATGCCTCATGAATATTAATGAGGCAGGCGCAATTTGCGACCCCACTAGGAATGGCTAGCACTCCCAGGGATGGTGGCCTGCTGGGGTCAGCAGACCACCATGTCTGGGACTGCTTTTAAATAAAGCAGTTTTATAAAAAAAATGCAGCCCGTTTTCCTTAAAGGAAAACGGGATGCATTTAAAAAAGAAAAATGAAACTTTTCAGTTGCATTTATTTAAGGGCAGGCAGTTTCAGGCCTCTTTCCACTACAGGGTGAGTCCTGATGTTTCAACTCGGTCCTGGGTCTTGGTGAGAGTGGCTCTGAGGCTTCTGGGCCTCTTGGAATTCTGCTTGGTGACTCGCTAGGTGGCATAACCTGAAGCCTCCGTGGCCAGTCGTCTGTTGACCCATATGCCAACACTTATACATGTAGATCAGGCGGGATTTATCCCAGCCAGGAACACGGCAATGAATGTCCGTAGGCTCTTGCGTATATTGGGGGCGGACACTTACTGCAAGGAAGAAGCATGTATTTTCACGGTTGACATTGAGAAGGCTTTTGACAGCCTAGAATGGTCATACCTCTTCAAGGTAATGAGAACGTTTGGCTTGGGGGACAGCTTTGTGGAATGGACGGCATTATTGTATAAAAATTCCACTGCCAGAGTTCGAACGGGGGGGTTGATTTCAGAGGCCTGTATGGTGGGCAGGGGTACGAGGCAGGGCTGCCCATTGTCGCCCTTGTTGTTCGCGCTGGCAATGGAACCCATGGCTGCACACGCTAGGTCGGGCCGCTACTACCAGGGGCTGCTGGTGGGGGGACAATTACAGCATATAGCCCTATATGCAGATGAATCCTACTGTTCCTGGCCAATTCAGGGGGGCCTTACGGGGAGCCAGGGAACTGCTGGATCTCTTGGGGAGAGTTGCGGGGCTCAGAGTAAACTGGGCCAAATCGTGCCTCTTTCCTGCATGCCCGGGTAGGGAAGGGCTACTGGAAGCAGAGGGCGTTGGGAAACTAGATGCTTGCCCTTCTTGGGCACTTGGATATATCATGACCCTGTAGACCTCTTAGAGGGCAATATAGGACGTGCAGTGAGTGGTATCAAAAGCAATTTTGAATTGTGGGGGACCCTTCCATTATCTGTCGCGGGGAGGGTGGCACTGGTGAAAATGGTTACGTTACCCCGACTCCTTTATTTCTTTGGGACGCTCCTCATCTGGATCCCACCTAAGATTTTTGCCCAACTCAATACAATGCTCACGGGGTTCTTGTGGGGTACGGGGAGGCGGAGAGTAGCTCTTACCACTATGATGAGACCCAGGGCGGAGGGGGTTTTGCGGTACCGGATTTTGAAGCCTACTATCATGCTGCACAATTGCAGTGGTACACGAAATGGATGGCATGTAGGCTCAGAAATACAGAGGACCTCGACGGTCCGGACCCGGGCCTGGACCTACTATCCCGGGTGCTACTGCGGCTGCCCATGAGGGAGGGAACGGTTCCCTCGGATCTCCAAACGGTTCGCCAGTGCTGGAACCGATTGGCCAGACGAGCGCAAGCGCGGACACCCTGTGCGCCTGAGATACCGTTGATCGCCTGTGAGGCGCTGCCACATGGTGGGGATTGGAGCAGGCTGCGGCTCTGGGGTGAGGCTGGGATCTCTACTATAGGGGATTTATTTGCAGACAATACCTTGCTCCCCTTCAATGATTTGCTGGAGCGTCATGACCTGCCAAGGGGTGATTTCCTGCTCCCCGCCGCTCTGACGACAGCCCTCCGAAAGCACTGGCGGGAGGGGATGGTAGAACCCCAGATTTCCCTGGCGTGTCAATATGTGGTTATGGCGGCGGGTACTTTCAAAGCCGTCACTTGCCTCTACCGGCGTATCGCCCAAGGGATGCGGCGCCTCCTGACGACATTACGGCTTAAATGGGAGGAAGACCTGGGTGAGGCGATTGACGAAAAAACCTGGGAGAAGCTCGTGGAAAGGGCCTGGAAGAGCTCTAGAAATGCGCGCTTCCAGTTAATTCACTTTTATGTTTTCCATAGGGCGCACCTTACCCCTGGCAAGATTAATGAGTACTTTGGGGCTCGGACTGGGTGCCCGAGATGTAACTTGGAGGGTGCAGGATTTCTCCACATGTTCTGGGATTGCCCGCATCTGGGGGAGTTCTGGAGAGGGGTGATCACTGGATTGACGACTACGATGGAGAGGGACATAGCGCTTACACCAAATTGTTGTCTGTTGCACTGGTTTCCCCAAAATGCCAAGAACAAGGTCACTAGTAAGTTCATAGATCTGGGGTTGATATTGGCCAAAAGGGAACTCACTAGTCAGTGGAAGGCTAAAAATGGCCCAAGTGTAGCGCGGTGGACGAGAGAGCTAGTAAAGTGGGCGGATTGCGAGGGGGCCTTTCGTTTGCAGATGGCCCTCCGCATAGGGACCGAAAAATCACTGGAGATGGCGAGGGCATGGGTGGCACTGGTGGAACTGCTGAAACACCCGACTGACGACGCGGCCGACGTCCACGGGGAGGTGGTCCCTCTGGTCGGGGAATGAACTTGGGCTCACTTTGGTGCTCTGGGGGAGTCCCCCTGCTGGGGTGGGCTGCCATGGTGAACATTTCCCCCCATTCCGTCACTAACTGGAGATTAAGAGGCATGGTGCCCTCGATGCGCTGTTAGGCCGACCAATGCCTAAATCCAGATGTTTCAATGAATCAGCGACATGCCTGGGGGGGGAGGGGGAGGGGTTTGGAGGGAATTGGGAGGGTGGGAAGGGGCTAGTTGGGTGTCACTTACACAGGGATAGTGGGTGGGATTCAGGGTAGACGGAGTTCAATAGCACATCCTGCAGTGTGCAGAATTAGGGATGGGCTATGGCTTCGGGTACTCAGACCGTTATTCTCTCCACAGGTGGATTGCCAACGGACACTACGGGCTCAGCCTGTATTTACTGTGTAAAATTGCATTGAATATTGAGATGGACATTATGTCTTGCCATAGCGCCCTGTGGGCCGATCTATATGTCCTATTGTGTTATAATAAAATCTGTTTACAAAAAAAATAAATAACCTGAAGCCTCCGTAGGCTGTCAAATTCCATCCGGTTGTCGGAAGAACCTGCAAAAGACCTGCAGTGGTGGCTCAACTGCAAATGAAAGGCAACAGTCCACTCTCCCTACTCCACACAGAGCTGACAGTGGTGACAGAGGCGTTGCTGCTGGGATGGGGGTCATCTGGGAGAGGTGTAGATCAGAGGGCTTTGACCTCCAGCAGAGACCCATCTCCACATCAACTTGATGGTGTTGCGGGCATTCACCTGGCCCTGAAGGCCTTCCTACTGTCCATAAAAGGGAGGCTGGTTCAGGTGCTCAGGGACAACACCACTGACACATTGCACTGCAACAAGCAGGGCAGGGTGGGGTCCTGGGTCTTGTGCCAGGAGGCACTTTGTCTCTTGAGCTGGCTGGAGTGAGAGGGCATTTCCTTGGTTACAAATCACCTGGCGAGATCTTTAAATACCAGGACCTCGCAGATCACAAATCTCAGTTACAACCTGAGGTAGCATAGGGTACGTTCCAGCAATGGAGAGAACCCTGGCTAGATCTTTTTGCCACTGCAGAGAATGCGCAGTTGTCAAAACGAGAAGGCTCTTTCTCGGAAACACAATCCAGCTAGAGTGGAACACAGGACTCCTGTACTACTTTACGCCACTGCTTCTCCTGCCTTGAGTTCTGAAGAAGATCTGAAATGATTGGGCCTAATTCATCCTAGCTACTCTGGATTGGGCATGGAGAATATGGTACCCAGAACCTCTGAGCTTGAGCTTCTGTTCTCTGATCAAGGTACCGCTTTGGGGGGATCCCCTGTCACTGCAGCAGGGCAAGGCCCTGCATCTGAGCCTACGCAATCTGCACCACCATTTGTGGAGATTGAGCGGCAGCAGTTGAACCTATTCGACCTTCCTTCGGAGGTTGTAGATTGCATCCTTGCTGTCGGATCCGTTGGATCCTAAAACGAATTCTCCTCGGAACAGGAACGTTGCACAAAGGGGTCCACCTCCTGTTAACCCTGACTCTGAGAATAATCAAACGCAGAGTAAAGGCAGAGCTGGTGAGGGAAAGGGTACAGAGAAGAGGAACAGCAGGGAGTTAGACATCTGAAAGAACAAAGAATAAACATACATTAACTTTCTGTAATAATCACTACACTCAGGTAAATCTCGCTTGTGTATACATAACAACTATATACCTTGAAGAAAACCAGGTAGAACCTGCTTCCAGGAAAACCACCTCACAAGTATTGTCAAACACTAGAAAACCTGCTGAAACCTGTAAGCACAAAAATAGAAGTTTCTCACCTTATCTTCTTATTCCAGCATGGTACTAATACTGTGATACAGTGGAACATTCAATAATCTTACATACCTCATACAACATTCAAGGACATATTGGTATGAACCTCAGAGAATATAGGAAGCATCAAAGTATGTGGGCTTCATTTAATCCAAAGCAAATAATAGAAGTCTTGTATTTTTCCCTGGTCTTCACGTTCACAATGAACGCTAATCCAAACAGACTGGTCAAAGAACACACAAAAGAGTTCAGGTCCTCAAAACCAGATTTTGCCGGTTTATGCTTTCACCTAGCCAACCAAGAACTGAAGTAAAGAAATGCAAGAAAAAAGCGAATTGAAAGTAAGGTTATCCTTCCCTCACTCTCACAAAGAATGACTTGGGGGGCGTGGCCAAGATGGCGGCGAGATAGGACGTGAAATCCTGTCCCTCCGGCGCCGCTAAGTCTCAGCTTTGTTTATTTCACCCACCTCTCCTGCCATCCGCCCGTCCGCACGGTCTGTCTAGCCCTGCCGCCCTGGTCTGTATCGGTGGGCCGAATCTCCGGTGCTACGGCCTCCTCTCCGTGGATCCCGGCGGTGACGTGGGGTGACGGCCTGTCGGACCGGCGAGAGCGCGCAGCCCCGAGGGGGAGCTTACAGCAACAGCCGACATCTGGTGGTGCTGCCCGGCGGCGACGTACGGGGGCACGGGCTGACGAGGTCCCTTCCCACCGGATACCTGGTGAGCGGTCCGGCAACGCCAACTGCTGCGGCCGAGCATCACAACGGGCTGCGCCGGCGCCATCTTGGTGCTACGCGGCCGCTGGCCTGTGAGGAACTGGTGGCCTAGCCCGACGGTGGGAGCGAGCTCCACTGGTGGCGCCCCGGGCCTCGAGACAGACGAAGACGTGGATCACACTGCTGATTGCCCTGGAGTCGGTTGCGGCGCCGGGGACCGGCCTGGACTGTCTGAGGGTCAGAGGAGAGAGCGGTAAGAGGGCCTGTGTGTGGCGCGGTGCTGCCTAAGCAGGGACGGGCTCGGTCCGTGGATCGGCGGACGGAGGGCGCCTGTAGGTGGTGCTGGCATTGAGCGGGAGCTAAAGAGTCAGGGGGTTGAAGCGTTGGATCCCCCCCCCCGCTGCATGTGGACTGCTGGCTCGCCGCAGGCCTAGTACTTCCAGCAAGGATAGAGGACCTGGCTCAGTGGCTCCACGAACGTTTCTATCTCCCCCAGCTGGGACCACATACACCTGGAGTGCGGCGTTTGGGCCTGTCCTGGGCCTGGGGGCAAAGTGTCCTGCAGAGATCTGGCCCCGTGGCACAGTGCACCCTGGTGCCTAGAGAACCCCTGACACTGTGGTGGTGGTGGTGCGGGCCGTGAGGCCACTGGGTGGCACGATCACTGGGCAGCAACCCGATTGGGAGCGCAGACAGCTAGCGACCCCTGCGGAGTAGGGCGGAAGAGGGGGCACAAGACAGCGAGGCCAGGTCTGGAGTGAGCCTGCTCGGTCCGTGGTTCGGCGGACGGAGCGTGCCTGGACTGCGGTTCTCGGGGGCCCTAAGGGTGGTGGATGTGCTTGCTCAGTGCCCTAGGATCAAGGGCCTTGCAGATCGGAGTGTGGATAGACCTGTTCTGAGCCCCCCTCGGTCCGGGCATCGGCGGACGGGGCTCAAGAGCGGCGGCGTTGGTAGCGGAGACTAGTCGCTGGGGGTCCGACCCGGCGGCCGGGCCTGGGGTGCGGCCCTTGCGGTTCGTACTTCGGCGGACGGTGGACCCCGGAGTGGTTCTGGGTGAGGGGGCCCGCAGGACACTGCATTGGAGAGGCACTCAGAAGCGGAGCAGACGGCACCGTTACCAAGACGGCGGGAAGCGGCTACGATCTGGGGGCCTTGGAAGGAAGGTGAGCTCCATGGCTGCCGCCCGAGCACGCAGGGAGAAATCTCTTAAGGAGCTCCTGATGAAACAGCCCGGTCAGTCTACGTGTCAGGGAGAAAAGGGGGTCTGCCTGCAGGAGGGCGATGACTCCCCGGCGACTAAAGCCTTCATGGTGGAGCTCTTCACCGCCATAAAAGAGGACATACAGGACCTGAGATCCCAACTAGCTTCGGATTTAAAGGAGGTGCGCCACGACGTGGACGAGATAGGAGAGCGGGTGGCGACACTCGAGGAACACGACCTCACCAGAGACGAGGAGATCCACCACCTACAGCAAGACATGCTACGCCTCAGCGAACAGAACATAGATCTGCAGGCCCACGCCGAGGACCTGGAGAACCGCTCCAGGCGGAACAATGTGAGAATACGGGCAGTCCCGTGGAAGGAGGAGGGGGACGACCTTAGGGAGTTTGTCAGCGCGCTCTTCCAACAAATTTTAGAGGGGGAGGGGATCTCAGACATTCAAATGGATCGGGTCCATCGTGTGGGCCTCCCCCGAGGTAATAAAGCGCCTCCCCCTGATATATTAGTGTGCGTACACGATTTTCAATTAAAGGAGCGCATACTTCGGAAAGCGCGCGAGGCCCAGCCTATACACTTCCGTGGTCACCAACCGGCTCTCTTTCAAGATCTGGCAGCCTCTACCCTCATTAAGAGACAGGCGTTCAAACCTGTAACCACACATCTAAGAGAGAACAACATCCCCTACTCATGGGGCCACCCATTCCGCCTCGTTTTTAAACACCAGGGCAAGTTGCTGCAGCTCCGATCACTGGAGGAGGCAATGGGAATCCTAGGCCTTGAACACACTACTCCCGAAGAGGGTGCAGAGAGACCCAAGTCCCAGCGTACACGTCGCACCTCTGGCTGGCAGCGGGTGGGAAGATCGCCACCCATCCAGAAACCTGACCAGGCCACAAGAGACAAGGAGAAGGAGGCAGTGCTTTCCTCCTTAGCGCAGGCTACTGACCGCCCCGCCACCCCGTGAAACTGTTGGTTGTCGGCACGGGAGTGGGCACATGAAGAGGCGTCGGAGGGGCGGACACCAATGACCGGCATCCCATACCGGCGGTGTTTCCCCGTCGAGGTGGCTACCTCCTGAACTCTTCTTGAACTGGACGTTAGTCGTTGTCACGATCCCCTAGATCTTCACCACTGTGACGAACTTTGGTCATGTTTTGTTTGTTCATTTTTTTTCCCTTAGGTATTGTATGGTTCTGCTGGTGTTTTTGGGGTTGGGGTTTGTTTGGGTTGTGGTTGGGATCTCTCCCCAGTGAGCTTTTTAGCCTCCTGCCCCCTACCTTGTCCGGAGGGCCCTGCTTTCCTGATGGTCCGGTCCCCCGATGCACTACACTGGACCTCAGCACACACGCTAATTGGCCTATCTCTCCTCCATGGCACTTAAGATAATTAGTTTTAATGCCAGGGGCCTTAATAATCCCGTTAAACGAAAGGCGGTCCTCTCTCTCCTTGAACACTCCGGTGGAGATATTTGTCTCCTTCAAGAAACCCATCTGCTCCATAGTGATACACACCGCATGCGCCATAGCCACTTCCCCACACAATTCTGGTCCTCTGGGAATAATAAGCGGGGTGGGGTTGCCATTCTCCTCTCTAGGTGCTTCAGGGGCCGGGTAGTAGGTCCCATTGCAGAGATCAAGGGTCGCCTTCTTGCACTGCGCCTCAGCGTAGGACACTCACGCTTCACGATAGCCTCCATTTACTCCCCAAATGAAAGACCAGAGAAATTTCTCTTAGATACCTATGCCGATGTCCTGCACTCACCAGACCTGATAGTAGTGTTGGGGGGTGACCTTAACATAGTCATGGATGCCGAGAAGGATCGCTCGGGCTCTCGCTCAGGTGGGACCGGGGCTTTGTCGTTGGGGGGAAGTGACTGGCTGCGTGACGCGGGGATACGCGACGCCTGGCGCTGCATGCATCCAGATGAACGTGACTTTTCATACTACTCGGCAGCTCACAAGATGTACGCGCGCCTAGACCACTTTCTGGTTACTCCAGCCGCCTGGGCCTGTGTAACCGACTCCACCATTGAGGCCCGCTCCTTGTCTGACCATGCACATATCACCTTGACCATGCGCCTTCCTTCTGTGCGGTCCTCATACACCTCTCAATGGCGCTTGCGCGACTCATTACTCCGGCATCCGGATGTGGTGGATGACCTGAGGCGCTGCCTGACTGACTACCTAGCAACTAATGATGTGGGGCTTTCACCTCTGTCCTCGGTGTGGGAGGCGCTTAAACTAGTTGCGAGGGTGACACTCATTGCCAAGGCAGCTTATGACAACAAGAGTAGGCAGTCCAAGCGCGCAGACCTGGAGGCCCGAGTTAAGGAATTGGAAGCCATACACAAGCGCACCAGTGCCCCTAGAATCTGGCGGCAGTTGGAAAAGGAGCGCCTTCAGCTCCGGAGGCTGGACCTGGACCGGGCCGAACGCGCAGTTGTCCGCCTCAAGCACAAATATTTTGTAGGCTCCAACCGGGGGGGGCGGATGTTGGCACATTGCTTGCGCAGTCAACAGACCGCACGAAGTGTTAAGGTGATCCGGGAGGAGAGCGGCTCGGAGCTCACAGAAGATGATGGTATACTGTCGGCATTCCGCTCCTTTTATAAAAATCTGTACAATGCTGATCACTCCCTACTGCCTGACCCCACCGAGTTTTTGCAGGGCGCGGCGGTCACCCCCCTCCCTCCGGCTGAGGCGGAGGCTTTGGAAGCTCCTATACGTGTTGAAGAGGTAATATCTGCTATCGCCCGTTTGAAGACCATGAAGGCTCCAGGCCCCGACGGCTTTAGCGCTCTCTTTTACAAGACTTTTTGCCCGGAACTCGCCCCGTTGCTCACCCGCTTGTTCAACTCCTTCGTGGATACTGGGTCCCTCACAGCCTCAATGTTACAGGCATCTATCTCCGTGATCCCCAAACCGGGGAAAGACCCGGAGCTTTGCGGTTCTTACCGCCCGATATCGCTCCTTAATATTGACGCTAAACTTTTTTCTAGTGTCCTGGCCTTCCGCCTGAACACTCACATGCCAGGCCTGGTCGACCCGGACCAGGCAGGTTTTATTCCAGGTAGGCAGTGTGGCGATAATACTAAGCGACTCTGCCACATTATTGATAAAATACAGCGGGCCAAAGAGGAAGCCCTATTACTAGCGGTGGATGCGGAAAAGGCTTTCGACCATGTCCACTGGCCGTACTTATTTGCTACCCTGGAGAGATTCGGACTGGGACCCCGATTTCGACAATGGATAGCGAGCATTTACAGTTCCCCAACGGCGGCGGTGCGGGTCAACGGTCGGCTTTCCGACAGCTTTTTTTTTTTTTTTTTAAAGTTTTGAAAACCTTTATTTGAACAATGAGATGTCATCCACAGCAGAATGCCTACATCCCTGAAAGGGCCGGCACAGCAAGGCAATGCTCGAAGATTTACTACAGATGGGAGCGGGATAACACAGCATGCCGCCTACAACCACATCGGGCCGGGCGCGTCAGGTGATATAGGAGCATTGAAGGATCAGGGATTTTATTGTAGGCACGTGATGTAGAGTAACAACCTTCAAACAACAACTTTTCCACTCTCATGTCATGTGCTCTATAGATATAGCTTGTGTGGTATGGCGTAGTCTATGCATGGAACGATGGAGTAGTGTGTCCAGATAACCCCGAGTTCGCTATGCAGAGTGTGTGTCACCTTGGGTGGGGGATCATTTCTCATCATTGCGTCTCATGTCTGTGGGGTAGTGGGGGAGGGGTCGGTGAAGGCGTGCCAGCTGCGCGTTCCAATAAGTATGTCTGCAGAGGTGCCCAGATATCCCGGGGACGGGAAGAGGGAGGCAGAAGTTCCGCGTACGTGTGTAGTTGTTCTTGACAATAAATAAGATCTTGAAGCCAATCTTTAAATTTCGGTGCACTCCCTCTACCCCATCTACAAGCGATCTTTCTCTTAGCGAGGAGGAGTGCAAGGCATGTGTATTTACGGATTTGGGCAGCTAGAGGTGCAGTGTATCCCAGGAGTGCAGTCAGAGGATCTACCGGAATGTGTGTGCCAGTCATGAGGTCTAGTGCTGTCATTACCTCCGTCCAGAATCGACGGACTGGTGGGCAGTCCCAAGCTATGTGTTGGAAATCGGCTCCTTCACTGCCGCATTGGTCACATATGTCATTGTCACGAAGTCGCAAGCGGTGTAAGCGTGCCGGTGTGTAATAGAGACGATGGACGAATTTGTAATGGAGGAGTCGGAATTTGCTGTTAGCAGAGATTTCCCCGGTTTGCCTACAGCAGAAGGACCATTGATCATCAGTCAGGGGATGGCCCAGTTCTATTTCCCATCTGATATTTGCCAATGGGGGGTCATATTCTCTATTTTCCTGTACTGTACGATATAATAGTGAGATAACATGGGAAGGGGTGACTTGTTGCAGGAGGGCGTGCAGGGGGGACATGATAGGGGGTTCCTGAGGAAAACAAGGAGTGAGGGCTTTCACAGCCTGTCGCAGTCTAATGTAGTAAAATGGTTCAAGGGGAGAGGGGGTTGTAGGGCCAAAGAATTCGTCGCACGTGCGAAATTTACTCTTTTCGTATAGCTGTCCCCAGGTTTGGATTGACAGTTTGCGTAGTAATCTGCGGCATCCCCCCTTCTGTGCCACCGGGATATCTTGTCTGCCGGCAAGGGGAAGAAGGGGGGAATATAGTAAGGGGGTGCGTGTGAGATTCACTAAATCACGCCATGCGCTGGTGGTGCATTGGACGGTGGTGGAGGCGTGACTCCGCGTAACTGCAGGGGTGCTTAAGTACGCAGTGCTAGGAATAGGGTGCATATATCCGTCTTCAATGACCAGGTGTGGCATATAGGGGGGGGTGTATCCAATAGGAGGCGAAGTGGGCTTGGGCGCAGCTAAAGTACAGTTCCAGGTCTGGTATCTCCAGTCCGCCCTCATTGAAGGGACGTGTAAGGATGTCCCAGCGTAGCCTAGCCTGCTTACCTCCCCATACAAGCCGAATGAGTTGGCTTTTGATGGTCGAAAAGAAGTGGCGGCTAGGGGCATAGGGAATATTTACAAACAAATATAATAGTTTGGGCAATATGACCATTTTTATGAGGGCAGCTCTACCTGCCATGGACAGTGGCAGTGCAATCCAGCGTGTGATTTTGTCCACCAAAGAGCTCAGTGCACTACCGTAGTTACCCCTTATTAGTTCTTCGCGATTGCTGGATATGACTATCCCTAAATAGGTGAGTGTGTCATCGCACCATGCTAGGGGGTAGTCCGGTACGAATCTGGGAGTGGAGTCAGTGAGGGGGTAAATTTGGGATTTTCCCCAATTAATATTTACTCCGGAGAGATGCCCAAAAAGGAGGAACTGTCGGAGGATGGGATTCAGGCTCTCCTCCGGGTGCTGCAGATAAAGGGTAAGGTCATCTGCGTATAATGAGATTAAAATTTGCCTTTCAGGGTAGATGAGGGCATGTCCGCGGAAGTGTTGGCGTATCTTGGCGGCCAAGGGTTCCACAGCCAGGGCAAATAAAAGGGGGGACAAGGGGCATCCCTGCCTGGTTCCCCTGGCTATAGCAAAAGAGGCCGAGCGCTTTCCGTTGATCATCACCGTGGCTTGCAGGCCAGTGTAGAGCAGGTTAATCCAGGCCAGGAATGGGAGAGGGAACCCCATGCGTCACAAGACAAAGGCTAAATAGTCCCATTCCAGGGAGTCAAACGCCTTAGTGGCGTCTAAAAAGATGGCAGCGGCGTTAGTGTCAGGTTCTATGTCATGTAGAATCGCAAAGAGGGTACGCAGATTGTGAGAAATGCCTCTGGGTGGCACAAAACCCGACTGATCGGGGAGGACCAGAACAGGCATGAGGGGGCTGATGCGATTGGCGATTAACTTAGCTAAGATCTTGGCGTCCACGTTGATAAGGGACAGGGGCCTATATGAATCCACTAGCGTCGCTGATTTCCCCGGTTTGGGCAGGGAGATGATGAGCGCTTCACGCATTGATGGAGGCAAGATGCCCGTCTCTCGTGCTTCCTCGAGCACGTGACGCAGGGCAGGGATAAGGAGATGCCTGAATATTTTATAGAATTCGGCCGGGAGGCCATCGGGCCCTGGGGCTTTGCCCGACTGTAATTGCATAATTGCGGAAATTATTTCTTCATCTTCGTAATGGGCTAGAAGGGACTCCCTCTGGCCATCCCCCAGCCATGCGATAGCTGTGTCCTCAAAGAATGAGGTGAAATCCTCAGGTTGCTTTCTATGTGTTGTATACAGTTTTTTGTAAAACCTCTGAAAGGTGTCTACTATTTCAGAAGTGTTTCTGTGGATCTGACCTTCTTCATCTTCTATCTCTAAGATTGTATTGGCAAATCGGGGGGGGGCGGATCATTGAGGCTAGTGCCTTTCCTGGTCTTTCGCCCTCACCGTAGCGGCGGGCCTGGTGGTATTTTCCTCTAAATTTACACTCCCTCTCCGCCGTTTCTTGGTATTCAGTAAGGAGATCATGTAAATGTGCTTTCTGCTCAGGCGCGGGTGAGTTTCGGAGAGTCCCTTCCGCCTGCTTAATCCTTTGCTCTAGTTTCTGTAGCGTATTTCGAATGTCCTTTAAGACTCCGCCACTTTTAGCTATGCAAATACCTCGCATGGTGACCTTAAAGGCCTCCCATACTGTAGAATATTGCGGAACCGAACTATCATTCCGGGAGAAAAATTCTGAGATTTCATGCTCAAGCTCATCTTTAAATACCGGATCCAATAATGATTGTGGGTTGAGTCACCAGGATATGTAGGGTGGGTCTTCGTGAGCAGGCGTAAGAGAAAGAAGGACGGGTGAATGATCCGAGTATGTACGGGGGAGGTGAGATGCATGTGTTAACCAGGTTGTTAACCCTTTATCTATAAGCCAGCCATCAATGTGGGACCAGGAGGAGTGAGCAGTGGAATAGCAGGTCCCTTCTCGGGTTTGTGGATGAAGGGTCCTCCAGGCGTCCGTGAGACTATGTTCCTCCATAATACTTTGGAGGGTCTCCTGCGCGTTGGAGTAGTGGCGAGTTTGTGGGTGTGATCTGTCTAAAACTGGGTTTATGGTCACATTGAAGTCTCCTCCCCATATCAGGTGTGTAGAGCCTATATCCATTATCTTGCCCCAGAGTATGCGGAAGAATTCCGGGTCGTCAGTGTTGGGCCCATGGCAGGAGACAAGCGTAATGGATTGCGCGGCGAGTCTACCCCAGAGAATACCTTAACGGCCCTGTGGGTCCCCATAAGAGCCAATGGGGGTGTAGGGAAGCGAGCGTTTCACCAATATGAGGGTACCCCGGGCATAGGACGAGTAGGACAAGAAGCATTTGGTGGCTGCCCACCGAGCTGCAAATGTGGGGGATGGGTTGGGGGCGAGGTGTGTTTCTTGAAGCATGGCACAGTGAATGTTGTGACGTTCTAAATAAGAGAGGATGTGACTGCGTTTGCGGGGATCCCCCAGCCCTCTGATATTCCAGGTTAAAAAGTTATATTGGGAGGAGTTAAGACGTGACTCCATTTGTCTTGCACAGACCAATTAGATGAAGCATATCGAGGTTATAGTCTGGATTTACTTCATGAACAGATCTTAGCGAGGTGGAACAATAACATTCTGTATAAACCATTCCCCATGACCTCCCCCCTCCCACAACAGCGACCCAATCTCGCCGTGGCCTATCCCTCCCTCCTCCCACAAGCAAACAGTAGCCATCTCCCCAACAGGGGGCGGAGGGCTCAACCAGTTCCCCATGTATGATACGAAGTACTTAGGGTTCACCTGACGGGTGGATTCTAGAGGGCGGTCAGGTTCTCCTCGTCAGAGCGAGGGTGCTCGGGCAGTCTTGTTCAGTTTCATCTCGGCGCTAGTTGATAGGTAGTTCTGTGTTTACGTGAAGACATCCAACAGGGCGCTGCGCTCCCAGTGTGGTGCATCATTCACGGAGTCCAGCATCAGGGTATACATGTGGAAGAAGATCTTTATGATCCGAGCATTAGTTCCCCCCAGCTGGCACGCACATTCGAAAGATATCGAGAGGGTCCTGTAGGCAACAGCTGCGGCATCAGTGCCCGAGTCTCGCCGGTCTGTCCTCAGTGCACATGGCCTGTAGCGTTTCCCCGGGTCCCTCCGTGAGGGGCAAGCGTCGGCGGCAGCATGTCTGACGTTCCGCAGGGCATGAGTGGAGTGCAGTGGATCAGATCAACGTCTACCTCACAGCCGGGGGGGGGGGAAGTGTGCCCACATGCAGGCTCTGAATATGTTGCATAAGAGAGTGGGGATCATTTTACAGTCGTCTTATTCGACATCCGATGTGTTCCCGCCAGCTGCGGGGTGATGCGCTGGGGACAATTGACCCGCAGGTATCTTGGGCAGAGTTTTGAGGAAGTCCTGGGCGTGTTGCGGTTTCGTGAAAAAATGCTGTTTGCCCTGATGCGTTACCTTGAGGCGGGCAGGGAATAACATGTCATAGAGCATATTAAGCTGTTGAAGTTTTTTCTTCACCTGCAGAAATTTGCGTCGTTGGTCTTGGATGGCCATGGTGAAATCAGGGTATATCGAAATCGCCATCCCTTCATATGTTAGTTGCCCTTGTTCCCTGGAGAGGCGAAGGGCGGTATCCCTGTCGTGATAGTTATAGTTAAGTAGTTTGGCGATGATGGGCCGGGGAGGAGTACCAGGGGCCGGCCGATTTGCCAATGAGCGGTGCGCTCGTTCGACAACCAGGACTTGTGAAAAGGCAGCCCTGCCAAACAGTGCAATGAGGAGTCTCTCAACATATTCCTCCATCTTTCCGGTGGCTGTCGATTCCGATATTCCAAGGATTCTGAGGTTGTTTCTCCTCGAGCGGGATTCTAAATCCTCATTTTTGGCTGCTATTACTTTCAGGATTCGGTCCATCTCAAGGGTGCGACTTATGGTGGCGCTGGTCATGTCTTCTAGGTCCGAAATCCGTCGTTCTGCCTCAACCAGGCGGTCATCGTGCTTCTCCACCCTGTGCGTGAGGCCTTCCAGCCTGGTATTCATGGAGTCCATTTTGGACTCAATGGAGGTTAAGCTCGATTGCATCACCAACAGCAGCTCCTTAAGATCCGCTGTGGAAGGGGTCGACGCGTCCTGCTGGTCTTCGTCAGGTTCCGACTGGGACCGGGACGATTTGCGGGTGTCAAAATTGAGCTTTGGCTGCCGCCCGTCTGGCTTCCCCATGGTCACAGAAGAGGAGGCTATGAAGAGTCGTGGTCAAGGGGGTAAGAGTTAGAGCGCTCTTCTGGGGTCCCTCCCGTGGTCCGCAAGGTGAGACGTCGTCTGGACGCACAAGGAACCGGTGGCGACAAAGGGGTCAGTAATATTGGAGAGTAGAGCCTCTTGTGGTTGTATGTGGTGCCCAGGAGGTTCAGCAGCTAGCTTCGAGGACTGGTGTCTCTTCCCGGAGGGTGCACCGTCACATCTGTTGTCTCTTCCACTATACGACAGCGTCAAGGGGTTTCAGTCGCATAGGCAGGGCAGCCGCGTCCGGCTCAGTCCGCACGATCTCCAGCGCTAGCAGCGGGGCCCGAGGGCCGCGATCCGCATACAGTGCTCCACTCCGCCTTCCTGCAGTCAGATCCCAGCGCTTTGGGTTCCTCAGCGCATCGGGTGCCAGGCGCCAAGCCGGCCAGGCCCCGCGCCGCCGGGAAGCGGTATAGCAATTGTGTTGGACCAGGTGGGTCGGCGGCTCTCGGGGCATGGATCGCACCCCCCTCCATCTGGCTCTAACTTGCGAGAGGGGCCAGGCTCCAGTACAGGGTCCCCTCGGGTGCGCGACGAAGGATGTGGATCAGGGAGGCCTCAAGGTGGTCCGGGGGGGCGCAGAGCTTTTCCCCCGGTCCTAGCAGGGCGGTCTCCCTTTCAATGGCAGTCAGAGAGGGAGGTCGCAGGGGTCATCCGCACCACAGCGGCAGCAGTCAGGGCAAGCAAGGGGTGAGCGCGGTCTCTTCCTACCTCACACGCAGCGATCCACACGGGTCCTCCGGCAATGTATCTGGCCCGCAGAGGACGGCACCGGGAAAGGCAGCGTCCCACCACATCCGCGGGCTCAGAGCGATCCCACCAGGCGGGTGGCCGCACAGAGTTCCCAGCGGCTTCGCAGCGGCAACCTGGGGACAGCAGCTCCCTCGCGATCCTCCTCCTGCCTCAGTGTCCAGCCAGCGCGGGTGCCGCCCGCCGGCTCCGCGTTCTCCGCCGCCTCAGTCAGCCCCGGCAGTTCGCCGATCCGCGTCGGGGGTCTCAGGCCCAGTTCCCCCCCGAAGCGGCGACGGTCTCCGCAGCCGGCGGTAGGGCAGGGTCAGCAGGGGCAGCGATGGCAGTCAATAGGCACCGGGAGGCCAGCGGGCACCCGAGGTTCGGACGCCGCGTCGTCCGGCAACAGGGCTCCAGCAACTCCCGGTCCGACCTCGGGGTGAGTCAGGCCGCCATTTTGTCCTCTCCGTCGGGTAGAATAACCTGCACAGTTTTCCCCTCTTCCGGGCCAATAACCGTGGTTTTGGGCAGCGCAGCAGGTTCCCTGGTGTGTTGTCTTTCAAAATTAGCCAGTGGTTCGCGGTTTTATCGGGAGATGAGCAGGATTTTATGCAGATAAAGGCCCGAGCTGCAAGAGCCTCACAGAGGTGCGGCCATCTTGCTTGGCGCCCTCTAGCGCCCCCGGCTTTCCGACAGCCTTGCGGTGGAGAGGGGTACGCGGCAGGGCTGCCCCCTCTCCCCTCTACTTTTCGCTCTCTATATGGAGCCCTTCGCCCAACGGCTTCGGGACAACCCGAGAGCGCTCGGAGTCCCCTTTGGTCTGGACCGCCATCTCATCAGCCTCTACGCTGATGATGTTATCTTTTCGGTAGCACACCCTCTGACCTCTCTACCAGCCATTGTGGAAGACATGCAGGCCTTTAGCCAGGTTTCTGGCTTCAAAGTTAACATGCAGAAATCTCAGGTGCTTAACCTCACAGCTAACCAACCTACAATAGATACCCTACAGACCAATTTCGCTTTTGACTGGGTATCGGATGGCATCGCGTACCTCAGTCTGACTCTATATCGGAGCCTCGTGAAAACGGCGGACGTGAACTATGCGACCCTCCTAACTCGCATCCGGGCGGATCTGACCCGTTTGCGGAGACTACCTTTGTCGTAGTTTGGTAGGCTGTCCGCAGTCAAAATGAACGTACTCCCGCGAGCGCTGTACTTGTTTCAAACGCTCCCACTGGAGCCCCCTCCGCAGGTCCTTCGTCATATCCAGACCGCAATCGAGCGCTTTGTTTGGGGGCCGGTCTCTCCTCGCTTGCAGAGGACCCTACTGCAGCGCTCTAAGAAAGAGGGCGGCCTTGCTTTCCCCAACATTAACTGTTACTACCAAGCCTCTCTACTCCGGTATATGGTGGAATGGAACCGCCCCATGACCGAGAAACACTGGGTCTTCATGGACCAAACAGTGGCAGGCCACCATATCTGGCGCGATGCCTGGCTACCGCGACCTGCCCGCGCTTGAGGACTATACTCCTCCCCAGTCACCCGCCCCACCATGCTGGTTTGGGACAGGGTCGCCCTACGGGCTAACCTTACTACGTTTCCCTCGCCAATGACCCCGATTTTCTCCAATCCTGCCTTTCCACCTGGCGTGGACACGAGAGCAGCTGCACGCTGGCTAGAGGGCGGCTGCAAGCGCATAGGGCATCTGTTCGATATACAGGGCCTTATCCCTTTCCAGGACCTACAGGGGAGTTATGGCCTGCTTAGCTCGGATCTTTTCCTTCACTCCCAGATGATACACTGGATCTCGGGAACCACGACGCGCCCCAAGGCACACAGACCGATGCGACCCTTCGAGAAATGGCTAACTCGCAAGACAGATGATAGTGGGCTCATTTCAGCAATATATTCCTTTCTCATCGCAGGCATCTCTAAGACTCGCTCTGCAGGACAGAGGCGATGGGAGGCGGAGTTGGGGCGCACACTAACCGACAAAGAGTGGGAGGATATTTTCTATCGAGCGCATCATACGGCACACTCCATGGGACATGCGGAGACCGCCTTCAAGATCGCATCCTATTGGTACTATACCCCAGCACGCCTTACTAAGTGGCATCCTAACTGTGACGGCCTTTGCTGGAGGGGCTGTGGCAGTCCTGGCACGCTCCTCCACTTATTGTGGCACTGTCCCAAGCTCACAAGATATTGGGAAGGGGTATTGGATGACATCGACAAGGCCTTCTCCACTACCATACCTAGGCTCCCGGCATATGCTATCTTAGGCTTGCCCAACGCGCTGACCTTCCCCCTGCGCTCAATTAGAGGGAGACAGATGGCGCTTGCACTGAACGCGGCGCACCGAGTAATCCTGGCGGGTTGGAAAACAGACAGAACCCCTGACCATCGGCAATGGTTGCATCAGCTATGGTATCTTTTGGGTATGGAACGACTTTCCATGGCCTCCTTGGGGCCACTGCAAATTATACCAAGCTCTGGGCCTCACTTATCAAAATTCTCTCCACTGAATTTCGGGAACTGACATGTCCCAGCTATCTCCGGCTCTTGAATCTGATCCCCGAGGACGACTCCCCCCACAACCAGCGGTGACGCCCTATCACCAGTGCGATCTCCAAGTCAAAAGATGGTCATACTAACTCATACGCCGATAGGCAGGCTCTTCTTCCTTACCTTTGTTTTCTGCTCACTGGGGAGTATGGGTGGGGGTGGGATTGGGTGTTTATGGGTTTTTCTTTGTTTTTAGTTCCTTATGAGAAATGGCACCACTATGTAGCGTCGATCTGCCACAGACTACCGGCTATCATTGCGGGCACGACGACCATCCCACTGGCCTTTTGCATGCTTATCTGCTGGAACCGCGTTTGTTGCCATTTTGTTCTC
Organism: Calotriton arnoldi; assembly: GCA_963921515.1. NCBI lineage: Eukaryota > Metazoa > Chordata > Amphibia > Caudata > Salamandridae > Calotriton > Calotriton arnoldi. Next base: position 972,082 of record CAWUFW010000115.1, read on the forward strand.
TCTATTTTCCGCGGCCGGCCCTTTGGGTTGTAGGCGACTTGCTGTGTTAACTATCAGTCAGTATGCTTTCCGTGGCTATTTGTTACACTGCTTTGATCAGTTTTTCGCCGGCCCGCTGGGTTGTAGGCGCCTACGTCCTGATCCATCTTGCTATGTGTCCTGCCAAGAAAAATTGATTTAATACAAAGAATGACTTGCTTCCTGCTCCATGAGCGGAGCCTCAGCAGAATACAATGACAAAGAGGAGTTTCTTCACTCCTAACAAGTGTAAGAACAAACTGCTTCCGTTTCCTCAGCACCCTGCCGAGGAACGAAGCGGAAAGAAAAATAAACAGCCCTCCTGGGCTCTTGCAGAGTCCTCCTCTGGGACTCGTAATGGGAAAGTAAGTTTACATGAAGCGGACCTCTCCGCTGCGGCGTCCTTCTTCCTTACCTCAGGAAGACGCTATGGTGCCGGGAACACGTCTCTTCCTTAGAGACCGGATCGGCGTTTCAAGAGCCGTTCTTCTCTCAAACGTGAACGCAGGAGATTGGAATTACGCACAGGTTTCCTTGTGTGTCACGCGATTAAATCCCAGGCGCCTCTACACGAGGGCTTCATGGGAATTGTAGTCCACGTTCGACATAACGTGCTATGAAGGTGCGGGAGGCCCGTAATTCCTGACAGTACATCCCCCTTCTCAGCGCCTCTTAGGACCAGGCTTGTCAGGATGGGACACATGGAAAGCACACACTGCCGCAGGTGCATGGATGTTGGACACGGGCTCCCAGGAATCGTCCTCTGATGCAAAACCCTTCCAGGACACCAGATACCACAACGAGCCCCGTCTGTACTTGGAGTCCAGTATGCGCCTCACCTCGTATTCCAGGTGCCCATTCCGTAGGATAGGCGGGGTCGCCACACACCGAGCACTCCTGGCAGGTTTCAACAGACTGCAATGGAATACAGGATGAATCCTCAAGTGGATAGGCAATCGCAATTTGTAGGATACATGGTTGACCTGTTTAAGCACTGTAAAAGGGCCGATATATCTAGGATGGAAAATACTACGAGTCCTGAAGCGAATATTCCTGGTGGATAGCCATACCTTGTCGCCAGGGCTATACAGGGGGCCTTCCACACGGTGTTGATCAGCCCATTTCTTGTACTGTTGTTTGGCATGGTTCAAATGTACTTGTATCTTTTTGCGCACCATCTGTATCTTTTCGATTCTGGACCGAACCTCAGGCTGATTGACGGCTTCCTCTGGTAAGGCAACAGGCAGGATTTTTGCATGGAATCCATGATTCACAAGAAACGGAGATACCCCAATAGCACTGTGCCATGCGTTATTGTAGGCGAGTTCAGCTAACCATAATAAGGAAACCCATGACTCTTCAGCTTCCTTGCAATAACAACGCAGGTATTTCTTAAGTGTCTGGTTCAAACGTTCTGTTTGACCATCAGTTTGTGGGTGGAAGCTGGTGGATAACGCAGAAGAGATTTGCAGAACTTTACACCACATTTGCCAAAAACGAGCCACGAATTGAGGCCCCCTGTCGGACACAATAACCCTAGGAAGACCATGTAGTTTAACCACATTCTCAAGCACCAGTTGTGCTGTTTGCCCAGCGGTGGGAAGGTTGGGACATGGTATGAAATGCCCCATCTTAGTAAGGCTGTCGATAACCACTAGTATGGCAGAGGATCCCTTTTCTTTTGGCAATCCTGTAACGAAGTCCATACTTATGGCTTGCCATGGTTGATTGGGCGTGGGCATGGGCACTAACTTCCCCCTTGTTTTTTAATGATCTCCTTTGGCCCTGGCACAGACCTCACATCTTGATATCCACATTTTTACATCTGAAAAGAGGGTGTCCCACCAAAAGGATCGTTGCAACAACTGCATAGTTTTTAGGAAACCACGATGTCCAGCTATGACCGACATATGACACCAGTCGAAAGCCTTTCTCTGTAACCCAGAAGAAGGCAGATAGAGCTTGCCTTTCACGAAGGGTAGCCCTTGCCTGAGACTACGTTGTTTTTGTGGATCTACCCAGTGACACCACTCATCATGTGACTTGTATTTTCTCACGTCATCTAGGAAGTCTTCGACCCTTACCACACACAGCACTCTTGAAGGTTTAATGATGGGTTCTTTAACCACTTCTTTTGGTTCACAGTTGTTACCTTGTCGAGATAGTGTCCGCTTTCCGATTCTCTACCCCAGGTCGGAACGTAATGATGAAGTCATACTCCGCAAAGAACAACATCCATCTCATCTGCCTTTGTGTTAATTGTCTCGCTGTTTTAAGGTACTGAAGATTCCGGGGGTCGGTATACACTGTGACTTGGTGTTGTGCCCCCCATAGATAATGCCTCCATTCTTGGGAGGCTTTTCTAATGGCCAACAGTTCTTTCTCTGAGATGGTGTAATTTGCCTCCGCCGGATTCAGTTTCTTGGACATGTAGGCCACAGGATGTAGCTGTCCTGTTTGTTTGTCTCTTTGGGACAACACAGCTCCCACTGCGACATCCGAAGCATTCGCCTCTACTATGAAAGGCAGTTCTATTTGGGGATGTTTGAGAACAGGAGCTGTGGTAAAAGCCTTCTTTAGGAATGCGAAAGCCTCCATGGCATCGGGATCCACACAAAAGGTTCTCTTTTTCTTAAGAGTCTTGTGATAGGAGCTGAGACATTTTGAGAAATGCAGTATAAACCTACGATAGCAGTTGGCGAAGCCTAAAAAACATTGCACATCTCGTACATCCTTGGGTACCGGCCAGTCCTGCACTGCCTTCACCTTTCTCTCAGCCATTCCTAACCCAGAAGGGCTCAACATGACTCCTAGAAACTCGACCTCATGCACGTGGAAGTCGCATTTACTCAACTTGCAGTACAACTGGTGCTCTCTCAGTCTCTGTAACACCAAGGACACATGATGCACATGGATGGTTTCATTCACTGAATAAATCAGGATGTCGTCAATGTATACAACCACAAAAGTGTCAACATACTCTTTCAGCACATCGTTCAGAAAAAACTGAAAGGCAGCAGGGGCGTTACATAGCCCAAACGGCATGACAGTGTATTCATAAAGCCCATACGTGTCTTAAAGGCTGTCTTCCATTCGTCTTCCTCTCTCATTCTCACTAAATGGTAAGCCCCCCTCAAGTCTAGTTTTGTATACACTACTGCTTCCTTGACCTGATCTAGTAGTACAGAGACCAAAGGAAGAGGATACCTGTTTCTAATGGTATTCTTGTTTAGCATGCAATAGTCTATGCACGTTCTTAGGTCACCGTTTGCTTTGGAGATAAAGAAAAGAGGAGACGCGGCTGGGGAACGAGAAGGCCTAATGAAACCTATGTCAAGATAATGGTCTAAATACTCTCTCAAATGTCGTGTTTCAGGGTCTGACAAAGCATACACTCTGCAGGACGGTATAGTGGCCCCCCCTATCAAATCAATTTGACAGTCGTTCTCCCTATGTGGTGGGAGCGTTTCTGCATTACTTTCACTAAAATCATCCTCAAACTGCTTATACACAAAAGGCAAGGATACTTCTTTTTCCGCAGCTGTAGCAACGCACCATGGGTGAGCTAACGCCAATGCCTGTGTAGGGGTATCAGCTAGACAAGATGTAATGCAGTCTTCGGATCGAAACAACACTGATTTACGCCTCCAGTCAATGGTAGGGTTATGATGCCACAACCAAGGCATCCCTAAAATAATCTCGTATTGTGAGGCATCTATAATGTTTAAGGCAACGGTTTCTTCATGCTTCAGTCCCTCACTAATGACTGATAAACTAACCGATGCAGTCTCAGTAATCGGGCCAGACGTCAATGGTTTGCCATCTACAGCCAGTACCTTCTCAGGAGTGTCCCTAGGAATACGATTCAACTCTAATTTGCGTACTAGTCCCTGATCAATAAAGTTGCCTGTGGCTCCAGAATCTATCATAACCACCACTTCATGACTCTGGTCTTCGCCCTGTAATGACATGGAAAGTAATATGTGGGATTTTGTTTCGTGCTTTTCTGCCACCAATAGTGAAGGCACATCCCACTCCTTCTCAACAAGGGTGGATGAAGGAGCATGACCACTTTCTTTAGGTACTATAACAGAAACCGTGACCTTCTTGTTAACGTACGGATGCAGCGTTTTGGGTTTTGTAGGGCACTCGCGAACGAAATGTCCTTTTCTGCGACAATACATGCATTGCCCGTTCACTCTTCGAGCTTCTCTTTCCTCCTTGGAAAGGGGGGGATCTGATGGCTCCCACTTCCATGGCTTCTACCTGTGTTTCAGGAGGAACAAAAATCCTTTTGTACCCTTTATCGTGTTTAGCATACGTCCTGTCATACCTGTGCTTATCCCCTGCTCTTTCGGTTAACCTATGATCTAGTCTCAACGTGAGATTCATCAAATCGATGCAGGTAGTAGGTTGTGGCTCTATTTGAGCCAAGTTATCCTTCATCTCTTCTCTCAGTCTCTGATAATACAGAGACATTCTCTTTTCCTCTGGCCATGCCGTTTCGGCTACTAACCTATTGAAAGAGGTTAAGTACGTGACCAAATCCTTCTTTCCCTGCTTCAATTCCAGAAGCTCTTTATCTGTGCTAAAGGTAGTGGCCCTCCTATCGAAAACACGTTCGAACTCTCTCCAAAACGCGTTCCAGTCGGACAGTACTGGGTCATCGTTCTTGACTAACGGAAAGGCCCAATTGGCCGCATCCCCCGCCAGATATGAAATTGCAAAAGCAACTCTGGAGTGGTTATTTGGGAAAGAAGCTGGTTTGCAAGAAAAATGCAACATGACTTGTGTTAAAAACACCTGTATCTTGTGAGGATCCCCCGAATACCTTTCAGGAGTAGCTAACGGTATGGGAGGAGGAACATGGACCTGTATCTGAGGGGTCATAGACGAGACGTCAAAGGGATTACGAGTTTGTTGATCTAACCGCTCCTTAAGGGCTGCGGTCTCCGCTTTGGAGGCAATCAACTCCTGCCGTACCAGAGCCAAAGCCTGCATTACATCATCTAAATTGGCCATCTCTATACAAAGCCCCGGTCAGGAGTAGTGTAATTTCTTGGGTGCGTAATTCTGTCAGATCCGTTGGATCCTAAAACGAATTCTCCTCGGAACAGGAACGTTGCACAAAGGGGTCCACCTCCTGTTAGCCCTGACTCTGAGAATAATCAAACACAGAGTAAAGGGAGAGCAGGCGAGGGAAAGGGTATAGGGAAGAGGATCAGCAGGGAGTTAGACATCTGAAAGAACAAAGAAAAAACATACATTAACTTTCTGTAATAATCACTACACTCAGGTAAATCTCACTTGTGTATACATAACAACTATATACCTTGAAGAAAACCAGGTAGAACCTGCTTCCTGGAAAACCACCTCACAACTATTGTCAAACACCAGAAAACCTGCTGAAACCTGTAAGCACAAAAATAGAAGTTTCACACCTTATCTTCTTATTCCAGCATGGTACTAATACTGTGATACAGCGGAACATTCAATAATCTTACATACCTCATAAAACATTCAAGGACATATTGATATGAACCTCAGAGAATATAGGAAGCATCAAAGTATGGGGGCTTCATTTAATCCAAAGCAAATAATAGACGTCTTGTATTTTTCCCTGGTCTTCACGTTCACAATGAACGCTAATCCAAACAGACTGGTCAAAGAACACACAAAAGAGTTCTGGTCCTCAAAACCAGATTTTGCCGGTTTATTTCTTTCACCTAGCCAACCAAGAAATGAAGTAAAGAAATGCAAGAAAAAAGCGAATTGAAAGTAAGGTTATCCTTCCCTCACTCTCACAAAGAATGACTTGCTTCCTGCTCCATGAGCGGAGCCTCGGCAGAATACAATGACAAAGAGGAGTTTCTTCACTCCCAACAAGTGTAAGAACAAACCGCTTCCGTTTCCTCAGCACCCTGCCGAGGAACGAAGTGAAAGAAAAATAAACAGCCCTCCTGGGCTCTTGCAGAGTCCTCCTCTGGGACTCGTAACGGGAAAGTAAGTTTACATGAAGCGGACCTCTCCACTGCGGCGTCCTTCTTCCTTACCTCAGGAAGACGCTGTGGTGCCGGGAACACGAGAGAAACGGACCTCTCCGCTGCGGCGTCCTTCTTCTTTACCTCAGGAAGACGCTGTGGTGCCGGGAACATGTTCTTCCTTAGAGATCAGATCAGCGTTTCAAGAGCCGTTGTTCTCTCAAACGTGAACGCAGGAAATTGGAATTACGCATAGGTTTCCTTGTGCGTCACGCAATTAAATCCCAGGTGCCTCTACACGAGGGCTTCATGGGAATTGTAGTCCATGTTCGACATAACTTGCTATAAAGGCGCGGGAGGCCCGTAATTCCTGACAATTGCTGCATGGTAGCCAGTAGAAAGCCTGTCAAGGGTGGGCCCTGGGACATGTTTGTAGCCTGGTGTGGCACCCAAAATAGTGACTCGTTACAGACCAAGCTGTCGGATGTTTTGCTATTTGTTTTATTCTTAGACAGGCAAGGAGTTGCTGTGGGCACCGTTTCAAGTCTTTTGTTGCCCATTTTGGCCTTTCGATATTTACCGGACCAGCTGTCCTTGTTCAAATCACCAGTAATGGTGAGGTTTATAAAACGTGAGACTCATTTGTTTCCTCCCAAAACCTTTGTGATGCCACAGTAGATCTTAATTTGGTCTTCACTTTCCTCATGTGCATGCTATTCGAACCCATGCACAGCCGTCCATTACGTCTCCTGGCTCTGAGGACTGTGTTTCTGGTTGTGGCGACTTCAGCTCATCGTGTGAATGAACTTGGAACTCTGTTATTGAGGCCACCTTATACCTCCTTTTTTCCAGACAAAGTAAAACTGTGACCCAAGGCATCCTTTCTTGTCTAAAGTTGTTACTGTTTTTAAAGTTGAACAATCCATCACTCTTCCAATGTTCTTTGTCCTCATTCACCACTTGAAAGAAGAGGAGAGACTTCATCGACTAGAACCTAAAAGAGCTTTAAGTTTCTACATTGATTGCACTAAAGACCATTGGGTGGATGATCAGCTCTTTGTGGGATTCTCAGGGGGAAACCAAAGCACGGCAGTGCAGTAAAGGATGTGGTAAAGGTAGGAAAGTCCTCTGCATAAAAACTGGCTATGCCACTGGGCAAGAAGATTTTTCAGAGAGCATGAGAGCCCAATCCACCAGGACCAAGGCTGCTACCACTGCGCTGAGAAAATGAGTGCCTGTTCTTGAGATTTGTCTGGCTGCGACATTAGCAGCAGTACACATGTTCAGGAAGCACTACTGTCTTGAAATCTAGGTGCAACGGGGACAGCATTTCGCCTGTTCAGCTCTTCAGGACTTTGTGATCTGGGCCATTCCACAGACCCATCATCTTTGGAGGTACTGCTTTGATATCTATTCTAAAGGTGAGGAATCTGCAGTTAGAAGGTTCCATCAGAAGGACAAGTTACTTAACTTCGGTAATGCTTTTTCAACTGAATACTCTATCTAACTGCAGATTCCTCATCGCCCTTCCACTTCACCCTTTTAATGGAATGGTTCAGGGCTGAGGCAGCTTTGAACAAGACTCCAAAGTGGACTCCTGAAGTTGTCATAAGCAGCATCAATGACAGTCATGCTAGGTCTTAAATGCGGTGTTTTTTGCAGAAGAGTCACTGAGGCTGAGCCTGGTGGTTCCAGGGCTGGATCTGCTAGAATAAGAAGGCCTGAAGAGTTTGGCCAACCCTACTGATCAGGGAGAGACACAGAGCTTCGAGGGACAGTCCTGACAATATCCAGCATCTACTGCTGAAAACTCACAGCCTGAGACGAGTTTGGTAGAAGGAGCTGGAAACTCCTGCTGATGCTTTTTTGAATACCAGGACCTGTTCATGGAAGAAGCCAGCATAAGGGAATAAATCTGGTGGGGCGGGAGAGCAGACTTTGACCTACTATATAAGTTTCAGTTGGATTTTAGAGCTATGTTCAGTACAGAAACTGCCATTTTTAATAAAATAGGGACGCAGAGTGCTGGGAGTGTAATCTGTGGATCCTTGGAGGACTTCATACGCCATAGTCCTTTGCCCCGTGAGCAGGGGCTTGCTTCTAGCCTCCTCCTGCTGCCGCACAGTATGCTAAAAAGCACCACGAAGATCCCCTAGGCGCGGGACACAGAGTGCTGGGGGTGTAATTCTGTGGATCCTTGGAGGACTTCATACACCATAGTTCTTTGCCCTGTGAGGAGGGACTTGCCTCAAGCCGCCTTTAGCTGCCGCCCGATGTGCTACAAAGCGCCACAAATATTCCCCTGGTGCAGGACATGTGTGGGCCACACCAGTGCAAAGCCCGGGCCACAGGCGGGCCTGTCCTACACCCGTCAGTGCCAGGAGGGGGCAGGGCCCCCCTTGGTTTTTATTTTTTGGCTACTCCTTTTTGAGGTAAGAATTAGCCTCTTGTTTTAATATTCACGCAGACACACTTAGATTTGTTGGCGTGTGTCGTGGTCCTGGTGGTTTCTGTCTGTGGCCTAGTTGGGCCGTTGGTTACGAGACTTCAAACAATTGGACCACTCCTGATCCTGTTGAAGCTTTCACTTGGTGTGGGCAAGTAAGGTGCTATATTACTCTGGTGTTATGTCAATGGGGAAGCAAGAAGCACCCAAGCCTTTCCAAGGCAAAAGATTAAAAAAATCATAAGACAACTTTAACTGCTGCACCTGGTGGCTCATTGCTTAATACAACACTAAAGGATATAGGGCCAGATGTATGACCCACAAATTGTGTCGCATTTGCGACTCGCAAATTGGGATGTATAACAGTGTCTCAGACACTGTTTGCGATTCCTAATGGGGTCGCAAATTGCATGCCTCATGAATATTAATGAGGCAGGCGCAATTTACGACCCCATTAGGAATGGCTAGCACTCCCAGGGATGGTGGCCTGCTGGGGTCAGCAGACCACCATGTCTGGGACTGCTTTTAAATAAGGCAGTTTTTTTAATTTTTTTAAATGCAGCCCGTTTTCCTTAAAGGAAAATGGGATGCATTTAAAAAAGAAAAATGAAACTTTTCAGTTGCATTTTTTTAAGAGCAGGCAGTGGTCTGCCTGCTCTTAAAAATATTTTCTCACATACTCACAAACGGGAAGGGGTCCCCTGGGGACCCCTTCCTGTTTGCGAGTGGTTTACCACCTACTTGAAGTAGGTGGTAAACTGCGAGTGTTTTGGGGCCCCAAATGCGGTCGCAAAACAATAGTACATAGTACAATAGCGAGAGTCGCAAATGCTATTTTGCGAGTCAGTGACTCGCAAAATAGCATTTGTACATGCATTACCCTTTTTTGCGGTCGCAAACGGGAGGATCTCCCGTTTGCGGCCGCAAAAAAGGGTCGTACATCTGGCCCATAGACTCTTTAATGGAAGAAGTAGAACATTTTCTAGGAGGAAATGGTCCCACCGACCTCAAACCTTTTATTTCACCCAAGAAAGTTCTGTCCATCTTTTTAAAGAAATTTAAATCTCAATTAGTCTCTGTAATACAGGGATTGCCCACATTTTGTACCTGTTTTGAAGGGTTCAAATGTGGGCGAAATAGGGAATGATTGAAGTGATACTTTGTTTAACCCCCCGACTGTCGAACCTGTACCCTTATCACCTACTGTACTATGTTCTAACAGATTCCTTCCCCTTGATTCCTACCGCATGGAGGCGGCTTACCTCACGCCAAAGCCTGCAGAAGCTTCACTACCTTCCTGTGTCCCGATTTCTGGTGTGGGTTTACTTGTAACTGATACAAATCTGGGCTGTAATACGGGTCTGTCCTATATGATTTCTTTGGTCCAAAGCCTAAAGGCTGCGATATCTGATCTTAGATATAAGGTAGCTCTGCTCTCAGCTGAATTAGGGGAAATAAGACTTCTCGTCAAACCCCCTTCACTTAGATCTACTCAGAATGTTCTTTCTTCCTCTTATGTAGCGCTAACTGAGCAGAAAAATAGTAAGAAAAATCAAAGTGGCATGAAGCACCCAGTCTCTTGTACTTCTCCAAGAAAATCTTTCTACTGGGCATGCACATCTGGCTCCAAGCAGTAGTTCATGCATAGAGTCCTCCTGGGCAAGAATATCAATTCATCGAGTCTAACCTGACCATGACATGAAGAAAGGTCAAGTTGTTGATAGCTCTAGGGCTGAGAGGGTCTATCGGGTAGTAATTCGGCTCCGATATACATGACAAAGGTCCCCACACTAGCCAAGGAAGACCATGAAGATGATAAGTCTCTTAAAAAAAACGTTTACATCAGATACGGGCTTTCTTTGGTTGTTATTCGGATGTCCGTTCGAACATCTTGTACTGCAGGTGTTTTTTCATGACCCTTCGGAACCTTTGGGTTATTTTGATTACATCAGACTGAAGATGAAACCCACATATTTTGGTAGAAGGCCTTGTTAACACTGAATTTTGTAGACAGGCCCCGTGCAGCACATTGATGTGGTTTAAACATCATCCCCCACTCCCCTGTGGCTCAACAGTGCAGAATAATATAACATTGTCTAACCAGCAAGAGGCCTTGGGTACCTCTATGGTAGACTGACTGTGTCCTGGTGCTGTGATTTTTGATAGTTCTGAAAGGGACCCCTCAACTGGTTGTGATCTAGTATGTGTAAGTACTGTCTCTCATCCCATCTCTACTACAGAGAAGGCTGCTTTTAGATCCATCCCTCTTATCAAAATCATGTCTTAGAATGTAGCACAGATTAAGTCCAAACTTCTTGATCCGACCTAGGGACGTTTAATCAATCAATTTGACCTGTGCTGCTTCAAGGAAACTTGGTCCCTGGGCCAGTTCATAGGTCAGGCTATGTAACCTACCACACAGCGGCTTGTAGTGTAGGGAGGGGCCGCCCCTCTGGTGGTCTCTTAATCTGGGCGAAGATGGCCCTTAATACAAAAATATCATTGCTTCCCTCTATTTCCCATGGTATTTTAGGTCTATCTATCACTAGGGAGGGCGCACACACTTACTACCTATATAATGTTTATAATAGGGTGGTAGGAGGGGCTGAGTCCCAGGTTTTGTGTAATCTGAGTGCACATCGATCTCTCTATGACTCACTTATAATTGTTGATGACTTTAACAACACCTTCCAACCCTGGTAAGCGAGCACTCTTTCACTGGCCTCTGAGGAGGATGAGGAATGGGGGATTCCAATTCTTAACACTGAACCTGTAAAGAGCTGGATAAGGGCTGCTTATCAGCTATTGTTCTTCACTTTATCTCATGGGCTGAGGGCCTGTAATGGTCGTTCAATATCTGACCAAAATGCTGCCCATACCTTCAACCGGTTGGGGTGTACGAGCAGAACTGACTATTTTCTAATTTCCCTATTGCTCTGGGGGCATCTGTTCAATAATCTGGCTAACACCGCAGGATCATTAAGCTTCAAACTGGTCCCCTCTAACGACAGGCGAAAGGTCAAGTGGAATTAGGCACTTGACAATACGTGTCGTAGTGACGCAATTAACCAGGCCCAGTCTCCGAGATGGAAAAGGCAAACCTTGCTACGACCAAGGACCAGCTCTGGAGTAGGAGTATCACTAAAATCAATGATGACTTGTTTACAATTCTTCGGAAGTGCTTCACGTGCAATCGTGTTGCCACTAGACCTTCTTCTGCTCCTCCCCGCTCCTGGTATAACAGGGCCTGTCATTAGGGTAAGAATGATCTCCGTGGAGCCATCACTAAAGGCGATATTACTCTGGTTCGACTCAGAAGGAATTAATACAAGTTGGCCTTAACTAGAGCACGTAGGGAGTGGGACACCCAAACATGGGAAAACATCTATGAAGTCTTCAAACGTGATGTTTGGAAATTCTGGAAACTGGTAGCCAATGACAACCACTGTCCAGTTATTGGCAGATTCTGTGACTCCTGATGCCTGGCATACTCACTTTTTTGACCTTTATAGTCGACCCCAGATACGGGCTGATGAGGGAAACTGCCATCCTTTCATGATGACTCGGAATCCCTCTTGGACAGTTACAGTCGATATGTGTAAATCTGCTAGTGCACTTAAAGCAATTACTCCTCGTAAAGCCACCAGGCTGGATGGTGTACTGGCGACCTTTCTCTGGTAGAGATTGAAGAATGGACCTTGTATTTTAATCATTTGGCAAATTCTATTTTTGTGGGGGCTAGTATTCCCCCCAGTTGGAAGATGTCCGAAATTATCCCGATTTACAAAAACGGCTCTCTGGACTTGCCCACAAACTTTAGACTAATTAGCCAGATAGATGTGGCCCAAAATGTTGTTGCAAGACAGGTCTTGGGGAAATTGGATGCTTGGATCGAGGACAGTCAGGCCCTCTCTCCTCTGCAGGCAGGATTCAGACGGGGGATTAGTATTATTGACCAGGTCTTTAGGTTTTTAACCATTTACTGGAAGATGGTGGTCCTTCAAAAAGCACATCTCTAGCTGGTATTTGTTGACCTTAAAACGGCGTTCAATTTTGTCCCTGAGAAAAATTGTGGGCAGTTCTTGAGGACAGTGGGGTCCCACCTGACCTCTTGGATGTTTTGATCTACTTACATCAGGATACATATGCCCGAGGTAGATGGGGTCAGGGTGGGGAACTCACTGACAAGATTGATATCCAAAAAGGGGGTTTTCAGGAGTGCGTACTCGCCCCTACTCTATTTTCATTATACTTGAATGATGTAGTCGCCTACTTGGCGGATGGTCCAAATGATGCCCCTAGGTTGACTGGCAATAAAATACCACTTTTTCAATTAGCCGATGGCACCCTTTTGATGTCGAAAACACCTAGTGGCCTCCAACACCTAGTAAATCGGTTTGAGGCTTTTTGCCGTGAACGTGGATTAGTTATAAATCACACGAAAACAAAATTTATGGCTATTAGTCCACACAAATCCTTCAGGGGCTCTATATTGTTGGGGGGTAGTCCTTTGGACAAGATTCTGGAATTTTACTACTTGGGGATAAGGCTATCTAGTGCTATGTCCTGGCGGTCTCAAGTCTAGAAGAGCAGTTTGAGTTTAATGCAACACTCTGCTGCAATCCTGAGAGCGTATAGGTCCTCTGATATCTAGCGTATCTCTCCTGCTTTAAAGGTCTTTAGGGCTAAGGCCATGGGCAGTGCCTTATAGGTGGCAGAAGTATGGGGCAATATACAGTGTTAGCCCCTTTGGGAGTGCCTGAAAACTCTTTTTTTTTTAAAGAGCTTTAACCAACCTGCTCAATAACACTCCTCTAATTTCCTTACGGCGAGATATGGGCATTGCACTGTTGACCCATAAAGCCCAGTTAAGGCCCTTACTATATTGGCACAGGTTGAAATATTCCTTGAGGATTATTACAGAACTTTTCAAGATGTTGTTTATTTGGATTATTTTTGTAAGATCAAGTGGTTGTCTAAAGTCAAAAATCTTGTATTTAAACTTGGCTTAGGCGATTTTTGGTCTTCACTCCCCTTCTTTGAAATATCTGCCTAAGGCCACCTTCAAAGACACATTATGGGTTTACATGCAAGACACTGAAATGAGGAACATTTGTGAGGGGTCTCTTGCAGGCAAATATTTGAGTTTTAAACCCCACTCCTCTTTTGAGCCCTTTTTAGATTGCATTATCTCATCAGCATCCAGGCAGTTATCTTTTAAACTTCGCTATGGCACATTGTCATTAGCTATTTTACTTGCCCACTGGAATCCACAAACCTGTACAAGCACAGCATGTCCAACATGCTGTCAGTCTGAGAAAACTCTAGCACACTTTTTCTTCTTTTGCCCTGGGTTTGTGCGACCAGGGAAAGCCTGGGTTAGCCCATTATGTTAGCAACTTGGCTGTAGACATTTTGTGGCCGCTCTGCAAATTCTATGTACAGAATCTTCTCAGGTGGTGGTTTGAGCAGTATCGAAATATCTTTTCTGGGCATGGTGTATCAGGTCTAAAGTAATGCATTGAGTTTTTTTATTATCTGTGTCCTTTTTTAGGAGTGCTATTTTCACTGCTTTCGAGACCTATTCTTATTACATTGACACATTCTTGCTTCTTATGGAGTGTTTATTATTCATCATTTTGGAAGCCAGAGATGGACTTTTATTAAGTGTTTATTCTTAAATTATTTAGGTTATGTTTTATGTATTTTGTGTAATTGTTTATACTTTTATAGTTGAAAAAATGAATAAAGTATTTTGAGATATATAATGGATGACAGGATATCCATTCTAGACAAAGGGGAAGCTTATCCTAGATCTCTCCTCGGCTTTCAACATGGTCAAACACAACATTGTTTTCAATACACTGGTCACTTATGGGGATTGATGGCACAATCCTGAGCTGGTTCCCATCATATCTCAATAACCGCTGCCAAAAAAATTAAACTAAAGGATTGCTTGTCAACCCTTGCCCCAATCAATCAAGGGGTTCCCTAGGGCTCCATTCTTGCTCCCACACTCTTCAACCACTATAGGGAGCCACTTACACTGATACTACAAGTCAATATTGCAGATCACATATATGCAGATGAGACACAGCCCTACCTAAAAATGTAATCCACGCACAAAAAATGCACACCTCTCCTTGATGCCTCACGTCACAGCCTGCCCTGTTCCTTTTGTGTTTGTGACTGTGGGCCACAAAAAGATCACTATGGTGCTACGTTGTCTTATTGAAATCTAGTCAGTGCTGTCTATGAATAACTGCAGTCAGTCTAAGTTATTAGTACATTTTAGGCGACGATTTCCTGTTTATATGTGTCTTTCCTGGGGATGCCCAGTTCTGGTTTTAGTTTCTTTCAATACAGTTTATTTATTTAGAGAGTTTTATAAAGCACAAATATGACCCACGGGTATCAGAACGCTACACATAGAAAAACCATAACCTGCTACATGAACCATACACTATCCATCAAAAGACAACAGCATATAAACATCAAGTTCGCTTTCATGTGGCCGCTCTCCTGGTGGAGGGTCAACAAGACTAGTGATAACTGCAACTCAATGAGAGTGAACTCAGGTGGTAGACACTACCAATAGTCTCCTGGTCCAGATCCTTATGCTAGAAATCTGTTTGATAAAATCTTTTTGACCTCTTTCTTGAAAGTGAAGGTTGATGGGTTAGACCGTCTCTCGGGGGTTCCAGCAGAAAGTAGTTGGTAGGGAGGGGCTGCCATCTAAGATCGTGAACTTTTGTGCAAGGTACCTGGATTCATCATGGTGCAGAGCTTTGTGCAAAATGCACGCTATTTTCAGCTGGATCCTTTCTTTGAATGAGAGCCAGTGGAGAGACTCAAGGGAGGGTGTGATGTGGTCAAACTGTCTTGTTCATGTTATCACCACAGAAATAGGAGAGGTACCCCGTTAATAAGAAAGGGACAGGGTCTCAAAGTGAATTCACTAATAGAAAGACTCCCTTTTTTTGGCACACATTCACTGACTCATATCTTCCATTCCATAAAACTTCTATATGACTTCTAATCAAAAGGTAAAACCTTTATCACCAATTAACATGTAAATATTGTCACTATACACCGACCCTGTATTATGTTAAAAAAAAGTCAGATTTATTACACATTTGTTCATATATAAAATTTATAGCACAATACATATAGTGCTGAGTTGTGCTGAATTGAAAAAAAGAGAGAATTGAAAGTTCTTACATATATCAAAATCCCTAATACATGTCTTACTCACAAAATACAACCACTGCTTTTCAATTTAAATCACTTTTTCTAATAATTCTGTAGCACAATATTAAAAATACACTAATAATTAAAAACAAATAGTAATCACAATACTCAAAAGCATTGGGCCTTGTAGATGTATGGCGTGCAAACAGCCCAAATGCTTCACAATTCACTTTCCACTCAGGGGCACATGGTAGCCAGTCACGCATTGACTACATCCTCACATTAACAAACCAACTACCACGCTTTAGAGACATCTGGCATCTCGCTCGGAGGATATCGGATCACTCACAAATCTGGGTCACCTACGCATGGGGAACACAACCAATCCGGAAAACTATCACTATACACCCCGGGTGCCTAAAACCTCCACATATATGCGATGACCTCATGCAAACTACAGAGCATTATTTTAATGAGAATGTAGGCTCCGTCCCATCCTCAAGGGTCCTTTGGGAGGCATATAAAGTAGTATTTAAGGGCCAAGCACTCAACCTGATGACTGGACACAAAAAAGAGAAGAAAAGAGCGCTCACGGACTTAGAAATTGAGCTACTTGAGAAAAAAGCACATCAATTACAGACAGATAACGTTACGGTCCAACATGTCCTAGACGTCAAACGTCAGGAGTATAAAAACTTAGCGACGGATGAGGCGCGTGGCATGCGACAATCAGTCCTTCACAAAATATTTGAATCCGGAGCCAAATCGGGGACGCTCCTCGCATGGCTAGATAGGCGCGATCAGGCAAATTGATGGGTGCCACATCTCAGGAATGATGAGGGGGAACTGATTAGAGAACCCCAGGAAATGGCGGAAAAGTTCGCAACACATTTCAGGCACATATACACAACCTCCAACACAGCCACAGTGGAGGATTCGAGAGAATTACTGGCAGAAATGCACCTCCCCTCACTAACAAAAGATGACACCGATACACTAGACAGCGAGACAACAGACGAGGAAATAGTCAGCACAATAAACAGTATACATTACGGGAAAGCGATGGGGTCTACTGTTTCTCAATCAAATTATATAAACTCGTAGCTTCAAAAATCGCGCCATATCTACGGGCAATGTACGAGGAGTGTAAACAGGTGGGATGCCCACCCCACGACCAAAGACTGGCTTCCATTGTAGTCATTCATAAACAAGGTAAACCAATCGAACTCTGCGGCTCGTATCATCCCATCTCACTCCTTAACTCGGAAGTGAAAATACTTGCCAAACTACTAGCAAACAGGCTAATGACTGTCATCACAGGCCTGGTACATCCAGACCAGTCGGGCTTCATGCCAGGCAGAAATACGGCCTTAAATCTACGACACCTCCAGGGGGTACTGGGCAGGAGTGACACTATTAATGAGGCAACAGCAATATTGTCCTTAGATGCCCGTAGCGTTCAATACCATCGAATGACCGTATTGGTTCATGAGGCTGGAACGATTAGGTTTTGGGCCAAAGTATATAGCGTGAATCAGGCTGCTATACACGAGTCCAATGGCTCAAATAGTGGTAAACGGGCACACCTCGCGCCCCTTCTCCCTCAAACGAGGCACGCGCCAGGGGTGCCCACTATCGCCTCTGATCTTTGCACTCATGTTGGAACCCCTGGCAACATGGATAAGAGGTGACCCATTGATCCGGGAACTAAGATGGACAGAGAGTTGGGAAGATAGAATCTCCCTATAAGTGGACGACATCCTGTTATATATGGCCTCACCTCGCTCCTCCATAAACAGGATCATGGAAGTATTCCGGATACGACATCAACTGGACTAAGTCGATATTATTTATCCTCCAGGGACCCAGTCCTAAACTGCCAGCTGATTGCACCGTGACGGTGACTGAGGAAGGATTCCGCTATTTAGGAATCTATGTCACTAGGGACCCTCAGCTTTTCTATACACACAACCTACATGGACCACTAAGGCGCTTACAGAAAGATATGCAACACTGGAAAACGCTACCGTTGTCTCTCCTGGGCAGAGCAGCGATTCTTAAATGTCCTACAAAACACGCCCTTTCGTATCCAAGATACATACTTTTCGCAGGTGGAGAGCGAGCTGAGATCTTTGCTGTGGGACAATAAACCTCCGCGGATCGCTACAAGGAAACTGGTGAGGGGGTGGTACGACGGTGGCATAGCCCTCCCAGACATAAGACTATATTACTGGGAAGCGCATCTCGCAGTGATTAATCAATGGGTATACGGCTCACAAACTGACCCAGCATATCAAATGGACAAATTTCTCATGGGCCCCAGAAGTTATAAACAGGCCGTATATGTGAGCAAACCACAGCAGTCATTGACAGGGCCAACGCGACATTCAGTACATCGCTGGCATGCGGTGACAAAGCTAGGGCCGGACTGGCCGTAGCGGGCCCCGGGCATTTCCCCGGTGGGCTGCCAGGGTGGGGGCCGGTTGTAGGCCCCTGGGGGTCCGTTTTTGTTACAGGGCCGTTGCAGCATAGCTGCAATATAAGCCCCTGTAACAAAATCAGCTGAGACCGGCCCTGGCAAACAGCTCGGCCGCACCCCAAGGCGCCGAGCACCTTGCCAGGGCCGGTATTGGTTTCCAGTCCTGGACAAAGCGGTTGGGATGGAGCAACAAAGTGACTCAGTCCACACCGTTATGGGATGCAGAAAGGCTGGGAACACTGATCAAACAGCCGGGGTTCGATAAGTGGGACATGATCGGTATCTCAAGGGTGGGCGACATGTGGGTGAAGGGTAGGGTCAAAACGTTCGAAGAGATAAAGAAAGAATATGAAATTGCAAACTCAGAGACATATAGATACCTACAAATCAGACATGCTTTACAGGCGGCCATTCCATCAGGCTCAGATCTCCCAGAGTCGTCCCCGTTAGAGGACAGGCTTCTCAATGACCAAATAGACGCCAAAATGATATCTATGACATATAAAAAATTGCTCCATGCTATGCCCGACCCACTCATTCAACTACGAGAACGATGGCAGGCTAATCTGGGAGAACTAGAAGAGGAAGATTGGCTGGAAGCCCTGGATTCTCCTAGAGAAGTAGCCATAACCTCGAGACTAAAATTGATCCAATTTAAAATCCTACATAGATCATATTACTCCTGTAGCACCATGGTAAGAATGAAACAGAAAGAGGACTCCACATGTAGACGTCACTGTATGGCAGAAGGTACATTCTATCACATACTATGGGAATGTCCGATCATTCAGAGATATTGGGGAGCAGTGGGGACACAGTTGCGTAACGTGGCTGGCAAGGAACTTCCACTTCCTCTGTGCCTGCTCAATATATGGGGACCGACAAATCTCACTAGCAAGGAGCGCATCTTTGTCCCTTGGGTTTCACTATCGCTAAGAGAAACATTGCTAGGAAGTGGGGATCAGAAGAAGCACCCACACTACCAGATTGGGAGCGGGATATGGACTGGGCGATGGTGGCAGAAAAGTCGGTGTACGAGGGGAGAGGATGCCCGAAGAAATGGGAACAGATCTGAGGTAGTTGGAACACACACAGAGGACAGATCTGTGCCCCCACCATACCAAATGCCAATAAGACCATGGGAATAGAAGCAACTAAAAGAGACATAGCGAAATTTTAATAAGGATTAAACAGATAAAGAAAACTGTTGATGTTGCATGTACGATGGTGCGGTGAATGTTAAGATGTCAAAGAATGTAATTACCAACTGTGTATCGTTTCCATCAATAAAAAGATGTTTTTTTTTAAACGGTATTAAATCTAGCCAACTATCACAGCTTTCCTAAAAAAAGAAACTATAGTAAAAAGGCTCAGATGTTCAATATCACATTTCATTCAAACTTTAGCTCAAAAATGTTGTTTCTGTGGTTTTATATATTTTACTCCACCTTCTTCAGGACAAACAATTATAATAAGAGCATGAATATATCTAAAAGATAAATAAAAGACAATATTAATGCACATTTAATTCACTCAATTAAATGTGACAAATTTAGAAATCCAGGTTCAGTGTTTTTTCACATTTACACATTTTCTATTAAAAAGTCATATTACTAGAATCCCTGTCATGCATTCATTAATTCATTCTTTTTAGTTTTTTGTATTTTTAGTTACCCCCAAAATTGGTGTAATCTTAGTACAAAGATGCTGTCTTGGCATAAAAATGTTTTATATTCCACATACGTTTCATGCACTCGACATACATATATATTTGAAAAAAGACCCCATAAATCCTGAGGTATTGAGGGATATTTGTTTTCCTGTATTATGACAACTGTCTTACAAAATTCTATGAGGAACCACACAAAATATTTTACCCACCTATATATTCAGGTAAATTTATTTCCTTTCTTTTCTCAAACTTTTTCTGGTTTAATCCTCATTTGGGGACCGTATTTCTTTCTTTAACCACTCTAGATGGAACAGAACTTTCAATTATAATCTCATGGTGTAGAGTAAGAACAAAGTTTGTAAGTAACTCTTTGGCACTTATCACCTTTACGTATTCCATTTTCCAATCTTTTTCATAGGGGTGAATTGAGTAATGTTTGGTAAACCTGTCGGTGGTTAATTCATCCACCTAAATTGGAATACAGAGCGGTTTTTGACCGTGTTTCAAGACCATTTTTCCGGTTTTATCCAATACAATCAAAATATCTATTAATAGTTCTCCCATTGTTCTTACCTCAGTTATTAATACTGTGGTGGAGATCTGTTCCTGATTTGTTCATGTTATCAGCCTTACTGTGGCATTGAGGATCGCCTTGAGTGGTGCTGTTTGTGATTTTGGCAATCCTGTTAAGATAGCACTTTCAAAGTCTGGTCTGGATACAGCTAGTGTTAGCACTGAGGTCTTGATGTCTGATGGCAGGATGAGAGGTTTCACTTTCATGAGAATGTTGGTTTGAGACACGCACTGCACGAAGATGTGCTGATACGCTGATATTTGCATGCGTGTTAAGTTTCTTATCCAGGGTTATTCAAAGGGATTTTATTGATTCAATGATGACCAATTTGGAATTTAAGGTGTTTAGGTTCCTGTGTGGGTAGGGATCTTATGGGGTAGAGAGAGTAGTAGGAATTCTACTTTCATGGGGTTGAGGTGGTTACTTGACAGACAGGTTTGGGTTTTCACTAGTTTCGTCAAGTCAGATGATATCTTCTGGAAAGGAAATCTAAGTATATCTAGGTGTCATCTGCGTACATGCAGTAATCAAGGTTAGCTTGTTTGAGGATCTTTGTCAGCAGTTCCATATACAGGTTGAAGAGTGTGGGAAAGATGATGGTTCCTTGAGTGAATCCAAGTGTAACCTGAGATGCGATAGATAGTGACCTACCCCAGTTTGATTCACTGAGATTGTTTCTATAAGAAGGAGGTGAAACATTTGAGGGCATTTCCCAAAAGCCCCATTCTGTGCTATAGTAAAAGGGTTTTGTGATTGAGCGTGTCAAATGCTGATGACAGATCGAGGAGGATGAGTGGGAGGAGTTGTTCTTGTCCAGGATTTTAAGTATGTCGTCCATGATGTGAAGTATGGCTGTTTCTGTGCTGCGACCTGGTCTAAAACCCGACTGGAACTTATCAAGCAAGTTGAACTGTTCAATGTGTTGTCAGAGTTGGTTGTGTATATATTTTTCCAGTAAATTTGTGAGAAAGGGGATATCCCTGGAGGGAAATTATTTAGATTTGTGGGGTCAGCACCGGTGTGAAAAATTGGGTTGTTGGTTGGTATGAGCCCAGGGTCAAGCAAGAGCCACAATCCTTTGCAGGGTGAACCTCAAAAAGTCACTAATTATCCTATGCTTAACCCTGGGTAGCTTGGCACAAAAAGCAATCAGGCTTAACTTAGAGGCAATGTGCAAAGTATTTATGCAGCACTCAAACAGCAATAAAGTAAAAACACAACATAAGAAAATCCTGAACCAATTTAGAAAAATAGAGTACATTTTTATAAATTATTTGATACCAAAACGACAAAAATCCAATCAGTAGAACTGGAGTTATGAATTTTTTAAGCTTTTGGTGAAACCTAGCGCCTAAAAGATCAGACATCTGGTCGCCCAAGACAGGTCAAAGTTAAGGCCAACCATTATGGAGTGCAGTTCGGATACAAGACGTGTATTGGGCCCAGTCAGCACTTACCTGTGGACTTAGAAGAAATTCAGAAAAAAAGTGTCTCAGAGATAAAGTTCAGTGAGGCAAGACTGCAGGAGGTGTCCAAGGAGGGAGAGTTGTCATCAAATGACCTTGGGAGGAAGTCGCTGTGAAGATTTCTATGTTCAGATTTAGTCGCCGAAATGGAAGTCGTAAATCTCCAGTGGGAATAGACAGAAGGCTGTAGATTAAGACAGTTCCACAAGGTTGGATACCCCTTTGGTAAAGGTCCGCTGAAACGGATTTGCTGCTGTGAAGAACAACGTTGCGGGAGAAGCTGCAAAGTCAATCCGACCGGCGATGAACTTCGGGTGGATAGGTGAGCATGTTGGTCCTGGTTCTCTCCTGGTTTTCAGAGCACTTTTTGGACAATATTTGTCCTCAGTTTTGGCTTTTGGCCCTCTGGGTACTTTTAGCATCACAGCCAAGGGTCCAGGATTGGTGGGAAACCTCTTGGGGGTTCAGGACTCCCTCAGGCTGGATTCAGGTTCGGGTTCAAGATGGTGGGACCTTTTTATGTCCCTGTGGCTCTGAACAGGAAGCTAGCAAAGTAGCCCTTGGAGTCAGTTCTGCTAGTCCTGGGTGCAGGTGAAGATGCAGGGCTTAACACCAGGGCTGGCCTCTGAAGGTTCAAAGCAGGCTCCAGGCAGAAAAGCAGTCCTTCCAGGTACAGCAGCAGTCTGGCAAAGTGCACAACAGGTCACAGTCGCAGGCAGTCCTCTGAGAGTCCTTCCGCAGGTCTAGTAGTGAACTGAAGAGTGGGTCTGAAGATCCTATTTTTATACTCTGGTGCCCTACTTCTGGAAGGTGGGAGAAGCTTCTGGAAAGGTTCTTTGAAGTGCATGGAATTTCGTGACTCCCCTACCCTGACTCCAAGCTGGCTGCTGTAACGATACAGGGTCATTAAGTCCTTTGTGTGAAGGAAAAGCACAGGCTATTCAGGTGTAATTGGGGCTGTGCTCAGTTCTGGCCCCTCCCATCCTGGCAGCAGATGGCCATTTAAGGCACACCTAACCCCTGTATTATGTGTGTGTCCGGAGGGAGTTCACAAAAGCTAACTGTCAACTACATCCAATCATGTGACCCTAGACAGGCTACAGGCACAATGGGCTTAGGGCAGGAAAATGCCAACTTTCTAATAGTGGGATTCTCAAAATTGTAATGAAAAATCTGACTTTACCATTAAAGAGGGTTTATCTTTATAATTTTATAGGTACCAAACATGATATATCTACCTGTTCCCACTTAGGAATTACAGCTTATAAAATGTAATAAGGAATCCCTAATGTTATCCTATGGGAGGGGTAGGCCTCACAGTAGTGAAAAACAAATTCACTAGTTTTTCACTACAAGGACATGTAAAAGTTAAAAGTACATGTCCAACCTTTAATTACACAGCATCCTGTCCTATGGGCTACCTAGGGCCTACCTTAGGGGTGACATATGTAATACATGGGATTTAAGGCTTGGCAAGGGGGTTTAAATGCCAAGCCGACATGGCAGTGTAACACTGCATTCAGGCTGCAATGGCAGGCCTTGGGCATGCTTTAGAGTGCTGCTTAATTGCTGCAAGCCCACTGTTAGCATTTAATTTACAGGCCTATGGCATAGCGCTATACAACGAACGTACAGGTAAATTAAATGTGTCAGTTTGGTATATGCCAATCAAACCATGTTTAGGGGAGTGAGCACAAGCACTTTAGCACTGGTTAGCAGCGGTAAAGTGCACAGAGTCATAAGGACAACAAAAACCAAATCCAGCAGAAATTGGAGGTATGTTGTAGGCAAAAAGTTTTGGGGAAGACTACCCTAAGGCTGACAGGTCTAACAGCCTGTTTTTTTCAGGAGCAGTGTCACTTTTCAATTTTCAAGCTTCCTTAAAGACTTCCAACATTTTCTCAGACAACTGGGGGCAAAAGTCTGCTAAAACTCCTTCAATAAACCATCACCTCACTGCATCTTACCCTTCCATTGACTGCAATTCCTCCATTAGTTCTTCTAGGGATGGTTTTGGCATCTTAGCTCCTTCATTATAGTCTCCAAGAAGCATGACATGTCAACACAAGCTAGAAAAGCTGCATTGTGTCAACCAAGCTAGTGTAGATATATGCTGATATATGGACTGTAAGTGCACTGGAAACATACAATTGATTGCCTGCTGCGTCACGGCTCTGGAACATAACTGCCCAACAACAAAATGTGACAACCGCTGTGGTGTTAACAAAGTTCATCTCGATCATCCCCCTCCCCAGTTACCTGTCTATGTTGCCATTACATCAAAGAAAAAACCTCCAGAACAAGGAACTATATATATCTGCTAGCACAATCCATGACAAGCAAACTGGACTTGTCTTCAATCAAATCACATCTCCACTGTACCAGTAATCAAAATGAATCCCTGAAAAGAGCACCCATCTTCATTCCAGTCCCTTGATCCTGGATGAAGCAGTAATAACCCTACTTCTGAAACCTAAAAAAATCCTAAATTGGCAGACTCCTATAGGCCCATCTCCTTATTAAACTATAATTATAAGGTCTTTGCAGGGATTTTAGCTATGAGACTTTCTTTGGTAATAAATAGCTTAGTACATCTTGATCAGAAGGGTCTTGTTCCTGGGAGACAACTGCATGACCTCACCCACCAACTGATAATATCTACTGACATGGCCATTGTGAATTCTGATCCTCTGGCCCTTGTGACTGTTGATGCAGCTAAGCCCTTTTTTTGTTTGAATCTGTTTTTATTAGTTTTTAGTAAACAACATGGACACATACAGTGTAAATAACAGTTTACATTGACTGTTGAAGGATAGATACAAAGGTAAGCGGCATAACTCAGTGTAAATACAGCCTAAATATGGTTGTCTTTCCAGCAGGGGTGACCTGGAGCGTATGCCTGGTTTAGCTATGTGTCATGGTTTAACTTCAGATAAGATAGTGGCCACTAAGCTACCAGGTACAGCATAGTAGTGATGTCAGTGTGTGGTGGTCTGCAAACTGTGGAGGAGAGTAATAAGGAACAGGGACAAAGTAAAATGAAACCGGGAGTTGTGTGTCAAACTGGAGTACACCCCGGTCCCCTGTGTCTTCGTCCTTCTTATGCGGAGCACGCTTTGGATTATTACAGTGCATACTTTCAGGCCTACACTAAATGTTGCATGTGCATGTCCTCCAGATATATCTTTGCAGAATAGACACTTGGGGAGAACCGAGAGATTCACAATGACTACAATCACAGTGTCATGATCACTCAGAATTGAAGAGTCTACCTCAGAGGTATGGATATTGTGTAGTTCGGATAATATTGCATTCCAGCTTAAAGCCAGCAGGGTCTGGCGGATCCCTAATACGACTTCTCGGCGTAGTGCTATGCCTTCCGCCTTGGCCCATATCAACATGGAACGCTTCCAGGCTAGCACATGGAGGGGCTCAGGGGACCTCCATCGTCTAGTAATCAGTTCTCTTAGCTACGGCAAGACCTAAGTCTAGGAAGTGGGAAGTCACTTTATGTTTTTTATTTCTCCTGTATATGTGTAGGATATAGGTTTCCCAGGCAAAGGGAATGTCACGTTCAGTGCAGCGGGTGAGGGCGTCCGCCACTGCTCACTAGTACACTCGAAGACAGAGGCACTCCCACAGCATATGTAGTAGGTCTGCGTCAACGAGGTGGCAGTGAGGGCAGGTGGCGTCCATTCGGTGGAAGTATCTGTTGATCTTGGTTGTTGTGAGATATGCTCTCTGTGTGATGTAGTATTGTATTTGGCGAAGGTGCATATTCCGAGGGATGTGTGTGGGGCCTTCTAAAACAGCTGCCCACTAGGAGTCTGAGATTAGACGGGTCAGGTTTCCCTCCCAACGGAGTCTCAACGGGGCTAATGTGGTTGCAGTGTGTTGCCTGAGGGAAGCTGCAAACCATTTTATAAGGTGTGCGCCGCTCCCCATCACATGCAAGTACTGGATCGTGAGGTGTGTTGGGAGTTCTTGGGTTATGTCCCTCCATTTAGCAGTGAGCGCTGCCAAGAGTGACCGATGTAGTGAGAACGGTGCAGTCCGTCTCTTCGACCAATGTGTTGTAGGGCAGTAGGACGCCCTCCCGGTATAGGTCCCTATGTCTTGGAACCCCGCATCCCACCACCGCGTAATGCGGGGGCTGAAGTTATGGTGGGTCCCCTAGGTGTGCCTCGGAGTGGTAAGGCTGGCGCGTATGGTGTCATGGACCAGGTGATATATAGGCACGTGCGAGAACATCTGTATGCTATGTTGAGTAGCAGAGGATCAGGCGGCCGGGTCTTAACACATGGGTGAAATAGATGGGTCAGGGTGGCTAGGGACCAGGAACGTTGCACAGTCGCTGTGTCACAGAGTTGGCTTTTAGCCAACCATCTGGCTATCCATTGCAACTGTGCCGCTAGATAATATTGCTCCATATTGGGCAATGCTAGACCTCCCTGTTCTGTAGGTAGGTAAAGTTTCCTGATAGGCACCCGGTGGCGCGAATTACCCCAGATAAAGTTTCTGATTATCTTTTCAATAGTACGAAAGAATGGTGGGGGATGTATAAGGGTAGATTTGCAAAGTGGTATAGTAGACGCAGTAGAATCACCATTTAGTAAGGGCTACTCGGCATGTCACGGACAATGGAAGTGAGGTCCAAAAGGATACATGACAGTGGATAGCGGCTAGTGCCCTCCCCAGATTGCCATCCAACAGCGCGTCCTGTTGCTGGTAAATACGTATGCTGAGGTAGCGAAAGGTATCGGCATGCTACTGCACACATATCCCGTTGAGCGTGTATACTGGGTCCTAACCAATATCAGTGAAGGGGTATAAGCAGGACTTTGCCGCGTTAACTCTCAGCCCTGATAGGGATACTAAATCTCTTAAGATGCATGCCAGTGATTGAGGGATCAATCGGAGGTCTCTGATGTATACCAGGATGTCATCTGCGGACGACGAGACTGCATGTACTCCATCACCAAGCGGGATACCCCTAATCCCCCCAGCGCGGATGGCCACTGCCAGAGGCTCTATTGCCAAAGCAAAGAGGAGGGGGGACAATGGGCACCCCTGCCTGGTTCAACGTCCTATTTCAATGGGCTCAGAGATATAGGGTCCCGTCTTCACCTGCACCATTGGTTTCCTGTATAATAGCTTAACCATGCCAATAAATTGTTCACTGAGGCCATACCTAGTTAGTGCGGCAAACAAGAATTCCCCCTCCAGGTGTCAAAGGCTTTCTCCAGGTCTAATACTAGACACCCCGAGTGTGGCCAGTGGTGTGGCACATATGTAGTGATTCTAAAGAAGCGCGTCAGGTTTAAGTAGGTGCTTTGTGAGGGTACAAATCCGTTCTGATCAGAATGAACCAGAGCGGGGACCACGGGTGCCAACCGGTCCGCTAAACTCTTTGCCAATATCTTGTAGTCAACGTTTAGAATGGCTAAGGGCAGGTAGGAGCCCAAGTCGGTGGGGTCTCTGTCTGGTTTCAATAGAGAGACCAGGCTTGCCTCACACAGCGACGGGGGAAGTTTTGATTCTTCTACTGAAGCACTGTAGAGGGTATGTAGACGTGGGGTCACTGTCACGGCGTACGTTTTGTAATACTCAGCAGGGAGTCCGTCCGGTCCGGTAGTCTTGCCTGTTGCTAACGCTGTGATCGTGGCTCAGATTTCTTTGGGGGTAATTGGCTAGTCTAGTGTTGTGCGCTGCTCAGGAGTTATCTGAGGGAGTTTTACTGATTTCAGAAAATCATTCAGGAGAGAATTGTCACAGCGACCTGATGATTTGTATAATGCAGCATGTGTGCTTGCAGAGTGCACCGCATAATTGTGGCACTGGAGCCTTTCGAATAGTTCCCCATGTTCGCAATGTAGCCAATCCAGTTGCTGTGTGTCTCGGACATTGCCGGCCGCATCCGTTTCATGGCGAAGGAGTCGACGCTCTATTTTACTAATGGAATCGCTCAGTTGTGTCCAGATATTCCAGGAAAGTCCTAGACTATGCCCCCTAACGGTCACCTTGAAGGCGCCCCACTGCTGGAGTGTTTCCCCAGTGGAACCGCTGTTTGTCTCAAAATATTCCATCACCACGACCCCCAGGGACACCCAGAATGCCTGATCTTCCAATGCCATTGGTTGGAAGCACCAGTTAGGTATGGGGGTGGGCCACCTCCCGCTTGATACGCAGAAGCTGAGGGTTGTGGTCGGAGTGCGTGCGCCCTAGGTATTCGATCTCATCTACTAGAGGAAGTAGGGAGGGAGACACTACAATGCGATCCAACCGTACATGTAGATCATGGACTGGGGAGTAGAAGGAGTATCCTTGAGTGTCTGGATTACGGGCACGCCACACATCGGTCAAAGACCAGTGAGTCAACCATGTTCCGAGTGTCTGAGCTAAATGTGGCCGAGGTGCGTGTCAGGGGTGGGAATGACAGAGTTAAAATCGCCATAAAGTAACCAAGGGATCCCGCTCCAGCGGGCCAGGACCATAGTCAGGTTTTGCAGAAAAGCGGATTGCTCCACGTTGGGAGCGTAGATGGAGTCAACGAGCAGGCTTTGGCCATTAAGTCTGCCCTTCGTTAATATGTATCTGCCCTCTATGTCTGTTTCTACTTCTTCTATCACAAAGGGGACCCCACCCTTTACTCAAACCAGGGTCCCTCTAGCATGTGAGGAGTAGTTGGTGCTATATACTTGCCCACGCCAGCACCGGCGGGGACTATCCGCCTCCACTTGAGTTAGGTGAGTCTCTTGTAGAAGGGCGATACTGGTGGATCTGCGCTGTAAGTAGGAGTATATGGAATAGCTACGTGCAGAGGAATGTATACCTCTCAAGTTCTGTGTAATAATGTTTGCGTGTGCCATGATCCTAGAGAGGTGTGTCCATACAGAGGTGTGTATGTGTAAAGGGGGACCAGGTATTTGGGTGGTGCTCCTTCGGTTTGCAAAAAAAGGATTGGGGATTGAATTGCAACCCGTGTAACTTCATGAGGGCGAACTCGCAATGGGAGTTTGCCCAAACACTCTTGCCTAACCCTGGCAACTATTACGTATGTCAGTTTCTAGCTATGGGGAACGTGCTGCGAGCAGTAATGATCTATTTACCCCTTTGAGTTGACACTGGTACCAAGTGTGTCCCGCTTAGGCTATTATTAACACTTGGATAGCAAAAGCCAGAGGGATACATCCCATCCCGATCTCCCGCATCCCCGGCTCGCCCAGGATGTCGGCGTGACAGTTAAACATTGAATATTGCATGGGGGTCTGGGTGGGGATCTGACCTTGTGGTGCGCAATAAGAAGTGTGGTGCAGTTCAAACCGTTGTTGCTTAGGGCTTGTTTAAATTATATCGTCCAATGTTTGTGGTGTAACAACTGGCAATTGAAGAGAGTCCGGGACCCCAGTCCAGGTGGGGGTGGAGCCATCCTCGCTGTTAGATCTGAAGGATTCTGCCTCTTGGTCGGAGCACTGGGTTGTGGCTCTAAGGGCCGCTGCACATGAAGTGCCTCAGGCCTCTACATCAACATTTGTTCCAGGTCAGGGACTGCCGCTGTTAGGACGCGACGATCCGTGCACCAGCCTCTGCCCCTGCGTTGGGTTTTCTTATTTCTTTTCGACGCCAGTGGTTCTCTAGATGATGTAGGCACTGTGGCCATGCCAGTACTCTCCAACCAGTCCCACACATCTAAGGACGTATCAAAGAATTGTGTAGTGTTGTTTGCTACAACTCTTAATCGGGCCCGGAACAGCAAGGAGTAGCGTATATTTAGCTCCTGAAGTTGGCGTTTAACAGTCAAGAAGGAGCTCCACCGCTTTTATACTTGAATTGTGTAGTCGGGAAATAACATGACCTGAGCATTTTGAATTTTGATATCTTCCAACTTGCGGGCTTCCTGTAGGACGGATTCTCTGTCCCTATAATTCAGCAATCTGAATAAAAGTGGACGTGCGGCAGCTCCAGGTGGGGGTTTATGGGCCAGTACCCTATGGCCTTGCTCCACAATGAATTGAGGCGATAAAGCCCCATCTGGGAGCAAATCTCTCAGCCAGGGCTCGATGTAGCTCACTTCTGACCCCTCCGGTAAACCCACCACCCTCAAGTTATTGCTACAAGAGCGTCCTTCTGTGTCTTTGAGTTTATCTTCTAGGACATTCACCCAGTCTAGTAGATCTTGTAACGTCGCTGAGTGGGAATGGGAGTTTGGTTGTAAATCCGTTAATGCCAGTTCGTTTGCGTGGACTTTCTGTGCTACCTTGTGGTGGTCAGCCCTCAGGAGTGTAAAATCAGAAGTGACTTTTTCGATCTTGGATTCAAGAGATGTGAGTGTTTGGTCTAGTGTTGTTCCAATCTTCTCTACTGTCGCCAGAACCGAGTCTAGTTTAGCAGCCAGCGACGAGTGTGCAGGCTCCCGGGGTCCTCCGGTTTCTTCTTGCAGAGCCTCAGCTATATCCGGATAGGCCCCTGCTTCTGGATTATTTGAGCATAGGCAGCCAATTGTAAGCTTCTGTGCTGAGGGCATGCATGGAGTATTACAAATGTAGAGGTGGTTAGTGCCAAGTGGAGCTACACACTTTAGGTGTCGCATGTGATCATGGTTGGCGGCTGGTCTGGGTTCTTCTAGCCACATGGGTGTGTGGTAGAATTGGTTGCACAACTGAGTCTGACCTGGGCAGACGGCAGATGGAGCGTGACTTGTCTTTATTTCTGAGTCTAATGCAGTTGGCCCCTACCAAGAAAGGGCCTCCATTAGCTGTTCACAGTCACGGGCGTCATGCTGTATTGCGGAGTCATAGGGTGTCAGGGGTAACTCAGGCCTCCGGTCCTCGCCGGTATCTTGAGGTATGGGCAGTGGCTTCTAATATATGACAGTTCCCTTATCTGGGCTATTATGCTAGGTGACCTAGGCCTGACCAGACCGCCGGGCCACTCCCAGCGTGACTGAGCCGCCGTGCACTGCCTGGTGTATCACTGCTCACCTACCCTGCCTCCGTTGTGAAATGTGTAGGTGTCTCTGGGGAGCGGTAAACTGGTCTTGTGAGATCCTTTCTATTCTGTTGGCTAGGTGGGGGATTCCACTGTGCGTGCTAGTGCTGTGGTCGTTCCCAAGGTCCCTCTGGCTGGGGTCTAGACCTGATCCGACCACCGAGCCCAACTCGTCAGCCCCTGGTCCCAGCTAGTAAAGTCTCTGCAGAGCTCACCTTGGTGTAGTCCTTGGGTCCCAGGGTGAGGCCCACTCCTAACCTGCTCCCTCGCATCCAGCAGATCCCGGCTTTCCTGTTTGCAGCTGCAGAGGGGCCGGTCCATGGACCCGACCCCGGGTGCCCACACGCTGCGCGTGGTCCAGGAGCAGTCGCAGCTGTGTCCACGTCTCAGTTCCGCAGGGGGCCTCAGCAGCAAATATAGAGGTTCAGGTGTCAGGGCCGCCCACAAGGCCCCATCCCAGGTGGACTCGGCTCAGTAGAGGTGGCCTCGCCTCAGTCGTCACCCTGAGGTTGTCTGTGTCGGCTCCAGTGGCTCCTATCCCCTCAGTTGGGAGGGAGGGTGGGGGTGCCCACAGTCACTCAGAAGGCCTCGGGTGGGCAGTAGCAAGTTTCATGAGGCGACCTGCCTCGCTCGTAGGCCTCGATACGCCCGGTGCGGGCCCCAACTCAACCCCCGGATCCCTCACCAGGGGCTAAATTGTACCTCGAGATGGCTTCCACGTTGTGTCAGGCCCGGGAGTGGCATCGCCTGTACTCGCGTCGCGGTGCCGCGGCTAACCGCATCAGCAGATGCAAGGCCCGTGTTCCAGGGCCGCCAACGAGACTCCAGTGTAAGTGGTCATGCCCAGTGGAGGAGGCCTTGCCCCGGTCAGCGCACCAAGGTCATCCGTTCCATTCCAGCGGCCCTTATCACCTCTGTTAGGATGAGCGGGTGAAGGTGCTCGCAGTCACTCAGTAGACCACAGGCAGGAAGCGGCAAGTTACACCAGGTGGCCCTGCCTCGCCCGTGGGCCTCAATCCGTCTGGTGTTAGGTCCCAGCTCCGCTCCTGGATCCGCGCAAGGAGCCAAACTACAGTTTGGTCTTCCACCAGATCTCGTGACGGGCAGACACAGGAGGGATTCCACACCCTCCGGAGGTCAAGAAATGCATGATTGTACAGGATTAAACAGGATAATAAGGGGAAGAGAGGTGGAGCAATGTCAGATCGAGTCCGCCATCTTGGCTGGCTAGCCACGCCCCCCCTGATGCAGCTAAGCCCTATGTTAGGGTGAGTTGGATGTACTTATAGGTCTTCCCTTTGGGTTTATGCTAGCAGTTAAAGCTCTATATGTAGTACCATCAGCTCAGATATTAGTCAACGGAAGCCTAACAAGAAGAATCAATATCAAGAGGGGGGGACTTGACAGTGCCATCTGCTCTCCCAATATCTATTCCACCTATACATATAGAGCCCTAAGCTCAGTTATTAAGGTTGATGATGAGATTGTGCCTTTCAAGTCTGGTAAATCTACCATTAAGATTTGGTCTGTATGCTGATGACATTATCCTGTACACAAAGGACTGATGGAAAACTGTGGGGTGCATCATCTTCTTGTGTTTGCGCATTTAGGATATTACAGAGTTATTTTGGGCCTTCTCGGGTTGTGCCATAAACAAGGAGAAGACAGAGGTGATGGCATGGAATTTCCCCCTTACGTTCCCTAACAACTGTTTAGCTAGGATATAGGGGAGATTGAGAAGTTTCATCTGGGCCTCCAAGAGTTCTACGCTTGAAGGGCATAGTAAAGCCCCCGCTATGCCAGTTTTCAGTGTGGGTGCCTGGGACAGAGTAAATCCTTTTATGACCCTTCTTGACTTTCACCTGTCTGGATTGCAGGTCATTGCAAGACAGAAGGAAAGACCAATAGATTCTGAAAGAATAAATTACAGTGGTACAACTGTGGGATGGAGAATAGATGAATATAAAAAAAGAAAGTTAGAGGCAAAGACAGTGAAATAGCTTGAAGGAAGAAAAGAAGAATGCAAATAAGAAAAGAAAGAAGGAAAGTTAAGAGGAAGTATGATGCAACATACGCACAAAAGAAGAATGGAAAGAATGAGAGAAGGAAGGAAAATGAAAAAGAATAGGAGGGGTCAGAAGAATGAAACTTGGAAAAAGGGCTAACAAAAAAAAGAAACAAAGAAATAAAAATGGGAGGAGGGAAAGAAAAGAAAGCAGAAAATAGAATGAAATAATAGAACAAACAAATGAGAAGGAAAGAAAATAAGGAATTAGCAAAGGGAAGGAATTCAAGAAGAAAGAGATGAGAGAAGGGGCAAAGGAAGGACAGAAGGATGAATGAACGAATGAATGAAGACACTTGTATAGCGCACAGCTTCTCAACTAGAGTGTCTCGGCGCTCAGACCAGCCTTCCTGACACCCAACAAACACCTTGTCGCTAATGCTGTAAAAGACTGCAAAGGAAGGAGCAATTATAGACGGAATAACCAGGTTTTAAGTGATTTCCTAAACGTGGCTAGGTCCTTCACAGATCTTAATGACAACGGGGGACAGTTCCACTCCTGTGCACCCAAGAACCTGAAGGAGGTGCCTCCTGATCGAGCGCGAAATATTTTGGGAAAAGAAGCTAGGTTCCGGGAGGAGGATCTCAGGGTTCTGGGTGGTGCATATTGGGCCACACTCCTGCTGAGGTAGTGCGCGCCGCTCCCATGAAAAGCCCTGAAGAATACCACCAGGGCCTTGAACCTGATCCTTTTTACCACTGGGAGCCAGTGCAGAGCTTTAAGATGAGGGGAAATATGGGTCCTCGGTTTCAGCAAAACAACAGCTCTAGTGGCTGCGTTTTGGACCACTAGCAGGCGCCTAAGCAGGTAATCGGGCAGGCCCAGATACAGAACATTGGCATAGTCCAATCCAGATGTAACCAATGCCTGGACCACGGTCTTTCTACAGTTCAATGACAGAAGTGGGAGAAATTTCCACAGCATCCGCAAGAGGCCGAAGCAGGTTCCCGCTACAGATTGAACTTGGGCTCTCATAGATAGAGAATCGTCTATCATAACGCCCAGGTTTTTTACCGTACGTTGGGCAGAAAGCGGAGGTGACATATCAACAGGCCACCAAAGTCTCCATTCATCCGGAGGGGGGGTCCCAAAGAAAATCATTTCTGACTTCTCCGGGTTGCATTTCAATTGGTTGTTCCCAAACTACGCAAACACATTAGAGAGGCAGGTTCTGATCTTTCCACCCTCAAAGTCTTTTCCTTTGGCACATGTGAACAGGAGCTGTGTGTCGTCGGCGTAAGAGATAATTTTAGCACCGTATGCTTCTGCCAAAGATGCGAGTGGGGACATATACAAATTAAATAGAGTGGGGCTCAGAATGGAGCCCTGAGGGACCCCGACATTAAGACTGGGGATAGCAGCCGCATAGGGGGGTGTCCATACTTCCTGACCTCTATCCTTCAAAAAAGATGAGAGCCAGTTTAACACCGTGCTGCCAATGCCAAGTGCCTGCATCCTGTCCAAGAGCTTGTTATGGGGGATGGTATTGAAAGCCGCAGACAGATCTAATAGGATCAGGATGGCTTTCCCACCCCCATCAAGGCTCTCTTTGATGTGTTCAGAGACCTCTAGTAATGAGGACTTGGTGCTATAGTTGGCTCTGAAGCCAGACTGGTTAATATGTAGGAGGTTATTAGTTTCTACATAGTCCGTAATAACCTTGTTCACGTATTTTTCCAGGACCTTGGAAAAAGCTGGCAGCAGGGAGATGGGCCTGTAATTCGCTGATACTTTGGGGTCAGCTGAAGGCTTCTTAAGCAGTGGCAAGATTTTGGCCTGTTTCCATATAGGAGGTATATGGCCAGTGGCCAGAGAAGAATTAAGAATTTTATTTACCACCGGATTTATTGCTGTGGCCACATTTGCCAACAGTTTTGCGAGGCAAGGGTCCATAGGGGAGCCGGACTTAAGGTCTTTGATGAAAGACAGGGAAACCTCAGGTTGCAGCCAGGGAAACTGCAGGAGAGCAAGGGGATGCTCCAGGCGTAAGTACTGGGGTCGCCTCTGGCAAAACTTCAAGAACATTATCATGGGGGGACCCCCTGATAAAGGACTCTTGAATGGTAAAAAATTTCCAGTGAAAGAACGTTGCAAGTTAATGCATCCATTCGAGAGAAAGTGGGAGAGCCTTGGCAACAGAGGACGCGGCGGTGAAGGCTTTAACGATTTTAAATTGCTCCTTACTTTGGTTACTGGATGATTCAATTTTGCTTGTCAGATAATTCTTTTTTGCCTCATAAACTTCAGTATAGAGGGACTTCAGTGCCTGTTTGTACTCGCATTTGGCATCTGGGTTTTTCCTCCATTTTCTTTCCAAGCGTTTGCAGACACTCTTAATAGATCTGAGCGCTGTGTTGAACCAGGGAGCAGAAGTTCTAATTTTCTTAGGGGTACATGGCTGAAGCGGAGCGAATACATGAGTGCTGGAACGCACCCAGGTGTCTAAAAGAAGGGCGTCTCTCTCAGGATCCCCTGAGAGTAGAGGGGTGGAAGCCTCAAGCATCTCCCCTAGAGTAGAGGATGCGACATGATGGAAAGCTCTGAGACTGCATTCTTTCGTAATTACCGGTACCTGATGACCTTTACCCAGCTTAGGAACCCTAAAGCTAATAAGATAGTGGTCTGACCATATCAAATGTAGAGGCATATCTACCTCAAGCTCCATATTAGAAAAGATCTGTTCAAGGGTGTGACCCCTATTGTGAGTAGGATGAGT
Source organism: Calotriton arnoldi (assembly GCA_963921515.1). NCBI lineage: Eukaryota > Metazoa > Chordata > Amphibia > Caudata > Salamandridae > Calotriton > Calotriton arnoldi. The sequence goes on from CAWUFW010000115.1 coordinate 1,007,679, forward strand.
GACAAAAGGAGCAAGGTTGAGGGCTGAGAGAGATTCTGTCAAGTGAATGGCCTCCGTTTCAGTGGATATATCCATATGGATATTAAAATCACCCAAAATCATAAAGTGGCTGTACCTAAGGGCTTGGGTGGTGATCACTTCATTTAAGGAGTTGAGAAAGGAACCTGCAGGGCCCGGAGGCCTATAAATCAAGGCTCCGGCAAGAGATTGCTGTGCAGATAGGGAGCAGTGAAATCCTAGGCATTCTGCACCCGACAGCTCTTCCAGGGAAATAGGATAACATACATATAAATCTTTATAAATATTAGCTACAACCCCTCCTTTGCCAACCAGGCGGTCCAACCTTAGGACCTTGTAGCCAGGGGGAATTACTGCTGCGAGGGTGGGGTTTGAGAATTGCGAGAGCCAGGTCTCCGTAAGAAATATCAAATCAGGAAGATGTTCTTGCAGTAGATCAGAGATCTGAGATTCATGTTTTGGTAAGGAACTTGTGTTAAGTAATAGAGTCTTGAAATAGCCTTCGGAGCAGACCTTAGCACAGCCCCCATTTGTATTGGCAGGTTTCAAGGTCGGTATCTTATCCCCTTGGTTTGGAACCCAATTAACATGCACATTTAAAAGCAATTTCTCCCCTTGGATCGGCGACATTACCAGTGCAATTCCTTGTCGCCCCGAGACTGCGCAATGTGAGGCTGTCATATTGGATACTCTGTTTGTCACCCCCAGTAAAATTAGCAGCATGGCCGGCACCGCATCCGCGCAGCGCCCCTGCTCATCACCGTAAGGACTAGAGCGCGTCATCAATGTCGCTCAATGTGCTATCGGTGGGAAGAACCCGGAAGTGTCAGTCCCCAACTCCCAGTACAGTTCAAATTCAGTTAAAACAATCAATTAAAACAGTAAGCACATAAATCAGTAAAACACATAAGGTCCCATGTTATAAAAATCGAGCGCTAGCTAAGAACAGCTTCAGAATAAAAGATAGAGTAGATAGTGTAGCAACCGAGCGTGTGGGTGAGGATTAAGCAATGGCCAACTGCGTCCGCGCAGCGCCCCTGCTTATCACCATAAGGACTAGAGTCCATCACGCCGGAAGTGGCGTCGCTCAATGTGCTATCGGTGGGAAGAACCCGAAAGTGTCAGTCCCCAACTCCCGGTACAGTTCAAATTCAGTTAAAACCAGTGTTTTAAATGGGAAAAAATAAGTGCAGGTACTCATTAATATGAGCTAGAGGCGTGGCGAGTGGGCGGGGCTAGGGGCGGGGCTTAGGGCAACATATGATGATACATAATGACTTCTATATCAGTTGCAGCAACTATGAAAAACACATGAGAAATGTGTTTATGTAAACGAAACAGGTTAACTCATTACACAAAATGAAACCCAAAAAGGATGATATGTGAACAGTTCCTCGTTTTGTAATATTTGCTGCTTCTTAATGTCATACTGTTATTTGTTGTTGTTTGACACAATACTAAATACTCTCAAGCGTGCACACACACGCACGCATGCACACACACACACACACACACACACACAGAAACAAGCAGACGTACACAAGCATTCTACACATTCCCTCTAAAATCTACTGAGTGTCCTGATTCTCTCCCTTTTCTCTCACAGAGAAACAGGCACACACACAAGTCGACAAGCGTGCAGACATAAGCAAACTCTTGCAAAAAGTCTCAGGTGGGATTAAAACAATTTTAAACTCCTTACCTCCCGCTGTCCATGTGCTGCCTCCATACCTGTGTTTGCACAAATTCACACAATAGTGTGAATGTGATTAACAGCACAGGGCCTAAATGGGCCCTCCACTGTCAAACACAGTGTGATGGTGAACACAGGGACATCATCATGCAAATGATCCCATGCTGAATAGTTCAACAGCTGCTCTGCTCAGGACTATAGAAGCGCCTTGGCTGTCAGATAGGTTCCAACCATGACAGCCTAGTGCTCACCAGTACTAGCAGCCAATGAGGAGAGTATCATGAGTATTGGTACTCTGCTCAGCAGTAGAGAAGTGCCGGTACTAACAGGGATAAAAATAAGAAGTGCCGGGACTTAGTATCTGTGAGTACCGGCCCATTTAAAACAATGCCACTGCCCTTTTCCCTACGACCAGGCTCTTCCTGTCTCTTGCTGGCTCCGTGCCTTTACATTCACATGTCCTCTCCACTTGCCTCTAATCTTTACCCAGCCTCTAAGCTTCTCTCACTAGTTCTGCTCCTCTTCCTCCCACCTTTTGCTTACTCTCCACAAGTCTTACATTTTCTCCCTGGTTTTTCCGTACTGGTCTCTTGTTCTCCCCTCCATGCTGTACTCATCCCTTAAATTTGCCGTCTGGAAAATTAAAGTTAAGAAATGCACCAGATTTATGACTTTACAGAAATGTGTTAAAATACCATTTCTAAGACGATTCATGATTTCAAAACTCAAATATCTGGTATTTTTATCTGAAAATAAGTGGCAATCCTAACTTAACCTGCCACCTCACTTCTTTACATTCATCCCTACTCTTTCCTTCCACAAAGAGAAGCAGCTCCTGTCCTGAACAAAAAGATGAAAAGAAAACCGGCTTTGGCGAAGGCAGAGGATTTTGTTGGGCTGTCACTCGCTTTAGAACGGCCAGTGCAATCAATATCCTAAATAAGACTGGATTACTTACTGACTGCCCCTCCCAACCCATTTACACACCTGATGGAGAGGGGCGGGGGTGAGGCTAAAGCACTTTCAGCCGAATAGTCGTCGGGCACCTGATCGACAGTGAACGGTCTGTCTAGACCCTGTCCTGTTAATCACAGTGTGACGTAAGGCAAGCCCTCTTAGACCCCTGCAGTCTCAGGCCATTCACATGGGCGCTGCTGGAATCTCCAGCAGGGACTCTGCAGGGGGCTTGGCGCGCTTACAAGCTCCTGAGAAGCAGAGCGGCATCTACCCTTTGCTAGAGGAGATAAATAACCAGAGCCTGCAGTGCCATCTATTAGGGTACCGGTACTCTCCCTGGCTAATGAGAAGTGCCGGTACTGAGGGCCAGAAAATTCAGAAGTGCCGGTACTCAGTACCGGTGAGTACCGGCCCATTTAAAGCACTGGTTAAAACAATCAATGAAAACAGATGATACAACGTATCAATTGTAACAGATGATACAACGAAAGGAAGGAACAAGAATGTGAGAATGGGATTAAGGAAAGATGGAAAGCAGGAAGGAAAATTAAACATGAATATAAAGGAGGACAGAAAACTCAAAAGACACATGAAAGAAGAATGGACAGAACAAAAGAAAGATGGAAAAATAGAATGAGAGGAGAATGAAAAGGGAGAAAATAAATAAATAGAAAATGGGAAAGAAAGATGGAGAGAAAAAGGAAAGAACAAATCAAAGAAATAAGCCAATGTGGGTAAATGCGCAATTTTTAGCCACCTTCTTTTCAAATCATGCTGCAAAATGCATCACTCTGTAGCTTTTTCCTCTGGGGAACAATGACCACTATCTCCTTAATAGAAAGGGTCGGGATCGCTCACTTTGCTAAGACATTTCATTCCATGTGGCTCAAAGTGGGGGGTATTTTAATTTTCGGACTACTCCCTTGCTGGGCCTAGTTGAAAGAAACTCCTGTAGGAGTCGATTGTATGCTGCAATGTTGCATCAGATCGGGCAGAATGGGTTCCTGTATAAGTTTGGGAATCCCAGATTCTTCTAGAAAGTGTGGCAGAAGGAATTATGGGCTTTTTTTGGAGGTGTGACATATCAGGAAAATCCTAAGCATAGATTACTATTCTGAGTTTGCCCCTATCTGGAACTCCTCTGGCACACCTCTTATTTTGAAGGATAAGCTGAGCACCCCATTGATTAAGGCTGGTATAAAGTGTCAAGGGCAGCTACGGACAGGTCCTAATATAATCTCTTGGGATGCTGTAAGGGAGGAAACCAAAGATACCATCTCCCGGTATAAACACTGGCAGTTGACCTCCTGGGGGTCAGGGCAAAAACGGGCAAGCAGTGCCTGTTGGGATTTTGAGAACAGACTTCAAGACTTTAAGCCACTGAAGAAGGAAGTATTTACTTGGTACTGGGAGATAGTGGAGGTAGACGAGGAGAAATGCAAGATCCCTGTCCACCCATGGGGAGGATACTCGCCAGTAGAGAAAAAACAGAACATTTGGCAAACTTCATTGTGCCTCTTTTACTCTATAGTTAAATCGCCTCCCGCACTTAGGTAAAATCACTTATTTACACTCCATAGAATCTACTTGACTCTGAGGCAGCTGGCAAAATTAATTATGGGCGCCACCTCTTGCTGTAATAAGTGTGGGGATGAAAAGGTTAATGATATACACATGTTTGTCTTCTGCCCCAGGCTGCTTCACTGCTGGGATGGGGTAAGTAGACCACTATCCGAGATTGTTGGCTCCTATACAACAGCAAGCCCTGCCTTGATTTTGTTTGGAATGGATCTCTAATATGGTTTGTGTATATCTCACTGTCAGAAGCGACTACTCTTTTATCTGATCTTGTTGGCCAGGAGGGAGATCTGTGAAAACAGGTTGAAGCAGGCTGCCCTTCTGGGTAACTGGATAAAGGCGGTAGACAGGACATGCAAACTGGATATGGACTGCAACAGAAGTGTTAGGGAGGAAAGACTGTGGGTGAAATGCAAAGTGCGGCGAGATTGCAAACCTTATCCTTTCTTTGTCTTGTGATTAAGCCAACCTGCCAGTAAGTGGAGTTGTAAGGAGTTTTCTCTTTCACTCCCTGGCGGGGCTGCACTTGGTCAGATGGTCAATGGACACCACACCGTTTGAGGCCTATCGTGTTTGAAGGCGTACGAGGACAAAAATAAAAGCACCCATCTTAGTCTGCACCCCCAGTAGATCCACCCAGCAGCTGCCCACCCCCTCCCTTTGAGGGGGAAGTTGCTGGTGCAAGTCTTTCCACAGAAGAGAACAATTCCACATCCTGGATATTGTCATCCTCCTCAATCAATACATGTGGAGTTTGTTGTGCAGTAGTCCTGCAGGCCCCAGGTGACCCCAGTCTCTTCCGCTTGATCATCCCAATCCACTTCCACTTGTGCAGTGACATGCCGTCCCTAACCTCCTCAGAGGCACCTTGTCCCATATCTCCAGCCAACACCATACCTCCCCATGGTGATCAAACAAATGTGTTCTTCCTTTCTGCAATTACTCACAAGTTTGCTGGATAGAGCAACATATACTTAAGGTTCATAGCTTTGAGTTTTTGCTAAACCTCTAAGAAAGACTTTTTCTGGGATTGCATCTTTTGGGTATAGTCCAGATTAATAGCAATCTTGTGGTTCTCGTATTGCAATGGCCTAGCCCCTCTCGGGGCCTTCAGAATGCAATCCCTATCCCTATAATTAAATATGTGAGATATAAGAGCCCTGGGAGGGGCACATGGATAAGATCTAGCAGCCATGTATCTGTGTGCCCGTTCGACACAAACATGTTGGACAAGCCCTGTGGCTTAATTTCGTGCAGCATGTTATGTAATGTTACATTACACAGATCTGTAGAGAACTCTATCACCTGGGAGGGTATCTTGGTTCTGAGCAGGTGAGAGTCTAGCTGAGACTAGTGGAACTACTTGAAAAGCTGAATCTTCAGCTTCTTGCGGAATGTAAGAAGTGAAAAGGAGGCTCTTGTGTGTAGTGGTAGGTTGTTCCACAATTAAGGATCGATGTAGGGGAAGGCTTGACCGCCGGTTCTGGTTTCCCATATGCGTGGAATTTGTGCATGTAGGACGTCTGGATGAGCAGAGGTGTCTGGAAGGTAGGTGAAAGCAGGTGTGATTGTTGAGGTTTGCCGGGCCAGAGTTATGTAGTGCCTTGAAAGTGTATGTGAGGAGTTTGAATTGTGCTGGTTTCTGTATGGGGAGCCAGTGGAGCTCCTTCCAGTATTATGTAAATTCTGCTATCAAGAGCAGAGATAATTTTTTGATATGCTGAATTTCAGTTGTAACTCTGTAGCATTGCCATGGAACCATCCAAACCGTAAGAAACTGTTCAAAATTTGGCCTGTCATGGATCATTTCTCTGCTAAGTTACCTTAAATATATAAACCTGGGAAGAATATATCAGACGACATCTTTGATCATTTACAAAGGGTGGCTTCTTTTACAGACAGTGCATACCAAGCAAGAGTTTGATAAGGGATCAAGCTTTATATGTTGGATGAGACTTGCCCTGCTCATGTATACATAGTGAGTGTGCAATGCTGGGAAGCACTCAAGTATAAATCCTTAAGTTGCTCCATCCACATTAGGATCTGGTGAAAAGATTGAGTGGGATCTTGCTCAATCACTCTTTCTTAGAGATTATAACCTTCATGTGGACAATTTCTATTCAGGAGTATAGGTGTTCAGCAAGTTGTACAATGCTGACACTGTGGCTTGAGGGAGAATTCAAAGTCAGTGTAAAGTATTACCTCCAAAGCTAGTTTGTAAAAAAGCTCCAAAAAGGTCAGTGCAATGCATTGCAACAAACTGTTAGCTGTGAAATTTCAAAACAGATGGGAAGTACATTTGCTCACTATAATTAATGATGATAGCACTTTGGTTACAATGTGGGGTCAGTTGGCAGAGGTGCATAAACCCAACTGCATAGTATAAAAAGTACATGCATGGAGTTGACAAAATGTACCAGCTATTTCAACTATATGATGTGACTCATAAAATTCACACGTTACAGGAAGTTGGTTATCCACCTGATCCATTTGGCATTGTGGATAACATTTAGCATTTGGCATTCATTAGAAATGAAGGTGCTCAGGACAAGGAAAGATGGCCATTGATGTAGGACTCTTCAGCCAGACGGAGACATCAGAGCTTTCCGGCCCAGGATTGTTTGTTTAAGGAGCTTCAACGAGCCCTTTTTTGGATTCTGTTCAGCCTGATTGCTCACGCTGACCCATGACCTGGTGCTCTTCACTACCCTGTCCTGATGAAGACCCCAAGCTAAGGACTTACTTACCTAGAACTCTTGAAGGGGTCGAAACGTTGACTGTTTCTCTTCAACAAGCTGAGACCACTGAGATTTATTGATCAGGGTCAACACCATGCTATGTATTTGTATATGATAATTGGCCAGTTATAGGCTGGATAGGTTTCATTCATGTAAATATGTATATATGGCACATTACCTCTCCTTACTTACCCTCACCAATGCACTATTTCCCAAGCACTTTCTTTCCTTGTCCTGAGCACCTTCATTTCTAATTTGACAATGATTATGTTTTCAAATAATCACTGGATTTATGGACAAATAAATTGCATTAATTGCAGTAATGCTTATTTGACAAAGTGAATGCTTTGACTTCTTTTTTCTCTAAAGTGTTGCTACTGTGACCATCTTGTTTACTGTACTGCATTACTACCCGGGTCCAGTAGATTTTCGGGTTACCCCATTGATACTTAACTCGATATGTGCATACTGCCAAGGACACTCCACAACTTTTTACCATGCATTGGAAGGAGATAGATTTGGCAGCTGTTGCTGATATTTTTGTCTGTCACATTGCCAGTAACTAACTCCTGTCAAGAAAAGCGAGCATGCTAAAAGCTCTAGAAAGACCAGTCCTACTGCGCCTAATCAGGCTGCCATGGGGAAGGATTAGTAAAGGCTTAACTGGCCACCGGCACAATATTAGTCAGAATTCAGAGTGAGACAGAGACATGAAAAGATAGTCAAAGCTTAGCCCAGACTTGTTTTCATACGGATCTCATATAGGTAGAAGGCAGATGGTCAAGGAACGAGTGACACAAATCCCTACACCCACTACTATTCCCATAGGTCATACTACCAGTGCATACCTAGGCAAACAACCAAATATGTTTACCTGTAAACTCTTGTGCACTTGTGCTCTATATGAATGCTAACTGGGTGGCATGGTGAGCAAAAGAACGATAGATTAAACCCAGATCTTTGTGACTAGGGGTGAATGTTTGCATTGTTCAGCATTCCGTCCATCAATTGTTCCTTTTGCTTTTGTCGCCCTAAGTGGGAAGGGTATGCCCAGACGTGGGTCCCATGCTCACTGCGCCACTGGATTCAAGCTAGCCTGGCTGATGAGGGGTGATGCCCTGAAACCGGTCCCAGGATACTTGTTTCTGGGCCAGGGAGGACCTGGCTTGGCAGTTCGGGCTGGACTGTTCCCATGAGGAACAGGGTCAAGACTGATTTGCATATGGTTGGGTCCAAACTGGGGTGGCTTGGTGAGCAAAAGAACGATGGATTAAACCCAGATCTTTGTGACTGGGGGTGAATGTTTGCATTGTTCAGCATTCCATCCATCAATTGTTCCTTTTGCTATATGATTGCTAGACAACACAAAAGGATGGTCCACAGTGCTATATGAGCAGAACTAATGACGAAGCATGCCACAAAATGTAGGCGTGGGTCTACTTTCCTACACAATTTTTATCACAGTCTAGAGAAAACAAAAATCACACAATAATGAATTGGGAAAATGTCATGAGTAGACCACCAGTGAAATTTGATTATCTGTGATATAAGTCTCATGTTGTCTGTCAAGAAGGAATGTTACAGCATTCATGCTTTTCACACTTCTCCTGAACGCAATTATAATGGAAGATACGTATGTGCTTTCTGTGTTGGAGAGAAAAGGTTTGACACAGCATCCAATTACACTCAATAATGACTTCACATAGGGTGTGAATGGATTATTTTGGCTAGGGTCGGCTGGCACCCAGGGAAACTTACCAACCCAAAACACTTCTCAGAAATAGTAGACAGTAAGGGGAGCCTAGGATGGTGTGCCGTGCACACACCCATGTACGTTTTCTTACCCACAGTGCACTGTAAATGCCAAAGTATGGGTGAAAAAATTAAATGTCCTCTTATTTATGTGACAAAACTCTGGCACTTCCAGCCAGTGGCCAACATCTTACCCCCCTGCGTTTCCACACTTCTGCTGATGGAAATGCTGACTTCCATGGATGGATAGTCCTAACATATTTCATAGGAATAGACCACAAATGTAACCATGTGAAGACTTCACTGACACCATGTTGACTTCACACTAAGTTTTGACTGGTTTCTGTTGCAGATGATAGGCCCAGCCACACAAGTTTGGTACCATTTTTATAAGAAGAAATGTGGAAACATTAGGTGGTAGGAATCGTGTGTGGATCCCCTCAGATTCAGGAACTTTCCCCCACAAAAATGTGAGGAAAATCTGTGATTTTAGCCAAAGTTGTATGTTTTTAGTCACTATTTAATTTTCATATACGTGTAACATTGTATTCTCGATACATCATTCTGACTTTGTTGGTTCCTGTGAGAAGTTGGCCTGGTATATGCTGTCCACTAATTAAAGTGGGCACCTTGCACCAGTCCAAATGACCCTTATGATATATGAGGTCAAAGATAACCTTTAGAAAGCTATCCTAGTGGCAGCTGTGGAGAGCAGCCTTCAGGCTTAATCTTGAAGGAATGTAAAGCAGCTTGTTTTACCAGAATATCACCTCCTATATTGACTAAATGAAAGGAGAACCACACAGTAATTATATAAAAATATGTATTTATTAATATAACACTCTCTAGTATCCTCTACACGAGGATAGAACACAAAGCACACAATACGAGATCAATAGAACAATTGTAAGTAGCACAATACACAGTGGGCTCCAGGGGGAGACCAAACCATATGCTAAAATAGTGGTATAACAATCACGACTTGAGTCAAGACAAGGTCTACAGCACGTAGAATCGCTGGGACCCCAAGGAACCACCCACGGTGAGTAGATAGTGACCCCACGGAGGACGGGTGCAGTGTGCTAACACGACCACGGGCTCGGTACAATTCTATGGGGAAGTCGCGGTTGAAATTTTAAAGTTTAAGGACCCTTCTAGGAGGACTTCGAGCAAACCCTTTGGAATTTAAGAGGTTGGAGAGCCACCCCACCCGTGGATACCATAGTACCCGTGTTACCTATCCCAGAGGAGCCGGGTGCATAGGTCTGGAGTGGTGTCGGAATCCGCCGTCGTTCTCAATGGAGGGCTGTGAAGAAGTACTGCTGCCGTGAAGGTGAAAAGGGTCCGGTGGAATCCAAGCCTGGATTATGCAAGGAAGGAACCTGAAAGCAGAGGGTACAGAGTCTGGGTCACATCAGGGTGACCAGGGGCTCGGTACACGAATGCCCACCGATGTCGGGTGCTTCAGGTGCGAAGAAGGGATGCTTGACTCTTCAGCCACCAGGACCAGGAGACGTCGAGGATGACCAGAAGCCGGAAGTGAGCTGTCCCACAAAGGATGTCGAGTGCTGAGGGGTAGGTGTCCGGCTGGAGCACCAACAAGCCTTGGCAAACGCAACCCACGCAGGAAGGTCAAGCAGGTTATGGTGTGGACCAGCAAGGTCCAGAAGACTCACCAAGCAATGGGGAGTCAGGGCACGTCTAAGGCAACCAGGAAAGCCCAACAGAAATCAAGATGACCCTCAGGGGGACCCACAGGCCAAAGGACCAGGAGTCGCGAGGGGACCTCAATCAATATTGCAAAGTACCAGCCCACGGAGCACTCGGTACAAGGAGGCCAGAGTTCTTTGGTGCAAATACTGCTCGGGGTCAGGACTACACTGAGTCCAATGCACAAGCTCGGGAATCGCCAACAAGGACATGCAACTGCAAATGGACGCGGTGCACAGGGGTTCGGGTTATGCAGTCCCCACGAGGGATACTGGCCTCAAACTTGCTGAGAGGGCAGATCGGCCTCAGGGACCTTCAAAAACCCACCTCCTGTGTTGCTGAAATTTTCGGAGTCCGCAGGAGCTCAGGAGCAGCAGACCAGTCAGTTGCATTAAGGTGCCTGCAGTTGCAGCGGAGTGACTCCTTCACTCCAAGGGAGATTCTTCAGTTGTCCTAAGTGCACCACAGGTCCTGCACAGAGCCTGTATGGAGCAAGGGCACAGACAGAGCTTTGGACGGAGAGGGAGACGAAGTCGGGCCCAGTCGAAGTCCAGAGAAGTCCAGAGAGTCCAGAGGGTCGAAGGTCAGTGGTTTCTTCTTGTAGAATTTGTCCATGTAAAATCTAAAGTCTTACAGCCAGGTAAGCCCTTCTGTACCCACGGGAAGGGGTTGGACAGATTCGGGGGACCCTCCTAGGGGAGGGTCAGGACAGAGCGGTGGTTACACCCATGTCCTTTGTCCAGTTTCGCACCAGAGCAGGAGCCAATGGCTCCCAGAAATGGTTTGAGCTGGACTATGCACAGGGACACCAAATGTGCCCCCAGTGCAGACTTTCAGGCACTCTCAGAGTGCACCCACCCAGCCCCAATACACTAAATCCTGTCTGGGAGGTGGTCACACCTCCCTGTGACAGGATACCTATGGTGCTGCCTTCCTCTGCTCGAGCTTGGCTCAGCAGCAGGAGGGCAGAAATGTGTGTCTGGTCGGCAGCATCCATTTTGTGCTGTCCGGGTCGAGAAGGCTGGCACCGGATAGACCAGTGACCCCACAAAGCTCGCTTCTGAAGGGTGGAATCATACCTCCCACACCGGTTACCTGTGTGGAGGTATGATTCCAAGGTGTTTGATATCAAACACGATATGTTTCTATGCAGCCGTTTTCGAGATGGCATTTGCCGCGAGGTTATAATGCACCTCTACCTATATGTCTGGCTGAGTCACAGACAACCCGGGAGAATGGTCTTCGAAGGCTGCAGAGGGGCTCTGCTCATGCAGGGGCACCCTCTCACTAAAACCCAGCACCCTGCCTTCAGGATTGATAAGGCCTGCTATAGGGGTGACTTATAAGTTTTAAGTGTAGTGACCTATAGATATAGTGAACCTATAGCTAACGTAAGTGGTACAAGCACCATCTTACACAGGTTGCAGTAGCAGACCTGTAGTTCCATTTTGCATGGCCTCTCATGGGTAGCATAATACATGCTTCAGCCCATGGGAGGCCTCTGGGGTACCTAGGCCCTGGGTACATGGGTACCATATACTAGGGACTTATAAGGGTACCCCAGTATCCAACCTGGAGTGTACCAGTAGAAGTGAAATTACTTTTATTTGATTTGATTTAAATCATAAAAGGGCTGCACATCCACCAATATGCATAAAATACACGAGCAATTATATCAATACATTAATTAGCATGAATCTCATTAACATTTTGCAATAAAACAAGTTAAAAAGGAATACACTGGGTCCTAGTGAAGACTAGTACCTTTGGTAAATTCCAGTAATTTCTCCAAGATAAAGTGCATGGTGCTGTGAACAAATGGGCTGCAAAAATGTTCGATTGCACTTTATCTAAAGTGAAGACTAGTACAGTTGGTAATTTCCTGTTATTTCTCCAAGGTAAAGTGCGTGATGCTGTAAGTAAAAGGACTACTAAGTGTTCAATTGCACTTTATCACCTTGCATTCCCAGCCGGTTCGAAGTGTCTATCGCTCTTTTCTAGTTCCTTTGCCGCTATACTCAGAAACTTTATTGCCTTGCATGCCAATTGTACTGTCGAGCCTCCTACGCATTTTATTACGGCGGATCTGCAAGTCCTTATTTGTTCTTTTTTCAATAATGGCCGCAGGAGGGCTTTCCGTACGTGTAGGAATGCAAAAATAACAGTTGATGGACAGAATGCAGAACAATGTCATAAATTCACCCCAGTACAGTTGTGTTTGCTTGGAATGCCGGACAGATACATAGTAGGTGGAGTAGTGACTCTTCTCCTTGGCCACAAAGGCGGCAATCCATTGTAGGCCATACACGTTTCCATTTCGGAGTAAGATCTTTTGATGAATAAACACCCAGTCTCAGTAAAATCAATTTCCGCTTTTTTTGATTTGCGAAATGTTCTATTAGGTATGGTTGGGATTTTAGCATTTTATATGTTGGCATTACCATCCAGGCGTTGGTTTTTGAAGTCAAGGAGGCTTTGTCTATTACCTGAGATTGTAGCTTGATGGTTTTATTAACTATTTGTTTGAATTCGGGGTAAGACAATATTGTATTCCAAACGTCCTCTAGTTTTAGAGCTGCAATGGATTGTTTTAAGGAAAAGCAGACTCCGTTAGTCGGTCTGGATTGTTTTTCAACCTCCAGCCAGCAGTAGTGTGCTAAAGAGTCTTCCTCCGCTGCCTTCATTCTCCAATAATATTTGGCAAGGGCCCCTTGTCTTGTTGGAATCTGATTTTTTTTAACCCGAATTCCAGTCTGATCAAGGCTTGTGGAATATAGCGCGGAATTAAAAATAGATTCTTAAAGAGGCTGGTTTGCGCGGTGTTTAAGGCTGTTGCGTCCTTTGTATTTAGAAGTTCAGATCCATACATGATTGATGGCAAGAATTTTGCTGCCACGACTGTTAATATATGGGTTGTTAAACTGTCGCTCAGTTTTTTTTTGCAAGATTTTAAATGCAAATAGTAGCTGTTTTGCTTTGACTTTCCCTAGTTCTAGATGTTGCTTGAAATTGAGGTGTTGATCTAGCGGTACACTCAGATATTTGTATGTTCCCACCTTGTCCAGGGGGTCGCTTCTTTATCGTCCAGGTAAATTTCGGTTGTTTTTTATGTGAGCTTGAAAAACACATAACCTTTGTTTTTCGAAAATTTATGGCTAGTTGGACTGAAGCTGTGTATAGTGCTAGTTGATTTATCTAGGTGTTTGAGAGAGCAACACGATGTCGTCACCATATTGCAGGCTTGTTGTTCAGACGTTGCCCAATTTTGGGGGGTCCCCTTGTGTTAGACGAAGGTTGTTGTCTAGGTCGGCTATATAGATGTTGAATAAACACGGGGCTAAAACGCACCCCTGTTTTAAGCGGTTTACGGTCGTGATTTTGTTTGTTAGGCTTCGACCATCCCCCATTTTTATTTGGACCCATGTTTTTGAGTGGAGATTGATGATTGCGTCTAACAATTTTGTGGGGGCTCCCCAAGACTTCATTTTAGCCCATAGCATGGATCTAGGGACCTTGTCAAAAGCTGCTTTGAGGTCTACAAAACAGGTGTACAAAACTTTTGAATTAGCTGTAGCTTGATTGGCTGAGAGCGATAAATTTGTTAGGGTGCCCATCCCGACTCGAAAGCCTGTTTGTGTGTTGGGGATCAGTTTTGTGCGATTGACCCAGTCCTCTAGATCTTTCAGCAGATTTGTTGCGTAGATTTTTGCCTCAACATCAATAAGGGCAATTAATCTATAGTTGGAAGGATCCGAACGAGCCCCTGATGTATGTATTGGTTGCAGGATACTTCCTCGCCATGAATCTGGAATGGTACAGGTCTCTAGTGTGTATGCAAACAGCGAGGTTAAACGCATGGACCAGAATGCTGGATCTTTTTTGAATAAGGCGTTGGGCAGACCATTTGGTCCCGTGGCCCCATCAGATCTTTGTTTTTTTATGGCATTCAAAACCTGTTTTTGAGTGATCTGTAGATGGTAGTCTTGAGGGTCGGGCCCTGATGTTTCAAGTGCGCATAAATGAGAATTACCTTCTGACTGTTTGATTTGAAGGTGAGGGTGATTTATCAGTTTTGGTGTATAGGTCATAGGCTCTATTCTTTGATTAGTTCTAGATGCTGGGGCCTGAGAAGTCAGTCCCGGAATGATGGTCGTCGGGGTCCCTTTGTGTAAAGTGGTCTTATTGATCTTGTCTCCTTCAATGTTTTGTTTTTGACGGAGGCCCCTGAAAGGGTCTGGGTGTTAAATGTGGCATCTATGTGCGCTCTCCACATGTGTTCCGTTATATCAGAATTAAGGTGCCTGTTTTTCCCATTCGATAGGAGATTAATGAGTGCCCAAAACTGTTTTGAATTTTGTTGCTTGCAGACAGAATGCATTTTCGTCCAGAATTGCTCCTGGTAAGATCGCTTTGCTGCTCTAATGTCTTTTTTTAGATCTCTTTTCATTTGTACAATTATTGTCAAGGTCTGCCGGGCGGATTGGGGGTCCTGAGTTCGCATTAGTCTGTGAAATTTGTTTAGTTGTCTTTTTTTTTTATCCTTAAAGTGTGTGTATACCAGGCTGGCCCAGTGGTTGCAAACAGTTTTTGGCTTTTAGAGCTGTTTGAAAAAATTTTGTTTAAACTATTGACGAAAGACTCCCAAGCTTCTGTCCCTAAAAGTTTTGTATCATAAGGAGCCAGTAGAGCAAAACATGACTCCATAATTGCATCTACATTATTTTTATTCCATGTTAGTCGTTTTAGATTATACGGTTGGGTTGCTAGTGTGAGGGCACTTGCTGGCTGAGTTCTTTCTTGCATATTAGTTAATATGAAGGATTGAGGATAATGGTCACTGTCTGTTCTTTCCTTTATTTGGAAATTTGATATGAGAGGGGATAAGTCGGGATCCACTAAGGTAAAATCAATAGTTGTTCTTGATTTAGCTGTCACTCTTGTAAAAGCTGCTGGGCTGTCCTGCAAGCTTCGTCCATTTAAGGTGAACAGTGAGAGTTTGCCCATTAGTGCAGCACATCTCTTGCCCGAGGTATCACGTCTAGATGAGTTGCCCTGTCTGGCCTGCATGTGTGATGGTAAGTTTTCTTCTTGGGCTTGCATTAAATTCATATTGAAATCCCCAGACAATATGATGTTGGCGTGCGAGTAGGTGAGTTTTAAAGCTCTGAGTGCAGCGGCCAGTTGTTGGATGATTATCCCCTTCTGCTTGTGAGCGGGATGGATGTAGGTATTCAAGATTAACAAGGTGCCAGATGACAGAGCCTCAAGTTTTGTGCATTGCATGCAGGGGGAGTCTAGGTCGATGTCTTCAATTTTCCATAGGATGTCTGTCGAGATGTAAGTCGATAGACCGCCTTTTGCTCTTCCGTGGTTTACCTCCTTTATTGCTGGGTTAAGGTGTTCTTTATAACCTACTATTGGGGTGTTTATTGTTTGCCATGTTTCTTGGAATAACACTATATCATACAGTAAGATGAAATCTATGAAGTCTGTTTCTTCAAGTTTGGAGGATAAGCCATTCACGTTCCAGGAGCAGAACTTGCAGCCCTGGACTCTTTTGGAGTTTTTATGTATTTTTGTTCATGAAGCGCCATATTTTGTATTTGTGAGACTCAACTGTGGATTGTCCTCGAAGGTAGATATTTCAGGGGGTGAGATTGTGATTGTGATATGACTAATTGTTTGGCCGGCAACTTTCGTTTGATCGAGGTTGTCAGGACCTTTTGCTCCTTTTAATATACCCCCTGTGCAATGAGGTTGTTGTAGTGGGCCTGGGTAACGAGGTAATTCCACCTTTTTTAGTTTTATGCCCCATGATGCAAAGGCCTCCTTATGCCTCAGGATCTGGTCAGGAATGAGGTCATCTATCCAAGTTGCTATTGTTATTTCAGACCCTATTCGATTCAGATTGGGTTTGAACTCTATTCTTTCCAGGTCCCTTGATTTAATATGATTCAGGGCTGGAAGGGTTTCTAGTAGCCTAATTATTGCACTCCTGTTTAATATGTCGTGGGCTCCTCTCGAGGTGTAGTGTGGGACCAGCTCTATCTGGTCGTCGCATTTGGTATGAGAAGCGGTCGATTGTATATTCATTCCGTTGATCGAGGGCCCATTTGATGCTTCTGGTGGGCATTGACTGTGTAATGCCCCTTGGTGATTATCTCCGACTTGGTTCTGTTGGATGTGTTCGGTGGTCTCTCTGCCTTTCAGGCAATGAGAACTTATGTTCGCTTCTTTGTTGACTCTACGGGCCTCTGAGACTTCCATTTCCCTGGCAACATCGTCCTGGATGCGGCTTTCTCTTGTTTTTGTCTTGATATCCTGAGAAAGTTGACTTGTGCTGGTTTTGAGAGTATCGTTACTTATTGTGTTGTTAAATTCCCTCTTAACCGGATGTTTAAATATATCGTAAATTTTGGTTGGTTGTAAAGTTTCGGTGCTTTGTAGTTTAGGATCTCTTGAGACAGCGGCCTCTTTTTTTGTTAAAATGTTATGCTCCAATGTACTATCCGCATCCGAGTTGTTTTCTGCTCCTTTTTCGTGGCCATTCTGGATAGATGTCAGTGATGTTTGTGTGCAAGTCTTATTTAATTTGCTTTTCCTTGCTTTCCTCAAGCGTTTTCGTTCCCTCTTTGTGAGTGAGGTTCTCAGACTTGTTTTTTCCTTGGTTCCCACTGCTTCCTTTTGTAAGTAATCTTGAATAGGAATGGAGGCAGACCCTTCTGGGTGTAATTGATCGTTCAGTAGTTCAGACTCATTCTCGGCGTCAGGTGAGATTCTACATTCGTGGTCTTGAAGCTTGGTTGTCGCTTTCACTCTTGGATTGTTGCCACTTGGGCTCTCCCCGCCAACTCTATCCATTTCCTTAGGGATTCTTTCCTTAGATGATGATGTAGGGTACCCCAGTATCCAATCTGGAGTGTACCAAAGTACATGTATGTCAGTTTAAAGGAGAAAGCAGATAGACTGGGGTCCTGATTAGCAGGATCCCAGTCAGGCTAGTCAAAAACAGTGCAACATCAAGCAAAAAGTGGGGGTAACCACAAGAAGGAGATCATACTTTCCTACACAACCCCCCCCAAACGAAAGGACATGAGACTAACCTTGACCAGTTGAGTCTTCATTTTCTAAGTGGAAATATCTGGAGAGTCCATCTGCATTGGCATGGTTACTCCCAGGTCTATGTTCCACTGTATAGTCCATCCCCTGTAGGGAAATGGACCACCTCAAAAGTTTTGGGTATTCACCCTTCATCTGTTTTAGCCATTAGAGGGGCTTATGGTCTGTCTGAACAATGATGTGCGTGCCAAACAAGTATGGACTCAGCTTCTTCAGAGCCCAAACCACAGCAAAGGCTTGCCTCTCAATAGCTGACCAACGTTTCTCTGTGGGGGGTCACCATTCTGCTTATAAAAGCTACTGGCTGATCCTGACCCTCTTCATTCAGTTGTGATAACACAGCCCCTACCCCCAACTCAGATGCATCAGTTTGAACAATGAATTGTTTGGAATAGTCAGGACTTTGCAGAATGGGAGCAGTGCACATGGCCTGCTTCAGGTCATCAAATGCCTTTTGACAGCTAACTGTCCACTGAACTTTCTTAGGCATTCTTTTAGAGGTCAGATCATTCAAGGGGGTCACTATAGATCCATATCCCTTGACAAACCTCCTGTAATACCCAGTCAGGCCCAAGAAAGCTCTGACCCGAGTCTGGGTAGTTGGAGCAACCCAGTCCATGATGGTCTCGATTTTGCTCTGCAATGGTTGAACCTGGAATCCACCCACAAGGTGGCCCAGGTACACAACCTTACTCTGCCCTATCTGGCACTTGGTAGCCTTGATAGTGAGGCCTGCTTTTTGCAGGACCTCCAGAACATTTCTTAGGTGGACCAGGTGATCCTCCCAGGTGGAACTAAAGACAGCAATATTATCAAGACAAGCTGCACTATAGTCTTCCAGGCCTGTGAGAACTTTATTCACCAACCTTTGAAATGTGGCAGGCGCATTCTTCAAGCCAAAGGGCATCACAATAAATTGATAATGCCCACCAGGGGTTGAAAATGCTGTTTTTGGTTTGGCATCCTAAGCTAGTCTGATTTGCCAATATCCAGCAGTGAGGTCAAATGTACTCAAGAACTTGGCTGAGGCTGAATAAGTTCATCTGCCCTAGGAATAGGGTGAGCATCAGTCCTAGTGACTGCATTGAGCCCCCTGTAGTCCACACAAAACCTCATTTATCTCTTACCACCCTTGGTATGAGGTTTGGGTACCAGGACCACTGGACTAGCCCAAGGGCTATCTGAGGGTTCAATCACACCCAGGTCCAGCATCTTTTGGACCCCAGTCCTGATGCAGTCCCTGACATGGTCAGGTTGCCTGAAAATCTTATTTTTAACAGACAGACTTTCACCTGTGTCCACTTCATGGGTACACCAAGTGGTCTGTCTAGGAGTCAGGGAAAACATATGTCTGTACTGATTGAGGACCTTCCTGCAATCAGTCTGTTGCTGCTCAGTGAGGCTGCCTGCCAAGACTACACCATCAACTGAGCCATCATCAGGGTTCTGTGAGAGGAGGTCAGGGAGTGGGTCACTCTCTTCCTCCTGTCCCTCATCAGTAGCCATGAGCAAGCCCATGTCTGCCCTGTCAACATATGGCTTGAGCCTGTTCACATGGAGCACCCTGTGGGGGCTCCTTGGAGTACCAAGGTCCACCAGGTAGGTGACCTCTCCCTTTTGCTCAAGAATGGTATGGGGTCCACTCCATTTGTCCTGGAGAGCTGCTGGGGCCACAGGCTCCAACACCCATACCTTCTGTCCTGGCTGGTAGACAGTCAGCACAGCCTTTTGGTCAAGCCAACTTTCTGTAATTCTTGGCTAGCCTCAAGGTTTTTACTTGCCTTCTTCATATACTCAGCCATCCTGGAGCGGAGACCAAGTACATAGTCCACTATGTCTTGTTTAGGTGGTTTGAGAGGTAACTCCCATCCCTCCTTCACTAAACACAAGGGGCCCCTAACTGGATGTCCAAACAGAAGTTCAAAAGGGCTGTAGCCAACCCCCTTTTGAGGAACCTCTCTGTAGGCAAAGAGAAGGGAGGGCAACAGGACATCCCATTTTCGCCTAAGCTTTTCTGGGAGGCCCATGATCATGCCCTTCAGGGTTTTGTTGAACCTTTCAACTAACCCATTGCATTGTGGGTGATAGGGTGGGGTAAACTTGTAATTTACTCCACACTCCTTCCACATAGCAGTGATATAACTAGACATGAAGTTTGCACCCCTGTCAGTTAAGACCTCCTTAGGGAAACCCACTCTGGAAAAAATTCCCAGAAGGGCCCTGGCCACCACAGGAGCTGTGGTGGTTCTAAGGGGTATGGCTTCTGGGTACCTAGTGGCATGGTCCACCACCACTAGAATATATCTGTGCCCAGATGCAGTTGGAGGATCCATGGGACCAATTATGTCAATCCCAACCCTCTCAAAGGGAACCCCCACCACAGGTAGTGGTATCAGGAGGGCCTTTGTGGTACCACCTGCCTTACCACTGGCTTGACAGGTGGTACAGGAGCGACAAAACTCCTTTGTGTCCTCTGACATGTGAGGCCAGTGAAAGTGAAGGACCAGCCTGTCCCAAGTCTTACTTTGGCATAGGTGTCCTGCTAAAGGGATATCATGTGCCAGTGTCAACAGGAAGCCCCTAAACTTCAGAGGTATGACCAGGCTTGGGGTCTCTACCCTCTGAGTAAAGGAGTCCTTCATCCCAGTAAATCCTGTGGGACCCACTGGCACTCCCAGCAGCCTCAGCAGCAGCTGTCTGTCTGAGGGGTTCAAGAGAGGGGCAGCTGTGCTGTTCTTGACTCAGTTCTGCCCTGGAAGGGCCCCCTGTCCCCAAGAACTCAACCTGATCAGGTTCAAGTTCCTCTGAGACAGTTCCTTCACAGGGACTGGGATCATCTTCCTCAGGAGACTGAGCCTCACTCTGAGTCTGGGGGAAGACACTGCCTTACCCCTACTGCTCCTTCTCTTGGAAGGCACCTGTTCCATTGTTCCAGGATCCAGGGCCTGTTCAGTGGAAGACAGTTTGGCCTGTGACCTAGTCACAGCAAACACATCTGCAGAGATGCCCAACATTGCTGCATGTGTCCTGAGTTTCACTTCAGCCCAGGCTGAAGTTTCCAAATCATTGCCCAACAAGCATTCCACAGGGAGGTCTGAGCTAACCACAACCTTCTTAGGGCCAGTTACCCCTCCCCAGCTGAAATTAACAACTGCCAAGGAATGGTCTGTCCTGACATTGTTAGCATTGGTCACTTGGTACATCTCACCAAGTATGATCTGGTTAGGGTCCACAAGATCTTTTGTAACCATTGTGACACTTGCTCGTGTGTCCCTATATGCCATGGCCTCCTTACCATTGATCAAAGGCTGTTGTCTGTATTTGCCCAGATTACTGGGGCTCACAAATAAGGAGGCAATATCTATGCCTCCATCACAGACAAGAACAGCCTGAGCTGGAGTTATGACTAGGCCAGAACTCATCTCAGATCCCAGGGTTAACCCTACTATACCCTTGTTCCCTGTACCACCACTTTGAGCTGAACTAGGGGGAACTGTTGCCTTAAGGGCAGTGGTGGTGGTGGTTGGAGGATCCTTGGCCCTTGGACAACTGGCATCTTTTGTCCAATGGGTTTTCTCCTTACACAGGAAGCACCAAGGTTTCTTTCTGCCTTTACCTTTGTTAGACTGTGACTCCCCCCTAGATGCAGGTTTTTGGGGCCCTGATGAACACTTCTGGTCTTTACCCTTTTCCCCACCCTTATCTGAAGGTTTAGCATCTTGCTTCTTCTGGTCACCACCTGTGGTCTGGTTTTTCTGCTTCACCCTGGTCCTGACCCATCTATCTGCCTTCTTTCCCAATTCTTGGGGAGAAGTCAGATCAGAGTCAACCAGGTATTGATGCAACAACTGATTTTGGCAATTATTAAGGATCTGCTCCCTCATAATCAAACTGTACAATCCCTTGAAATCATTCACTTTGTTGCCAAGTAACCAGCCTTCCAGAGCCTTAGTAGCACAATCTACAAAGTCTACCCAGTCCTGAGTCTGTCTCTTCTGGGTGTCTCTGAACTAAATCCTGTACTGTTCAGTGGTTAAGCCAAACCCATCAACGAGAGCACTCTTCAGGACTGAATAGTTGTCAGCATCCTCTTCTCTAACAGTGAGGAGCTTATCTCTACCTTTGTCAGCAAAGGAGAGCCACAAGATAGCTGCCCACTGCTCTTGAGGGACCCTCTGTACTTTACAGGCCCTCTCTAAAGCAGTTATCCACTTGTGGATGTCATCCCCACCATGGTAGGGAGGGACTATCTTGCTCAGGTTCCTATGGTCATAAGTATACTCCTTAACCCTAGGGACACTGTCGCTGCCACCATGGGACTCTAGTCCCAGTTTCTTTCTAGCCTTCTGGAGTTCTAAGGATTCCTTATCTAGGGCCAATTGCTATTGCCTGAGCCTAAGCTTGACTTTCTCAAGCTCTAGAAATTGGCACTGTCTTTCATAAGAGTTCTCTCTCTCATGA
The DNA here is from genome assembly GCA_963921515.1 of Calotriton arnoldi. NCBI lineage: Eukaryota > Metazoa > Chordata > Amphibia > Caudata > Salamandridae > Calotriton > Calotriton arnoldi. The sequence continues at coordinate 1,029,705 of CAWUFW010000115.1, forward strand.
GATATGGAGGTCCCTATAGAATGTCCTGAATGGTCAGATTCTGCAGAGTGAGATCTAGATCTCCTGGGTAAACTCTGCACTCTTCCAGGAGGAGTAAAGCGAAGGTCACTGGGGCCTTCTCCACCCTCTTCCTGAGGATCTAAGTTGTCCAGGTTGGAATCATTTTGATCCTCCTGGCCAGGCTTTGAGTCTAGGTCATAACAGGTGTCACCTCCTGACCTGTCTTCATTCCCTGCCCCACCCACTCTTTCTACCTCATCTGACCCTGGGGTCTTCCTAAGTTCATCTAAGAGTAACACCTCAATGAGATGTTGGGTGTTGGCATTTCTCCCTGTCTTCAGCTTCCAAGAAGCACACATGGCTTTCAAATCCTGAAATGTAAGACCATTGTACCTAGAAGGCAGAGAGCCACTGGCTTCTCCTTTAGAAGACATAACTAGTGTGGTGTGGTGTAAGCACCTACCTAACCTAGTGGGAACTAAACTCTCTTAGGTTGGAGAAAGGGTGTGCTAGACCCTTAACTACCCAACCCTAAGTTCAGTAGAACTTACTTATTCTAATCTTTAAGTATTATATGTGCCTAATACTTTAGTGGTTTTCAGTTAATCAATACAAAGAGATTTATCTGGTAAAACAATGCAGGCTTGAATCCCAACCGCTGCACACCAATGTGAGAAGTTGGCCTGGTATATGCTGTCCACTAATTAAAGTGGGCACCTTGCACCAGTCCAAACGACCCTTATGATGTATAAGGTCAAAGATGAATGAGTGAATGAATGAAAGTACTTTTATATAGCGCAACGTTCACTCCAAGGAGTATCTTGGCGCTTTTGCGGAAAGAGAGCACCTGATAGGAGAAGAGCTGGCATGAACTATAATGTCTGAGCTTTAGATAAGAGACCAAACAGTGTTATCTCGGATACCAAAGATCCAGGTCTTTAAGGACTTCCTAAAATAGGGTTCTGTTTGTGTGTGTCTAAGTTGTGTTGGCAAGGAGTTCCAGGCTTTGGTTCCTAGGACCGCCAATGTCTTTCCACCTCTAGTTTTAAGTTTAAAATCGGGTACAGTTAAAAAATTCTGTGAAGATGACCGTAGAGTGCGTTGGGTGGTGTATGGTTTCGTTCTGACATTTAGGTATTTTGGTCCGTTTTTTTTGTCGTTTTATAAATAATGGTCAGGACCTTAAAAAGAATCCTCTTATGGACAGGCAACCAATGGAGGGTTTTTAGTGCTGTTGCTGAGGAGGAGTCTCTGGACAGGTTGAGTACCAGTCTCGCTGCAGCATTCTGGACTACCTGTAGTCTTCGCAGGACCTTTTTATTGGTTCCTGCATAAAGACTATTACAGTAGTCCAGGCGAGATAGAATTAAGGCTGTTACCACCGTCTTCTTGGCCGGCATTGGGAGTAGATCGAAGAATTTTCTGAGGGTTTTTATTATTGGAAAACAAGTGCCTGCCACAGCGAGAGCTTGCTTGTGGAAGGATAATGTGTGATCGAATTTTATTCCCAGATTTCTCACGGTGTCTACTGCATTTGGAGGGGAGCTGAATTTGACGGCCACCACTGGTCAGGTCTGAAAATGTTGGCCTTGTCAAACAGCATAATCTCTGTTCTTGAGCTGTTACATTTCAGATGATTCAGTTTCATCCAATCCATCACTGCTGTTAGACAGTGGTGAAACATTTCTTCCGCCACTGTAGAATTTTTATCGAGGGTGAGGATCAGTTGAGTGTCATCTGCATAAGCGATGCATTCAACATCATAAGTGTCCATCAGAAAGAGCAGTGGTGCCATATAAAGGTTAAAAAGGGTTGGGCTCAAGGCCGAGCCCTGAGGAACCCCTGATGCCAGCCCTTTTTCTCGCGATTTGTAACATCCCAATTTTACAATCTGATAGGTATTTTCTAAAAAGGATGTAATCCAGGCCAATGCATTATTCGTGATTCCACTGTATGCAAGTCTGTCTCTCAGAATATCATGAGAGACCGTGTCAAACGCCGCTGACAAATCCAACAGAACCAGCACCGCATCCTTACCCTGATCCATGGCACGTTTTAGAGACTCAGTGGTATGCAATAGTACTGATTCTGTTGAATGACCCGGTCGGAAACCAGATTGCTTGGGATGTAAGATGTTAGCTTCTTGCGTGAAATCATTGAGTTGGATGTTAACAAGTTTCTCTGCAATATTACTCAAGCATGGCAACAATCAAATGGGCCTAAGATTGGAAAGGGTGGTGGGATCCGAAAGTTTCTTTTTTTGAAGTGGCTTCACCGCAGCGGTGTTCCACCTGTCGGGGATTTTTGCTAGCCTGAAGGTGGCATTAATGATCTGATTGATGATGGGGTTTATGGTGTCCACCAGCGCATGTAACATTTTGGGGGGACATGGATCGAAAGGCGAACCTGACTTAAAAGAGAGAATAGCTTGCCTGGATTGTTCCAAGTTAATCTCCTTAAAACATGTGAGTTCCTTTTTTTTCCCCTGTAATCTGAACGTTTTGCGTTTGGGGGAGTGTTTTCGTAAAGTCTTTCTTTAAATCAAGGATTTTATTATCGAAAAAATCAGCGATTCGATCACATAGGTCCTGTGATGGAGGGATTTCCTGTTCTAGGCTTTTTGGGTTAGTAAATGATTTTACTATATTAAAAATAGTCTTCTGGTTATCTGCTTTATTTATTAAATTTGAATAGTATGTCTTTTTTTCTATTTTGATATGCTGATAGTAGGATCTAAGTGCTACTTTATATATCCCCAGGTCTTCTGTTTTGTAGTTTTTCCGCCATTGCTTCTCTAGTTTTCTACATTGTCCCTGCAAGGCTTTTAAACTAGGGGTATACCATAGAGCTGACCTTTTTTTTATACTGTTTTTCTTTAGGGGAGCTAAAGTGTTGACCAGTGACAGCATCCATTCATTAAATAAATTGTTGTCAATTTCAGGGTCCCCTGTGAGAGTAGGTTTTCCGGCTTCTGCTATACTCTGCAGACTGGGATTGGAGAGCAAATTATTCCACTTCCGTGTGAAGCCTTTAGAAAGCTATCCTAGTGGTAGCTGTGGAGAGCAGCCTTCAGGCTTAATCTTGAAGGAATGTAAAGCAGCTTGTTTTACCAGAATATCACCTCCTATATTGACTAAATGAAAGGAGAACCACACAGTAGTTATATAAAAATATGTATTTATTAATATAACACTCTCTAGTATCCTCTACACGAGGATAGAACACAAAGCACACAATACGAGATCAATAGAACAATTGTAAGTAGCACAATACACAGTGGGCTCCAGGGGGAGACCAAACCATATACTAAAATAGTGGTATAACAATCACGACTTGAGTCAAGACAAGGTCTAGAGCACGTAGAATCTCTGGGACCCCAAGGAACCACCCAAGGTGAGTAGATAGGGACCCCAAGGAGGACAGTGTGCTAACACGACCGCGGGCTCCGTACAATTCTATGGGGAAGTCGCGGTTGCAACTTTAAAGTTTAAGGACCCTTCTAGGAGGACTTCAAGCAAACCCTTTGGAACGTAAGAGGTTGGAGAGCCACCCCACCCGTGGATACTGTGGTACCCAAGTTACCTATCCCAGAGCAGCCGGGTGCATAGGTCTGGAGTGGTGTCGGAAACCGCCGTTGTTCTCAATGGAGGACTGTGAAGAAGTACTGCTGCCGTGAAGGTGAAAAGGGTCCGGTGGAATCCAAGCCTGGATTCTGGAAGGAAGGAACCTGAAAGCAGAGGGGACAGAGTCTGGGTCACTTCAGGGTGACAAGGGGCTGGGTAGATGAATGCCCACCGATGTCAGGTGCTACAGGTGCGAAGAAGGGATGCTTGAATCTGCAGCCACGAGGACCAGGAGATGTCGAGGATGACCAGGAGCCGGGGGTGAGCTGTCCCACAAAGGATGTCGAGAGCTGAGGGGTCGGTGTCCGGCTGAGGCACCAACAAGCCTTGGAAAAAGCAACCCACGCAGGAAGGTCAAGCAGGTTACGGTGTGGACCAGCAAGGTCCAGGAGACTCACCAAGCAATGGGGAGTCAGGGCACGTCTGGAGCAACCAGAAAAGCCCAACAGAAATCAAGATGACCCTCAGGGGGACCCACAGGCCAAAGGACCAGGAGTCGCGAGGGGACCTCAAACAAGATTGCAAAGTACCAGCCTACGGAGCACTCGGTGCGAGGAGGCCGGAGTTCTTTGGTGCAAATACTGCTCGGGGTCAGGACTACACGGAGTCCAATGCACAAGCTCGGGAATCGCCAACAAGCATATGTAACTGCAAATGGACGAGGTGCACAAGGGTTCGGGTTATACAGTCCCCACGAGGGATACTGGCCTCAAACTTGCTGAGAGGGCAGATCAACCTCAGGGACCTTCAAAAACCCACCTCTTGTGTTGCTGAAATCTTCGGAGTCCACAGGAGCTCAGGAGCAGTAGACCAGTCAGTTGCGTTAAGGTGCCTGCAGTTGCAGGGGAGTGACTCCTTCACTCCAAGGGAGATTCTTCAGTTGTCCTTAGTGCACCACAGGTCCTGCACAGAGCCTGTATGGAGCAAGGGCACAGACAGAGCTTTGGACGGAGAGGGAGATGAAGTCGGGCCCAGTCGAAGTCCAGAGTGTCCAGACGGTCGAAGGTCAGAGGTTTCTTCTTGTAGAATCTTGTCCACGTAAAATCTAAAGTCTTACAGCCAGGTAAGTCCTTTTGTACCCATGGGAAGGGGTTGGACAGATTTGGGGGACCCTCCTAGGGGAGGGTCAGGACAGAGGGGTGGATACACCCATGTCCTTTGTCCAGTTTTGCACCAGAGCAGGAGCCAATGGCTCCCAGAACTGGTTTGAGCTGGACTATGCACAGGGACACCAAATGTGCCCCCAGTGCAGACATTCAGGCACTCTCAGAGTGCACCCACCCAGCCCCAATACACTAAATCCTGTCTGGGATTCCTATTGTGCTGCCTTCCTCTGCTCAAGCTTGGCTCAGCAGCAGGAGGGCAGAAATGTGTCTCTGGTCGGCAGCATCCATTTTGTGCTGTCCGGGTCAAGAAGGCTGGCACCGGATGGACCAGTGACCCCACGAAGCCTGCTTCTGAAGGGTGGAATCATACCTCCCACACCGATTACCGGTGTGGAGGTATGATTCCAAGGTGTTTGATACCAAACACAATATGTTTCTATGCAGCCGTTTTCGAGATAGCATTTACCGCGAGGTTATAATGCACTTCTACCTATATGTCCGGCTGAGTCACAGACAACCTGGGAGAATGGTCTCCGAAGGCTGCAGAGGGGCTCTGCTCATGCAGGGGCACCCTCTCACTAAAACCCAGCACCCTGCCTTCAGGACTGATAAGGCCTGCTATAGCGGTGACTTATAAGTTTTTAGTGTAGTGACTTATAGATATAGTGAACCTATATCTAACGTAAGTGGTGCAAGCACCATCTTACACAGGTTGCAGTAGCAGACATGTACTTCCATTTTGCATGGCCTCTCATGGGTGGCATAATACATGCTTCAGCCCATGGGAGGCCTCTGGGGTACCTAGGCCCTGGGTACATGGGTACCATTTACTAGGGACTTATAAGGGTACCCCAGTATCCAATCTGGAGTGTACCAAAGTACATGTATGTCAGTTTAAAGGAGAAAGCAGATAGACTGGGGTCCTGATTAGCAGGATCCCAGTCAGGCTAGTCAAAAACAGTGCAACATCAAGCAAAAAGTGGGGGTAACCATAAGAAGCAGATCCTACTTTCCTACAGTTCCATTTTGTAAGTTTCAGTCTCAAAGCATCTTTTACATTGAGTGTTAATATTAGTCAAACATTAAACTTTTCTGACTTACATAATATTAGCATCTAAACTCGGTTGCAGGGTGTCTTTTTCAGATGTTGTGCATTTTTATAGTTATGTCTACTCACATCTCGGGATGTGTCAACCCCTCTCTCAATTAGCCCTCTGCCAGTCTACTGTTTCTGTATGCCTCATCAAGTTATATACCACACCTTTCCAGTTCCTGTCTACCTTTCCAGTTCCTGCCTATTATTTGGCTTGTTTGGTTAGCAATTTGCTATTTCTTAGCCCTCCAAGCTTATTCAAGCACTTAAGAGAGTAATATTGCAGGTGTCTTGAGCATCTTGTGCTGTTTAGATGTTTGTCGGCAAATCTTCACGATAGTCTTTCCTCAGTTTTACCTGCAAGAACCATCATTACTATGTCCTATGTTTCAATGTTTATGCTTCCTCTGTCGTGTAGTTCTGACTAATCCGGGGGATCTGCACATTGTTTGGACAACATAAACTAAGGGATTGGTGTCTAGACTAGTTCCGGACACCCCCGCAGGATATGTTGGCCTATAGACCAGCTAGCTCACAGTGCCACTGCAAGCCCCCCTAACTTACCAAGGAGCGAACAGTTTCTGACAACCACTGAACATGACAATCCTGATTCCTCAGGAATCGAGGAAACAGTACAGAATCTTTCACTCAGTCACTCATGCTCACTTGTTCTCAGAGAAATATACAGAGAATACACAGTGGGACGTTTTCAATAATATTTATTGAACCAACGTTATTCTTGCATAGAATATGTGTGCTGCAATGATTAGGAGACAGAAGCAAATAAAGGAGATTATAAGCACCAAAAGAGTGAACAGTAGATACATTTCTACCATGGTGCTGAAGCAATGAATATATGCAGGCATATATGCAATATGGTAATCTAACGTACTCCTACGATGCGGACAATACTCTGAGTGTATCTAGAGTGTGTGTAGGTGTAGAGCCAAGAATCCCTCCTAGGGACGATCCAACCCCATTACCTGATGGAAGAGAGTGAAGGACCCCGTCTTGGTCTCGAGTTGGACACCCCTCACGGAATGTCAGACCAGTGCATGGTGATTACTCAGCAGGCAGGGACCTTCGGTGTCAGCAGAAGTGCCTCCTCTACCAATCTATCGGGATGCCTATTATTTATAATAAAAAGCAGCCTTGGCGATGTGCGAGCTAGATTAGTGATGTTATGGGTATGTGGATTGTGCTGTCACCCCGTGGATGGATATAGGACGGCTTTTGTACCTAGTGCATAAAGAGGCCTAGTACATGATGTTCAGGGCATCGTGACAGTGTTGTGTGAAGCTGGATGTATAAACAAAGTTTCGGAGAAACTATTACAACAATGTCGTGCATGCAAATGTGTGCAAAAGGTCACCGCTGAAACATTATTTTCTAGGACAATGTAAGGAATAAGCTGCCTTGCTACATAGGCCTAACTCGGGAATATAACACCCACTCCTCATCCTAAGGGTCGATATAAAAACTATCTAAAAAGCCAGTATAAAAATGGAATAAAAAGGTAAAAACTGCTCTTAACATATTCTAAAAGCAAGCTTCCTCTTTAAAATATTTTTAAAAAAACTTAAAGTCATTATACTGTTTGAAATCCTAAGCACTCCGAAAGCCATGGTGCCTAGAAAAGAAAAATAAAATAAAAATGTTTTGGTCGAATTTAGTTTATAAAACAAGCCGAATTTTTCCCACACGGAAAAGGCCAATTATTTCATGTGTTCCGAGTGGCAGACACAACACTGTTGTTGTCCATAACCGCAGATGACGATCCCAGAGACGCACCTCGAAGCAGATTAATGGAGCAAAGGTGATTCCATCCAATTCCCACAGCAGCTGCTGAGGGAGAGCCTGCATCCTGTATGGGTATTGTGGGTCGCTGTCCAAGTCACTAGGAGCCGAAGCATCCCAGGGTGGCTCAAAAAATACATTCATCAGCAATGGAAGATGCTGGGGACAACAATACCCATGAGCCATTAACGAGTACAGCAGTACAGCAGTACATCAATGTCCAGGCACAACCAGTTGTGATCCTAGGAATATGTCTAATAGGCATTTGTGGCCTCAAAGCAGGCAGTAGAATACAGGTTGTATGCAGTTAAGCCAAACAGGCCTGAAAGACAAGAACCAGTGCTCGTCCAGTTCTCGAAGTTTAAGTGTGCCAAATGTGTAACTATGTGCTCACGGCATCGTAGCACAAGAAGTGCTGTCTCCATTCCGAATCGAACAGGGATGTCCATTGTGGAACAGAAAAAATAAAATCAGGATTCCCGCCAAAAGTAGCAGGACAAGCAGGAGCCCTCCAAAAATGCTTCCCAGCACGGAGTGTATGAATGATGGGAGCTGCTAACCAGTCCAGAGCTGATACATTTAAAAAAAAATGCACTATTCATCTAGTATCAGAAATGTTAAAGGTACGATGCACTAGCTTCCTAAAATGCAGTGGGAAGTTGGTGTGGAGTAGTGTCTGTATCTACGATGAGGACCTTGCAACCTGGAGATCAAACGTCTCTCTGGTCGAAGTGAAGGCCACATTCTGTTGAAAAAGCATAGCTTTCAGTCTGCTAAGGGAATCAAAGCATATGTTGGAAACATTTATCGAAGGCCACAGTGCTGCCTCCCTAATTGTGGAAACAGTACTTGTGTACAAGTGACTAAGGAATTAACCATCACCAGATAAGCGATGCCCGGTTCCATTCCACAGCAACCTTGATGATTCAGCATCAAGTAGCTCCCATTCGAGAGCAATTTGAAAACCGGACGTATCACGGCAGCTGGGGAACCCTTCAGATAACATGACAAGTTTGCAACAGAAGCATTACAATGCCCTGTGAAGAGAAATGTCCTTGCAAACTAAGGAACCGCTTAGGGCATCCTCACAGTCAGAGCCACTAAGAAAAACTTCTGTATCCCCTTTCCTGCACTTAAACCTGAAAGGCACTTTCCAATACTCGTGCACATAACCTTCCCCTAGCGCTTCGTATCTGCCTACCTGTTGGTATTGGAGACAATATTGGAATTGGAAAGTTGTGACCGGTAGGGTGATATAACCATGGATAATCCAGTCTGTGGATGGTGTCTCAGCCACGGTGAAATGTAATTGGTTTAATATTTCAATGTGCAGCATGGTGTACTTCGCATCTAAGCATGCCATAGTTATCTGTCTTTCCGTCAGATCGTATTCAGAAAACCGACTAGTAGTGTTTATGTAACGCCACGGCTCGTGGCCAGACCGTAGCGTTTGCAAACGTCCAGCTTAGCATTACGATGGAACGTAATTGTGACAGTCCATGTTGTAAAATAGACATGTCCTGCTGTACTATGTCAATTGCAGAAGATACAATGTTGCCCAGTGAACAAATTCTGAATGATAAAGTGGTCATCCCGTTATCAACCACAGCCAAAGCCTTTTCCATATTTACCCTGTCGATCTCGCACAATCTCTGTGCAGCTTCCTGCTGAGAAATCTTCCATAGCTCGTTGTATATTCCATACAAGAAGCGCCTTTGACGTGGGTTTCTGGGACCCAGTAAAAAATCCCTGACATCCAGGTCATCAGACAGAAGGGACAAGTGTTGTTTCCTCTGGGAAAGTGTTGAGGTCTTTAGCCAATCTAGGCATAACTTTCCAACACTATACGATGTCACCACCCCTGCGTGTTCTGTTTCTACATAGCGTAGGCCGAGCCTGTTGATCTTAAATCCTTCCGTGTTACCCCGGAACCTAGACTGACATTTGTCTGTGTCTAGAGGCCAAACCAACCAACCCTGATGATCGTGGTCTGATGTATTGTATGATCCATTGCGGAGTATGGCATCTAATGTTCAAAGCGTGAAAATGTGGGAATGTGAGGTGTGTTCAAATCTTTTGCCCTACCTAAACCAAGACAGGAATTTGTTGCACTGTTATATTAAGGAAAATATTTTGATGTGAAATGAGGCATGCTCTAAATAACGCCTCTTTTCCCTGAACCTGCCAATCTTTTGTTCCCCAGACAGATTTTGTGTCTCTTGTGTCTTTCCAAAAGTCAAAACCCTGTGTAGACAGTTGGGAAATAAAGGAAGCAGAATAAATCAGCTTGGCGTTTGTGAGCACACTCTTCTTTGCAGGTGTAGGTGCAAGCCTATAGTAATAAGAGGCTGGGTCTGATGTGTCAAAACCAGACAAATATGCAAACTTCTGTGCAAATGTTTTTATACTACCTTTCGGCGGTGTTGGGCAATTTTCCCATTGGGTGTAGTTGTAAACAGCACGTCGGATACTAGCTTTGTGTAAATAATGGTGACAATAATGTTGATAACAGAACGTCTCTAAAATTACTTGTGTCGTCATACAATTCATCATTAGAAAAAGTTGCTGTTTGCTCTAGATCTGAAAGCAAATTATGCACAGTTTAAATGCCCCAATCATCAGATAATGTACCAGAGGTGATTATATCATTTAAAGAAATCTTAAACAAATATGGAATTTGCAAAGGTTCAGTCGGACCATATACATCATACAATACCTTGTCCCATACTATTCCATCCGGAACTAGAACCACTGTAATGTTCACCAGAGACAGGTCCCTTAGTTCTCGGTGCGATGATGCATGTGGTTTTAGAACCAAGTTCACATGTTGGACTGCAGAGCGTTCTGGGAGATAATATTCATTCAGAAGTAGAAAAAAGACAGTCAATAAACCAATCCAGAGTATCAAAAAAAGTAATCCAATCATATCCCAGAGATGTATCCAGGGGGCAACAAGGTATGTCTTTTTCAGCCAAAGATAGAATAAACTCGTAGCTTGAAAGGGAGTGGCAGTGTTGGCAATTCAGGTTCACTGGGATCCGATGAAAAGTCATCATAATGCATAAAGTAACCAGCCGCCGTCCGGTCTATTTTTGGCAGCTCAGCAGGTTTTGTTGAACTGGGAGATGATTCGATTTGTGGCATGTTGACAAAGACGTCAATTTTTCGAATTTAAATTTCTGTACTTGTTGACTGTACAGCAGTAGATGTTTCAGTGGGGAGAAGTAACATCTAATTTTCATCAACAGCCTCTCTTTGGAAAGTGGATTTTTCAGTCGTTATTAAAGCTTCCATCTGAACTTCCTGTATGGTAGCGAGAGAAGATCAACGCCTACCCAGGAGCTCACGTAGCCTACTGTTGAGAATCGGCCACATAGTTCGGTTTGATCAGATTGATGGAAACAAACCTTTTGTCTCAGCGACCGGCAAGAGGCAGAAGAAGTACAGTTCTGATACCTTCAACAGCCAAGACCGGTACAGGTGCTCTCTATTATGGCCCAAATTCTTTCTTGTCCTGTATTTTTTCTCTGATCAGGTCCCCAATCTTCGGGACACAGGCAGGTCTTGCTGATACTGCTTTCACTTCTCCAGTGGCGGTACGTTTCGCTTGGACGTTGCTTCTGGAAGCTGCAAATTCTTTTAAGTCCTGTAAAACATCCCAATGATCATTGAGGTCCAATGGAGTTTCAGCCGCTGACACTATCGAGGTCTGGGACCCACATTCTCACCCCAAACAGGATCTTATAGGGTGTACGACCCCCCAGGGATTTTCTTGGCATCTTGGTAAGTGGCCTCTGGATCCCGTATAGTTGATTGACCAAACTGCCATCCAAGCCTAATACCCTAGCTGTTGAGGATTCCCAGTTCTTCCTCTCAATGACCGAATTTTCCTCGGGATGGTAGGGGGAGGAGTACCGCAAGGCCACACCCAAACTTCCCATGGCTTCTTTGTAAGCCCGAGAGCTAAACGCTGGGCCCTGGTCGGAATGTAATATGCCAATTGTGTATGTCCCGATAAAGACTTGCAAATTCTTTATAATAGTTCAGGCGTCAGCCAAGCGCTGGGGCCAAACCCATAAGAATCTGGAGCATGAATCCACTGCCACCAAGATGTACTTGTAAGCCCCGTCTGAGTGTAAGGGGCCGCAGTGAGAGGTTTGTCTGAGATCAATAAAGGGGTTTGCGGTGGACGTGCTACGGTGGAGCCTTTCATCTGCTGGCAGATGTCGCATTTAAGGACAAAATCATTGGCCTGTTTAGTGAGACCTGGCCACCAGTAGCGCTGCTTCAGTAATGAAACTGTAGCCGTAATCCCTGCATGTGCTGAACCCAGACCCTCATGTGCAGCTAGTATAGTCCCAATCTGCGATCAGTGTTTGGTATTACTCGATCCCTCACTCCTAGAATTTGAGCATAAGGAATATTTTGTGAATCTAACTTGTAGGAGTACTTGAGTGGAAAGCCTTTCGGTGGTGCTGAGCTGTTGCGCTTGGCATTGACAGCTATCATAGTTGTTCCGAGTGATTGCAGCAACGGCAGCAGTTCGCACTATTGCCTTGGCAGCTTCATCCGCCATTGAATTCCCTTCAACGTGAACGCCAGCACGCTGATGACTCAATGTATGAATTACATGAGCCCGTGGAAGGCCTTCTTTCAGCTTTGCCACTTGTTCCCAAAGCATCTAGTGCTTTATTGTACAACCCTTCGAATCTCGAAACCAATTATGGCCCCAATAGTGAAGATATTCATTATAAAACTGGACACAGTAAAATGAATCACACGACCCTCCACGCGCTCAATGCCGGCTGATCCTCCACCTGCTTCCAGGCCACCCTGAAACTCACCCACGGACCCTTCACCTGCCGAAACTGCAGCTACACCAGCCAGCGCATACCTGCACATCCTGCCCACCCCAACATTGCTGGCCACAACCACCTCAGCTGTGTACTACTCAACACCCGCTCAGTCCACAAGCACGCCGTCGAACTCTGGGACCTGCTCGACTCCTCCGCCCCGGACGTCGCCTTCCTGACAGAGACCTGGATGAACACCACCTCAGCGCCCGACATAGCCATAGCCATCCACGGCTACAAGATCACCCGCAGGGATCGAAACAAAAACAAACCAGGAGGAGGAATCGCCATCATCCACAGGAACACCATCAGCATTTTGACCAACACCGAAGACTCCCTCAGCACGGCCGAACACCTACACTTCCAGATCCACGTCGATCACAACACCACCCTCAGAAGCACACTCGTCTACAGACCTCCGGGACCCAGACCGCAGTTCAGCGAATCCATCGCCGACCTCATCAGAACGCACAGCGACCACGTTACCTTCAGCCACACCACCGAACTCCACTGGACTGACCACCACTGCATCCACTTCTCCTTCAAGAAACACAGCGCCCACGACCAACCGCAACGCATCCCACACCGCAGCTGGAAAAAAGTCACCGAAGACCAGCTCACCACCACACTCGCCCGACCGAGACCCTCCACCCGAGCCCTCCGATACCGACGCAGCAGCCAACAACTTCAGACAATGGATCGACGCCTGCGCCAACACCCTCGCCCCGATAAGGAAACCCTCCAACAGGCGCACCGACATGAGAGCCATCTGGTTCAACGCCGACCTCCAAAACTCCAAGCACACCTGCAGAAGACTCGAGAAACATTGGCGCAATGACCAGACACCAGACAACCACGCAGCCCTCATAAACGCCAGACGCAAACACCACCAACTCATCCGATCCACCAAAAGAACCTCCTTCAAAGAACGCATCGACAACAACGCACACAATAGCAAAGAGCTCTTCATCATCGTGAAAGAACTCGCCACCCCCAGCTCCTGCTCCAACGACATGCCACCATCACAAGAACTCCGACTCCCTGGCTATCTTCTTCCACCGCAAGATCGCAGACATCCACAACAGCTTTGACACCCAGACACCGACGACAGACGCCATCACCCCCGACTCTGCACCCACCAAGCACATCGACCCTCTACTCTCCTGGCACAACGTCAACGACGAAGACACCATCAAAATCATGAACACCATCCACTCCGGCTCACCCTCCGACCCCTGCCCCCACCACATTTTCAACAAAGCAAGCTCCATCATCGCACCCCAACTCAGGAAGTTCATCAACAGCTCCTTCGAGACCGCCACCTTCCCAGAAAGCTGGAAACACGCCGAGATTAACGCCCTTCTCAAAAAACCCAAGGCGGACCCAAAGGACCTCAAGAACTTCCGACCCATCTCCCTGCTCCCGTTCCCGGCAAAAGTCATTGAGAAGACCGCCAACAGACAACTGACCCACTTCCTGGAGGAGAACAACGTCCTGGACTCCTCCCAATCCGGCTTCCGCAGCAATCACAGCACCGAAACCGCCCTCATCGCCGCCACTGACGACATCAGACCCATACTGGACAATGGCGAAACTGCGGCCCTCATCCTCCTGGACCTCTCGGCCGCCTTCAACACCGTCTGCCACAACACCCTGCGCACACGCCTCCATGACGCAGGGATCCGAGACAAAGCCCTGGACTGGATCACTTCCTTCCTCACCGGCAGAACGCAGAGAGTCCGCCTCCCCCCTTCAGGTCCGAAGCCACCACAATCACCTGCGGCGTACCCCAAGGTTCATCCCTCAGCCCGACCATTTTCAACGTCTACATGGCACCGCTCGCTAACATCGTCCGAGCACACCACCTCAACATCGTCTCATACGCCGACGACACCCAGCTGATCCTCTCCCTCACCAAGGACCCGGCCACCGCCAAATCCAACCTCCACGAGGGAATGAAGGCCGTCGCAGAGTGGATGAAGACGAGCCGGCTGAAACTGAACTCGGACAAGACGGAGGTCCTCATCCTTGGCTCCACCCCCACCCTCACCGCATGGGACGACTCCTGGTGGCCGGCCACGCTGGGTGCCGCCCCGACACCTACCAACCACGCACGCAACCTGGGAGTCATCCTGGACTCAACGCTCTCTATGACCCAGCAAGTCAACACGGTCTCCTCCTCCTGCTTCAACACCCTCCGCATGCTCCGCAAGATCTACAGATGGATCCCCACCGAAACCAGAAGAACGGTCACCCAAGCACTCGTCAGCAGCAGGCTGGACTACGGCAACGCCCTCTACGCAGGAACCTGACCACACTCCAGAAGAGACTCCAACGCATACAAAATGCCTCCACATGCCTCATCCTTGGCTCCCTCGCCACAGCCACATCACCACCCACCTGAGAGACCTGCACTGGCTCCCGATCAACAAGAGGATCACCTTCAAGCTCCTCACCCACGCTCACAAAGCGCTCCACAACACCGGACCAGCATACCTCAACAAACGACTGTCCTTCTACACCCCGAACCGCCAGCTCCGCTCCGCCAACCTCGCACTCGCCTCCGTCCCACGCATCCGCCGAACGACCACTGGCGGAAGATCATTCTCCCACCTCGCCGCCAAAAGATGGAACACCCTCCCCATCCACCTGCGTCAGACCCAGGACCTGCTGTCCTTCAGGAGACGTCTCAAGACCTGGCTGTTCGACCTGTAGCTGCTCCCCCCTTCCCTCAGCGCCTTGAGACCCTCACGGGTGAGTAGCGCGCTTTACAAATGATTGATTGATTGACTATAAGTGTGAGAAATTCGCGATCCATATTTTGTAGTGCTAGTATCAGGGCTTTTAGTTCTGCCAACTGAGCTGGCCAGTCCCCTAGGGACTGTGTGTGTGTTATTCTGCAAAGAAACTTTCCGTCTCGCATGAACCCTTTTACAATTGCGCAAGCTGCGGGATATTGCTGTTTCAATCCTACGGCAGGTTGAGCAGATCTATCGTTATAAATGATACATCCATAATGATCGAGAGGCATAATTTCATTCGGTAGAGGAAATTCTTGTTTGTACTGCAGGAATGCTTGTGTTTGCAGTGTAGCATCAAATCTGTAGTCTACATCTGTTGCAGTGAGAGTCAGCCCATTGAATCCATCTTGGATGTAGAGCTTTAGCATTCAGAATGCATTCTTTAGTGACTGCCTCTTAAGTCAGTACTGGGGTAACGACAATTACGCGTTTTCCCTGAGCCAGGGCTCTCGCTCTCTCATTACAGCAGTCTTCACAGCTGTGAGAATTTTCTCATTGAATGCAAAACGCATTTCAGCATTTGTGTATAGATGTGATTTCTATGCTATAGGTACCGTATCACCTTCATTGAAAGTGGTGTAGGTATACCCAGTTGGTCCAGCGACTACGCGGATCACCAGGTTAGTTGTGTTGACACGTCTGTGTAAATGCCTTGAAGCTAGCATGTCAGCTTGTATGGAATGTAAAATATCAGTATGTTCCTGTGTCCAGTGTTGCACTGAAAAGTCACGTCTAATTGAGTCGTAGAATGGCTTTACCCTTTCTGCGTAGTACAAAATGTAAGTTCTGCCAAAATTTAAAACTCCCAAAATGAATTGTAGTCTCTTCAGAGTTGTTGGAGGTTGAAGCAATGCACATTTTTTTTTTTTAAATGTCGCCAGGCTTTTGCCTTCACTTGATAACTCGTATCCCAGAAACAGGACACTGAGGTGGGCTATTTTAGATTTTTTTAATTGAATTTGTAGCCCAGGTAAGCAAACCCCACTATTATGTTGTTTACTCTAGCCAAATGTTCCATTAATTCATCGTCCGTCAGACAAATATCATCTACATAGGACACTGCCTCCTCATCAATACTTTGAAGTTACTCTGTTACTCTAGCTGAAAACAGCCCAGGGCTATTCTTATACCCTTGTGGCAAACGACAAAATTGACACTGAGACTCTAGCGCTGAAAATGAGTCAAATATCTACTTCCAGGCGCTATATTCTGGCAGAAAAAAACATTTAAGATGTCTACTGTTGCTTTGTATTTCTTCCGCACAATGTTATTCATCAGTGCGGCACTGTGTGCATTCTGTACTGCAAATGTGTGTGTGGATGCATTCAGATGTCTGTAATCCAAGACTAAACGATATGAATTGTTGGGTTTCATTACGGGAAACAAAGAATTATTCATAGATGAGGTGCAAGTCTCTATTACACCCTGGTACTCAAGTTGATCTATAATCTGTCTGACTTGTTTCTGTGCTTCATGTTTAATTGGGTATGTCTCTGCGATTGAGGGATCATTTTTAATGGGATCTCGTGATGAGGAGACTCATCATCCCACCCAACATGACTGCAGTATAGAGCAGGCGCTAAAGCAGACGCCCATTTCTGCGCGTATACATTTTTTTGTCAAAAATATGTTTATTAACATTTTGTCAAATATTACAAAGGAAATTAGCAGAAGGGACCTCTGAGTGGCCTCTGATGACGTAACAAATTAGAAAGCCAAGAGCAACATAGATCAAGAGGTAAGTGCCCTCCGCCATATCCCAGATAACCTAAAGAAATAAAACAGTTTCTCCACTAGTGGAACGGAGAGTAAGTCTGTTGCACTGCTAAATGTAGTGTTCGCCTGTCGTCCTTGGCGAGATTGATAGCGTAGACCCTCCAACAGGGAGGGCATCGTGTGCTGGGAGCAGTCGAAAACAGAACTCCCTAAGAACATAAGAAATAAGGAACTCCCCCCCCCTCCCTCACCCACCCCCCCACCCACTACTGGTGGCGGCTACTCAAATGTAGTTAGGGTGCCTAATAGAGGCGCATCTAATCGGTTAGAATTGAAACAGGTGCATAGCTCTGACAGAGGCAGGGCAAACAGCGGACGATAACCCCCTTGTGAGAAAGGCTACCAACGGGCCCCATCTATATTCAAAGTTCTTGTAATCATCTCTGCAGATGTCGGCCATCCTTTCGCGTATACATTTTTAACTGATTCTGCTACGAGCCCCCATTCGGCAATCTTTTACGAACTCAGGTGGCCAATCTTTTTCAGCCAAAAGAATGTTGTAACCATGTGTCAGGTCCTCCCAAAAGAGACCCTTCACTTCTCTTTGTATGTCCCCTTCTATCTGAAGCGTTATTCTGTGTAAATGATGTGGGACCCTCACTCTCGTATCAGGTGTTTCCACTGTGATATACTCACTCAGCGCTACTACTTCCAGAAAATCCATCATGTTCTAGCGAGCTGCACTGTCCAGCATCATCACTGCCCATTCCCTGTTCAGAAGCAGAGTCCTCAGTAGCCTGGGCATCTCTGATCTTAATCCCTGCTACTTTTTTATTTTTAAATTGAGGTTTCGTAGATTTTTGTTTATCTTCTTGTTTGATGATGTAGTCTGAAGTGCAATGTGTCTCCTTTTTTGGCTTTGTTCGCTCTTCTGATCTTTGCTCTGACCGTCCTCCTCTCTCCGAGCGTTTCTCAGATTGATCCTGAAAGGAACGAGAGGAACGTGTATCATTATTCTGATATCTGTTAGGTTTTCTAATGTTGTCACGGTTTCTGAGATTATATCTCTTTTCAGTGTGCTCCTGTGAGGAGACCCACTCCGTGATTGTTGTTTATTTTGTTTACAATTTTTTGTTTATTATCCCATTTTTTTAAAAAAGAATCCTTTTCAGAATTACCCTTAACCACTGCTTTCCCAGGTCTGGCTCTCAGATTATCCATTCCCAAGGAAGTGTATGTTTCTGCGATAATTTTAGGTAACTCCCTCTCCTGTTATATAGGCAAGAGTTCCCTTAGGCGTTGGCATATAGCCATCGCGGCTGCCTCCCCTTTTATGTTGCCTAACATAATTGCAGAAACTTTGGCAAAATTGCCTATTAGTTATATCCCTAAGTCCAGGGCAGGTTCTGACCCGTACTCAATCTGTATTTGTTTCAATACATCTAGAATTACCGTTATTGAAGGGGTACCATGGGGGCGTGGCCGAGCCGGCGACTAAGATGGCCGTCTGACTCAGAAGCTCCGGAGCCATCGCCAATAAAATTCCACCTGCCGGTGCCCCAATAGTGTGAATCGAGCATCCACGATGTGGCAGTGACACCTGGTTCGTGAGCGATCGTTCACTCCAATAACGGCTGTTGAAGGTGCCCGAGTTACGGAGATTTGAGCGGATGTGTTTCCGAGCCTGACGCGGCCCTCGGAGGCCCGAGTCGACAGGGGACTCGGGTGAGCTTGAGGGCAGGGCTCGGAGCGCATCGACGGGACGGGCAGTGCCGGGCGGGGAACGATCCCCTCATCGCTGGAATTGACCGGCGTGGAACTCCATCTGCCCCACTGCCGACGCCGGCGCTTTCGCCTCACCGAAAGCGGAGGTAGACACTATCGTGCTGGCGACTGGGGCGAAATGCAGAAAACGGGCCCAATGACTGTAATAGGCGAAGTGCGGGAGCTGAACTGCGATGCGGCGGACCTCGCATTGCTCGCCCTGCTATGAACATCAGCCAATGACCGCGCTGCCCCGTGACACAAACGGCGTATCTATTCAATGAATCGTGCCGCACCCTGGAATACTGGAATACAATAATTTAACGTGCACTTACACTGACTTCAGCAGAGCGCGGCCGCCTTGATATCCTTACACCTAACGGCCCGAGATTGTGTGGTGGACTGCGTCAATTTACATAATTTGCCACTGGTAGCCACGTCCTATGTGTTCACTTTGCGCTAAACTGGGACATTGTAGAGATCTGGACCTGGGGCCTGAATTCTAGTCTCCATACACGGCGTGCACTGTCGATCTCTACTGGGGGCTATTTCCAGACAGCTTATTTCACACCTCTTATGATCTACGATGGGCCGCACTGACCCTAAACAGCGGCAGCTAAACTTTGAGGGTGGGAAGACCCCCAGGCGTGAGGAGACTGACCGCGCCACTGTCCCAGAGCAGAGTCAGCTTGAAGGCGCAGCTGCCATCATGGCCGAACTCAGAGCTGGATTCCAGTCCATCAATGCCCGATTGGACACTCTTGACAGTCGACTTGATGATATCAATGGCCGATTAGAGGCGCTGGACACCCGGATTGAAAAAACTGAACATCGGATCTCAGAGCTGGAAGATGCACAACCTTCCATCCTGAAAAGACTGGATAGGACGGAGGGCCTACTTAAACAACTTGCTACGAAAGCGGAGGATTTAGAGGCGCGTTCGCGCAGAAATAACCTACGCGTTGCTGGTATTGCAGAAACCACAAACACGGGTCCTATGTCCAGATTCATTGAATCTGTCCTGGTGGAGTTATTTGGTAGGGAGTCCTTCTCTGCCACATTTGCTGTTGAACGGGCACACCGATCACTGCCCCCCCCCCCCACCTGGAGCGTCCCCTAGGATAATCATCGCTAAACTTCTCAATTATAATGACCGGGATGCTGCGCTCCGACTGTCCAGAGAGCGTGATTCGCTCACCTACCGGGGCTCGAACATTTAGTTATTTCCAGACTTTACGCCTTTAGTACAAGAAGCCCGCTGCAAATATACCGACATTAAGCACTCACTCCAGAAGGCGAATGTCAGATATGCTATGTTGTACCCGGCCAGACTTCGTATGCAGATCGGAAACAAATCTCACATCTCACATCTTTGACACTCCAGACCAAATTTTGGAAAAACCAGCAGCAAGCGATGCAGCGCAGGGAAAAGATGGAGGTCCCGATCCAGACGCTTGATGCCTTTCGGAATCTGTCATGACGCCACATGTGTGAAACATTGCCTGGGATGGAAAGGCGAAGGTGTATTCATTAACTCCTGAGTGATGGAATTGATAGTTGATTTGTACATTACATAAACAGGGCTGCTGTTCTGCCCCTCTATTTAGCGGCACGGACCTTGGTTCAAGATACGAAACCGGACTGAGTGGACATATCTCCAGCATTGAATATCCGGAAATAAGATGGCTCCGTTGGGGCGTTGCTACCCCCCTCAGGATAACTTCCTGCACTCCTTCCCCCCTTCTTTCCTTCTTTTCCCTTGTTTCTTGTTTCCTTCTTGGGATTCACCGGGTGCCTTGTTGTGTATCCGATGGGGATGGAGGTGCGATCGGGATGGGTTTTTCGTTGTTGTATGATTATTAGCTTCTCAGTTAGTTTGGAGCACAATATCTTGTACAGTATGAAAGTTCGCAGCTCATTATCATCGGTTAGTAACAACTGGACCATTAGCGGTTAAATGACTTCAGATGATGTAAACGTTACTGGTTTGCGCCTCAGATGTATATCTTGGAATGTAAGAGGGCTGTCGTGCCCAAAAAAGAGCAGGTAGGTGTTGGCATATTTAGCAAAACATTCCGTCCAGATCGCCTTGCTCCAGGAGACACATTACGCACCACTCCCTACACATGGGTTTGCAGCGACGTGGGGTCAGAATCGGTTCTTTTCCTGTTACAGTACCTATTTGCGCGGTGTATGCATTTTAGTACACCGCTCTCTCCCTTTCCAGAACATAGCGGTGGTGACGGACCCAGAAAGCAAATATATTCTTGTGCAGGTATCTCTTAGGGGGTGTGCCGGTGCTTTTAACTAACATATATGCTCCAAATATAGACACCTCTGATTTTTTCCCTACAATAGCTATGCATATTGACCGATTAAACACGGACACTATATTAATGGGCGGGGACTTCAACCTCACATTAGACCCTACTACCGACACTACCGGATCTGGACGTACTACAAAGCCACAAGCCACGAAGGGCCTTCTTACACTATTGCAGGCAGCATTGCTGGCAGACCCCTGGTGTATTAACTATCCAGGGTTTCGTAACTACTCCTTCTATTCGGCCCCACACAGCACATGGTCCCGAATCGACCATTGGTATCTCACACCACAGTTGCTCTTGGAGGTACGGAAGGTTGAATACCTACCCCGCACTATATCTGATCATTCCCCGGTACTGCTGGAGATGGTTTTCCCTTCGGTCCTCAAGCAGCGTCCCTTATGGAGATTCCCTGCAAATGCTCTGCTTGATCTAGTATTCAGCAGCGAAGTGGGAGACGCTATTTAAGAATTCTTTGAATTGAATGAAGGAACCGTAGAATCACAGCTTGTACTTTAGAATGCTTTTAAGGCTTTCATTCGGGGAGTCTGCATCTCGAAGCATGCCGGGGTGTTGCGCTCCATAAGGGGGAAATTGGAAAAACTTGAGCAGAAACTAAAAGATATTGAGGCTGCCATGCAGGGTACCCCGTCACTAGCAATGCTTCGTGATCGTTCTAGTTTAATGGCTGAATTCACTGCCGCTGCTGCCCGAGATGTTAAATATCTTGGGAAATATGCTATGGCCCGAGTGTACGGGGAGGGAGCGAGACCCAGCAAAACACTTGCTCGCCTCCTCCGACCACAGTATCAATCGACATTTGTTACTCAATTAGACACTGACGCAGGTGATTCACTAACGAAGGGAGCTGACATCACTACGGCTTTTCTTGAATACTATACTCAGTTGTACCAGACGCGATGCCCACCTGCTGGACAGGCCCTTAATGATTATTTGCAAGAGATAGCTATGGTGTGGCTTGAGGAGGGACAGCGGGATTTTTTAGCCTCCCCGATAGATGTAGATGAAATTAAACAGGCAATAAAAGATCTGGCCAGCAGCCGTGCCCCGGGCTCCGACGGCCTCTCTGGAGACTTTTATAAAGCCTATCAACACTAACTCGCTCCACGCCTTTTGGAGGTATATGATGAGGCACTACAAAGCGGTTCACTCTCTCCAACAATGCGCGAAGCCATTGTCACGCTATTACTTAAACCAGGCAAGTCGCCACTTAAATGTCAGTCCTATAGGCCACTATCACTACTTAATCACAACTACAAAATTCTTGCCAAAATACTCGCTACTCGACTGGCACGGTTAGTCGATACCATATTATGCCCCTTTCAGGCCGGGTTCATTCCAGGTAGATCCAAGACTGTAAACCTACGCGCAGTTTTTTCAGTGATTAATCAAATGGAACCTACTTTGCTGGTGGCAGTGGTGATGCTGGATGCCGAAAAGGCCTTTGATTCGTTAGAATGGTCCTTCCTATATGCTGTAATGCAGAAATTGGGTATCCCCATCGTTTTTTTTAATCTAGTTCGCCTGCTGTACTCTAACCCGATGGCACGGCTGCGAATAAATGGAATGATCACATCACAGTTCCCGTTAACACGTGGCACCAGACGGGGTGCCCACTTTCACTCCTGCTATTCATAATAGCTATGGATCCGCTTGACCGTCATATACAGGAACGACATCTACACCGTGGATTACAGTTACATACAGGCCCACTCACTGCCTCATTCTACGCAGATGATGTGATGCTGTTTGTGCGCAAACCTGCTGAGAATCTGTCCTCTCTTCTGAGGGAGGTGGTCCGATTCGGAGTGCATTCGGGCCTGGTTATAAACTGGACCAAATCCGAAGCATTGTAGCGCTCCTGAGGTTATCCGTTTAAATTATGGTCCCGCTATTGACCGACTTGGGACACAAATCGGTAAATAGACGAGACTCCCTCTCTCCATTGGTGGTAGGATTGCCATAATAAAAATGGTGGTATTGCCACGTTTTTTATATCTCTTTTTAAACATCCCCATTACTCCGACGGCGAAATTTTTAAATACACTTCCGTCACTTCTGATACGACTGGTCTGGGCAGGTAAACAACCGCAAGTGAACTGGGCCACCCTGACTATGCCATTTGAACGTGTGGGCTTTGGGGTCCCTGACTTTTCCCTATACTACTTGGTGGCCCAAGTCCACTTTACGTATTACTGGTATCACCCAGATGCTCGGCTTCAATATCTCAAACCTGACAGATCACAGATATATCCTAACTCATTAGCTACGATACTGCCTCGAGGCCTGCCACGATGTCCTACACAAATCCAAACAGTGCCTACTACATGTTGGGCATGGACCAAGTTGCGGAGGTATCTGCAATACAAGTCCCTATACTCTCCACAATTACCATTCGCAGATAATCCCTGGATACCCCCTACCATGGAGACGCTCACTAAAAAAACACTACTTAAGCACAGACTTCTAAAAATGGGCGACCTGTTTCACGACTCCAGGCCATGTACAACTGCCGAGCTAGCAGCCCGTGGAGTCGCCACATACATGGACAATTTTTTGCTCCATAGAATTTGCGGGTCCCTTCTGGAAGTCATACCAGAATCTTCGTCTGAACCGGATGACTTTCCCTCACTTACGCTTGTTATAAACTCACCAGATAGCACTCATCTAGTGTCACGAATATACCACTTATCGCTGTCTCTCCGCCCACCCATGGGCACTAAAGCGCGAGCATCCTAGGAGCGGGACCTTGATATTACTATTACTGACGACATATGGAAATATTGCTGCACACAGACTCGCTACGTCTCAAGCAATTATCAACATAAATTACTACATTTTAAATATCTTCATAGAATGTACGTTACTCCCAAACTACTATCCAAAATGAATCCACAGTGTCGAATGCATGTATGAGATGTGGAGCTTCAGATGCAGATTTTTCGCACCTTGCATGGCATTGTACGCCTGTAAACGCATATTGGGAAGACATTTTTCGGCATCTGTCCATCATGGTGGAACAAACTATACAACCCAAGTCGTTGACGGCCCTTTTGGGATATGTCAAACCACTTAAAAGAAGCATTAGAAGGTTCTCCGCGATAGCTTTATTGATAGCTAAACGACAAGTTTCATTAAACTGGGGTAGAGCGCAGACACCATCAGTACGAGCATGGCTTCGGGACCTCACTTACTGTGATACAATGAGTGATATTTATGCCACACTTCTGCCCATTACTTCGCGCCCATGTGATATTTGGCAACCACTGAAAAACTATCTACAAGCCCACTCCATTGACAGCGACTGAGAAAGGTACACATACACATAGGTAGAATATAACTATCAAATAGACTGAAAATAGGCGCAGACTGAAGGGCTCCAAAACAAATATCCACTACGAGAAAATTGAACTGTGCGAAAATGTAATGACGTCATGATTAATACTCTGACATTACTGTACTGTGGTTATTACTAGACTACTTGGATAGCTTAATTCCAGCTAAGTTGTCCATGAATCGTCAATCCAAATCTAACCCATGGTACAACACCAAATTAGCTGCTCTGCGCAAAATCTGTAAAAAGCTGGAGACAACCTGGAGAAGGGATTATGATCCGACCTCTAAGGATCTTTACCGGGCTGCTGTAAGGAGATACCACAGGGCCATCCAAGTTGAGCGCGCAGCATTCTACGCCGAGCAAATCAGTAAGAGCACTAACCCGGCGAAGAGTATCTTCTCGATAGTCTCAGACCTTAAAACTCAGAAAGACGCCGCAGGACCGCTGATCACATCTGATCAGCAGTGCGAAGAGCTTGCCGCCTACTTTGTTAGGAAGGTAGAAGACATTTATAAAAGCTTCCCTATGGTCCAACCCGGCCCCCTTGAGACATCTTGTAATCACATTAATGGTACACTAGAGGCTTTTTCCCCTATCCCTCAAGATGTATTACTCACACTTTGTTCTACAGTCAAGTCGGGCTCTCCAGTTGATTCTCTGAAGCCCGACCAATTCCGGAAAATTCTACCCACTATCCTACATCCTTTGGAACAGGTGATCAACGGGTCCCTCAGTGCAGCGGTCGTACCTGTAGCTTGGAAACAGGCCAGGGTGATACCACTGCTCAAAAAACCTTCCTTAGACCCTAAAAAGCCAGAAAACTTACGGCCTATCTCCTTGCTACCTTGGACTGCTAAGATCACGGAGGCCTACGTTAACTCTCTCCTTACGGAACATCTTAATTCTAACAACAGGCTCGACCCTTCCCAAAATGGTTTTCGTCCCGGCCATAGTACCGAGTCAGCGCTTCTGGCCGTGACTGAACATCTCTGGAAAGCCTTAGACGCTGGGCAAACGTCGGCACTGATCCTTTTGAATCTCAGTGCCGCATTCGACACGGTGTCTCATGCCATTTTGTTACGACGCCTGGTGGAGCTGGGAGTCACTGGCTCAGCCTTGCAGTGGCTGGCATCTTTCCTTGCGGACAGGAAGTTTCAGGTGATTGCTCCCCCATTTGCCTCTAGCATCTTTCCTATAGGTCAAGGGGTTCCACAGGGCTCTTCCCTGAGCCCTCTGCTTTTCAATCTTTACGTTCAACCCCTGGCCGGAGTTGCCAAGAGCAGAGGACTGACCATGGTCTCCTATGCCGACACACAGTTGGTGGTGGCTCTCTCGAGCGACTCCGAGCGGGACGCCATGAAATTTCGGGGTGATCTCGCAGTAGTCGCCGAGTGGATGACCACCAACTGTCTCCAACTGAATGCCAACAAGTCGGAGGTGGTGTTGGTGGGAAAGGACCATGATCTTTGGAATGAGCTCTGGTGGCCAAAGAACCTAGGCACTGCCCCTGCCCCTAAGCATGCAGTGAAGTACCTAGGGGTCTGGATGGACGCTTCACTCAACTTTCAGACTCAAACTAAAAAGGTGGCGGGAACCTGCTTTGGATTGTTGCGTGGACTAAGACCAATCCTGGGCTTCTTTGATGCCCCTACTAGGCAGATCATAATCCAGGCTATGATTATGTCAAGACTTGACTACGCCTGTTCATTGTATCTGGGAGCGAACAAGTCAGAAATACAGAGGCTACAGAGAGTCCAGAATGTGGCTGCAAGATCTCTCCTCGGTCTGCGTAGAGCTTGCTCAGTGACAAGTGCCATTCGCCGTCTCCACTGGTTGCCTGTGGCTAGGCGAATCGAGTTCAAGGCACTCTGCACAGCCTTTAAAATCTTGAAACTGGCATCTCCGAAAATCCTGACCGACCTGCTTCTACCCTATATCCCCACTCGCCAGCTTCGTTCCATGGGACAATGTCTGGTAGTGGTCCCCCGAGTCAGGAGGGTTCGCGCCGGAGGTCGTTCCTTTCGGAACAGAGCTGCCATCCTTTGGAATTCTTTGCCAGCCCACATTCGGGGGCTTACTAACTACCTCGAATTCAGGAAAGTCATTAAAACTTTTCTCTTCCCCACTGCGTAGGCCTCCCTGGGCCCTTCACGAGCTCGGTCACCTCTCTGCTGTTTAGCGCCGGGACGCCTCTTTGCCGGGGCAGCTGTCGCGCTCTATAAAAACGCCTAACATAACATAACATAACTTCCTGATTGATGCTCCTTTGCAATTTGTTTTTGTGTTAGATGATAGAGAGTGCTTTACATTTGTCATAATGATACAGCAGGACCTGCATTTGCGGTCAATTGCTTCGCACTCCCCGTTTGGTTGTATTATTTTTGAAAAATGCAAATAAAAAAAATAAAAAAATTGAAGGGGTACCATAAGTTCTGGTGTAAACGGCAGCAAAGACTGTACCCCAAGTGGCACAATCTTCTATCGGGGGAGCCATCCCCATTGGCAAGCAAACTGTTAAAATTGTGTGTTTGTTCTGTGGGCCCGTATGGGGAAAAACTGCTTCAAGCTGTGCTAACCAGAACGGTACTTGTTTCCTGACTGATGGGAATTCTTCCCATTACGGCATTCAGCGTTTGAGGGCTGATACCCGGGGTAGCCAATTGAGGTTGTGCAGCCTGAGCAGCTCTCACAGGTTGAACTATAAGCCTTCGCATTATGTATTGTGTAAGATTTCTGTAAATTTTCACTAAATCTTCGTATAGTGTGCGCATTTCTGCTGCTCCTAACCTATGAATGTCAGGGTGTGGTGTATACGAAGCTAAAACCGGCCAGGTCGCTCCTTCTTTACTGAGCGGACCGGGTATCACGTTTTCTACGTGATACCCGGTCCGCTTTTAAACCAATTTATGTGCTCTTTAAACCAATTTATGTGCTCTTTTTAAGCTAACGGGAATTCTTCTATGTCCACGTATGGAAAGTATTCATCTGGTGTGTCAGCTTCAATGTAAGTGTGAAACATTTATGTGCTTGCGTCTGCAGCAGGGAATGCAACCCAAGAATAAAATCATTCTGTTCTGAATGCTTCGTGTGCCTCAACCATGAAGGTAACATCTCCACCCGCTGCGGGGAGGCCATGTTGTAATAACTTCATAGTAACTTTGTCTGCAATTTTCAGAAATATTAAGTCCTATTAACTGTTCCCCAATGTCATCATCTTGTTCTGTCATTGTCACAGTAGTATTGTCATATAAACATTTTATAGAGATATGGTGTGTATAATGTGGGAACCTTCTAATCCTCCAAGCTTGATTTAACCTACAGCCAATACATAGGGTATGCCTACTCAGCTGAGGTGGATTTGTTTCCCTTCCCACCACGGACGTCTCAAGTGAAAATGTGAGTAAGGGTCTCTGAGAAAGCACGACTGAACAACTCAGATTTGATTGTTAAATAAGTGCCTAACCAACGCTGGCGGCACCATGTTGTGTAGTTCCTACTAATCCGTATTATCTGTGCATTGTTTGGACAACATAAACTAAGGGCTTGGTGTCTAGACTGGTTCAAGACACCCCCGCAGGATATGTTGGCCTATAGACCAGCTAGCTCACAGTGCCACTGTGAACCCCCTAACCAACCAAGGAGCGAACTGTTTCTGGCAACCACTGAACATGACAACCCTGATTCCTCAGGAATCATGGAGACAGTACAGAATCTTTCACTCAGTTAGTCGTCGTCACTTGTTCTCAGAGAATTATACAGAGAATACACAGTGGGACGTTTTCAATAATATTTATTGAACCAATGTTATTCTTGCATAGAATATGTGTGCTGCAATGATTAAGAGACAGAAGCAAATAAAGAAGATTACAAGCACCAAAAGTGTGAACAGTAGATACATTTCTACCATGGTGCTGAAGCAATGCATATATGCAATATGGTAATCTAACCTACTCCTACAATGCGCCCCTACTCTAAGTGTACCTAGAGAGTGTGTAGGTGCAGAGCCAAGAATACCCCCTAGGGACGATCCAACTCCATTACCTGATGGGAGAGAGTGAAGGACCCCGTCTTGGTCTCGAGCTGGATACCCCTCACGGAATGTCAGACTGGTGTGTGGTGATTTCTCAGCAGGCAGGGACCTTCGGTGTCAGCCGAAGTGCCCCCTCAACCAATCTATCGGGATGCCTATCATTTATAATAAAAATCAGCCTTCGCGATGTGTGCGCTAGATTAGTGATGTTATGGATATGTGGATAGTGCTGTCGTCCGGTGGATGAAAATAGGACGACTTTTGTACCTAGTGCGTAGAGAGCCCTAGTACATGATGTTCAGGGGATCATGACAATGTTGTGCGAAGCTGAATGTATAAATAAAGTAGTGTTGGAAATGGCCCTTTTTGCAGGGTCACCCCTAAACTTTTTGCCTGCCTCCTGTATTTTTGCTGACCTGTTTCTGTTGGTTTTATGACTCTGGGCACTTTACCACTGCTGTTCAGTGCTAAAGTGCATATGCTCTCCCTTTGTAAATATGACTATGTGAATTGGTATATCCCTGATTGGCTTATTTGGTTTACCTGTTAGTCCCTAGTAGTGTGGCCTGTGTGTGCCCAGGGCTGGTAAACCAAATGCTGCTGGTGGGCCTGCAGCACTGATGTGTGCCACCCACAGAAGCAGCTTGTAAAGTGTGTCTCAGACCTGCCACTGCAGTGTCTGTGTGCAGTCCAGAACTGCCATCTTGGCTGTGAAGTGCACCCACTTCCCAGCCCCTGAACCTTCCCTTGGCATCTTGTAAGTCACCCCTATGGTAGGGTGCATTGTATGTGTAAGGTAGGACACGCCTTGCTGTGTGTAGCATGTCCTGGTAGTGAATTATGCCCCATTTCGTTTTTCACTACTGTAAGGCTACCTGTTCCTCATAGGCTAGAATGGGCAGTTTGACTATTACATTCTATAGTCCTAACTGACCCCAGGAACATGGTAGAAAAACGAATTTAGTATGCCTGAGCTCAGAATATTAAAATACATCGTTTAGTGAAGTTTATTTTTATATTCTGTGTTTGAAAATACCACTTTTAGAAAGTAGGTATTTTCTTGCCTAAGCCTTCCAGTGTGCTCTGCTGTTATGTGTATTGGCTGTCTGGTTTTAGAGGGGCAGGGCAGGCTGAGTCAGACCTGGGTTGAATAGAGAGATCTGCATTTAGAGTGTGGGGAGGGGTGGCTCCTTGACCTGAATAGGGCTGTGCCTGGCAAGGTGAATGCTGGCTCCACCTCCTACTGTGTGTCTGCTAGCAGACCCCCTCTTTCTGAAAGGAAGAATGCAGCCTGGTAAACAAAGTGCTCCAGGCCTGAGCAGAACTGGTTCTGGCTAGGTTCAGTGACTTGTAGCTTCTGAGAACAAAGACTTTTGGGGTATAAATATCTGTGCTCAAACCCCTACAATTTGTATTGCTTTTGGATCTGGAGAGGAAACTCTGTCCGTGCCACTGGAGGAATCTGCAGGAAGTGACTGTCCTTGTGCTTGTGTGTTGTTTCTTGCACTGGCCTGCAGCAGTGACCACTGGACCTTGAAGAAGAGGAAAAGGAACTTTTGAGAGAACTTTTATTTTTGTTACAGCAATTACCCAAGGGCTAGGAAGAGAGCTAGCCTCCTGCTGGAGTCTCAGGCACATCAGACTCCACCACCAACCTCACTGCTTCCTCCCTGCGAGGATTGCTATCTGCTGATGAGGCTCCTGTGAGTTCCAGGGCCTCTAGTTTTGCTTCAGAGAAAAGAGTGCTGGAAATCGTCGCTAACGCACGTTTGCGAGCCGCTGCAGCCGAGAGCGCTGGAAAAATCATCGCGCTGCTGCCGCTGGGTGCTCGCAACACGAAACCATCGATAACGCCCCTTTGCGAGCCGCTGCAGCTGAGACGCGCTGGAAAAATCATCGCGCTGCTGTCGCCGAGCGCTCGCAACCCTAAAGAAATCATCGCTTCAAGACATCGCTTTGCGGACGCCGTGCGTCCGCCATTTTCATCGCATCGCACCGGATTTCGTCGCTCCCTCACGGAGCGTCATCTCTTCGCATGGCAACACAATCGCACAGCGCAACAGGATCGTCGCATCGACTTCTCCCTCGCGGCAAGAAAGTCATCGCATCGGCGGCCTAGCGTGCAGAAGTTGGTCGCAGTGTCTCCGCACGCATCACGCAGATCAGCGCATCATCCTCCCTTGCGGCAAGGATTTCAACGCATCGCCGGCCTCGCGTGCCGAGAATCATCGCTACCACTTTATTTTGACATTTTGTTGGTTTTGCTACTAAACCCAGGTACTTTGTGAGAGAAAGGGTCGCAGAGACCACTGCTTTGAATTTGAACTTTATTTTTGCAACCTTTGAACTATTTTTTGACAGTCCTTCAACAGCCATCCTATTTTTTGACAGTCTTATGAGAGAAAGGGTCGCAGAGACCACTGCCTTGAATTTGAACCTTATTCTTGCAACCTTTGAACTATCTTTGACAGCCCTTCAACAGCTATCCTATTTTTGACAGTATTGTGGCTTTTACAGTTATTGGTCTTGTGATAAATCTGCCTTTATATAAAGATACTTATTTTTATAACTACTTGTGTGGTGTCCTCTGTAGTGTTCCTCACTGTGTTACTGTGTATGGTCATAAATGCTTCACACCCTGCCTCTGAGATAAGCCTACCTGCTCGTGCTACGTTACCACAGGGTTGAGCAGGGGTATTAAAGAGGGTAGCCCTCTCACTCTGACTTAGGAAGAAGGGTCCGTACTTGGACAGTGGCCAGCCATTGCCAACTAGAGAGCCCCATTTCTAACAAGTAGTTTCAGAGAAACGAATCCAACATTGTCGTGCATGCAAACGTGTGCAAAAGGTTACCGCTTAAACGTTCTTTTCTAGGACAATATAAAGAATAAGCTGCCTTGCCACATGGGCCTAACTCGGGAATATAACACCTCCTATTTTTCTTTGTATTTAATTGTTTCATTTTTAGCTACCTTCCTTCTCTGAAGATCATTGAGTAATGTCATTATCGGAGGAGCTCTTGCTTCCATCCCCCGGATTTTATTTCAACTCTTCTTTTACCTAAAATGTAAGCCAAGGAAACAAACATATTCACCGACTATTTTTTCACACTGCATATTAGTCCAAGCACACAGAATTATGGGTTGCAGGTTACAGACAGGATTTCTCCCAATTTGTACCAAACTTTGACAAAGTGCTCATAACTGCTGGGAAACCTTTTCCTACACCTTGCACATATAAAAGGAAGTCATCTTTGTACAGTGATATCACATGACCTCTGTTTGCCAGAGATATACTCCACTCTCGACCCCTAGTTCTAATGGCACTTACCAGTGGGTCCATCGTAACAGGGAACATAGCCAGAGGCAATAGTAGGTACTCCTGCCTAGTGCCCCTCCCTACTGACTATTGCTGTGAAAAGTGTGTCTAGTGCATGCTTTCAATCAGATTCACATACAACAGGGTATCCAGAGTAAGATTCTGGAGCCAAGCCCTATCTTTTCAGGAAAAGATACAGCCATTGTAGGGTATCAAAAGCTTTTGCAATATCCAGTGATGCCCCCACTGGACCCGCTTATTTTTGGAGGTATAATCTATTATGTAAATTTGTCTTTTCAGGTGTAGGAGAGTATTCTGGCCTGGGACACATTCATTCTGATCATGGTGTACCAATGTCAGGCATAGTGGTAACATTATGTTTGCTACTACCTAACAGTATTTTATAGGCCAGACTGGGCAAAGATAAATGGCAGTAAGATAGCACTTTAGGTACATTGCAGCCTGTCTTGGGTAGAACTTAAACGATCGCTTCCCTGGTTGCTTGGGAAAGATGACCCTGCTGCTTAGGTACTTTGGAACACAATATTTTTGTGCTCAATATTTTTGACACAATATTTATATACCACAATATTTGTAGTTTTGATATTTTGTCAGTGAACCAATGGGAAGGCATCTGTTTTAACAAGCATTTGCAATGCAATAGGCCTCACACTTGCGGGAGTTTGAGCTACTGGCTTTGTAAATGACAATGCCTTTGATTTATGTGTTTTGAAAACCTGCAAGGGGTGTGTAAACACGCACTTTGTCCTTATAGTCCTTGCTTACGAGAAGCAAGGCTGGCAGTAAAAGAGGCGCAGTTACTTCCAGCCTTGCTTCTCCTAAGCAACGACTATAAGTACAAAGTGCGTGTTTACGCACCGCTTGCAGGTTTTTTAAACACATAAATAAAAGGCATTGTCATTTACAATGCCAATAGCTCAAACTCTCGTAGAGGCCGCAACACTGATGAGTATCAGAAAGTCACACGACTGCCTCTGCTTTCTCTCCTCCAAATTTAGGCTTTACCAAAGTCTCCAAACTAATTGCAACAGAGAGGTTTTAACAGGCTGGCCTTACAAACACTTAAGGTATTTGGATTATTTTTAAAAATGAAAGCACTTTTAAAGCTATCTGGATATTTACTTATATTATGATTCATTCCGGATTACGTCGCAGTTTACTTGAAGGAAGAATAAAAGGGATAAGCGGAATTCGACTTAAACCTCACGAGAGAATAGAAACCGCAGCTGCAAAGAGACTAAACCTTTGGGAGAACACAAGTCCCTGCCGCCAAAAGGTCATACGTAGGGAAACAGCCAGGAAGGGATTGTGCAGATTTGTTTACAAAGGAAAATTACTGTAGTCATTCTACTGGGGTACAACTCTGGAAGCTCAAACAGCCGAGCATACCCTCTATCCTTACTGGTCGTAAGCAGTGCTGAGCAGACAGTAACTGTGGAATGTGCAAAAAGGGTATTGAGGATGTAGTGAACCTCTTTCCACTACTTTTACTCTGCAGATATTTCTGCAAATTACTAAAACATCGGCCACGGAGAGTCAAATCTGAAATCTCATTGCACACAGTCTAATCATTGTTCTTAAAGACACAGTACATAGGTAGAGACAGTAACTAAAGTCTGTCACCGAGCACGTTAATAGTAGCCTTTAACATGATCACTAATTATATCTCGGGAGGAAACGTGCTTTGCATACATTGGCAACGCCTTGAGTGAAAATTGCACCAGCATTGCTCTGTTCACTCGCAGGATGCAGAGGTGTGTCTGAACAATGACCCTTATATTCACCTGGACACCAAAGATTCGAAAAACAACACCTTGACAACATTTTACTATTGCTCACGATGTGCTGCTCTTATTTGCTTTTCGGCGGCCCAAGGCATCATTCCCGTCAAGAGTGAAAACAATTTGTGTTTATGGTGTTAATGGGGTAAGCCACTGGGGCAGGGATGCAAGTAAAAAAATAAAATCATCGCCTGCTCATACGTGAATTGTATTTGGTGTTGTGGAAATAGTAAAGACTCATGTGCAAAACCACCAGCTTTGTGACATCAAAGCCACAAGTCGCTTAGCCAAGTCAGCCAAAAGTACATTGCAAGTCGGAAGTGTCTTTTGCACTTTGCACCATATATGCAATGTATAATAAGGGGGCATGATAGAGAGAGTCCCTCTCCTTACCAATGACAATGACTGGTCCATTAGAGGTAGGCAAGCCCACAAATTAACAGTTTGAGCCGAGCCAATGATCTGACTCGGCTCGTAGAGCCCGTGCACGAGCCGAGCCCAGAAAATGTTTACTATGCAAATCACACAACAAACCACGTAAAATATCATACCGTCTCTTCAAATTTCACAAAAACATATTTTTTAACATGTGGAAGCTTTGACATTAGACATTAAAACTGCACATTATTACAAAGCGCTGAGAAGTACTTATTAAACGTTCATGTAAACTCTGTACATGGCAAGGATTATAATAGAGCCACAGTATAGTCTAATACATGAAACAAAATAGGTTTTTGTAGAACTGGTAATCTGAATATGTATACTTGAAAGGGCGTTCATACCAGATAATGGTGAAAATTAATTTTGGTGAAGTAAAAAATAGCCTAAAATCACACAATTTAAGAGAGGAAGCCGCGATGTATCCAGGTTTGACTTTGTACAAATCAGCCAGTAAATGCGTATATATCTCTCTTGCCTTGTGTTGATAGTAGGTCTTATCCAGGGCTTTAAGTGGGATGAAAAAACTGGGGGGTCTCTCAAAGGGGCGTGGTCAATGTAATTAAGGGCGTGGCTTAAAATGCGTAAGCTAAAAATCTGTGCTTAGCATAGTGTGCCGCCCGACTTGTATTTTGAGGTTTGTCATTGCATCCAGATATATGATGCAAGTAACATCATACCTACAACAAGTCAGGACTATTGGCTTTGTCAATGGTTGTTAGTTGCATTATCTTATAAATAAGCAGCAACTATGGCTTGTTATATATAATATTGAAAAAGCTTCCAATTAAGACCTGGTAACACCACAACAATGTTGCTGCTCCTGAGTTTCAAAAACAGAAGGGAAATCCAGAGAGAAAATGACTCTCGTTGAAGGATTTCCCTTCCCCTACAACGCTCACCTGGCATGACGTCATGCCGTAACTTCTCCACTAGTGAGAAATGAGTAGGCATAGATATCAAGAGGGAGTCACATAATGTCAAACAAACAGAGCAAACTAAAACCTGCGTAACACCCCCTATTATTACCAATTACCAACACAGTTCTTTTTAATAGGATTTTAGCTTTTTACATTAGGTAAAGTTAGCACATAGCACTTTAAGTTAGAAATTCATATATGCACTTGCACTTAGTATGGTAAAATCATGAGGTTTACAAGGTCTATGTTTACAGTTTTACAAACAGCTTCAATACTAGCACTTTAGATTTAGCTACGAAAGCGGTTTTGACAGGCACAATTAAGCCAGTAGACAGAAAAAACAACTTGCGAGCAACAAACAAATTTTAGACATTCAGATTGTTTTAGTATTTATGAAATTTGGTTGATACAGGGTTTTGTGATTTATGGTCTTAAATTCCCAATTGGAATTTTAGGTATTCACACCTGGATTGTGTTTTTAACCAACAACCTATTGATAACAGATAGTATGTCTTGAGTCTTTTATTGTGGAGGCACGGAACAATTTATGTAACGTGTTTAATGTGCTAAAAATATATATTTTTTAATATTTTAAGAAAAATGTTTTAAGGTTTTATGAAGTTGAACTTTCATAATGATTCTCCAGGTATTTATACCAGGATGTGATATCAACCGAAACCTTTAAACTGTAAAAAGTATGTCTTCTATTTCCATTGTAGCCTTACGACACAATATGCACTTGTCACTTTAAGGGTATTGGGGGAGTGAAAAAAATTGTATATAAGCTAACATCTGACTGTGAGGCGCGTCATGTGATCAAGGCCCCTTTGGGGGTCGAAGCGCGTCATGCTGATGTTTTGAAGAGTAAAATAAAACAACTTACCTGCACCAATTTGTGGTCCGTGCTCCTGTTCGAGTGAATGGCAAAGAGTGGAGTATTCCTATATATAAATATATATATATATATATATAGCTAAACTAGAGTAGAAATACGTTTTATTTTAGCAAAAAAACAGTATATTACAGAACTAGGACGAAAAGAAACTTTGGGAAAAATACAGGGAGAAAGGTGCCAACTTTGAAGCAGGGGATATAAAAAAAAATACCTACTCTGCAGCGTCACGGGTTGCACAAGCAAAACGCACGTTGAGCAGCCTACAACAACAAACGTGGCATGGCCTAACAGCATGTCTGTTTGGGAAAATCCGGTAAAGTTTTTGTCTGTATAAAAATGAAACTGTGAAATGAAACAGCATGTGGTAAAGTACATGTTCTGTTTACTGTCTAGGTGCAAATTAACCATATAGAAAAGATGGTGATGCTGATAATTATCAAAAGGCCTTCCAATGCAATTGGGAAACAGGATACTTAATGGCTCGGGTTTTGAAAACAAAAGAAAGAATGCCATGTGTGCACTGTTGCCTGAAAAGGCCATCCAAGCAAAAAAAAAAAAAAAAGAGAGAGTGTTGTACATTAAATATGAAAGAAAACATTATTTAACCAAAGAGACAGAATATTTATTTATTTTGTATGCAAGAAAATTTATTATAGTATTAAGTGGTGTTATTTAAAATTACTTTCAATACTTTTGGGTGATTTTGTCGCTATTAAGTGCCGCAGTGCGCACTGGAAGACCCAGGCTAAAATTAAGGACTAATTTCAATACAATTAATTTTACTGTGAAATGTGTCCTAGGGAGGGTAAGAGAGGGAGGGGGTAAAACAGATGAGAAAGGAAGAGGAGGAGAATGGGAGAAGGAGAGAAAGTGTGGAGAGGTGGCTAAGAGGCAGACGAAAAAGGAGTAAGCGAGGGTGAGAGTGGGGAGAAATTAGGAAAGGAGTGGAAGAGAGAAGGAGAAAATGTTAAAAGGAAAAAAGTGTGAAGGGGTAAGAGCAGAAAAGAAGGAAGGGATCAAGTAAGATAGGTAAATGAATGTGCTGTAAAGAAGGAACAGAATGTGTGAGAGAAAGGTCATTGTGGAGTGGATGTGGCGTGAGGGAGAAAGATGACGATTCTATGGTTGGGGATTAAAGTTGAAGTGGGCCCAAAAATTGTATTTACTTTGTATGTACGTAAATTTATTATGTGCTTAAGTGGTGTTATATAAAATCACTTCAATACCTTGTGGTGATTTTTTTTTTAATTATAAGAGTATGTGTTAATTATTAAGTGGGGTGGTGCACACCGGAAAACCCTGGCTTTTAGTTTAGCTTAAAGGCTAATATTGTTTACATAAATATTTGTGCATACATTTACCCCCAATATGTACTAAAAAATAAATTTAAAAAAAGATTAGAGTAGAGCAGAGAGGCCTTGAGTGGGCTTAAGTAGAGTGGAGTAAAGCAGAGTGGCATTGAGCAGAGTGGAGTAAAGCAGAATGGTGTGGAGTAAAGCAGAGTGGTGTGGAGTAAAGCAGAGTGGTGTGGAGTAAAGCAGAGTGGTGTGGAGTAAAGCAGAGTGGTGTAGAGTAAAGCAGAGTGGTGTAGAGTAAAGCAGAGTGGTGTAGAGTAAAGCAGAGTGGTGTAGAGTAAAGCAGAGTGGTGTTGAGCGAAGTGGCGTGGAGTAAAGCAGAGTGGAGTAAAGTAAAACAGAGTGGTGTGGAGTAAAGCAGAGTGGTGTGGAGTAAAGCAGAGTGGTGTGGAGTAAAGCAGAGTGCCGTGGAGTAAAGTAAAGTGGCATGGAGTAAAATAGAGTGGTGTTGAGCGAAGTGGTGTGGAGTAAAACAGAGTGGCATGGAGTAAAGTAGAGTGGTGTTGAGCGAAGTGGCGTGGAGTAAAGCAGAGTGGAGTAAAGCAGAGTGGTGTGGAGTAAAGCAGAGTGGTGTGTAGTAAAGCAGAGTGGTGTGGAGTAAATCAGAGTGGCGTGGAGTAGAGCAGAGTGGTATTGGGGTGAGTGGAGTAAAGCAGAGTGGAGTGGAGTAAAGCAGAGTGGAGTAAATCAGAGTAGCTTGGAGTAGAGCAGAGTGGCATTGGGGTGAGTGGAGTAAAGCAGAGTGGCGTGGAGTAAAGTAGAGTGGCGTGGAGTAAAGTAGAGTGGTGTTGAGCGAAGTGGCGTGGAGTAAAACAGTGGCGTGGAGTAAAGTAGAGTGGTGTTGAGCGAAGTGGCGTGGAGTAAAGCAGAGTGGAGTAAAGTAAAGCAGAGTGGTGTGGAGTAAAGCAGAGTGGTGTGTAGTAAAGCAGAGTGGCGTGGAATAAAGCAGAGTGGCATGGAGTAAAGCAAAGTGGCATGGAGCAGAGTGGCATGGAGTAAAGAAAAGTCGCGTGGAGTAAAGTAGAGTGTGATGGAGTAAAGCAGAGTGGGGTGGAGTGGAGTAAAGCAGAGTGGGGTGGAGTGGAGTAAAGCATTGTGGAGTTGAGCAAAGGAGAGTTGAGCAAAGGAGAGTTGAGCAAAGAAGAGTTGAACAAAGGAGAGTGGCGTGAGGCAGAGTGGCGTGAGGCAGAGTGGCGTGAGGCAGAGTGGCGTGAGGCAGAGTGGCGTGAGGCAGAGTGGCGTGAGGCAGAGTGGCGTGAGGCAGAGTGGCGTAAGGCAGAGTGGCGTAAGGCAGAGTGGCGTAAGGCAGAGTGGCGTTGAGCATTAGTACAGTAGAGTGGAGTAAAGCAGAGTTGAGTAACGCAGAGTGGTGTTCAGTGTAGTGGAGTAAAGCAGAGTGGCATGGAGTAAAGCAGAGTGGCATGGAGTTAAGGAGAGCGGTGTGGAGTAGAGTAGAGCCGAGTGGAGTAAAGTAGTGTGCGTAAAGACCAGTGGCGTGGAGCAAAGCAGAGTGGCATTGAGCGGAGTGGAGTGGAGTAAAGAAGAGTGGCATGGAGTAAAGTATTGTATTGTAATTGCATTTATATAGCGCATACTACCCCTGACGACGAGTCAAATCGCTTTTCCGGCGAGTAGCACACTACTCTAGAACCCTTAAACGATTAGTGGTGAATTAGTATAGTGAAATATGAAAGTAATTTGAGTGGTGGATATGTTAGTCACTTATTTGGATTGAGAAAGGATAGTGGAGGGATAGAAGAGGGAAAAGGTTTGCATTTATATAGTGCTTGGTACCCATGATGAGGTGTTGCAGCATTTTTTCTGTGAGTAGAACGCTACTCCTGAATCCATAAAGCAGAGTGGTGTGGAGTAAAGCAGAGTGGAGTGAAATAAAGTGGAGTGAGTAAAGCGAAGTGGAGTGAAATAAAGTGGAGTGGAGTAAAGGAGAGTGGAGTAAAGCAGAGGTGATTGAAGCAAAGCAGAGTGCCGTTGATAGGAGAGGAGGTAATTAGAGTGGCGTGGAGTGGAGTAAAGCAAAGTGGAGTAGAGTGGAGTCAAGCAAATTTGCATTGAGTGAAGTGGAGTAAAGCAAAGTAGTGTTGAGAAGAGTGGAGTAAAACAGAGGGGGATTGTGCAGAGTGGAGAGAGTAAAGCGAAGTGGAGTGAAATAAAGTGGAGTAGAGTAAAGGAGAGTAGAGTAAAGCAGAGTGGAGTGCAGTAAAGGAGAGTGGTGTGAAGTAGAGTGGAGTAAAGTAGAGTGGAGTTATGTAAAGCAGAGTGGCGTTGAACAGAGTGGAGTGGAATAGAGTGGAGTAAAGGAGAGTGGAGTAAAGAAGATTGCTGTCGATTGTAGAGGAGTAAATTAGAGTGGCGTGGAGTGGAGTAAACCTGAGTGGAGTAAAGCAGAGCAGCATGGAATAAAGCAGAGCGGGGTGGAGTAAAGCAGAGAGGCGTGGAGTAAAGCGGAGTGGAGTAAAGCAGAGTGAAGTAAAACGGGGTGGAGTGTAGTAAGGCTGAGTGGAGTAACAGAGTGGAGTTGAGTGGATTGGAGTAAGCAGAGTGGAGTTGATAGGAAGGGAGTAAGCAGAGTGGAGTTGAGTGGATTGGAGTAAAGCAGAGTGTTGAGTGGAGTAAAGCAGAGTGTTGAGTGGAGTAAAGCAGGGTGTCGAGTGGAGTAAAGCAGGGTGTCGAGTGGAGTAAAGCAGAGTGGCGTTGAGTGGATTAAAGCAGCGTGGAGTGGATTAAAGCAGCATGGAGTGGAGTAAAGCAGAGTGGTGTGGAGTAAAGCTGAGTGGCATTGAGAGTAAAGCAGCGTGGAGTGGAGTAAAGCAGAGTGTTGAGTGGAGTAAAGCAGAGTGGCGTTGAGTGGAGTAAAGCAGAGTGGACTGCAGTAAAGGAGAGTGGTGTGGAGTAAAGCAGAGTGGAGTGGAGCTGTGTAATACAGAGTGGTGTTGAACAGAGTGGAGTGGAATGGAGGGGAGTAAAGGAGATTGGAGTGGAGTAAAGAAGAGTGCTGTCGAGGAGTAAATTAGAGTGGCGTGGAGTAAAGCTGAGTGGAGTAAAGCAGAGTGGCGTGGAGTAAAGCAGAGTGGCATGGTGTAAAGCAGAGTGGTGTGGTGTAAAGCAGAGTGGAGTGGAGTAAAGTGGAGTGGAGTAAAGCGGAGTAGAGTTGAGTAGATTGGAGTAAGCAGAGTGGAGTTGAGTGGATTGGAGTAAAGAAGAGTATTGAGTGGAGTAAAGCAGAGTTTGAGTGGAGTAAAGCAGAGTGTTGAGTGGAGTAAAGCAGAGTGTTGAGTGGAGTAAAGCAGCATGGCGTTGGGTGGAGTAAAGCAGAGTGGCATGGAGTAAAGCAGAGTGGTGTGGAGTAAAGCAGAGTGGCGCGGAGTGGAGCAAAGCAGTGTTGTGTTGCGTGGCGCTGCATATAATGGAGTTGCGCTGCATATAATGGAGTTGCGCTGCGTATAATGAAGTGGCGTCGCATAGAGTGGTTTGGTGTTGCGTTTGGTGTGGCGTTGTATGAGAGAGGATGGGTGTAAAACAGATGCGAAGAGGAGGAGAATGGGAGCAGGAGAGAAAGTGTGGAGAGAGTGGCTAAGAGACAGAATAGGAGTAAGTGAGGGTGAGTGTGAGGAGAAATTAGGACAGGAGTGGAAGAGAGAAGGAGAAAATGTTCAAAGGAAAAAAGTGTGAGAGGGAGTAAGAGAAGAAAAGAAGGAAGGGATCAGGTAGGAAAGGTAAATGAATGTGCTGTAAAGAAGGAACAGATTTTGTGAGAAAAAGGTAATTGTGGAGTGGATGTGGCATAAGGGAGAAAGGTGCCGAATTTGAGGTTGGGGATTAAAGTTTAAGTTTTGCTGTGGCCCCAATATCCTGTGATCTGGGCAAATATTTTATTTACTTTGTGTGTACATAAATGTATTATGGATTTAAGT
Organism: Calotriton arnoldi; assembly: GCA_963921515.1. Lineage (NCBI taxonomy): Eukaryota > Metazoa > Chordata > Amphibia > Caudata > Salamandridae > Calotriton > Calotriton arnoldi. The sequence continues at coordinate 1,070,829 of CAWUFW010000115.1, forward strand.
GGTGTTATTTAAAAGCACTTCAGTCAATACTTTTGGATGATTTTTGCATTATAAGAGCATGTGTTACTCATTAAGTGCCGTGGTGTGTACAGGAAAACCCCAGCTGAAATTAAGCAGTAGTTTTAAGTCTAAAACTGTTTATATAAATAAGTGAGCCCACATTTACACTCAGTACGTAGTTAAAAAAAAAAAAACGTAAGGCAGATATACAGTGTGGATGGCAAAAAATACATGCAACACAAATTTGTTTTAGGTATTAAAGTGTAAAAATAATGTAACTGCATATTTATGACACCGCGAAGAAAAGCAATATACTGTAACCTAAATAGTAAGTATAACGGAGATGACTTTTAGAACTGGGTGTTATAAAAGACAAACAGCATATTACAGAACACGCACCTTATATAGCACGCACAAAACCAACATTGCGCAGAAGAATATATATATATATATAGCTAAACTAGAGTAGAAATATGTTTTATTTTGGCAAAGAAACAGTATATTATAGTACTAGGATCAAAAAAACATCGGCAAAATAAAGGGAGAAAGGTGCTGACTTTGAAGCTACGGATCAAACTTCAAGTACCTACAACTGTACGTAGTTAAAAAAAAAAAATTGCACACCGTCAAAAGTAAATTTTAGCCACAATACATTGACACCCAGTACACTGACAAAACCAATCCCCAGCATATTTATTACACATCACGAACAAAAGCAATATTGTGGATATAAATAAAAAATATAACACAGATAACTTTCACTTCTGCATTTTATAGAAGACAAACAGCATATTACATAACACGCCCGTTACAAAGCACAGTCTCAAAAAACAGTGCGCAAAATAAAGAAAATGTATGAAAACTACAACAGAAAGATGTTTTAATTTAGCAAACAAACAGCATGTTAGCAACAGAAACACATAATTGTGAATAAAATCCTAATTGAGATTTCCTAGAAAAGGAGTCTTTTGAAGAAGAAAAAAATAGGAGGGAGGTTATGTATATTAAGTGTGGTTACTTCATGTTGACTCCAAAGCAGGGAAAGCATAGTGTGTACTTTCCATACCTACTTTCTACTCTTGTCTCAGTATAAATGTCAAAGTGCATTGGTGCCTCTAATTAGTGCCACAGAATATTTCCAATGTGAAAGAAAGGTGTCAGCGCTTGACAGAAACCAGGCCTTGTTTATGATGCTCATCCATCTTCTCCACCGGGCTCCTCTGTGACCAACTGGAAGGGAGGGGGGAGGGAGAGCAGAGAGAGTGGGTAGAGGGTGCGGGGGAGACAGGAGAATGAAATCTAACCAGTGTGGTGCTCTGAAAGGGCGCTGCGCTGATAGAAACTAAGAGCTCATAGAAAGAGCTCATGCCCTGCTGTTCTTCCTGGAGACCAGAGCCAGTCCACAGGTGGGGCAGGTGCGAGGAGCAGGGCAGGCACAGACAGCAGTGCCCCCTGCTCTGAGGCCTGGCTCTGCTGTGAGGCTGACTGGAACCTGCTGACTGATTGGGAAGGGGGAGAGAGAGCACTGAAAGTGGGACAGAAGAGCTGGGAAATACACAACCATAAAAGTGAAACCAGGGCAGTGCTGATAAAGTATGTCAACAATTATTAAAACATTCAGGGTGGGGGGCAGGAGTTGTTAAGTGCAGGGAACAGAGCAGGCGCCCCCCAAATGCTCTGATGAGCAGGATACAAATGCTGTGTGTTAATTAGGAAGCAAAAAGTGTGCCTGGAACAGCAGGTAGACAGATCTGGTTTAAGAAAATAGTGCAGACAGACTGTAAATGAAACTTACTGAGTAACAACACATGTAAAAGAGCCAGACCTCGTAGGAGGTGACAATAGGAGACAGGGAGGTACTAAGGAGGGACTAATAAGCCTATTAACAAATGAAAAGCCAACATTCACAAAGGACAGTCACAAAAGCCAATACAAAATAGGGGCGGAGAGTGGATGCAGCTTCAAATCTATACCTCAATACAGCATCACTCAAAGAGGCAGCGCAAGCGCTGTCTTTGCGAGACCTAACAAGCATTTGCAATGCAATGAGTCTCGCATTTACACAAGTTTGACCTATTGGCATTGTAATGACTAATGCCTTTTATTTATGTTTTGGTTTTTAAAACATAAATAAAAGGCATTGTCATTTACAATGTCAATAGCTTAAACTTGCGTAAATGCGAGACCTATTGCATTGCAAATGCTTGTTCTAGAGTATTAATTCAGTGGACAAAAAAAACTTCGTTTGGGGGTCCGAGAATGTCAGCTTCTAAACCCTCGGCTATCAATTGGGCTTACATTTAACTCTGAATTCGGATGGCGCCGGCAGACCTTGCAAAACGGGGTGACAAAATAATACTGAGGAGGTCGCCATAGTGTGGCGAGCCTTTTGGGGTTACTCTTATCCTAAAGACCCTACTTGAGAAGTGGGGAAGTCATCAAACCACAGCGGTGTGGGCTGCCTCAGAGACTCACAGAGACCTCCACCATTGTTGTGTTTGGCAATCTGTCAAAGAAAACCCCAACCACTTCCAAACCCTTCAGCTATGTTCACAGTAGAACTACTGTACCAAAAGGGACTTTGCTGACTTCAAATATTTGTGGTGTGGGCAGGGGTACTATAGAAGCTGTATTCACGCTTATCAGGCCAAGAAATCCTAATAGCATTCAAAAAGTGGACACAAATGAATCTATTCTCAACTGTCATTTATTGAATTAAAAGGAAATTCCTGTTTTTGATCGCGATACTGACCCTCCAAACTTCTCTAAACGTTACTTTGACATGAGTTCCTTAAGTGGAGTGATCAACGATTGTCATGATGCAAGGGATTCAATCACCAACCCAATCCAGGATACTGCAAGAACCACCTGTGGGTGCAGAGGGTCTGGGACCACCCTATGAATCTGTGCAGATGGATCTGGAAACGGCAAAGATGCTAAGGGCTCTCTCTGGTAGCCCCTCATCCATGAGTGCAAAACATGGCCTCGAGAGCCCATTATTAGACGCACACGGGTCTGACACCACACAAATCACGGATGAAGATTAGTTTGGTAGATCCACCCACGTGGGTAAGGAAGGGGTCTGATGGCAGAATATTCATGCTTCCAGGTGACGTGGTCAGCGGACCGCGGGCACCGGTAAGGGGCCTCTGTCTATGCCCCACTTAGGTACATATTTCATAGTGCTGGTGCAGAGGGGTCATGGGTGCCGCAGGAGCAGGACGTGCCACGTCCACATGCGCAGATGGGTTCTAACAATTTCGTGCCCATGTTTGCAAATGGTCATCAGAAACCCACCCACGACTGCAAATGAGGCTTGCCTGGCCAACGCAGGAAAACATTACACCCTTGGCAGTGCCCGCGATAGTTAATGGGTGGAGGCTACGTAACAAACTTTAACAAGAAGGAGATTAGGGTTTGGAGAACAAGATTCATATTTTTTTTTAACTTTATCATTTTCTGGTAAGCCACAGAAACATGCAAATAAACAACCCACTGTCTGGGCCAGATTGAGTAGTAAGAGTAGTGGATTAATGTATCCGGAAGAGCTATTAGGAGCAGTAACAGCACATAAGTGAGTCAATGAAATGAAGGAGAGGGGGAGATGGGGTGGTGGTGGTGACCTTGTCACATTTTAGAACGGCTACAACAGTATATGTGCGGAAATGACTAATACAATAGGTGGCATAGACATAGTAGCCTCACAGGTCACTTGGAGCTCCAGAGACAGTAGGTAATTTCGAAGTGGCTGCCAAATGTCTCTAGGCCGAGCAGAGGGCGTTTGTAATACAGCATAGGTTTTACTGGTGGTATCACAACAGATCAGGCTGCTCAACCAAGCAGTAACGAGCGGGCAACATTTACTGTCCCAATGTAATGCAACCTTTCGCTTTGCCAGCAGCAAAGCAATAGCAGTGAACTTAACAAGATTCATAAGTAACCTAATTATGAATCACATGTGCGATAATTTATTGTTAATCTGCGAAGCCAATGGCAACTTTCAAAAGTGAAACCGTGCTCCAAGGAGTGAAACTGAAACTCAAAGGCGTGACTTGAAGTTTCTGACATCAACCCCTGCTCAAATAGAAAGGCTCAGAATAAGTTAATTTTGTAGACAAGCAGAAAATGTATAAAATATGCTAGATCAGAGGGAATGCGCCTGACCCCTCCCCTAATACATGCATGCTGTGTATAGAAGGAGCAAGAAGCTTGCTAAGCCATTCATTCTCTTCTAATAGGTTTTGTCTAGCCCCGAGCAGAGTGCTCTCCTGTGCCACAACGGCATTCCTACTTCTATCCCTCTCTGAAATGTGATGCCTGCAGGCTACAGCACAGAGCCGCCATGCCAAAGGGGGACCAGGCCTACCAATCGATCGCCGACCTCGAATGTATACCCGCTCTCTCCCGTGACACCTGGGCTAACTAGGAAGAGAGCAAATGCCCGGGGTGGTGAATGACACTCTTGCCACATCAATGGGAAAAGCAAGTTTAGGGATACTGTAGAAACAGTAGGACATCCCTTCCAAATCTGTTGGATCGTTTATGATACGCTCCGCTGAGATCCTTAACATAAGATTATACACATTTACTATAGCATTCACATTATACAAATTTACTATAGCATTCACTAGTTTTACAGTGCTTCAACCCAAGTTACCTGCAATGGTAGAGCGCTCAATTTTTCTGGGTCCTTGCGTGACTACCTCACGCAGTCCAGGGTTTTGCTTTACATTCTGGGACTTCTAGTCTTGTTTATCACAATGGAAAAGCTTACACTACAAGTCCCAGAATTCAAAGCAAAAACAGAATGAACGCGCTACTCCTACATAGACCCGGAAAAATTGAGAGTTTTAAACAGCGCTCCGCAGAACTGCCGAAGGTTAACTATTGTGTTCTGGTTCAATAACGGGAGGCACACAAGATCGCAACACAACAGGAACAATACAATCAGCAAAGGGAGTGGCTCTGACTTCTTAAAATAGAGTGGTTCCCACTCCAACTAAGCGCGACCCCAATCCTGACGGAGTCGGATGCATGCACACAAAGTACAATCCCTCAGGGACACAGTAAAAATATAATTTTGGATCAGTTCATTTTCTGCATTCTGAATCTCACAATCAATTCCAAGAGAGAGGCAATCTTTTAGATACCGGTCATAAGTAGGAAAGTTCTGCAATGGGAGAGACAGGAGTACTAGACAGACTACATAGAGTAAAAGCAGGGTGTAATAAAAAGGCAGTCAAGGTGATGGGATGTTCTAGGTCATGATACACATTCCTTAAGTCTACAGGCACGGGGATCTCAGAATTTTAACACACCCACGTCTCGGGTGGTAACGCTGAAATTCAAAGATGTGGTACAGTGACCGGAACTAAGAACCGGACAAGCACTGGTGGAAAGCACCAGAGGGTATTTGACATACAGTCAAGCAGTCTGAAAGATAGTGTCTTACTGTATTAATCCAAGTTGGCAAGATATCTTGCACACAACGGACACTGGGTGGCTCAAGTATCTGGCAGGTAAAGCAAGTTGCGGTGTCCATTATCTAGCAGAATAATTAAACAGCCCAAAAAGGAGGTTCATAGCGTTGAAAGGCGAGGCTAAGTGGCCATGGAAAGAGCTGCACTGCGATGGGAGGCAGCCTCTGTCTTAGTTGTGTGATTACGGTGGGCTGAGAGCCCCCACCTACCCACCCATAGCCGCGAGCTGAAATTGTCTCAGGACCGGGAGCCTCTAACCGGTGAAAAGCATTTGCGGGTGAGGGTTGCTTGGAGCGACATGCGCGCGCGCTCCGCCCTGTGCCTCACACCCTATTGTTGTGGAATCGGCATGGAGGGGGTTGTGAGGCAGCGTCGGCTGCCCTGAAAAGACCGGGATCGTAGTGTGTGCACGGAATAAAAGCCTAACAAAAGCAAGACGCGGGACCCTATTCTTAAGGCGTCCCGCATTGCAAACATAAATATATATATATATATATATTTGTTAAATTAACCCGCATTTTAAAAAGAAGATGCGCTGGCGCCATTACGGATGTGCCGCACTATAAGAAAATAAAAACATACAATGTTAAAAGAAATAGCACGTTGTGCGATCTAAATATATATATTTTTTGCTAAATTAACCCGCATTTAAAAAAGACGTGCAGGGGCCATTACCAATGTGCCGCGTTGTAAGAAAAAAAACAATGTTAATACAGACAGCACGTCGTGCATGCTTCTGGAGATAAACAAAAAAACATTAATGAAGTAAATAGTCTTCACCAACTGGTAATAAAAGCTGCAGAGTACCAACACAAGTAAAAGGTCCAGTCCTCATGGGAGGTAACAAATGCGGACAAGGAGGGACTAACAAGCCAGCATTTAAGAAGGACAATGACACAGGCCAATGACAAATATGGGCAGAGAGTGGGCGGTGCTTCCACTGCATACTCTATTACAGCATGCCTCGCAGAGTGAGCAGTGCATGCGAGCTGCCTCTAGGCTCGACCTAACAAGCGGTTCCAGCTGAAGCAGTGCATGTCGTGCCTGCAGTAAGAGAAACTGAATAACGGAAATAGTGCTTATGGACTAAATAACACGTACTGTGTAACAAATGAAGTAAAAGGGCCAGTCGCGAGGTTACAAATGAAGACAAGGTGGTACTAAGGAGGGACTAACAAGCCTATTTACGAATCAGAAGTCAGCATTTACGAAGGACAATGACATAAGCCAATGAAAAATATGGGCAGAGAGTGGGCGGGGCTTCAAGTGCATACTCCAATACAGCATGCCTCGCAGAGCAGCACATGCACGCTGCCTCTAGGCTCGACCTAAAAATGGTGCACCACTCATTAATAACAACCAATGACCATACGCTCATGCCAAGGAATAAAAGCATTTGTCACGTTTATTTTTAAAACTTGTAAACACATCTGTGGCTGGTCCGGTCAAAAGCGAGTGACAGCTGTAGCAAGAAATGTTTAGATTACGTGACAGAAGGCACTCTAGATAAATATAATGCATGTGCACTAGCATCAGACCTGGTTTTAGCAGGTGGGCTCGGCCCACCTAAACATGACCTTTGGCCTTCCCAGTTGACAGAAGAGGCCATGGAAAATGCACCTGTGAAATGCTTCCTCCATGTGGATGGCCAAACCTCGTGATGGTTTTTTCACTTTGCGTATATTAATTATCAGTCGGGGTCATTAAGGAACCTCTAGAACTGAATGAGTTAGAGAACGTGCTTAAAACGGACTCACCCCGTATACTCATTACCCGGATATATAATCACATGCAGACGTCGGCCCCTTTGACACAGCCATGGGCACTTCAGGCGTGGAATGTAGAACTTCAGCCCCTGCTCACGGAAGACCAATGGGCTGGCTTATTGTTGTTGCCAACTCACTGCATTGTCCCCTAACTACAAACTCCGACTAATCCACTTCAAGTTCTTGCACAGATTTTATAGGACACCCTCTAGTTTGCATCATATGGGTCTGAGAGACGACGAAAGCTGCTGGAGATGCGGCACAGTTCCCGCTGGTTTTTTGCACATAGCATGGAGTTGCCCGAGGCTAGCAACATACTGGTCCGATGTCTTTACAGTGATACACCAGATAACTGGGATAAGTGGGGATCCTGACCCTATAAAGGCATTGTAGGGCTACGTAAAGGACACACCGGTCAAGGTCCGCAAGCTGCATGCCCTTTTACTTTTATTTGCTAAACGCCAGGTTGCCATGCACTGGGAACGTAAGGGGGTTCCATCTAAAAAAGATTGGATTAGGGACGTCACATTCGGCCACTCACAACTTACCACCTTTTGGGTATTGATGCCCTCTGCATCCAGATCCAGGGACATTTGGGAACCCTTTGTTGTGTGGGCCCGAGAACACCAGGAAGCACATGGAGATACGGCAACATAGCCTGGGTCGTTATGAGCCTGTGTGGGAGAACTGGGGGAGGTCGGGGTTGGGGTGTTGAATGTCTCTTGGGAAGAACTATAACGTTGTTTGTTGCTGTGCCTAATAACTTGTGAACCCTGGAAGATGCTGCTGGACTATCTCTACAATGGTCTTTTGTAAGTTGTCAGCTGTTATCCTTCTTTATGATAGGATGTATCTTTTGCGTTTCAGGTACGAAACAGTGAAGCGAACATGTATGCACGAATGTTTGTAATTAACGTGTTGGTTGTATATCGAGGTGATTATGTATCAAATAGCAACTGGCTTGTTGTTTATATGGTTTGTAGCATTGTTTTAAAATGCCAATAAATACAAATACAAAAAAAAGGAACCTCTAGAACACATTTCAAGGTGTATTGTTTATAAAAACTGTTTCAAGTATGCACTGATAAGGGGAAAAATACCGGCTTTTAGTGATTTTCTCAATTTTTGTACTGGCTGAGACATTAAAATACTGGCCATGCTGGAAAAAAATGGCATGAGGCAAGCTGCAGATGGGCAGTGTGTATTGGAGAAGAGAGGACAGGGTGTTACCTGCCAATGATGCAGCAGGTGCAGTGGCACTAGGGCTGTGAGCATCCTTCTGCTCCTCAATTATGTCTGTTTCTGTGTGGGGGTTCTGAAAGTGTTTGTGTATTTTAGTCTGTATGATGTGTGCAGTAATATACTGTAGGATGGGGCATAAATTATACTATTGAGACAGTGGCAGTGCATGCCCATTTGATGAGCAGCCACAAGGGAATTATAAATGTCTGACCATTATCTAAGAATAAATGTGAAATTACAATGCCTACTAGAGTATGAGTGCCTGTCTGTTCTCTGCCGGATGCGGTGGTAAAACAAATACACTTGTTATGGCATTTAAGATATTGTGCTGGGTTTAATTTATTCTCATCTTTACAGCAGGGTTATAAATTTGAGCATTTCATATTCTGATGTCTCGTTACAGTACATTGCACTTTCCCAGGTTATAGTTCGGGCCATCAGAATTAGGTAATTGTGCGACTGTGGTGTTTCCACATTATTATGGATTTGCCTCATTTGCCACATAATCCATCATCTGCTGAATAATCTGCAGATTAAAAGAAAAATTGTTTGTAGCTCAAACAGTCAAAAGTTACTAAAAAAGCTGTAACAAGTGTTGCCGCGCGGTTGAAAGTTCTTTGCAAAGGTAGACTGGTCATGCTTCTGCTGCTTATTGCTATACTTGGGTGTTAAACTTGTACTAATGAGGTGCAACCAATGCTCAGACAGTTTTAACAAGCATAAAAACAAGTATTAGTAAAGCCAATATTTTTCACCTATGCAAGATCAATTGGCGTTGTCAATGTTCTTTTTTTTAAATGTTGCACAGTGGTGCGAATAGCTTAAAAAAAAAAAAGCAATACAACATGGCCAGACCACGTCATGGCACTTTATTTTTACTTTAAGCTATGCACGTACAAACAAGTTAAAACTGTTATTTTCCCTATACTTAATATGCAGTTTATATTCTTGAACAAATGCCCATTGTAGCTACCAGAATGTCAAAATGTAGCTAGCTGGAACACTGAGCATGGAGAGGCTGTGGCGTTATGTGCAGAGATGATGACTTTGGATCTGATGAACCAGGTTCCAGTCTCAGCACCAGCTCAACATTCTGTGATTCTGGGCAAATCACTTAATCTACCCATGACTGAAACAATTAATGTGCCCTTGTGTAATGTAAGTGGCGCTTATGTAAAGCACTCCAAGTCCTTCCGGTTGACTTCGTGCTATATAAAACAAGCTCTGATTGAGCTAGAGGGGAGGCAACTAGCGACGGGGTGGGAAAGGGGCATGTAGTGACAGGAGTGAGGTGGTGGGAGGGTCAGGTCAGCAGGGAAGGAGCATGCGGTGAAGGGTCATGAAGCGACGGAAGTTAGGTGGTATTAGGGACGAGCAAGCAATGAACAGAATGTGGACGTTGGAAAGTACAGAAAAAATATGTATGTTACAAGTGCACGGCCAATGGAAGGACAATGGCCACCAGAATCAGTGCTTGGTCCAAGCTTCACACCAAGGACGAAGACGTGAAGCCGATCAGGAAGCTGGAGGCAGGAGGAGGCACTGACCAACAGCAAGAAAGGAAACAACAGTGATGTGGGAGCCAACCAATGGCAGGTAAAGGTAACTAATGGGCACACTCCAAGCCCCTTTTAAGATTTTTTTTTTTCTTTACCAGAGATTTCGCAAGTCCCATGTAGTCGAAACCTAAAAATGACAAAATAATGAAGAGATACTTCCACAAAATGTGGCTCATTTTGCCACAAAATTTGGCTTTTCTTGCAGCACAATTTATTCAACCCTGCCGCATAATTTGGTCCTAGTACTGCTGTATAATTTTATTGGCCCGGGTTATAGTGATCTTACTCTGTCTTATTGCATCTACTCACAATGGGACTCATCATAATTCAATTCCATAAAGGGCTACCATGGGTTATGCAATGTGGCAAGATATACACACAGTGGCATTAATGCTAATCATCCAAACTTACCTTAGAGCTAAATAATTCAATGCACAGGTATATTTTAAAATGGACATCTCTAAAGGTTTGCCACAAATAAAATATGATTTTCAGATAAATGGATAGCCTCTGTGTACATTGTAGTACATACTTTAATTAGCTATATTAAAACCAAGTATGTACATTTTTAAGACAACATTTCATCTCTTCTATTTGGTCACATTTCCTAAATAGCGTTTGTTTATTTTTTACATTTCACTGCAAAGAACTAGCTTTGATAAGGTACTCTGTTACAATGAGCGGTCACACAGCTGTTGTTTTATGTACAGAAGCTTCAGAACATGTGGTCCCTTGACATTCAGGACCCAAAACTGCTCTGCATATACATTCAGAAAGTACATGCTGTCTGCGTGCCTCGAATAATTTGTGTCATTTAATCAATATAATTTTGCACACCCATCTAGTTTAATGAACACACCGTATAAAGGCTCCCACCTCATGCACAAAACATCATGTTTATACCACAAAACATAAGCACACACCAATCTCAAACGAACACTGCACACGGAAACACCCACACGAGAATGGTCCATGCCACACACTCAAGCACAAAAAAACCACAGGGGCACACTCACACATATATACACTCACCGTCACTCAAAATGCAGATTCGCATATGTAGATCCCACATACCCAAACACAAACTTTCACCATTGACAAACAGAATCTCGAAAACTGCAAGCCCCACAAGCTCTTAGTGCTTCTCTCCCCTTAGCTGAGACTGCCTTGAATATATATATCACAATGAATGATGGATGAAGTCCAACTGCCTGAAATTGACCACCACCAAGACAGAAGTCATGATTTTCGGGGTGAGCTCCTATCTTTGTGACTTAACCTGGTGGCAGACACAGCTACTCCAAGAACCTTAGTATTGGCATCGACTACAAACACACCACAACAGCCCAAGTCAATGCTTTCACCATCTCATGCTTCCAATGCTTCCACACCCTGAAGATTCTGAGGAAGATTTTCAACTGGCTCTCAGTCAACACCTGGAAATCCATCCCCCACACCTTCGTTACCAACAAACTATACTACAAGAAACCATCTGTGATGGAATCAACAAGCATCTCATCAGAAGGCTGCAGAACATCCAGAACTCGGCGGCCAGAATCACTGTCAACTTCCCACGACACTCCCACATCTCACCTCACGGAGCTAAAACGAAAAATGTTCATGTAATAGGGAATGTTTTACAAGACCTACTTTTAGCCGTAAAGTCTGCTAATGCTATGTTGCAGACAGTGCAAACAAATTTGGCTTTTGAATGAGAAGATGTGCGAGCTACACTTAGGGCCATATGTACAAAAGCTTTTTGCATTTCTTAATGGGCCGAATCGCAATTTCGGCCCATTAAGAAATGCATGACAGACTTTCCTAATGTACAAAGGCAGATGGGGAATCGCAAAATGCGATTTTTACCCAGTAGAAATCGCATTGTGCGATTCCCTAAATAGGAAATCGCAAATAGGGATTTCCTATTTGTGATTTTCTAAGCATTTCAAAATGCGAAATGGGCATTTAGGAAATGCTATTACCATCTACCTCCAAGTTAATGGTAACCATGTGCAATTTTAAAAAAAGCACCCCAAAATGTTTTTTTTAAAGTGCTATATAGTGCACACTTGTCCCTAGGGCATTTGTGCGCTTTATAAATGCACCACTTTTTTGAGGGGTGCATCAAGGGGGTGCTTAGACCCATAGGCACCTTTGGTTTTGCATTTCAAATTTGCGATTTCCTATTAGGAAATCGCAAATTTGGAAATGCAAAACCATTTGTTCCTATGAGCATTTAGGCCCAAAGAAACGAACAAACAGTTTAGCATTTCCTAAAAAGCGAATCTGTAGGAATCGCTATTAGGAAATTGCTATTTTTGAACATTCAAGTTTGCATTTCCTAAATAGCAATTTCTTGGAATTCGCTATTTAGGAAATGCAAAAACTGAATTTTGTACACATGGCCCTTAGTGCCTTGAAATCAATGAGTGCAGATCCATTGTTTTCAACCAAGTATAGCTCTTCTGTTTATAATGTTTCAAATTAAACAATATTTGTTAACCATGGACCAAAAAGGAGGACTGTCAACTGCCAACTTGCAGATTCAGTGGTACTTTCTACAGTAGGACAATCTGTTCATGACAACACTTCCTTTTCACACTAGCAAGTGCTCAGACAACCCTTGCTGAGCATTCTGGACACAGCAAATGCTGAAATGTCTACCAGAATCTCTCAGAAGAACACAGAGCTTATTGAAGCCATTTGTACCTTGTTTCTCTCATTGCCTCTGATGTGTGCAGATGTGCACCCCTTCTAGACTTAACGGACAAGTTACTCACATTCGTTAACGCCTTATCTGGTAGAGACATGATCTAGCCACAGATTCCTTACCTGTGAACTTCCCAGGCATCAGACTGGATCCGGAAGATTTTTCTTGAGCAGTATCCCTGTGCGTCGATCGACTCCGCGTGACGTATGTGGCGGCGTCTCCGTGACCTCTGCGTGTTGTCTGTATAGGCGCCACCTCGGCCTGCTGACGTCAGTACTTTTCATGACTTTTCATGCCAGTAGCGCGGATCCATGATGTTGACAGACAATGATGTGTTCAGACAACTAGGGCCCTGAAGGGGAAAGCCCTAACATTAAGAAGTGATCCGCAGTTGAGGGAGGATCGGTAAGGAATCTGCCAGATAAGGTGCTACCGAAGGGAATTAACTTGTCCATCTGCTAGAGACATCTAGCCGCAGAACCCTTACCTGTGAACAAATACCCAAGCAATACCATCCTCTGAGGAGGGACTGTGGAAAAGTTTAGACCAGGAAGTCCTGTAGGACTGAACGGCCAAAGAGGCCGCCACTATGGACTCGATTGTTCATGCAATAATGCTTGGCAAATGTGTGCAGTGATGCCCATGTAGCAGGCTGGCAAATGTCAAGAACCGGGACACCATGCTGGAGAGCCGTGGTGGCTGCCTTAGCACTGGTGGAATGAGCTCTGAGGCCTTCAGGAGGCTGTTTCTTTGCCAGAGCGTAACAGATCTTAATGCAGAGGATACCCCATCGGGAGATAGTCCTCTTCTGTACAGCACGTCCCTTCTTTGCTTCAACGTACCCCACAAAGAGTTGGTCCTCCACCCAGAACTCTTTAGTGCGGTCAAGGTAGAACGATTACGCTTTTTTTGGGTCCAGACGGTGGAGATGTTCTTCTTCCTTAGAAGGATGAGGAGCATAGAAGGTGGGCAAGATGACAGACTGCCCTAGGTGGAAAGGTGTCATTACTTTAGGCAAAAAAAAAATGCCCTAGTGTGGAGCACTACCCCGTCTGGGTAGACGGTCAGGTACGGAGGCTGATGAGAGAGAGCCTGCAACTCACTCATCCTCCTGGCAAAAGTTATTGAAACTAAAAAGGCTGTCTTAATGGCGAGCAGCAATTGTGCAACGGCTCGAACGGTGCACACATTAGATATGTGAGGACCAACTTAAGGTCCCACTGGGGCATATGATGAAAGGTGAAGGGGGAAACAAATGTGTAAGCCCCTTCAGAAATGTATGTACAATAGGGGATTTGAATAGTGACGGTCTGTCTGGCAACCGTAGAAAGGCAGAAAGGGCCAAAAGGTAACCCTCCAGAGTGCCCAGAGCAGAGCCCTGCTGGGCAAGAGACAGGACGAAAAGGAGAATATCAGAAAGGGAGGCAGACAAAGGGTCGATAGGTGTGACTTCGGTATATTGATAGTGAACCTCAGTGAATGCAGGAGGTTCGCCGTAGTCTGGAGGTGGGAGACGACCGCCTGGAACCCCTGATCTCCGCAGATGAGCTGCGACCACTGCCGTCATCTTGGTGAACACCCGAGGTGCACTGGTGAGGCCAAAGGAGAGCACGGCAAACTGAAAGTGCTCGTGGCCCACCGTAAACCGCAGGTAGACCGATGGGCGGGCAGGACTGGAATATGGAAGTAGGCGTCCTGCAAGTCCAGTGCTACCATCCAGTCTCCCGGGTCCAGGGCTGACAAAACCTGAGCAAGAGTGAGCATCTTGAACTTCTCTTTTTTGAGGCAGTAGTTGAGGGCTCTGAGGTTGAGGATAGGACGAACGCCTCCGTCCATTTTGGGAACCAGAAAGTAGCAGGAATACCAACCACAGCCTACTTCTGGCACCGGAACCCTCTCTATGGCTCCCTTGGCCAAGACAGACATGACTTCCTCTCGAAGTAAAGCAAGGTGATCCTCCGTCAGCCGATTGTATGTAGGAGGCATGGAGGAAGAGCTAGTCTTGAAGGGCAAGGAGTAGCCCCTTCGGACTATATGTAGAACCCTCCTATCCGAGGTGATGTCCCTCCAGTGGTGGAGGTGATGGCGTATCCTGCCACCAACTGGATGCCCATGATCTGGGAGGATCCGACTAGGGAGGGTTTGGAGGCGAAGGAGGGAGGGGGGATTGTGGCCTGACCTTACCTCTGACTACCCAACCCAGGGGATCGGGGCCAGCCACGCCCACGGCGGCACAGAGGTTGCTGAACTTGCGTGGTCCTCTGGCTAGGATAGGGCTGGCGCGGCTCGAAGCCCCTTCTGTAGCCACGAAAGGAGTGAAAGACGGACGCAGGACAGGATGTTATACAAAGGCCCAAGGACTTGGCCGTAGCCCGCAACTCCTTGAAGCGCTTTAGCGCCGCTTTTGCCCTATCTCCGAAGAGACAAGAGCTATCAAAGGGCATGTCCATAAGGTTAGCTTGGACATCCCCAGAGAAGCCAGACGTTCTCAGCCAGGTGTGGTGCCACGGCCATTGTCAAGGAAATTGCTCTGCCCAGCAAGTCTGTCGTGTCAAGGCCACAGCGGATGGTAAACTTTGCTGCATCTCTCCCATCTGCAACAGCTTGGGAGAGGACAGCCCGGGTCTCTTCCGGGACTGGTGGCAGCACATGAGCAACCGTCTCTCATAACGAATGGGAGTAACTGCCCAAGAGGCATGCAGTGTTTATCGACCGCAATGCTAGGCTGATGGAAGAGAATATTTTCTTTCCGAAGATATCCAGCCTTTTGAATTCCCTATCCGGAGGTGCAGAAGGGAACGCGCCACGAGAGATAGAAGCTTGGAACACCAAGCTGTCGGGGTCGGGTGGGATGTGAGGAAAGCTGGGTTGACAGTTGCAGGGCGGTGGCGGAAGGCGATTGTTCTATTTACAGGGATCCCTGCGCTGAGCTTGGACCAAGTGCCCAGAAGAACATCAGTTAAGGCCTCATTAAATGGCAGCAAGGGTTCCGAAGTGGAGACGCCAGGCTGCAGGACCTCCGTCAAGACATTGGTCTTGCCTGCCACAGTAGGAAGCTGCAGGTCCAAGACCTCCGCCGCCCTACGTACCACCATGGCAAAAGAAGCACCCTCCTCCATAGCCAGCTTAAGAGGGGAGAGCATGCCAGGCTCTGGCAAGGTATCCAAGCCACTAGAATAACCCATTTCCTCATTCCAATCCACTTCCTCAGTGTAAGGCGGGATTTCTAAGGGGTCCTGCATCCCCTTTCAATCTTCCTCCAATCCTAGCCCTTCAAAATAAGGCTGAGGATGCGGCAGAGTCCGAAGGCTCTTTCAGCGCCGGCTTTGGCATCGGTGGACGCCCGGCCGGCTCCGTGTCATCAGGGGATAAGAATGGGGCTGACGCGGCCGGTGGGCGCCAGTGACGTCGGGAGTCTTGGAGTCGGATGCGGTGCCTGGAAAGGTTGAAGAGGTGCGACCGGCGCCGGTTCAGACCTGGGAACTGATTCATGAGGAACTCCTACCGTTGAGCCTGCAGGGCCCGAAGGCTCACCGGCAGGGTGAGGTCGCCCAAAAATGGCGCACATGGCATCATAAAACTCCTTCAATTGGGCAGGGGTCACTCCTGGTCCCGGAAAGGGGGGAAAACGCAGACCCTACCCAGGAACACGCTCTGCAGAGCGAGGTCTCGGACGACAAGACTCCTCCGTTGCAGACAGGGTGAAGCCAAAGCACGCTTCTACTTCTTGTGCTTGTTGTGGTACTTCTTACCTGACCCCTTCGGTGACTTTAAATGGGAGGACGAAGACTTGGAGCCCCTGGAGCAGTGCTCGGACCTTCCTCTCGACCGGAAGCAGGAACAAGACCTCCGAGGTGCCTGACGCCGGGTTGCAAGCAGCTTTAGGGACCGCTCCCTCAAAGCCTAAGGCACCATGTTTCAGCGCTCCGTCCATCATCTCCTTGTGTTTGCTTTGTTCGCCCTGAGTTGGCAGGGTATGCCCAGACGTGGGTCCCTTGCTCACTTTGCCACTGGATTCAAGCTAGCCTGGCTGATGAAGGGTGTTACCCAGAAACCGGTCCCAGGATGCTTGTTTCCGGTTCAGGGAAGACCTGGCTGGGTCTGAACTGAGGTGGCGAAGTGAGCTAAAGAATGATGATGGATTCAACCCAGATCTGTGACTGGGGGTGAGTGTCTGAAAAGTTTCAGCGCTCCGTCCCACATCTCCTTGTGTTTGCTATGATGAAGCATGACACCTCTCGGGGTGTGTGAGGGCTCTTGCTCCTTATTGGAGCTCTCCCCTCCCCTTTCCTGTTCCTTCTCCCACCTGGCCTTCCGTTCCCCTTGACCCCCATCATCCCCTCCCTTAGGAACTGGATACCTGATTGTTTGAACTTCTTACCTGACCCCTTCTGTGACTTCAAATGGGAGGACGAAGACTTGGAGCCCCTGGAGCAGTGCTCGGACCTTCCTCTTGACCGGAAGCAGGAACAAGACCACCGAGGTGCCTGACGACGGGTTGCAAGCAGCTTTAGGGACTGCTGCCTCAAAGCCTTAGGCACCATGGCCTCGCAGTCGGAGCACAACTTTGGGGCGTGGTCGTGCTACAGGCACCAAAGACATATAAGATGGGGATCCGTGACAGACATGGCGCGATGACAGGCGCCGAACGGTTTAAACCCCCAAGGTCTTTTTAGACATGAAGGAAACCCTACACACCATCGAAAAAATTTAAACACAAAGTCAAAAAAAGTTTGTTAAAAAATGTCAGGGGGTAGCTCTCTTCGACGGATCTGTGCTGGTTGGCACAGAAAGAAAGAACTGGCATCAGAGCGCCAAAGGTGGAGCCTTCATAGACGACGCGAACGTCATGATGACAGAGACAACGCCGACATTAAGCGTAGTCGAACGATGTTGACCCAGCGGTGTACTAACAGATACTCCACTACCATATACTCATCTGGGCCCATATAACTTCTTCCACTAATACCAAGTAGACCGCTGGAGCTTGTAGTTTATAAAATTCATGTTTCAGGAATAGTTATATTTCTGTTCTAACTAAACCTTTCACTGATCAAAAAGTTCTTTCCTCTGGTCGATGGACCATTAGTTGGAACTAATTGATAGTGATAATTAACCTAACTTATTTAACATTCTTTAATTAAAGTAAATAATCACAGACTCGGGAAGTTTTAAAATCTTTATCTAAATTAATGGAATGTGAACCATCTCAAAGTTTCAGTACAAACACCCTCATTCACAAGAGTGTCAACTCAATCTATAATCAATAAGCAAAATATTTCAGATTCACACAATAACTATGCACAGAAAAGGAGAGGACAGAGAGAGAAGAACATCTGTCAATACGATGAATTTATAGTTACAGAGAATGGTGTGAAGACCAACCCCCTGGCCAAAGGGCTGGTAAGGGTCCCCCGGGATAGATCAGGAGACAAAGACTTCAGGACAGGAATCAGGACAGAATACTTCACCTCTCTAAATACCGACGACTGCGTCGCACCCCTCTCTGACACTCTCTTCCTCCTCGTGGTTCTTCCGCAATCTTCTTTCTAACCCAATTAAGTTAAAATAGATGGTTCTGCATTCGATCAGCTCAATTCAGACAAGTGTGGAAGGCCCAAATGCGCACTAATAATAAAGTCAAAGGAAGAAATGTTATTCTCAAAAATAAATGGTTTCACTGTATACCACCAACCTCTACTCTAACCCACTTTAATTATTATTACCCTTTTCTGCATTTGCGTTAGTATAAAACTTATTTTCTATTTAGTCAAGCAGGTGCCATGCATGTGAGCTTTCAAGCTGCCATTTTAATGCCTTTTGCGCATGCACAAGATTTTCCTTCCAAGCATTAGTACGTCATACTACGTAGATGCAGTAGACGCATGCGCAGTAAAGATCCCTTGTTAGAGTGCGTTTTAGTCCTTCGTTTATTTTGTTAAAGTTAGTAAACACATATGCAAGCTTCATTGTCCCGTGTCTTTCGAAAATGCTCATTATTAATTACAATCACATAGTTAGTAATCGTTAATGAGTTAAAACGAAAGGATTGCTTCCGAGCAAGTCTCATTTATGAGTCCTTGCTCCATCAATCCCCTCTCTGATAGCATTTTAAGCCATCACAAAAATTACCCATCCCATCCCAGATACCAACTTTAGCACATCTCAGTTCTCTATTTCCCTTCTCAATTTTTCATCAATCAACTCATTTCCTTCTAAATCCTTAATTTTCTTATATAATTTGCCTTTCATTTCTTCCAACTGTATTTCATCATAATTTCTTTTCTGTTTCTTTCCCTTTCCTTCTCTTTTAAAATGTATTTTCCCTCTCCTTCCTTTTCTACAACACTTATATGTAATCATTATTATTATTACTACGGTTATTATCATAACTAATGGTATTATTATCTGACCTAGGAAACGTTTCCCAAAATCAGCAAACCATTTCCCTATTGATGCTATACTTTTTGTTAGTTTTCTCCACACACTGTCAACCTCCAGTTGGGTCAAGTCTTTATGCATTCTTGTAATGTTTTCAATATATCCTTTAATTTCTCTGCTCTTGTCTGGAATGTAAGTGCAACAATGTTGAATTTTCAACATACCACAAACTCCACCTTCCTTTGCTAATATGTCAAGAGCAAGACGGTTCTGTAAAACCATAGACCTGATTGCAACCATCTCTGTGTTAATCATTAAGAATCCTCCTGCAGTATCTGTAGAAAGACGATCAACTATGGTTGATAACTTACAAATTTTCGGTGAATTAAGAATGACTCCAACTGAGGGTATCAACGCACTAAAAATATCCCCTACAATTTCAGAAAAACTAGCTCTTTTTCTACGTGTTAGTCCATTAGGATTTTCATTGGTTCCACTGATTCTGTCCACATGATAAATTTTTGGAAAAACTATTCCAAAGTAACAGCTCCCGTACCATCTTGCAGGTAACCTATAATATGCATTGTTCCCGCAAACATAATAAACTCCTGGAAATACAGGATCAGTTCCCCCTTTTAGTCCCCACCCTCCTAAAATTAGGAAGTTGTGTTCACATTCACTGGAACCAATGTAATTATTGTTATAATCTGTCTTTAATCTATGGAGGCAGAATTTTCCCCTTTTCACAAAATCCAGGGACATCGCAGCATGAGCTTTGCCATTTGCATAGATCCCCTCTTTTCCAGCCCATGGAGGTACATGGGGTTTCTGTTCAGTCGCTTTCTTTATTAAATCCTGTCTCCTCCACTAAATCCAAAAAATCTTTTTCTTCTTTTCTTAATGTACATGTTAGATTATCTTTATGTGCCTGAACTAAATCTATTGAACTCATTGTTAAGAAAAATTCACCCATAAACTGTGCATTTTTACTACTAACTACAGGATTCATATTCTTTCTAATAGGTAAATCAGAAAATACTACGTCTAGATTTGAATAAAAATACTGAAGTCTCCCTGTAGCATAAAATAGACTTGATAAAATACTACATGACACACCATATGTTAAAGGTATATGGTGATACGTCACCCCTTCTGATACTGATGAGGGTAACCTCATACACACATAGCAATTATCAATCTCCATAGTACTAACATATTGAAATAACAATTTAATAAACACATTTTCTTCATCTTCTACCCCTATTTCTATTTTAGTTCCTTTTGTTCTATCTACCTTAACATTAGTATCTGTATTATTCTTGTCACTTGTTTTCATTAACAAAGGTACACCTACTGTTAGGAATAACCACACTAATGCTACTAATAAAATACTACAAAAACAAAATCTAAAACATTTTCTTTTCAATCCACGTTTTGATCTTTCGGCAACTTCAATTTCTGCCATTTTACTTCTGAGAAAATTTCTTTTCTCTTATCCTTTCTTTGTTAATTTGACTTCCTTTTCGTTCTTAAGGAGGCCTCAATTTGCTTTCATCAATCTGTGCAACATGAACTTCTTCTGTTTCATCACTCAGATCTAGGGATTCAAATTCTTCAAGTATGACATAGGTCCATTCAGGAGCCTTGTATCTTCTGTTTAAATTTCTCAATCTTGGACTTCTTCGAGTTATTTTCGCTAAGGTTTGTTTAGATCGTGTTTGACTTGTGATTTCATTTACTTGTTCTGGTTTCTTTTCTGATTTTTTCAAATAATATCTTAATTTCTTTACTCCAGTAGGCCAATTGTCTTTTGATTTGTACTGCACTTTCACCTTCTTTATCTCCTCTCAAAGTTCTTTTAATTTCACTTAATCTAGGCAGAATCTGTTCTCGTTTTGTGTTTTCTGTGCTTGAACCTTATTCTACTTCCACCTGCTCAGGTCTTATCGTACTTTGTTCTTCTTTTTCCTGAGCTTGTTCTTCTAATTCTATCAGACCCTATTCAGGTCTTATTTCAAACTGTTCTTTTTCTGCCTGAACTTGTTCTTCTAGCTCTATCTGATCCTGTTCAGGTCTTATTTCAAACTTTTCTTCTTCTGCCTGAACGTTCTTCTACTATTCCCTCCTCAGGTTCCTGAAAGTCTTTTTCTATTTCCACCTGAGTGTGTTCTTCTTTCCCTGTCTCTTCCTGACTACTTTCCTGTCTTTTCAGTTCTGTTCTTCTTATTGTTTCAATAGCATCATCAATTACTTCAATCACTGATATCCACTCTTCCTGACTTGTACCTGGCTGTTCGTCATGTGGTTGTCTTTCAGAATCTATCACTCTAGATTCTTCAATTTCACAGCTTACAACTCCTGACGCTTCAGCCTGTTCAGTCAGTGGTCGCTCTTGTTGTTCTGAAGGGCTCAGAACTCTTCTGGTATGACTGGCATGAATCCAATTGGGCAAACCTACACACTTCACTGCTGTGGTAGTGACTAGTATGACTTGACGCGGTTTATCCCACCTTGGTGCTAGGCACGACTTTCTTGCGTGTTTCTTCACTAGCACCCAATCTCCAGGATTCAAATCATGTGCTTGGTCTGGCTGTCTTTCAACTGCGTCTTCTCCAACCTGCTGAGAGACAGAACGCACCATTTCAGCCAATCCTTTGCAATAGTCCAATACCAGATCATCAGTTATATTCAGTAATTTATTTCCAGGAATGAATGCTTGTCTCATTGCTCTTCCCATGAGAACTTCATGTGGGCTCATTCCTGTTTTTCTGTCTGGAATACTTCTGAGACCCATCAATACAAGAGGTAATGCATCTGGCCATTTCAGCATTGTGGATGCACACACCTTCCCTAGTCTTGACTTTTGTGCCATTTAACTGTTCAACTATTCCAGAAGCCTCTGGACGATAAACACAGTGCAGTTTTTGTTCTATGTTAAATGCAGCACAGATTAATCGAATTATTTCATTATTAAAATGAGGGCCTCTATCTGATTCCAAAGTGACTGGAAAACCAAAGCATGGAATTAACTCCCTCAACAACAATTTAGCAACTGTAAGACTATCATTTCTTCGAGTGGGATATGCTTCCACCCATCTTGAGAAGAGGCATACTATGACAAGTATATATTTCAGTCCATTGCTAGGGGGCAACTCAATAAAATCCAACTGTAATCTGGTGAAGGATCCTCCTGCCTTTCCAATCTTTCCCCAACTAACTATTGTCTTCCTACCTGGATTTTGCTGCTGACAGGTTAGGCATCTTTGGCAAAGGCTCTCTGCGACTACCCAGAATTTCGGATTGTACCAACTCTGTCTGAATAGTCTGATCATTGAGTCTCTCCCTATGTGTGTTGCTCCATGATACACTCTTGCCATTTTTGAAAGCAAACAATCTGGCATGACTGGTCTTCCATCTAAATACACCCATACCTCATCATGTGGTCTCTTTGTACAAGCTGCCTTTATCCAAATTTCCTTTTCCTCAACTTCTTCCTGCAATTGTCTAATCTCATCCCATGTTTCTGGTACTGAGAAAAACATAAGTTGGCATCTGGTTTCACCCGTTTCAATTTTTCTGTTAATGGCCACTGTATTTTTGGCACAGTATTTAGCCACTTGTTCAGCATATTTATTGCCAGCAGTCACATAGTCATTTCCTGACTGATGTGCAACGCATTTACAACTGCTATCTCTTTTGGCAATTGTAATGCTTCCAATAAATCCTTTACATTTTTGCTGTTTCTAATAGGAGATCCTGAAGAAGTCAGAAATCCCCTTTGCATCCAGAGCTGGCCAAAATCGTGCACAACCCCGAACCCATATTGACTGTCCGTAAATATGGTTACTCTCCAATTTTTCCCCAATTTGCATGCCATGGTTAGGGCTACCAATTCTGCTACTTGTGCAGATTTGACTCCAGGTAAACCGGATGCTTCAATTACCCCAGATATCTTACAAACAGCATATGCAGCACTTAATCCTCCTTCTTGTGTCTTGAGGCAGGATCCATCTACAAATAACTCATGGTCAGCCTCTTTCAAAGGGGTCTCCTTTATATCAGGCCAGGGCTTCGTACACAACTCAGTTACATCCAAACAATCATGATCACTCTCATCTCTCACTTCTTCATTGCATGGGTCTGGCAGTAGGGTAGCTGGGTTCATAATCGTACACCTTATCACTGTCACGTTCTCAGCTCCCAAAATCACTCTTTCATACTTAGTCAATCGACTAGGGGTGAGATGTTGTGTTCTTGTTCTTGTCAAAAGAATCTCAACTGAGTGTGGAACATAAACCTTTACCGGAAGTCCCATCACTATCGACTCACTCTGCTCCAGACTCATACAAGTAGCAGCTACTGCTTTTAAGCAGCCAGGTAATGCTGAAGCCACTGGATCCAATGTAGCTGAAAAATATGCCACCGGACGTCGACTCAGTCCATGTCTCTGTGTTAAGACTGAAAGTGCACAATTTTCTCTCTCACAACAAAACAACGCAAAGTCTTTTGAATAATCAGGCATGCCCAAGGCAGGAGCCTCACACAAACAATTTGGTATTTTCACAAATGCCTCTATGCAGTCATCATTCCAATCAATCGGATCTTTTGCTCTTTTTCGGGTCATTTGTATTAATGGTTTCGCTAACATAGAAAAACCATTAATCCATTGCCTACAGTACAGAACCACTACCAGGAACATTCTCATTCCTCTCTGAGTCTGTGGCAATTGCATTTCTTTGATTATTTTTATTCTTTCCAGTGTCACTTTTCTAACTCCTCTTTCTATTTTATGCCCCAAGTATCTAACTTCTTGTCGACAGAACTGTAATTTTTCTGGAGACACCTTGTGTCCTCCTTCAGCCAAATGGTTCAGTAATGCAATTGTGTCTGTGACACAATCTTCTCGTGTTTTTGATGCCAACAGTAGGTCATCAATATACTGGACCAGAACAGATTTTCCAGGCATAATCAATGATTCTAGACACTTTTTCAAAATCTGATTAAAAATTGAGGGACTCTCTGTGTACCCTTGAGGAACTCGACAGCATGCGTAAATACGATCTTCAAACTTAAATGTAAAAAGATACTGGCTGTCTGGGTGCAAAGGAATAGAAAAGAACGCTTGGCATAAATCAATTACTGTAAACCAACCTGCATTCCAAGGTATCTGATAGAGGATCACTGCTGGATTTGGCACTATTGGACAACATGGCACTACAATTTTATTTCTTTTTCGTAAATCCTGCACTATTCTGTACTTTCCGCTAGGCTTTTTCAGTCCCATTATTGGCGAATTACAGGGACTACCCATCACTTCTTTTAAAATACCTTGTTTAACCATTCGTTCAATTTCTGGAATAACTCCTGCTTTTACTTCTGGACTCATCTTCTACTGTCGGGTGTTTGGATACACTGCAACTTCTTTCACTGTCACTTTAACTGGGTCTATATTTGTCATTAACCCAATGTCTTTTCCTGTAAAATCCCACACTTCTGGATTAACTGTGGCTCTCAATTCTTCTGGTAATTCATTTTCAGTCACTAGTGAAACCATTTCATCTACTTCTGTTCCCTGTTTGGCTAACATCATCTTGTATACAACGTCTTCATCAGGGGTTTGGAAAGCGACACCATCTGGTGTACAATAGATTGTGCAGTTCATCTTGCACAATAGATCTCTTTCCAACAGATTTACAGGACTGGAATCGCAAACTACAAACCGATGCATTTCTTTGAAGTTTCCAATGTGTACCTCCATTGGTTTTGTGATTGGGGTTCTAATCTGTTGGTTAGACACGCCTACAACTTGGATTGATTCTCCCGAGAGGGGTAGGTTTGGGATGTCTGCTGTTCTCACAGTAGACCTGGTAGCACCAGTATCCAATGGGAAAGTAATGTCTTTACCTTCTACTTTCCCATCAACAAATGGACCCGACTGATCTACCGGCAAGGATGCGCAAAGCACGCACTCCTCTTCCTCCCCCCTCAGGCACCGTCATTGTGTGAAATCCGAACTTTCCTCATCATTCTGCAACAAATATTGTGTAATTGTTCTATTATTCTTACCTCTTTCTCCTTGAAATCCGGTGTTTGCACTGAAACTCTGATGATTCACAAAATTTGGCATAGGAGCTGGTGGCACCTGATATTGTGGAGTAACTACCTGCTGCTGCTGATTCATAAGTACTTCATTCTGCATCTGTGGGATTAAATTTTGATTTGGCCCATTATTACTCTTATTATTCTGAGTACTCTTACACTCGTTCTTCCAATGTCCAAGCTTTCCGCACGCATGACAAGGAAACTTCTTCGCTTCTTCTCTGTTCATTCGTCCCCTATATTTATTACCATTCGCTCCTTGATCATTCTGACTCTTCTCTTTCGCTTGATTATTATTTTGGGCATTTGTTTTCTCCTCTTGCTGTTCTGCCAGTTTTACTTGTGCCCACATCATTTTCTCTTTTAGCTTCCTACGAAGAGCAATGTTAAAGTGGTTAGAATCTTTCTCCCCTCAGGTGATTTTCTTGCAGGAGACACATCTTAAATCTAACTCCCCCAACTTTACTCTCCCTAAGAAATATGCCCAAGCATACTTTGCCTCGGCCCAGGAGGCAGTGCGAGGAGTGGGTATTCTTTTATCTTCGGATTGGGAGGTGGGTAAGGTGATTCGGGACGAGGGAGCTAGGTGGTTGTGGATAGAAGTCTTAGTTAATGGAATAGCTGTCCTGCTTAATTATTATGGTCCAATTGGTGACGACTGTGCAGCTCTGGAACAGGTATATAATCTGCTGGTGGGTGCGCAGGGATTTATAATTATGGGGGGAGATTTTAACTTAATTCAAGATCTACGTTTTGATACCTCCAAAAAGGGAAAAAGGCAATTAAAACCTAAAACAGATAGGCTCTTAAAAATTATTAAAGAGGATCTCGCTTTATTGGACCCATGGAGGGTAGACCATCCAGGTGCCACTGAGTTTACGTGCTACTCAGCGAGATTTAAAACAGCATCCCGTTTGGATTTCTTTTTGATTAGTAATCTGTTCACAAGGGGGGAATCCTTGATTCTCTCTAATCCATTTTCGGATCACTCTTTAGTATCCTTAATATTACACTTGCCCGCCCCCAGGAGAAAGAGTAATAGGTGGCATTTTGACAAAGCGCTGTTATTAGATCAAAAATGGATTGATGAAACCCGTGATTTTATAGGATGGTTTTTTAAGGAGAATGTGAATTCGGCGCCAGGTTTTATGGTATGGGAGGTTTTTAAGGCTACATTTAGGGGACGGGTGGTGGCATACAGAGCTAATCTTTATAAGTTAAGGAAACTTAAGATTGCTGGACTCCAGGATGCGGTGGAGCGGGTTAGGAGAGAACTTTCGGGGAGGTCAATAGGGGAACTGGAAGAGGCACTTCAGCAGGAATTATTAAGGGCGAAGGAGGAGCTGAAAAGTTTTTTTCTGCTTGAGGAAATTGCTGGAAGTAAAGCTGCTCGTCAAAAGGTGTACGAGGAAAGCCAGCATATCGGGAAATTTTTAGCTTGGTCCACAAAATCGCAACAGAGCAAACAGTCCATTCCACAAATTAGAAATCCGAGTACTAGGTGCCTGGTGAATGATAAGGATGGAATTGCTGAAATCTTTATATCACATTTCAGCAAGATATATGCGGAAGTCCAGACAGTTGACCCTCAAGCTCTTGCGGATTATTTTACGACAGTCCACCTGCCTAAAGTCAGCGAGGAGGACTGTATGCTTCTGAGTGAACCGATTACAATCACAGAATTAAGTGAAATCGTTAAAAAAAATGGCAAATGGGAAGGCGAGTGGCAATGATGGGATCCCTATTGAAGTATATAAACTGTTTTTAAATGAACTCACCTCTTTCTTAGTATCACTGTACAACCAAGTTTTGGCTGGAACAGGAGTTTCAGACAGATTCAAGGAATCAGTGATGATCTCAATTCTAAAGAAGGATAAGGACCCTAAAGATCCAAGTTCCTTTTGCCCAAAAAGTCTACTAAATGTAGACTGTAAGCTTCCTATGAAAATCTGGGCAAATAGAATTGCGGGCTGCGCGCATTATTTGGTACATGCAGATCAAACAGGGTTTTTGCCTGGGAGATCTAAGGCTGCGAATACTTTTTATCTGATTCAAGCTATTGACTATTTTTCTGCTACGAAGGAGGCTGCGGCCATCTTAATGATGGACGCAGAAAAAGCATTCGACCTGGTGGACTGGCAGGCCCTCTTCTTTATTTTGGGAGAGTTTGGCTTTCCACGCCATCTGATCGTGATGCTGGAGAGAATATATAGGGGAGCCATCGCAAGAATTATTATAAATTCAGAGGAGGCGGGAGAGGTAGTAATAAGGCGGGGTACTAGGCAGGGATGCCCCCTCTCCCCCTTCTGTTCTCACTTTTTATTGAGCCATTAGCGATAAAAATCCGTTCTAACATACTAATCCAAGCCCCCCTATTAGAAATGGCCAAAATAAAGCTGTTCGCTGATGATCTGATCCTGTACCTGAATCCTGAGAAATCAAACATTCAGAGAGCATTGGGAGAAATCCAGGCATTTACAGAATTAGGAGGTTACAGGTTCAATCAATCCAAAACGGAGCTTCTTTTATATAATGCACCAGGAACAGAGTTGCCGCAAGGGCTGAAATTCTTACCTCTTAAACCCATTAGATATCTGGGCCTGTATGTAACAGTGGACTTTCTTCAACTTTTTCACCTAAATTATGGTAAAACACTTGACAAAATAAAAAGTCTGCTAGAAAGATGGGCATTATTGCCCTTGTCAATAATAGGTCGAGTCTCTCTGATAAAAATGTCGATTCTTCCTTTGTTGTTATTTTTAAATCTTCCTTTAAAGATTCCAATCTCGTACTTTAATGAAATCGATAAGGTGTTTCAGGAGTTTATTTGGGCTAAGAAAAAGTCTCAAATTAATTTATCTATTTTACAATTGGATGTAGATCAGGGAGGTCTTGCAGTACCTCATTTAGCTACTTATTACCAAGCTGCATTACTTAGCTTAACAACTCAGCTTCTGTCCCCTTCTTCGAAGTTTGATAATTTTTTATTTAATCATATGCTTAGGGAGAGTGCTATTAAGTTACCAGCATTCTTGCGCACTGCAAAGTTACCAAACAAAACAAGATATAAGGTGGTGAATATAATATTAAGCCGCATTCAGCGATTCAACAAAAATTATAATATTCCATCATGCCATGCATACTCCTCTCTTTACGACTGTGAGGTATGGGGCCTCAAACTCCCACAAAAGGGGATACAGCCTTATAGTCTGTTGGGTTTTTGTAAATTGGGCGACTTTTATAATGGAACTAATCAGATGACGTGGGAGGCTTTTGTGACACAATTTGAAATGCAGAGCCGGGACCTCTGGCTAAGTTTTAGGCAGATTTCATGTTTCCTCCGGACTAACTTCAGAGGAATCAGCGAGTACTAGAGTAATTTTAAAAGCTGCCTTTGAGTCAAACTTATAGGGCATTGGCAACTGGTACAAGGTATTATGCCAGGAGAAGAACAAGAACCTCATTGAATTAATGCTCCCAAAAATCGCTCAGGAAACTAACTGCAGGTTTAGTAGACAGGAATCGCTACGAGTCTGTGAGCTTGGCCACAGGGTACTGAGAGCGGCCAATTTTCAAAGAATGTCCTTCCTCTCAAGATGGGTGGCCTACTACACTCCCTCCAGGCTCCATAAATGGTTCCCCACGCTACCGAATGATTGTTTTAGATGCAATCTGCCAGAGGCAGGGGACTGGACACATATTTTTCACTTGTCTGAGACTACAACACTTTTGGGAGGAGGTTTTTAGGTTTATCAGTAAATGTGTTTCATTAGATATCCTTCCATGTGCATTGCTGGTGCTATTTGGCTTCTCCTATGTAATTGATCAGCTCTCATTATACGTGCAATTTTTCGTTTCCCTAGCCATAGCAGTAGCCAGATCTTTAATTCTACAAAATTGGAGATCTCAGAAATTACCTACAATGGCCTGGTGGCTAAACAAGTTGGAGAGGACCTACAAATTTGAGGAGGCCTACGTAAAGAGGATAGGGGAGGTGCGGAGATTTGGGATGACATGGAAGGGCTATGTTGCAATCACACACATAAATGATACTATGTGACTTATCTATGGGGAATTTTCAGGCGAAGAGTGTAATCATATAGGTTCTTAAGCTAGGTGTCATATGTTATCACAGATTTGATGTTTAGAATGCTGGTTTTGTACATCATGTAAAAGGGAGCACGAATTTAGGTCTTTTTTTACTGTATATTTTAAATGTGAGACTTAATATGCAATAGGTTTTATCTTCTTTGCCTTTTAGTATATTTTGTGTATCATATTTATCATGTACTAATGGATTACGAAATTTGTTAAACTTATTGTCTATTTGTTATATGTGATAGGAGAGTCTGCAAATTTGTCTGTACTACGCTTTGTTTTCTACGCTCAATAAAAAAACAAACAAAAAAAAAACAAATGGACCTGACTGATCTACCGGCAAGGATGCCCCCAGCACGCACTCCTCTTCCTCCCCCCTCAGGCACCGTCATTGTGTGAAATCCAAACTTTCCTCATCATTCTGCAACAAATATTGTGTAATTGTTCTATTATTCTTACCACTTTCTCCTTGAAATCCAGTGTTTGCACTGAAACTCTGATGATTCACAAAATTTGGCATAGGAGTTGGTGGCACCTGATATTGTGGAGTAACTACCTGCTGCTGCTGATTCATAAGTACTTCATTCTGCATCTGTGGGATTACATTTTGATTTGGCCCATTATTACTCTTATTATTCTGAGTACTCTTACACTCGTTCTTCCAATGTCCAAGCTTTCCGCACGCATGACAAGGAAACTTCTTCTTCGCTTCTTCTCTGTTCATTCGTCCCCTATTTTTATTACCATTCGCTCCTTGATCATTCTGACTCTTCTCTTTCGCTTGATTATTATTTTGGGCATTTGTTTTCTCCTCTTGCTGTTCTGCCAGTTTTACTTGTGCCCACATCATTTTCTCTTTTAGCTTCCTACGCCTGGCCTCAATGTCATCTCCGCAATATTTCGCGTACTTTAAAATCTCATCCACTGTCTTGCTTTGCCAACACAACATGTGCTGCTGTATCATCTGACTAATCTCTGGTTTCAAACCATATACAAACCGATACACAAAATGTCCCATATCCTTGTCACCGATATTCTCAAAACCACTATACTGCTTAAACACCTGTAATAACCTCTCATAATATGCATGTACAGATTAATTTGGTTCTTGAGTTGTTCTATCTATTTTTACCCAGCCTGTTTCTTTAGGAGGAATTTTTCCTTTCAAATACGTAATCACTTGGTGATACTTTTTCATCACCTCCTCCAAGGGTGCGCCTGTCTTTGAGTCTCTAGCATACTCCTCATTAGGCCAGTCAATTGTGATCTTACATTCCGTCCATAAATCAGCAGGTACCACTATATCAAATAGACCATCCAAGTCTTTCAATAAAACCTTTGAAACCTTCACAAATCTCTCTACCTGTTTGTACCATTCAACTGGTTTTTCTCTCAGCTTTGGAAAATCATTTGTAAATGACAAAATATCTTGTCTACTCCAAGGAACATGAACATATCCTCCTCCAGGAACCTCTCTCATTGGACACAATTTTTCCATTTTGCTTGATTCTCTTACTGGAAATGCAGCCACTGCTTCTTTCGCTTGTACTTCCTCTTTCTTTCTTATCCATCTAATTCTCCATTTATCAATGTCTCCCCATTTTCGCAAAATGCTCATTAATTCCTTTATCTGTAGTCTCTTTCCAGAAGCATTTACACTTTCTAAATCTTTATCAGTAAAGTCCACTCGATATGGTTTCTGTAACAACTTTGATTTCCCTATGTCTATTCCAATCTCTGAAGCAACTTCAGTCAATTTCTCATCAAATACCCTTGCTCTTCTGGTTATGTTCTTACATAAAAATAATAATTCTTCTTCATTGTAAGCATTCAATCTTTCTGTGCCCACACATCCTGTCATCATCTCTTCCAATTCCACTTTCAATCTGCTGATGTCTAAAATTCTTGGTGTTGGGTTCTGATTATCTCTTTCCTGTGCCCATCTTTCTATATCTTCAGAGGTAACTACTGTTGCGCCTTCAGTTCCTGTATGAACCAAAGGTCTTCTTTCTCTCAAATTCATGGGCGTAACTTTCTTTGGAGTTTCCGTCAAAGGTTCCACATTAGGGAGATCCATTAATGAAATAATTGACTCACTTTCGCTAACCTGATCATCTGTAATTATTATCTCTTTCCTAGGACTATTTAGTGGCATTGTCACAGATTGTGGTTTTTGGCAAATCTTTTTATCTCTATACAATGGGATTACTGGACCAATGGTCACTGGTACTGTCAAAGCTTCAGTATTCAAATTTAATTGACTTATCTTTTGAACTAGTTCTTCTCTAGTTTTGTTTAAAACATCTTTCATTATCCTGTAACACTCTGTTATATGACGTATCATGTAAAATCTGTGGGGTCAATGGCATTCCCATTACTGGTGCACTTGGGGTAACCTTACTAGTTGCTTCTTGATACGGCGGTGGATTTTTAATTAAAATATCCTCTAACAACTCGTCATCTGATTCACCATATCCTGCTGTATTCAGGTGTTTCGTTTTCTCCTTACACTTTCCTCCAGACTGTTCCTCAGCCATTAACACTGGATATAAACCTTCTGATACCATAGCCCTCCTCCATTGTTTCATCTGCCCTTCGCGTGACTCATGCAAGTGTCTCGGAAAGAATCCTCTATATCTCCCACCTCTACATCTCTCTCGTTCATATGACTCAATCTCCCATTCTTCCAGAGCCTCATATTGAGTTAACTTAGGCCTAGGTTCTAGATCGTTCATTTTCAACCTTAAATTCTGAAGAATTCTCCCATTAAACGTACCATCTTTAGGAAATGCTAACACCCCATCATCCTTCGTATATTCTATCCAGTTTTCCAACCACACGCAAGTATGATATCCTCTTTCCATCATCATGAAAGATGCTGGTGTTTTTGGTGGCGGAATAGGAATTCCCTCTCTAGTCAACACAGGCTTATCTTTTATAAAGAAATTCTTCATTTTCTTTATAAATGACATCTTTCTTTTCTCTCCATACATCCTTGAGGAACGATGTATAAAATTGTATTCTGCAAACCCTTGAAATCGTCTACCTGTACGCCTTGCACTAACAGTCAAATCAAAATCCTGCATACAATCTCTCTTTCCACCAATCCTAACGCGGCTTCTAACTAGCTATCCAATTAAAATCAGGCTCACGCTCGTGATCTGACCAATGCCAGCGCGGCCTTTTTCTGACGTCAGTTCTGCTCCTTTCTACTGACCCCTCCTTTACAAGGCTGCTCCTGTCACACGCCCGCTGTTTCTACCAATCCCAGCACGGCTCTCTGTGACGTCAGTACAACTCCAGCAACTGACCCTCCCTTTACAAGGTAATACGAAAACTTATTTCTCAATATTTTCTTCAAATTCTTTGTTATTAACGACATAAAACATTAGCTACTCTGTCTGTTCTACTAGATCAAAGGATAGTTTATTTCTTTCCACTGCGAGTAAAACCTTCCGCTTACTCTTCATATAAGCTCCAGAGAACCTGCTACACCTCCGGTGTCACCCGTTTAGGGAAATTTGAGACCAAAGTTTCACCAGCGAACTCCTTTTGCTGTCAATCTAGCTTGGAAGAACCTGCTACTCCTTCAGGGTTACCCTTTCTAGGTGATATAACGCCTAAAGTTTCACTAGCGAACTCTTTGCTATCAATCACTCTCACTTTTACGAAGAAAATAGTCCCTTTTTTAACACTGCCAGCCCTACCTAGCTTCTCAGTGTTATTCCAACAGACGAGTAACCTCACTGCAGTGTGGTTTCTATCGCCACCCGCTATTCTTTCCCCGGGAATTTTCCAGACAACATAAAACAAGACACTAACTCTTTTGTTAAAACATTTTAAAAAAATCAATAATCCATACTTATCACCAAACAATTCAATAATAACCATAACTCTGCTACCAGAAAACTGATCCAGCGGTGTACTAACAACAGATACTCCACTACCATATACTCACCTGGGCCCATATAACTTCTTCCACTAATACCAAGTAGACCGCTGGAGCTTGTAGTTTATAAAATTCATGTTTCAGGAATAGTTATATTTCTGTTCTAACTAAACCTTTCACTGATCAAAAGTTCTTTCCTCTGGTCGATGGACTATTAGTTGGAACTAATTGATGGTGATAATTAACCTAACTTATTTAACATTCTTTAATTAAAGTAAATAATCACAGACTCAGGAAGTTTTAAAATCTTTATCTAAATTAATGGAATGTGAACCATCTCAAAGTTTCAGTACAAACACCCTCATTCACAAGAGTGTCAACTCAATCTATAATCAATAAGCAAAATATTTCAGATTCACACAATAACTATGCACAGAAAAGGAGAGGACAGAGAGAGAAGAACATCTGTCAATACGATGAATTTATAGTTACCGAGAATGGTGTGAAGACCAACCCCCTGGCCAAAGGGCTGGTAAGGGTCCCCCGGGATAGATCAGGAGACAAAGACTTCAGGACAGGAATCAGGACAGAATACTTCACCTCTCTAAATACTGACTACTGCGTCGCACCCCTCTCTGACACTCTCTTCCTCCTCGTGGTTCTTCCGCGATCTTCTTTCTAACCCAATTAAGTTAAAATAGATGGTTCTGCATTAGATTACTTCATCAGCGTCTCACAGCTTCAGCACCACCCCCAGCACCAACAACATCTCGAGCTCTGGTTCTGTGCTTCCCGCTTCTGCTGCTTCTCCTCCCGCGTCTGCTAATCTAACTAACTAAAACTACCTCAGTTATACCTTTCCATAACCATGTACCACCCATTAATGTTTCAATTTAATAAAATACTAACTCTGATTGGACAGGCGAGGGGGAATGATCGTCACACCATGCTTACATTTCACTTATTTTCATTGAACCATTGTCTTTTAAACCCATCCCCTCAAACTTTATTAAATCATTTCCTTTCCCATACATCTCCAAACTTTATTAATACAAAATGTTTCAACTTCATGAATAAGGCTTCTTCATATGAACTCTTCACCCTCATGTTCCCAGGGCACATCTTCTCTGGCCTTGGACACGTGACAAATCCTTACTCATCCTTCCTTATTCTTTTTCATCTGCGCATGTGCAGGGTCAAGTCAGTCAGCTCAATTCAGACAAGTGTGGAAGGCCCAAATGGGCACTAATAATAAAGTCAAAGGAAGAAATGTTATTCTCAAAAATAAATGGTTTCACTGTATACCACCAACCTCTACTCTAACCCACTTTAATTATTATTACCCTTTTCTGCATTTGCGTTAGTATAAAACTTATTTTCTATTTAGTCAAGCAGGTGCCATGCATGTGAGCTTTCAAGCTGCCATTTTAATGCCTTTGCGCATGCGCAAGATTTTCCCTCCAAGCATTAGTACGTCATACTACGTAGATGCAGTAGACGCATGCGCAGTAAAGATCCCTTGTTAGAGTGCGTTTTAGTCCTTCGTTCATTTTGTTAAAGTTAGTAAACACATATGCAAGCTTCGTTGTCCCGTGTGTCTTTCGAAAATGCGAATTATTAATTACAATCACATAGTTAGTAATTCGTTAATGAGTTAAAACGAAAGGATTGCTTCCGAGCAAGTCTCATTTACGAGTCCTTGCTCCATCAATGTCACCTATCGGCGCGCAGGGGTACTGCTCATGAAAAATCTTCCGGATCCAGGCTGACACCTGGGAAGTTCACAGGTAAGGAATCTGCGGCTAGATGTCTCTATCAGATGATTGTAAGCAAAGCTACACTTGCAGTAGAACAGTGGCAAAACTGTTGTTACTGAAAAAAGTCACAGATGGTACAGTTGTTGCCACCCTTAGTGAACTGGTGCATGATTACGCGGAAGCTTTCCCAGCACTTCATGAAATTTACATATCTGCACCGGTTATATGTATTGCAACTGCAGCCTGTGAGAGCTCTTTTTTTAACACTATCCCATGTCCTCACACCTTGCCGCTGCACAATAATTCATAAGTGAAAACAAAAGTTTACTATTTTAGCGCATGAGAAAGAGCTCACAGCAAACCTACACATGGATGACTTTGTAAGTGAGTTTTCAAAGAACAGGGCCCATATTACAGAAAGGGCCCTGTTTGCCCCACGGTTCATCTTTAAACAGGTAAGCCGAGCACAAACCAGGGACTGTGCGCCCTATTACAATTAATGTTCTGCCCTCAGGGCAGCCGGGAATCCGTGCCTGCTCTGGGGCCAGTGCATTCAGTGAAATATAGAGCAGCTGTTTAGTCTTCCTAGTGCAAAGATGTCAAGGCTTGGGAGTGTTCACAGGGACCTCCTTAAACGTGTACTACTTTTACATTCTACTTGGTATCCAGGTCCTTGTGTTGCAGGGATTATGCTCTAGAACAGAACTATGCTTGGGACCACAGAACATCAGCATGTAGTCACCATACCCCATCAGTATCTATGGGCCCAAATCCAACTAGCTTATAGTGCTTAACTTGCCTTCCTAATCTTTCCAGAGAGGCAAGTGATTTGGCACCCCAGCACACAACACTCCTGACCCTCTCAAGGATCGCAGTAGCAGGTCACCTCCTTTCATTCTCTCACTCGTACTTGTTCACAAGAAATAGAAAGGAGATACGAGGAAAGTTTACAGTATTTAATTAAACTGCTGTGCTCTAATATGCAATAATTGTGCCACAACTAGCAAACAAATGCAGTTCAGTAATGGCATTATCATGATTAGAAGAGAACATATACAATAAAAAGCCCTGTCATATTATATGACATTTTTGCCCTAACCCTCGCTACAAAAGCTAAGTGATCATAGATCTATGGGCTTAGCGGCGGACTCCATACCATAGCATACATGATATTTACTCTACATCCCAGCTGACGCATCCCTCTCATCTCAGGACCTTTGCTCTGTCTGCAAGTCTCTGGTCTGTGTGTTTAGAACGACACGTCCCAGGTTTTATGCTAAAATATTTGTTTTCAAAAACAGCAGCTGGATGTCTCTAGTATGTCTAAGTGCTAGTGTCCGACCACAGAGACTGACAAGGAGCAGTGTTGTTTGACCTTGCCTAGGCTGCGTAGACTAAATCCCAGGAACAGGACAAAATACAAAAATATGTGCTTACTATATGGGAAAATACAATGTGACACAAAAACAAGCATTCGCTTTGGTAATGTGTGCAAAGCAAAAGCGGCCTACAATGGGCATAGTAAGGCTAAAATAGGGAAAACAACGTCCATGTAGGTAACACACAACACTTGGGTTGAAGCCTGGACTGCTGGAAATTATGAGGGTTGGGGTCGATGAGTATAGACATCAGCTCTTACTCTCAAATAACTCTTGTCTTGCTCTATATGCCTGTTTGGAATATTTGATGTAAATCTAGGACTTGTACGCTACCTCCAGAACTGACAAAAATTGGGCCCACATTGGCCCATCTGAACGCACCCTTGGCCCATCCAAATAAAAAGTCCTGGACCCGGAACTGACTAGCATGTATCATGTATAGTTCATTGTGAACACTATCCTCTAACTCAGTGCACTGATGTATTGGACAGAACCCCACCAGAAAACAGCATCTTTTTGTAAAGATGCGCTTTTCTATAAATCTGACGTAAAACCTTTGTTCACTCATGAGTCAGCAAATGGCAAGAAATGACCCCATGTGCGGTAAACTATAAATGAGGATGTATGTGTTTTGTGTCTGCTGTAGTCTACTCTCTACCCAGATTAGTGTGCTCTCGTAGCTAGTTTGCTAGAACTGTTCCCAACTTCCATCACTAGGGCGAATGCAGAAAAAGGCTTCACCGAACTAGTTCAAAATGTAAACTTTCTATGTGATGCCTGGGATACTGGAATGTTCAGTGGGAAGGCCGTTTTTTTTTCTGGATTGTTCAGGTCCCAAACCCACCCTCATACTACCATACAGGATTAAGAGTTGTGTTTTTTTACCACTGATTTTTAAACTTTCGCCACTGTTACATCATTTATACAGTAAAACAATCATTATGTTCTGTTATGGAGCAGTACATACACCAGAGAAAAACAAGAATGCATGGAGGGGTTGCAGGTCAAATATCTTAGTTTGCTCGAGAAGGAGGTGTGATTATCTGAAGAGCTGTCTGGCGCTGATTGCAACATGCTCAATCTAACTCTCCGAATTAGTTTGGGTACAAGAGTAGGGTTGGTTTCCATTGATCTGTCCCTTTTCATGAAGGTTTCGAAAGGTAGCCAGGTAGCTTCAAATTATTCCATTCTGTCATGCAATGTTGGAGTAAAATTTTCAAGAGCATAAAAAGTCCAAACTATTCTTCACTTCGCATGTAAGGGAGGAGTGACTGGTTGTTTCCATACCTGTGCTAATGCTAGATGGACCACTACTGATAAATATGTGATGAGCTTGTCTCTGTGTGTTTACAGGGTATTCACTATTCTTACCAGGGTAACCCAAGAGTACTGGTAGGGGGATTGTGATTCCCAGTATTTGTCTGATGTGTGACAGGAATTTCTTCTAGTATGCCTAAATAAATCTGCACAACAATCACATATGAAAGAGGGTGCCTATTTCACCACAGTTTTTTCCAACAAATTTCTGGACTGCCAAACATTGCATGCAAGCATGCAGGGAATAGGTATCACTGAGTGAGTCCCTTATACAAAAAAGCCTGTGTTGCTCATTACACATCATGTCAATCTTTCATGGGCCCCACAGCTTCTATTCTAGTGGGGAAGAGTCTGTCTACTTATGTACCCTCCCATATGTGTATATAAAAACAAATGCAGGTTCTATGCTCAAGAGGTGTATCTCACATGTTTTGAGAAATAAGTACAAAAAAATGTGATTAGGAAGTGCCTCACATAAGCAAACACCATCGAGCAATTGGCCGGTTCTCGTCTGCACTTTCCTAAAAGGAAAGAAAACTAACGCCCATAAGTGAAAAAGGAATGTGTGCGTGTACCCTAAACATTTTTTTAAGTGAACATCTAAACATATATGTTCCTTACAGATCCCCGTCTGAAGAGAAGGAGACTCTTCCTCATCAACAAATTAAACATGAGTTATGGTAAAGCACATTGCACTCGTCTTTAATTTGTAGTTCCCGTACTCAATTAAAACACCATACCACGTTTAGACCATTTTAAATTGAAGGACATGTTTCACTGCCACTCCATTTTTGGCAAATTCATCAGGGCACGGGGTCCCCTTGCCACCTGTCAGATGCAACAGACCTGTAGATTAAAAAAGAAGAAATAAAAGGGGCAGCATGTAGCATAGAGACTGCAACGCATAAAACCATTAATGAGTTTGTATTAGCAAAGTATGGTATCATATCACCCAGCACATAGATCGATTTAGTATATAGTGTAGTTACCATATGGCTACGAGGTGGACTCCTACCAGCAGACCATATGCAGAAGTGCATGGAGAGGTTTCCACTCAATCGCCTATAAAAACAAGCATTGGCATAGCCAATAGGTCTCGCCTTTGGGACATTATGGGGCCTATTCCGATCTCGGCCGGTAGTGCTCCGAATCGGATTCGGATTCACCGGATCCGATTCGGAGCCCTGTTTACCGACCGAATCATACGCGGGTCCGGCCGAGCGAGTACGATGCAAGCACCCGCGAAATCGCCGACCGACTCGAACGCGGCTTCAACACGCTCCGACCGACTCGCATGGACACGACTCGCACCGCGCTATGGAGACGTTTCCCGGCCGGGTAAGTACGATGCGCGCCGCGAGCAGTCCGATCAACTCGCGCCGTCAAGCTCGAAAAAGCTGTCGGAGCCGGACTTTGGGGGTCCGCGTCGGACCCCCCTGTACGCGTAGGCGCGCGAGTCGCACACAGGGGGGACCCATGGGTCCCCCCTACCTGTGCATGTACGCCGCGATGCGCATGGACGCGTACACGCTGTAGGGGTGCCCTTGACCGCCTCGCACCCATTGAGTCAATGGGAGCCCGCGTACGCGTTGTACGACAGGCTCCCATTGACTTCAATGGGAGTCCGACCGACTCGAGTCTGATAGCATGCGTGCGCATCGTACTCGTTCGGTCGGACTGCTAGGGTCCGATTCGGTCGGAATTCTCTCCGGGTCCGGCTCGGTCGGGGAGATTTCCGGCCGAGATCGGAATCGCCCCCTTAGTGTTTTCAGCCTGAATTTTTGGCTATGTTGTAGAGCATTGTGGCTGCTATGCATTATGTTGAAAAGTTATAATAAAAAGTGTTAAGCGTTTTGTGACCTTTATACAAACGAAGATGATATTATATATAATTGAAAAACCTTATTAAAAAAAGATTTTAAATAAAAAATGTCTTCTAGTTTTTTTGTAGTTGCATGTGGCGTGTAATTATGTGGCACTTAGTGGTATTATTTGGAGTGTATGTTGCATTGAGCGCAGTGTATTTATGTAGCATAGAATTATATGGCACTGAGTGGTATTGTGTGGAGTGTATGTTGCATTTAGTCGAGTGTAATTATTTGGCGTGTAATTATGTGGCACTGAGTGGTATTATTTGGAGTGTATGTTGCATTGAGTGTAGTGTAATTATGTTGTATATAATTATGTGGCACAGAGTGGTATTGTGTGGAGTGTATGTTGTATTTAGTAGTGTTTAATTATGTGGTGTGTAATTATGTGGCACTGAGTGGTATTTGAAGTGTATGTTGCATTGAGTGCAGTGTAATTATGTGGCATGTAATTATGTGGCAGTGTGGTATGATGTGGAGTGTATTGGTGTTGCATTGAGT
Organism: Calotriton arnoldi; assembly: GCA_963921515.1. Lineage (NCBI taxonomy): Eukaryota > Metazoa > Chordata > Amphibia > Caudata > Salamandridae > Calotriton > Calotriton arnoldi. Next base: position 1,110,875 of record CAWUFW010000115.1, read on the forward strand.
AGAGTGTAAGTATGTGGCATGTAATTATATGGCACTTAGTGGCACTTAGTGGTATTATGTGGTTTGTATTTATGTTGCATTGAGTAGAGTGTAAATATGTGGTGTGTAATTATGTGGCACTGAGTGGTATTATATGGAGTGTATTTATGTTGTATTGAGTAGAGTGTAATTATGTGGCGTGTAATTATGTGGCATTGAGTGGTAATATGTGGAGTGTATTTAAGTTGCATTGAGTAGAGTGTAATTATGTGGCTTGTAATTATGTGTTTTTTAGTAGTATGTGGCGTGTATTTATGAGTTTAGTGTAATTATGTGGCGTGTAACTATGTCACACTGAGTGGTATTTTGTGGAGTGCATTTATGTTGCATTGAGTACTGTGTAATTATGTGGCATTTATTTATGTGAAGTGTTTTCATGTTGCCTTTAAAATAGTGTAATTATGTGACATGTAATTATGTGGTAGTGAGTGGTATTATGTGTAGTGTATTTATGTTGCATTGAGTATAGTGTAATTATATGGTGTGTAAATATGTGGCACTGAGCGGTATTATGAGGAGTGTATTTATGTTGCATTGAGTAGGGTGTAATTATGTGGTGTGTAAATATGTGGTACTGAGTGGTATTATGTGGAGTGTATATATGTTGCATTGAGTAGAGTGTAATTATGTGGCATGTAATTATGTGGTAGTAAGTGGTTTTATGTGGAGTGTATTTATGTTGCATTGAGTATAGTGTAATTATATGGTGTGTATATTTGTGGCACTGAGCGGTTTTATGTGGAGTTTATTTATGTTGCATTGAGTATAGTGTAATTATGTGGCGTTTATTTATGTGGCATAGTGTTATTATGTGGAGTGTTTTTATGTTGCCTTTAATATAGTGTAATTATGTGACAGTGAGTGGTATTTTGTGTAGTGTATTTATGTTGCATTGAGTATAGTGTAATTATATGGTGTGTAAATATGTGGCACTGAGCGGTATTATGTGGTGTATTTATGTTGCATTGAGTAGAGTGTAATTATGTGGTGTGTAAATATGTGATACTGAGTGGTATTATGTGGAGTGTATTTATGTTGCATTGAGTACAGTGTAATTATGTGGCATGTAATTATGTGGCACTGAGCGGTATTATGTGGAGTTTATTTATGTTGCATTGAGTAGAGTGTAATTATGTGGTGTGTAAATATGTGGTACTGAGTGGTATTATGTGGAGTGTATTTATGTTGCATTGAGTAGAGTGTAATTATGTGGCATGTAATAATGTGGCATTGAGTGGTATTATGGGGAGTGTATGTTGTATTTAGTAGAGTGTAATTATGGGCATGTAATTATGTGGCACTGAGTGTTTTTTTTTGAGTGTATGTTGCATTGAGTGCAGTGTAAATATGTAGCATATAATTATGTGGCACTGAGTGGTATTATGTGGAGTGTATTTATAGAGGCATTGTGCATGTGAATTCTGGCGTAGATGCTACGAGTAGCCTAACGATGCTAACTACCGGCGCACAGGGGGGTACTGCTCACGAAAATTTTCTGGATCCAGTCAGATGCCTGGAGATAATTGTAAGATAATATGTGGTGAGAAGTTTCTATCAGATATTACCAGCTTCACCAGTTTACAGCAAATGTTTAAACTGGATTACAGTGAAAATGGAAGTGGCATTGCAAAAAACATGATATAGAGTAGTTATCTTTTTGGTGCTATTGTGGGTCAAAATATGATAATCATTTTACCCTCCTTTCGCATGGGACTATGTTGGAGAGCCTCGAAATAAGTTTCCCTAAGCCTCTCTTTTCTACCGCCAGCCCCTAAGTACACTGTTTTCAAAGGGGCTTAATTTCAGCCGGAGTATGGCTAAACGTACTGTTTTTTTTCATTTGTTTTACACTAGTCCCTAACTTATAGCCAATAGGTCTTGCCTTTGGGACCTTATAAGTGTTTAGCCAGAGATATTGACTTTGCCTATGTCTTTAAGCTGTGACTTCCATTTTGTGAGGTTGAGGCAGAGCTGCTGCTTGATTTTGTATTCTTTGAAGAGTGACTTTGCAACTCCAATTTGATGTCTTTTGTTAAGAAGAGAGAGAACCCTTGTGAACATATTTTATTCTTAAAATGTTTTATTGTGTCCAGTTTATGATTGTATGGGCCCTTTTATTGTATATGAAAACTTTGGTTCGGTGTTCAGGCATACTTAGCGTCTTGCCTATACTTTAAAAAATAAACAACCCCTGTGCTACTCAGATTAGCCAGGCGAGGTTGACCGAGAAAGAACTGAACCATAACAAAAGTTTATTTTTGATGAGCTGAAGACATACGATTGAGGCTCTTCTCCTGTATTCTGTTGTTACTTTAATCTGCTGTGTACTGTTTTTATACATGAAGTTGTGATATTGATGCATATAGAGCGCTAAATTAGATAAAAGGAAAAGCCTCGCGTTTTGTGCCTCATTAGCATGTCTTTAAACGTAAAAGCTGGCTATTCACGATCTAGCACTAACACACCGTAGCTTCATATTGAAAATGTTACTTAGCATTTTAATGGCCGGGCAAGTTAAACGCTCTTGGCTGACATCTGTTGAGCTCAGCAACAGGTCGTAGTCTACTGACTGAGGTCATGTGAGCGCTGCAAAGTCCTGGTAAATGAGGCATTGCTTGTAGAGCCAATAAAAACGGCAACAGTGCTGTATACAATACCATGTTTAAATCGTTTTGGTATTACTATTAGACCGTAACTTCATGTAGAATATAGGATGGAAGCCTCGCGTTTTGTGCCTCATTAGCATGTCTTTAAATGTAAAAGCTGGCTATTCACGATCTAGTATTAACACACCGTAGCTACATATTGAAAATGTTACTTGGCATTGTAATGGACGGGCAATTTAAACGCTCTTGGCTGACATTTGCTGAGCTCAGCAACAGGTCGTAGTCCACTGACTGAGGTCATGTACACAATACCATGTTTAAATCGTTTTGGTATTACTATTAGACCGTAACTTCATGTAGAATATAGGATGGAAGCCTCGCGTTTTGTGCCTCATTAGCATGTCTTTAAACGTAAAAGCTGGCTATTCACGATCTAGCACTAACACACCGTAGCTACATATTGAAAATGTTACTTGGCATTGTAATGGCCGGGCAAGTTAAGTTAGAATTGTGAAGGGAAGTTTGGAAGAAAGAGGAACAGAGGGAGTTTTGTGGCATGGATACAGGAGGTCATGTTAATTATAGAAAGGGGGAAGAAAAATGTGGCCATGGGGTTGAGGGGAGGGAAGTCTCCAGATGATGTGCATACATCCTTTTTAAAGTTGTGACTTGGCTGAAATGACAGGCTAGGATGCTCAGTGTTGTTTTAGGAATGCATGTTTATATATTGTGCGTTAATTGTTTTGTTTTATTGGAATGTAGCAATGTGCGTTACTGCAGACACCGGCTCAAATTAAGCCCCCTGCAGGGGTGACGCTGGTCTGCTTTTTGTTAACACGCCCATGTGCGTACTGAAACACAGCTGTTTAAATTACCCCCCTGCATGGGCCTATATTACACGCCTGGTTTTGAGGGTGAAAAGAAGTGGTTAAGTACAATATGAAGGGAGATAAAGTTTCCTTCACAGCAGTCACAACAACCTTTTAATATGAGTGCGTGGTAGCGCCCGAGGACAAGAAAGGGCCTGGCTGAGAGGAAAGAGGAACAAAGGGAGTTTTATGGCATGGATTTGTGGCAGATACCGGGCGCGCGCGCGCTACAAGGGAAAACCAGCGAGACCAGCGCTGACCGCCATCTGGTTCCAATTGCGATAATTGGAAACAGATGGCGCTACTGCTCGCTCCCGAGCACCCTAGGCCACAGTAGACAGAAGGCGGGACATGCACCCGCCTTGGGCCAATTGCGTGCTGTCTTTCTAAGAAAGACGCTTGCAAAGGCCAATAGCGGGTGAAAAAAAAAAGCACACGCACGAGCGTGTGTTTAGAGTTGAAAAGCCCTTACTTAAAGTCTCGCAGAGCAGCACATGCGCGCTGGCTCAGGCGAGACCTACTGAATATGAAGGACATGTTTAAATCTTAGTGGTCCATGTTCAACTGTAAGAGATTAAGGGCCAGATGCGACTCGCAAATTGCGTTGCAATTGCGAGTCGCAAATTGGGATGTACAACAGTGTCAGAGACACTGTTAGCGATTCCCAATGGGGTCACAAAACATGAGGCTCATGAATATTAGTGAGCCATTCGCAATTTGCGACCCCATTGGGAATGGCTGGCCCTCCCAGGGATGGTGGCCTGCTGGGCTCAGCAGACCACCATGTCTGGGACAGCTTTTCAATAAAGCATGTTTTTTTTTTATTTTAATGCTGCCCGTTTTCCTTAAAGGAAAACGGGAAGCCTTTAAAAATAAAAAATTAAATGTTTTCGTTTCATTTTTTAAGGGCAGGTAGTGGTCCCTGGGACCACTGCCTGCACTTAAAAAATATTTTCAGAGCCAGTCACAAAGGGGACCCCTTCCCATTGGCGACTCCATTACCACCCTCTTGAAGAGGGTGGTAATTTGCAAGTGTTTTGCGACCACAATTGCAGTCGTAAAACATTGCTACATGGCTTTGGGGTCGCTATTAGGAAGGGAACGCCCCTTCCTAATAGCAAGTCGCAAAACCTATTTAGCGAGTCGCAAATAAATTGCGACTTGCTAAATAGGCTTTGTACATGGCCCATGAGGTTTTTGCATGTGGGTCGTACATCTGGCCCCAAGTCAAAACATGATAGTGGAAATACAAAGGTATTTTGTGTGCATATCACTCCATGTCTTGGCATAGTGCGCCCATCCGCTCTGTATTTAGTATCTGGGCCGTAGAGCACACTCAATATCTCAGCCAAGAGTATGCAGCCATACTTCAATGGTTTTCTATATGCCAACCAATATCCACATCAATAAAATGCTAATCACAGCATTCATACACATTAGTCGTTGTAGTGGACCATCTTTTAAAAAAAGAACAGTATCTGTCAGTCTATGACGATACACATGCTCAAGCTGCCTGACATCGCCTGCAGATTGTCACTGGTATGGCTTGCGGGGGAATGTGGCTGCCCGCCGCCCCCAAAGGGGGCCCCCTAAAAGGGCGGGGCCCGTTAGTGCCATTGCGGCACAAGCCTACCCCTCGCTCTAGCAGCAGAGGGCTTCCGCCTGGAGCCCGCTGTTCTGGGGATGTGGGCGTCACTTCCGGTACGCCCAGGGGGGAGGGAGGGTATGTATACCCCTCTGACCCTCCCGGCGGCCTCTTTTTCGCCAGCCACGCCGTCGAGGAGGTCTTTCGGTCGTCCGTGTCTCGGGGTCGTCGTGTTCTCAGGTTAGTCCTGCCACCTCCTTTGAGGCCGGCGACTCAGGGACGGTGTGCTCTCATCCGTCAGTCAGCACCGGGGTGGGTTTCTCGCCTCCCACCTCCTCTATGGCACAGGCCTTGGCTGGGCGGTCGGTTGATACACCGGGCTGCACCCAAAGCACCAGCCCGAGTCCCTACATCACCCCACCCCCCCGCTTCCTCCACGTGGCGCATGGGCGCCTGTGCCCACTTACCGTTGATCTGGTGGCAACGCTGGCCGATGTGAGGCTAGGGGCGCTTGTCCTGGGGGGGGTCCGGACCCACGGCTGTGCTAGGTTGTGCAGCCGGTTTTAATTTAGCCTGCTGGGTGGTCGACGTTAGGCTCGCGGGCGCACTCACTTCCCCTTTTGTTATAATTTAAGTACCCGTATTCTAAAATACGACCCCGGCCTCCGCTTTACAGTCCCACACTGCTGACCCAGGAATTCAGAGATTGTGGACAGAAAGATATCTTACACCTGTTTGCTCGTATGGCAGATCCAAGCAACGTTTAGACAAAGATCTGTTTAAATTGGGATAGTTTCCAGTAGGAGTCACTAGATGGCAGCCTTCCCCTTATTACGAAGTAACCCCGTTTATATGAAATAGAGAATCTACTGCAGTCAGAGAGAAATGTTCAGATCCTCTTGTAGCAGTTATATATAGCGCTTGGTGCCCCTATGAGCACTTTGTGTTTCTGGGTCAGGGGCAGTATCTGCCCAGAATGAATAACCCCTCCCCCGTAGCCGTGTGGAGGGGGTGCGGTCGGCCGCCTATCCTGGGTAGCAAGAGCGGACTTGGCAAGGGGATCAATGACACGTGGTGTCGGGAAGCGCGCCTCCGCATCTCTTGTCCCGACTTCATTCGTGCGGCTGCATGTTGCTGGGTCCAGAGGCACCGGTGAGGTACATAAATGAGGCATTGGGACTCAGTGGCGTCCTCCCTCCGACCCCCCTCCGACCCCCCTCCTCCCCTTAGCCAGCGTTTTGCGGGCAGAGCGCCTCGCTTATGGACCCGTGGGCTGGAGTCCGTTCGCAGGTGAGGCAATGCAAGTAATTAGGTTAGGTAATTAAGCAATTACGAACGCTCCACTGTCTAGCGGGGAGGTCTGGGACGAGTGTACTCCGGGTTCGGGCTATTCAGAGGGCGGCGGTTCTGGGTGAGTGCGGGGCACTAACATTCCCCCCGCTCCCCTCCCTGTTTGGTTCCGACTTTCCGGTTCGGGAGCCTGAGGCCGGGGGAGTTGGGCGGGACCAAGGGTGCAGTTTGAGTGACTAGAAAGTACTCGTTTTAACTGGTGCATAATGTTGCAATGTTCTCAATTGGGAATAGCGTCATGAAATTTGCACGTAATTTAGAAGCATGTAATACACGCATTGGTACTAATGATAAAGAATGTTACTAGGTTTGGAAATGCAGCTGCATATGTGTAACACGAGCTGCATGTGTATGGGTTTTGACAATGTTGCAGAGGCAAGCGTCCATAACAAGCGGTGGTACTATTTATTTTGGACATGACATTGTTGGAACCGGGGGCGAGCGGCTAAATATTTCCGGGCACCTGCCTGTCTCTCGGTCCGCACCACAATACCCCCGCGCAGACATGAGGGGGCCCAAGAAGAGTCGGGTGCACGTCGGTTAAGCTCAGCGCTCCGTCCCTATCTATTCTTGTTTAGCCCTTAAGCCTAGTACAGAATGGCATGGAATTCAGTTTTGCCCGTGCCTTCGCCGTGCGGCATAGTGCCATACCTCCATATGTAGGTCGAATTGCGGGAGGTGAGCTGCCGATTGTTCTGGGACTCTAGCAGCGAGCTCCTGGTACTCCATTACCTACCCATGTACACGTCACACCCACTATTTTGTAGTGCATTTTTCCCTGCACGGTCGAGCATCTGAGTGGGCTTGCCCGGGGGACATCGGGTGATGGGTGGCCAGCGGCCCCGTCTAGACACGGGCCTCGGTTGGTGGCTTGGACGCGCAGTGTCCGGGTGAGGAAGCGGCGCTCGTCATGGTTTACGCGGGCTTCGCTGGAACCCCCAGGATGGCTCGCGGGAGAGGTCTTCACGCCGGTAGTGACCGCGCGTTGCACTGTGTTTGCATGATGACTTCCCGCCGGTGTCAGGGGAGCACGAGTGAGATGGCAGCCCGTATTGTGCTTGCCGCCCGCCGGGCGTTCTGCTTTTGTCCTGCTTTACGTCGTACTATGTCTGACGATAGAAGGTGCTCCATGGCTCAAGCGCACTGGAGGTGACCCCGGGGGCAGGTACACACGGTGAGTCGGTCTGCAAACTAGGGATGGACTGGGAACTGGCCTCCAGTTGTCGAGATTAATTCAAGCATTTCATACATCACTTTTGCATACGCACTATACCGACATAAGGGAGATACAGCTGCACTGTTGGAGGGCTACGTCTGCCAACTGAAAGTATATAGTAAATGAGAGCCAGTGACAGTCTGCGTAACTATTAGCAGTTCTGTCCAGAAGTGCTTAAATATTGCGGTCTTAGCTATCCGTGAGCTGTATCTTCCCCTGCACCTACTCTGAGGTGGCTTGTCCCTGCTCCATTTGGGCACCTCCCCCATGCCACATTATCAGCGGGGTGCTGCGGCTCGCCTGCGGGGCAGTGCTATTGCATGGCGGGGAGGGGGTGACACTGGAGCAGGGTACGGACGATTGGCACCTCGCAGTGTTGGATACCGCTAGCCGGGCGCCCTGCACCCGTCCGTTCTGCCTTATCTTTTATGCAGGCACATGATCCATCTACAGTAGAGGCCTGCCCCCTGCCTGTCCATATCCCGGGCAGGGTTTCTGGCCAGCCCCCCCCCCCCCTTGTGGTATATTAGCATACCGGGGGAGCAGAGTGGGCAGTGAGGCCGAGGAGCTACAGCTCCAGGGCCTGGTGTTCAGTTACTGGCGCGGGTGCCTGGTCCTTGCATCGCTGCGCTTTGAAAGGGGCTGCCTCTCACGTCAGCAAGAGCCCGGCTCAAACCTGTTCGGCCTCTGACCCTCAAGCGCTGCTGAGGGTGAGATCTTTTGTCGATGCGGGGATGTTTTGAAATCGAGTTTCCTAGCCGAGAGTGCGTGATTATTGCTTGGTGAAAACTTTAGCGGGCCTTGTCTGTGTGTGAGACCTAGTAGCCCGCGTGGCTCCTGCAGTTTGCTAGTTCCCCTGGGGTGAACCCCCCTCGATGATTGTCATTGCGGTCTTGTAGATTGTGTAATAATTAGCGGGGCCTACTGCCACGTAGATCTATCTGTGCCTGTAATGTGGCGTAAGTCATGGTATAACGTGACGGGTGCTCATGTAAGGCGCCTCGATACCTTCAGCTTGAGTATGTGCTACATAGAACTGTGAAGAGACAACCAAAGTTGATTACAGGAGCCATTCCTTTTGCGGGATGGTGCACATGCGGCAGGGTTAGTGAAGCATGAGCTGTAGCGCAGAGGCACATTGTAGGTGCGCGTGCGGTGCACTTTGCCTTTTAAGTTGGGTACAGGAGCCATTCCTTTTGCGGGATGGTGCACATGCGGCAGGGTTAGTGAAGCATGAGCTGTAGCGCAGAGGCGCATGGAGCAAATACTTTGCTGGGTGGCCAACAAGGTTGCAATCAACAAGCATTTCATCCTTCTGAGGTCGATAAAACGAGTACCATGGAGCTGAGTAACAATAAACATGTTATGCAGCGCCAAGATACCATGGGGTGAACGTGTTACCAAGTACAGTCAGAAGCGGAAGTTGTTAATGAATCTGGTGAATACAGTGGGCTCACTCAGCAGGGTAGTAAGCGAGAGCCCAGCACAATTTCCATGGGGCTGAAGGGTGGCACAGGCAGCAAAGCGGACAGCCAAATCGACAACGTTTCATTAGTGCCGCAAGTGCAGTGGCATTGGGGCCCCAGGAGAGTAACTAGCCCACTGCATCCTGATTATGTACGGTGCAACGCAAACTGATGGGAAAGGGGGTATTTTACTTCTGCATTAGCGAACATGTAGCCAGGTATACAGCGCGGGGCTCTGCTCACACTATAGTGGGCCAAGATCACACAGAGCATAGGATGAGAGAGTGCGGTGCCAGTCAGGGCTACTTATGAAATTATGCCAGATGTTGCGATTGACATCAGACTTCGATCGGTGATAATATCATGGTTCATCTTGGTCCCAATATAGACAATAGTCACGGACAGGCCCTTAAACCACTTTATACTGCCAGGGTGCCACAAAGTGGGAAGACCACCTGGGGGCAGGGTCCCCCATTTTGGTGTACATGAATGAATAATGCCTTCATTCACTAATACCGATAATGGGCTTTGCTCCATCCTTCTCAGCAAAGTAGACCAAAGCGGTTTGATATGTCCTTTGACTTTGGGCGGGTCAGTCAATGCTTTTCTTTCAAAGAACTAGGCACGCCAATTTTAATTCAGTAGCTTGGATGGCGCATAGGTCTCAAATCCATCAATATTTCTTTGACGATCTGGTGTCTTGCACTTAGGGGATGTCCATGGTTCTTTGCGTGGCTAAGTAAGGTTTCCAGTACACAAAGATACCCGTTGCTTAGGGCCTCATGCTCCTATTACTTCAACCTTGGTTTGGTCATACCATATTGGGGGCCAGTCACTTACACGTATAAACCACCGGTTGGCTACGTTAGAAAGACTTTTCTCACACCTGAGATTATCTGGAGCCCCTATAGCTGAGCAACTACGGGGTGGTGCTAACTGAGCTGTAGGACGGCGGCCCGATTGACCTAGTGAGTTATGTAATCCCTGTGATGTCATGATGAGGTTTGGTAGCGCAGGGTAATGGGGGCAGATGGTACTAAGTCTCTCTTGGGTGAGCTGGCTGTGGGTCAGGAAGCGCCAAGGCATCAGTAGCACTGAGCGGCTTACAGCCAGAGGCGGTATCCGATGCACGGGGCATTTGTTAAATTAGAGCCCTACTCAGAGGTACCGCCTTAAGTGCTTGGAGGTCTGTTGGCACCGCCTTTCAATGGAAGCCATTGTCTGGCGGGCTGCTCTGAGCAGAGCATTTGCAGGCGTAAGTAACAGTTTAGGCCACCAGTTCAAATGTGCATCTTTCACATTCTTTAACATTCCGCCACCAGGAGGGTGGTCTTCTGGTCGGACAACATGGCGGTTGTACAAGCGATAAATGGTCAGTCAGCTAGGTGCCCACTAGTGCTTTGCCTGCTAAGAGAGCTTGTCCGGGCCGGGCTGCGCCACAACATTGAGTTCAGGGCCAGGCACATTGAGGGGGTCAAGAATGTTGCCGCTGACGCTCTCTCTCGTTTTCAGTGGCTCTGATTCCGGGAGGCCTGGCCGCGAGCGAGAGCGGAGATGACCCCCTTTCCAGCGCATCTGTGGCTCATCTTGCAGTGGAGCAACGGCTGAGGGAGATTGGGGAACGGTCCTTGGCTCCAGGAAGCAGTACAAGGCCCACTGTGCAACATTCTGGGGCGTCTCTGATATTCTGGGCACCAGCTCCCTTCCCTTGGAACAGAAGGTGGAGGCCTTTGTGGTATGGGCTATGGACCAAGGGAGGAGCCACCCTTGGGTGTCCAGCCACCTGGCGGCAGTGTGCCACGATGAGAAACTGAAGGGCGGGACTGATCCGGCCAGGTCTTTTCGGTTACGGGCGGCTCTTAAGGGCTGGGCCAGGGAGGAAGTGAGGGTGCCGGACAACAGGGGGGCCATCGATTTCCCCAGGCTCCAGGGTATGCTTGATGTCCTGCAGCAGGTTGCGCACTCTCCTTACGAGGCCAGCCTACTAGCAGCCGCCTTTTGTTTAGCATTCTTTGGGGCATTCAGGATGAGCGAATTGGTGGCCAGATCCAAGGCTGATGGGTCTGGGGATGCACTTGGCATGCAAGACGTGAAGCTGGCCGTCCAGCTGGTGCTCCGCATAAGAAGGTCTAAGACTGATCAGGCAGGGCGTGGGGTTGAGGTGGTTCTTAACCCGCTAGGGGATCCCAGGTACTGCCCGGTCTCTAGAGTAGGGGACTACTTAGCGGTGCGCCCAGCAACACAAGGTTATTTCCTGGTACATGCAGACCTGACCCCCCCTGACCAAGTTTCAAGTGGAGCGGGTTATGTGTGCATGCTTGGCGCTCGCCGGCCTAGCCAGCCCTGACAAAAAGTATTCAAGCCATTCATTCAGGATTGGGGCGGCCACAGCGGCATTTAAAGCGGGCATGGAACCGGCAGGCATTAAAAAGGTGGGGCGTTGGCAGTCGCGCTGCTTTGAACGGTATATCCGCCCTTGACTGCACAGTATGTAAATAATTTTGGAGTGTCGTGTTCAAATATGATTATCTGAGTAATAAACAGTTGGTAAAGAATGGCGTTCATTCTTTAGGTGTTCGCGTGTGGGTGATCGGCCATTCGTACGTGGCCAGGTTGGAAAAGTGGGCCAAGAGCAGGAACTGGATGCGGGGGTTTCACGACACACATTTTGTTTGGATGGGTTTCCCAGGTATGAGATGGAACAGCATCATTAACCGGCTCGAGCAACGCCTGGCCCTTGGGGAAGCCCCGCCCAATATCTTGGTGATCCACTTGGGGGGCAATGATCTCATGACCGTGGGGAGGGGATTACTCAGGGCCATTAAATCGGACTTGGGCGAACTAAGCAGGCGTTTGGGTCACTGCGAACTGTTTTGGGCTGAAATAACCCCCCGCATGCATTGGCGCGGTGCCAGATCAAGGGAGGCTGCAGAACATTCGCGCAAGCGGGTCAACAGTGCTATGCGCAAGTTTCTGGGTCAGAGGGGGTTGGGCTTTATCAGGCATGAACTCATCCAGGCAAACGTTTAAGGTTACTTTGAGGAGGACGGGGTCCACCTGACCCCGGTGGGGATGGACTTATTTCTCCTGGATGTAAAGGAATGTTTGGAAAGGGCAGGTTGCAGGTAATAGGAGGTGCAGTGGTGGGGGGCCCTGGCTGCGACGGTCGCCGCCTCCAGGGCTGTGGCGGAGTTACAGGGCGATCTGGAAGCAGTCTGGTACAGTAAGGGTACCTCTGCGGCAGACGGGTACAGTAAGGGTACCTCTGCGCGGCACAATAGGGGTGCCAGAGCCAAAGACCAGGATCCTCAGGGCAGGGTACTGGAGAACCGCGACGGCGCCCGTTAGTCCTTCGGGCGGTTGGGGGCCTGACCAACCGGGGGTTTGCCCTGCTACGCTCCGCCCTGAAAGGGGCGTGAGTAGGATGGTAACAAGGGTCACGTGATCCAGTGGTGGATCAACAAAGGTGTAGCGCTGATCGGGCATACATCCCACAGTGCTGGCTCATCAGGCGGGCAGGGGCAGCATAGGTTGGACGGCTGCCTGCCCATGGATCGCCCGTAAGATAACCCACCTTATTGCATACTCTTGTATGGAATAAACCTGCGACAAGTTTTTCCCATAAACAAAGTGTCTTGTGGTTTATTTATGCACGTTCGCCTATGGGAAGGTGGGGGGATGTTGCCGGTATTGGGACTATGTGGCTGCCCGCCGCCCCCAAAGGGGGCCCCCTAAAAGGGCGGCCCGTTAGTGCCATTGCGGCACAAGCCTACCCCTCGCTCTAGCAGCAGAGGGCTTCCGCCTGGAGCCCGCTGTTCTGGGGATGTGGGCGTCACTTCCGGTACGCCCAGGGGGAGGGAGGGTATGTATACCCCTCTGACCCTCCCAGCGGCCTCTTTTCGCCAGCCACGCCGTCTCCTCCCTTCCTCTTACCCTGCGGCTGGGCTGGTGGGCAAGGTGTAATGAATGTTTTAATGTTTTCTTTGCGTTGCAGGCGGAGTTACAGGGCGATCTGGAAGCAGTCTGGTACAGTAAGGGTACCTCTGCGGCAGACGGGTACAGTAAGGGTACCTCTGCGCGGCACAATAGGGGTGCCAGAGCCAAAGACCAGGATCCTCAGGGCAGGGTCCTGGAGAACTGCGACGGCGCCCGTTAGTCCTTCGGGCGGTTGGGGGCCTGACCAACCGGGGGTTTCCCTGCTACGCTCCGCCCTGAAAGGGGCGTGAGTAGGATGGTAACAAGGGTCACGTGATCCAGTGGTGGATCAACAAAGGTGTAGCGCTGATCGGGCATACATCCCACAGTGCTGGCTCATCAGGCGGGCAGGGGCAGCATAGGTTGGACGGCTGCCTGCCCATGGATCGCCCGTAAGATAACCCACCTTATTGCATACTCTTGTATGAAATAAACCTGCAACAAGTTTTTCCCATAAACAAAGTGTCTTGTGGTTTATTTATGCACGTTCGCCTATGGGAAGGTGGGGGGATGTTGCCGGTATTGGGACTAGAAGCGAAACTCAAGCACCACTGACTGGTGAATTATTTTTGCAAATCATGACTCACCCCACATAGTCAGAGGACATCATATTAGACCACTGAACCATATCATTCGTAGCTGTGTTTGTCGTTTTACGAATACGGACACCCAGCATCGCCCGACCACGCCTGTCAATTTAAAGATTACGGTGCACTGGTCTGCATTGTTTTTACAGATCGCAACTCCCAACCCACATATTTAGGGGACATACCATTTAGCCCAAATGAAACTTCTCACTCACCGCTGTGCTCGGCGTCTTCCACGTCTGGACCTCAGACTCCCTCCAGTCACGCCTGTCTATTTAAAGAGACAGGCACGCGGATGGAAGCCGGGACACTCAAAAATCGGGGACAGGATCACCTGTCTGAATCAGGCAGCGTGAGCGCCATGTTAGAACGTGTGTTTCGACCTGGGAAACAATGGGTTTAATATTGCACCTAGTGTAAATTTAAAAAAAACATAACTGCAACCTCATACCTTGTGTTGTTTAGTTCAGTGGAGTCTCAATGTTGATCAGCACTAGAGGTAGCAACTTTTAGGTGTAATTATTTAAGAGGCCCATCCATTCCAATTTTAAACGGCACACCACTGTAAAAAGTCTACAGGCACCCCGGATTTCAATAATACAAATTGTGAGCCCCATTCCAAGTTCCAGTGATTATAATTAATCATGGAACTATAATATATACCACAGTATTGTACAACGTACGGCATCCACCCGGGGCAAATCCCTTCAGAATGGGCGCCATCTTGAACTGTAGATTTATACATGTAATGCACTTTGTATAATATTGGTCCTCTCTGTTGATTTGATTAAAAAGGCTCTACAATTTCTTTTGCTATTATACTTAGTTGAGCATTCATGTCAGCCCTGGAGATTAGAGCTTTGGGTCTGATAAGATTATGAGGCCACCTAATCGCACTCAAAGTTTGCTGCTGGTGTGTAAAATCTTCAGTATCTTCAAACTCATAGGACGTCTTACGAGGTAAAAGGAAGTGGATAACTCATGCCTCGTTCTATATTCCAATGATTCCTCCTAGAGCTATACATCAGTATACATTATATTCCCACTGTGGTACAGCATACGTCAGAGACTACAGGGATCACTTGTTGCTAATATTATCTGCGTAGTCTATGGCATTCAATGAAATCATTCAGGCCCCCTTGATCGGTCTTCTCGGAGAAGATCCAGCGTGACTCTTTTCTGGCCAGGATGTCGTCAGTACTGTTGCTACCCAGGGGCACCTTCTCTAATACAGTCCACTTGAAATCTCTGGGTCCATATCCTATCTCTTGAAAATGCCTGACCAGTCGTGTCGTAAGTTTGCCTGCTTTTAACGTACTTATATGTTCCTGCATTCTGCTCTAAACTTACGACACAACTGGTGGACAGTTTTATAGGTACAGGAGGGACTGCACTGAGGTTGGGACTTTTTTTGCCCAATCCTCTGTCCTTATGGAGCGCCTTAAGGAGAGGGCTAACCCTTACAAAGTGATCAACGGGGCACTCAAAAGGGCAGCAAATACTCCCCGTGCGGCCTTTTTCGAAAAGTACATCAGAACCAACAATGTTTGCATCCCAGTGGTATCCACTTCTGATCTTCTGTTGACGAAATCAGTTAGATCATACAAAAGAACTGCCACCTTCTGAATGTGGGTCAGAAATAAATGCTACAGCCAAGATATGCCTTCAGGAGGGCAAGTAGTCTAAGGGATCGCCTTGTTCACTCCTGCCACAACGCTCAACCTAAACGCAAGACTGTACCTCCTGGTCATCATCCATGTGGTGGGTGCACAGTCTGTGGTCTCACACAGACATCTAGGAGTTTTGTCCTGAATGATGGCCGTACAAGGTTTCAAAATAAATTCAGTAATTGTAACTCGAACAATGTTATATACCAGCTGACCAGCAGTTGCGGCCTGCATTATATTGGTTTAACATCTTGAAAAGTTAAGAGCAGAATGCAGAAACATATAAGTACGTTAAAAGCAGGCAAACGTAGGACACAAATGGTCAGACATTTTCAAGAGACAGGACATGGACCCAGAGATTTCAAGTGAACGGTATTAATGCTCAGTTTTGATTATAAATCATCATGTGAGTAACTTGTATGCATTTTCTTTGTGTGAAAATCAGATGGAGGTCTTCGCTGCCCTCTGCCAAATTCTTTTCCATGCATCTGGTATTTCATGACCTTTGTGCTACAACCCATGCTTAGTTTTAGAGCCTAGGTCTGTGAATGCTCATTGTTGCCAGGCTATCCCCTTCCGTCCTAACTTATTTGCAAATGTTTTTAAGTGTAGTTTTTGTAATTTTGGCTGCTTCACCCACCTCTTGAGAGCCCGCCCAGTGTAACTGATTTGAAAATCGTCCTCTCTACCTAGGTGCCAGTCGGTCTGTATCATCCCTCGGGAGCATAGCTCATTATCTGAATACAGGTCACCTAGGGATACGTGGGGTGTGGGGTCTATTGCCATTTTTCCATCGTCTAACCCATGGGTCCGAGACACCTGGTGGGAAATTGGGATTGTGAATTATGGGGGGACAGTGGGGTCGGAAATGTTGTTGAGCAAGCTTTGCAGGTTATTTGCTGCCAGTAGTTTAGGAGCGTAAGGGTTCTGCTCAGCATGTGTTGCCTTTCAGACCAAGCCCTTTGCAATAGCCAGAGTATAATGGTTGGCGGAACGTAAGAAAAATATTGTATTCACTAGGACATTAACTTGATGTTTATTGTCGGATCAGATTATGCAAAAGCACTTTAACACCTGTGCAATAGGGGCTCCCTGTGAGGACTTATGGTTCTTATTTTACAATTTTAACTGTTTTGTTATATTCAATCACTGAGCACAGAGGTCTAAAGATTGTATGTTATATATGAATTGTTCAATGTTGAATGTCTTGTTTTTAGATAATGTGCAAAATGGATTTTTTATGATATGATGTAATATTTTTTTAATTAAAGCCGATGATGTTATATTTCTAACTTGGTGGCATATTAGTTTATGGTCAAGGGTATTAGTAAAAACAATGGTGGGTGAGTGGTTGAGTGGGACCCTAGGGTGAATGGTCTATTATTGTGTGAAAATATTTATTCCTAAGGGGAAATATTATTTTTCTACAGTATGACTGGGTGCCATCTTAAAAGGTCTTGACTTACGTGAGAAGCATGTATGAAAGAAAAACAGACGTTGCTAAAATGATTAAATAGTGAAAATTCGTCAGTCAGTATCACCCCATCCCAAATCAAATACCGAGGTTTGTCACTTTATTCTGGTGTACCATCCGTCTTACACCATAGCAAGTGTTAGGATAAAACGCTAGTGCAGTAAAAAGTCATTTCTCCTGTAAAAAGAATGCCATCTTAAAAGGACCTAAAAAGGTTAAAAAAAGAAGTGACTGGGAGCCTGAAAAGTGTAATACAGTGTAAATCAGAGATACGAAGAGCAAAAAGAGACCCAGGTGAGAAGGAAGGAGTACAAAAGTGAACATGATTAACCTGCATAAAATTCAATGGAACAGCCACTTCACATAGTATGTTCACATTAGTAAATGGAATATCCAAAAAAACATATTTCTTGATTTCTAACCAATGAATGAAACGTTTTTGCATGGGCATTTCGGCAATATAAGGTGTTGGCCTACAAGTCACTATATGAATATGAAGGCAACCTCAACACAAGAAGTCGTGTCACTCTTGGTATTCTATGTGTACAGAACATTATTTATAGGAGGCGACCATCATGATTACTTATGTAGATTTCTTCATTATAAGTTACAAATACAATCTTTGATTTCATTGCAATTCAAGGTTCATGAAGAAACAGACATATAACTCCTGATCCACATTTAGTCCAAGTTCCACTGCCCTGAGTTTAGTAATCCAGAAAGTTTCCAGCTTTCTAAGTGTGCGGGTTCTATCTCCTCCTCTTGGACACACTGACAGTGATCCTTACGTCTGTAATGACTTAGTCACAGTTGGTATGTCTACTTTTTAATTCACCATGTTGATACTATCTTGTTCCTCCTTTCCTTTTCATTCTTTTTTTCACTACTAAACATGTGTTATCACGGATCTTGTACTCTAATGGAGTTTTTTGCTCTTGCACAAAAGATTTTTTGGGTGATCACTACACCACATACTTTGGTCTCACTGAGGTTTTATCAGATATAACTATGGTCCTTTTATGTACTTCATTGGTCCTGAATGGTGACAATGTCTTCCACAACATAACTATCTTGGCATGAAAGCATGTGGGTATTACCTTGTGCACCTTCACCACAGAACAATATAATGATGTATGTACTTATTGAACTTACAGCCCTGAAAAAGTTATCTACGACAAAACACGTGTCGGCTGGCTCCCAATGTACAAAAATGCAAGCGATGCTGGATCACTGAACCCTCAACAATAAAATGGGATCTGCTTTACTAGCAGACCATCAAAAAGCAGACCATCAAAATACTTCTGTAGTGCTCTGGGTGTATTTATACAATTGTGTTATGTGAAGGAGGTTATTTTTCGTGTATATTGAATACTATTATGGTGGCATAGTGTTTCTAGCCTATTGAGCAGACGTGACGTAGAATTGTCACAACATACCCTGTGTTTCTGGAAGTGCGGGGAAGCTTGCAGTGTCTGAGGGACCCATGCTTGCAACCAAGAGGACCTGTGCTTGCTTGTGCATCAGAGTGTGTGGTGTCTGAGGGGTGTCGGGGGAACCTGAGCTGAGATTGTCTTCAACCTCCAGATCGGGAGGACGACAGAGCCTGACATCGTGGCCTCTGTCTTAGGTCCTTGACTCCCTCTCCCCGGTCCCACACCAAATGCTGCTTTGTTTGGGAAAACAGAGAGGAGACCCCATGGGTTTCGTGTGCCTTGTAGGCATCTGCAGCTGACTGCTGGGGGGTCCACGGCAAGTCACACCTTCGCTTGAGGGGAAAACATTTTTCCAGACGGAGAATACGCCAGCTTCCTGGGTCACACCATTTTGTCTACAGGGGGGAAGTGATCCTGCACTCGTGCAGGTGCCGTCAAGCACCTGGAGGTCTAATCCAGATGGATGAAACTAGGTAACTGTTTCTTTCCATATTAGGTGGTTCTGACTGTCTAGTCAACAGGGTGCCAGCAGGGGACACATGTATCGTTGGCTGGTGGAGTTGCAAGACTGAGGGGCTGGATCACGAGGCGTAGTCATAGACTAGTGACTGTTTGACCTTTCTGCAATGGGAAAGTCTGACAATTGCATATACCTGTGAAGTGTATATACAATGTGTGCTTTGTTTTGATTGCAATAGAGGTGTCTGACAATTGTGGAGAACTGTACAGTGTATATAGAATGAGCATCTTCTTTTGATTTCAGTGTGTGTGTGTGTAATATAAAGACAAGTGTTTTTATACATATGGTGTGGAGTCTTTTTGTGGCGAACGGAGTGTGTTGTTAGGAGGGGTGCTGTGCCAACACTTTACACTCGAGCCCTGAGGATAAGCCGGACTGTTTGGTGCCAAGCTACCAGGGGGTGAGCACAGGTTATCGGACAAGTGTATCGTACTCATTCTATTTGGAACAGTGGGTTCTGACTGGCTGTGATGCGTCTTAGCCAGCCCGAAATCGCTGGTCTAAGCTGGGTCTTGAATGCAGCTGAGGAGCGTTGGGGGAATTCCCCAAATTAGTAGTTTAGACCACAGGGTGTTACACTGGACTGCATCAAAAGCGGAATGGAAGTCCTCAAAGCACAAGTGTAAATTCACAGAAAGGCGCTTGGCTTGGTCTATTAACAGAGCGGGCATTAGAATGTTGCTTATAGTGCCTGTGTTCTTGATGAATCCAGTTCGATTTAATGGAATCAACGAGGCAGCCTCGGCCCATGTTGTTAGGTTGGCCAGTAACAGCTTGCCAAAATATTTTGCCTCCTAATCTAGGAGGGCAATCAGCCAGGAATTTGAGGGTGCAGATTTAATCCCAGCTTTGTAAATCGGGGCTAAAATTAACCCCAGCAAGCTGTCAGGAATAACTTTGTTAAGAACGATGTGGTTATACAGGGAGGACAAATGCTTGGTTCAATATTGGGGATTCTCTTTAAGGATGGCTTGTGGGAGCCCGTTGGGGCCCACAGCAGCATCTCGTCTCCCAAAGATGATTATTTTTTCCACGTCCTCTGGTAAGATTGGATCGTGGGGAAGATCAGCCAGCGAAGTTTGTAACTTTATTTCATGCGATCCCTGGCTTTTTCGTAACTTTATTTCATGCGGTCCCTGGCTTGTTGTGGAGCCCCCATACATCTTCTGTATGTATGACGACCAACAGGCTTCCTAGATGTTGAAGGATAGAGGGGGCACCCGAGGACCTGAGGCAAGATTCACCAGTCGCAAAAACTCCCTAGCCTCTTTCCTTCTAGTGGCTGCAATTTTTTTTTGCCAATACTGGTCTGATTCCTCCTTAGCTAACTCCCATGTGACTTTTCAGTATAGGGTTCTCAATTTAGGCAAGACCGGCTTCTCAAGTTTGAACTGCTTCGCAGTAGCCGCAAAGCGTGGTTCTGCTTCTTTTTAGCTGTAATGAGTAGGGCAGAGAGTCTCCTATGATAGGTCGCTGCTGAAGCTAATGGCTTCCCGAGGGAGGTGGTATTCAGCCAGAAGAAGTCAAAGAAACTGGGCCCATTGTGCCAATGGGTCTAAGTTCTGTTTGCGGGCAAGATCTTGGAATAGTGACTGTGTAGAATATCCCAAAGATGATCAGTTCTTGTCAGTGAGTGGCTTGTAAGATTGCTTCTTTAACTTTGAAGAAATGTACTCTTGTGAGCACATCTGGTGTTGGGTTACTCTTTTGTTGAAACGCTGACAGCACTCTGTGGAAACGATCTAGGCGGATAGTATCTTGTGGTTGGTTTGGTAAGATCTGTTAGAATAGGGCCAGCACATAGTACTCAATGTCTTTGCTGTGTATATGTTTAGGAATGTCTCCGATGCGTATATTGTTCCTTTTGGAGCGTTTTTCAATATTGCCCATTTTATTGGTGAGATCCTTGTGATGGGTTTCCAAGGTGGATAGCCTTTGTGAGATTTTGTCTTGCTCGTAGTGTTGGACACTATGTTGTTTTCCACTTGGTCGATGCAGTTTTCTGCTCTCTGGATGGAGTGATCTAAGTCTGAGATAGCTCTGTTGATGTCTTGACGCCATGCTGAAATGTGTTTGCGGAATTCTGTTCGGAATGCCTTGATATCCCCTTTAGCTGCTGGGGCTAGTGCATTGGTATCAGAAATATCCATTGGGTCTCCAGCCCTTGGCCCGTCTTTGCATGTTGGGCTTGTAGCATGTTGCAGATCGACGACAAGTGCAGACGTGATCCATGCGCTCTATTTGGTTTCAGGTGATGCAGTAGGTGGGAGATGTGCAGCAAGCCTGAGGCCCCAGCAGTTGAGGCTGTTGGTCAGGTCTAGTGTGATGTGGAGAGTCCTGTTGATGAGGGTCCAGGATAGTAACCTTGGTGCTGCCCGCACTTTACCCAATTCTTGGAGGTGCTGTGTGGTTTCCAAAGTCAGGAGATGTTCCCCGCAGACTTGTGCCCCTCCCTGCATGTGCTTTGAGTCACCAACACAAGAAACTAGTGCCAGCCTTCACTCTGTCATGCCACTGAGGCCAGTGTATCTCATCCCATTCGTGCCGGGATGGCTTAGGCTTAGAGCTTGCTATGGCCCAGATCACAGCTGTCATCTTGGATTTCTTGCACTGGCCCCAGCACAGTTGGATTAATTGTCCTTAGCCTTTTATTTCTGCACATAGTGGAAAGAGAGATTGCCTCATGACTCCTGGGAGCCTCCTTTCTTGGGTGCTGTTCCCTGGTACCGCCAGCTCGATCTCGGTGGAAGCTCAAAGCGTTGAGTTCAGACGGGACAAGTCTTCCTGGGTCTGCTTTTTGGCCATGCTTCCCAAGTGTCAAGTGTGCTTCAGAATTTCAGTTCTTGTTGATTCAACTGTACAAGTCACATTCTGGCCTTTGGGTCGCTCAGCATTCTGCCTTCTCCTTCTCAGACAATATCTTCAGCTATCATGGGGTGAGAACAGGCATCAGTTTGTGCATTTGGAGACTTCTGAAACAGATTCTGTGTTCTTAGTTGATGTTCTTTAGTTTTCTCTGGAATGTGCAAGTTGTGAGTACCAACGATTTGAGACCTCTGCCACCAGTCGAGCTTTTCAGTTGTAGCTTGTTCTTTCATTGGTCCTCGCATATGTTGGTTCTTGTTTTTTCATTTGGGTCACCAGAGTTGTTGGGGTACTCATTCTTTGCCATTAGAGGCTTCTCTACACCAATGTTTTCTTCTATCCTGGTCCAGGCCTCTGCCGCCTCTGTGAAGACGTATGCTGCAACTTTTTCCATTATTTTGTATTTCTGGGAACATAAGGACATATTTCAGATTCAGTTGATGTAACTGTTCTTTGGCATGAACGAGCTGTGTTTACGTTGCACAGCTACCGTACAATCTGGGACTATTAGGACTTTGTTGCTTTCCATTATTCATGTGCCCTGCTACTTGGCAATCTGTATAATGTTGTCTTGGTCTCAGAAATTTTGCAGGAACACTATTCGTGGTCTCGATGGGCTCCTGGTGGCAGTTTAACATGCACCCTGTGTGACCTCTCCACTGAGAACAACTTCAAAAGCCTGTTCAGTGCAACTATAGTACTCAGTCATTCTTTTAAGAAAATCTCTGTACTGGGCATGTCCATCTTCTCCTGGACTCCCATAATTTTTATATTATTACGCTGTGAGCATCCATCGGCATCTTTTGCCCTACACTCTAGGTTGTGCATACTGTGCTGTAGACCCTGCAGCTGAGTCTGTAATTCATTGACTGAGGGTTGTAGTATTGTAAGTATTGTCCTGGTCCCGGTTGTCTTCTTTGTCAGTTTCTTCTGGTCTGCCCTCAGAAGACTGACATCTACTGCAAGTCTCCATTTTCACTTTTAGCACATTTCTTGCTTTATGGATGGTTTGCAATATCATGCTGAACTTATCTGTTGCTCCCTCCGTTTCTGTTTCCCTGCTACCGTGGTCCTCGCCTTCTTGCTCCGTTCATTCTGCATCATTTTCCAGGTGATCTTGGGCAGTCCTGTCACTTCACATTCATTTGATATCGCCATGGTAGTTGTATCTTCTAGGATTGCAGAATATGATAAGTGTGACTATGGGGCAAAACTGAAGCGATGACTCACTCTGAGGTTGACTGCCTCCTGAGGCACCAATGGAAAGACTTCATCTGACATATGGTACCAACAGAATGCACAATGGCATCAAGCCCAAAGGGTGAAGAATCTCCACAGTTGGGATGGGATTCAGAACCTGAAACATCACACTGAGATACAGAGTACCTGATATTCTCTGAGGCAGATGAAAAAACACTCATACAGCTTGCATCCAGGGCCACTTCAGTGAAGTTTACTCTTTGTGTAGGGGCAAGGTGGGACTTCTATTTGTTGATAGAAAGCCTAGGGGATTCAGTAGTTTTAAGTGTACTCCAGAAGTTTCAAGATCAGTGTCGAAGATCCGTCCTTCACCAATCCATCTTTCAATTATGGAAACACATGGACTCCTGTCCTCCTGGAGAAGACTATGCCTACAGACATAACCTTAATGAAGACTAGAGACCAGTCCCAATACCAAATAGTAGGAAAATTGGAAATAGATAGTGTTGGGCCCCTACTGAAAAGCAAAATAATGCCTGTGAGCGGGGGGCGTGGCTTGCCTGCAACCGAGATGGCCGCCGGTGGGTAGAGCTCCTCTGACTAAGCAAGTGTAATCCCCCCTAATATCCGCTAAAATCATCTGTAATGCCCTGATAATACCCAGAGTGGGTGCCCCCAGATTCAGAGTAACACTGGAAAAAAAAAAACAGAACGAATCGGACGTCGCTGACCTGAGATATCGCCGCTGCAGGGAACGACCGGCGGAACATCGGAGCTCGGCCGTGACGTCGCACGGCGCTCCGCTACGTGAGACCCGATGGTTGGATCTGGGCCTGCGGGACAAATAGAGGAGCCGCGACGGAGAGTAGGAGTGCGGCTGAACCAGAGTGATTGAAGCGGAGGGGGGGGGGTGTCCTCCCGGAGGCGTCGGATGGGAGCGGTGAGGCTCTAGGCCCCCCTCGGAGATAACTGCCGGACTTGTCATTACGAGCAGGGAGGTGAGCCGGGGCAGGGGCGGCGATCAGGAGCCGCGCTCGGCTGCTTGCCTCCCTTTAAACGGATTCCTTCTGCCTGAGCTGACGACACCCTCCTCCGTAGTGGCGGTAGCGAGCGCGTAGTCCTTCCCTCGGACGGTGCGGCTGTCACTTGATTGCTCGCCTCCAGAGGGGTTGCATACCCCGTGAATTTGGCGGCCGCCATTTTGTGTGCTGACGGTGTGGTCGGGGGCGCACTCGAGAAGGCGATACAGGGGAGGAGTGTGCCAGCAGATGACTTAGGCCCCCCACAGGGCGGAGATACTGAGGGGCCCCATGATTCATTGCATGGCAGTGCCGGAGTGCATTAGACTGTCTTGACCAACTGTGGAGCGGGGAGGCCAGGGCATAAAACGTCCACCGGACTATCTAGACCTGACATAGATTACTCCTGGGACACACTGTACTGCCTCAGTGGACTTTGTTGTTGGGGCCCGCATTGAAACAAGAAAAGGAAGCAGTGCACCAGCGGCCCCGTCGGACGAGATGGCCGCGGCAAGGGGGCCTAAGCAGGTCCATGTGGCGAAACTAGCTAAGTTCGTGAATAGTAGGGCAGAGGAGGCGGAGACACCTCGGAAGTCGCCGGAGCCTAAGCAGCAAGTCGAAGAAGGGGCCCCTACGCTCACAGACGTGATGGAGGCGATCCAAGGGGTCCGATCCGCTCTGGAAAGCAAGATTGATACGGTCTCCACAGAAATTACCCTGATACGGGCGGACCTATGGAAAATGGGTGATAGGGTCAAGGCGACCGAAGAATCGGTCTCATCACTTCAGGACTCTACCAAAACGCTGGACTCGGCGGTCAAACAATTGCAGGTTCAGACTTCTGCGCTTGAGGCTAAGCTGGAAGACTATGAGGGACGGGCCCGAGGAACAATGTTCGTATTTTGGGAGTGACAGAAAAAGCAGAGGGCCAGGCCGTGGAACTCTTTGTAGAGGACCTGGTCAAAAATCATTTGCAGCCCCGCTCCCTTTCTGATTATTTTTCAGTGGAACGGGCCCATAGAGTCCCAGGAGGTTCGCCCGGGCCTGGTGCCCTGCCGCGCCCTATCCTTGCCAGAATCTTTAATTTCAGAGACAGAGACATCATTCTTCAGACTGCTAGGGACGCCCCGCAACTCAAGTATGAGAACCCCATCATCTCCTTTTTCCCAGACTTCACGCATAAAGTCCAATTGCAACGCAGGTCCTTCGTGGAGGTCAAGAGAGCACTGAGGAGCCACAACCTGAAATATGCTATGATGTTCCCCGCGAAACTCCGGGTGCAAGCAGATGGCAAATCATGGTTTTTTCAAACGGCGGAGGAGGCCTGGGACTGGTTGGAGGGCTGGAGGGTTGCCGGCGCCCGGAGGCGCTCCTCCCCAGCTGCTGACTCTGGATCGGAGAGTGGCCCAAGAGAAGTATAACTAAATAGGACACGGAGACGCTATAATTTGTCTGCAGTGACGGGGGTCTACTCCCATGGGGTGCACTGGTTCCTCAGGTCCGGGGGTCTGGCGCTTGAACCAAAGACTTCCTGAGAGAGAGTGGGAGCCGTCCAATGTGTCAAATACTGATAAGATGTTAGTTTTATGCATAGTCAAGAACTGAGTGGGTGTTTTTTGGGCTGAAATATTGGTCAACTGGGGGGGTACAGAGGCTTTTCTTGGTTGTACAGGATGAGTAACCTCCCTCTCTTTGTGGTTTTTTTATTTTTGGGGATACAGGCGCTCTGCAAATTTGGGGGGTGGGCAGTTCTGCCTCCACGTTGCAGGGAGGCAGGGTGGGGGGGATCCAGGGAGTTATGTGGGGATTGTTCATTGCTTAATTTTTAGTTTTCCATGCAGTTTTCTATTAGACCGCTGTGATGCTAGTCAGTGTCATCTTGTGAGCTTCAAATGTACGGACAAATGTGGAGTGCAAGGATGGGACCGATGGGTGTTAATGCGAGACCACTTGGACACAGAGGGAGGGTGGCTTATTAGTAGGATCAATGAGTACGACTCAGGTCTCTGAGACTCGCGGGAGTCGCTTAAAGCTGCTGTCATGGAATGTGAATGGCCTGGGAGATCGCATTAAGAGGGGTTTAGTATTACAATATCTAAAACGTCAGTCCCTCAATATAATTTTGCTCCAGGAGACGCATATTCAGGGCAACTCATATTGTGCAGTTAATCGCTGGGGATTCAAATTGATTGCACACGCTGGTTACACTCTGGGTTCCCATGGGGTGGGCATTTTGGTGCGTTCCTCCCTCCCACTCCTGGTACATAAAGTCACAAGAGACCCACTGGGTAGATTCGTTTCCATTTCAGGGCAATGGGAGGGTAAGGCTATAAACGTAACCTCTATTTATATACCCCCTAAACTACATTCCTCTACTCTGGCTGAGCTAGGTCCACACCTACTCAATTTACCCGAGGGCGACCTCCTGCTGGGAGGAGACTTTAACGCCGCACTCCAGGGCGAGATCGACCGGCTGCCGCCTAAACACAACGAACCCTCAGGGAGATCATTGACGGAATTTGTGGAGGGCATGGGGCTGGTTGATATCTGGCGCATACGCCATCCCACAACTAAACAATATACCTTTCACTCCGGTGTCCATGGGAGCCTATCCCGAATTGATTATTTGTTCTGTAAAGCAACCCAGATTCCCAGCTTCGGGGATTTTATTTTCCTCCCCAGAGGTCTCTCCGATCACTCCCCAATCGTGACTTTGTATGGCGGAATAGTGACCTCTGCCAACCACAGTATGGTGCTCAACCCTTGGTACCTTCGGATCCCCGAGATACACGAGAAATTACAGTTGGCCACTAAAAACTATTTTGCTGAAAACGAAGGGTCGGTGGAATCTGAGGGAACGCTTTGGGAAGCATACAAAGCAGTGATCCGCGGTTGCGGAGTCACAGCGGTGGCGGGGCACAGGAAGGAGAGGCGCAAACAATTGGAAAACATAGAAAGGGAGGTGGGTCAGCTGGAGGCAGAGTTGCTGGAATCCCCGTCCTCTGAGGCCTCGCATAAATTGGCAGTCAAACAAAAAGAATTTAGAGATATAGCAGAGGAGGCCGCCAAAGCTCAGTTTCGGGCAATGCAGCACCGTATATATGATATTGGCGACAAAGCTAGCAAACTATAAGCGTGGCTTGATAAGAGGGAGGTAGCCAACAGATGGGTGGCTGAGGTTACGGATAGGCGCGGTACCAGCCATTATGATAAAGTAGGAATTGCTGAGTCTTTTGCAGAACATTTTAAGATGGTGTATGCCCCCTCGCCTACACTGACACAAGTGGAGGCAGCGGAACTCCTTATCACGCTGCCTTTGCCACAGCTGGAATCTCAGGAGGTGACAGATCTAGACGTAGCTCTCACTTCAGAGGAAGTAGTTAAGGCAATTAAGGCATTGCAATCTGGGAAGGTGCTGGGTCCGGGAGGGATCCCGATTGAGCTATATAAGGCTAATGCCTCGGTTATAGCACCTTATCTGGTGCGTATGTACGACGAGAGCGTGACCCGAGGTATACTGCCTGAAACTCAGAGATTAGCTAATATTGTTGTGATCCATAAAAAGGGCAAACCCCGGGACCGTTGCCCTTCTTATAGGCCCATCTCCCTCTTAGATCCGGAGGTTAAGATATAAGCGAAACTCTTTGCGCTTCGTCTTTCTCCCTATCTTCATAAATTGATACACCCAGACCAGTCTGGCTTTATGCCGGCCAGGAATACCGCGCTTAACCTTCGCCGCCTCTTTGGAGTGCTGGGTCGCGCCCCCACCATTAAGGAGGACTCGGTGGTCATGTCGTTAGACGCAAAGATGGCTTTTGACATGATCGAATGGCCCTTTTTGTTTGCGGTATTGGAAAGGTATGGGTTTGGCGAGCGGTTTTTGTCTCTGGTGCGTCTACTTTATTCAGGTCCGTTGGCCCGGATCACCGTAAATGGGGGTAGATCGGCGATCTTTGAACTGGGAAAAGGTACTAGACAGGGTTGCCCCTTGTCCCCCCTTCTTTTTGCTCTGGCCCTTGAACCCTTGGCCATTTGGATTAGAGGAGATCCCCTGATTCGAGGCCTTAATTGGTCTCCAGATTGGTCGGATAGGATTTCCCTCTATGCCGACGATATCTTACTCTATTTGGCCCGCCCCTGATCCTCGATACACAGGGTATTACACATTTTCGCTCTTTTTCAAAAATACTCCGGGTACACTATTAAGTGGGACAAATCCCTGGTATATGTTTTAAGTGACAAACACCCGATCTTGCCTCCAGGCTGCAAGGCCCGGATGGTTGTGGACGGATTCAGATATCTGGGCGTATACATTACCAGAGACGCCGACGTTTTTCACTCCGAGAATCTCATTTCCCCTCTGTCACGCCTCCGGGCGGATGTTCAACACTGGAAATCATTACCATTGACGCTCCTGGGAAGGGCCGCTCTATATAAAATGATGGCTCTCCCCCGGTTTCTCTATGCCCTACAAAATACGCCCTTTGCAGTCCCCCCCCCAAATATTTTTTGTCGATTGATGCTGAAGTACGTTCCTTATTGTGGAACAATGGGACCCCCCGAATTGCACTGACCACATTAACCAAAGGCTGGTATGATGGTGGAATTGCGCTTCCAGCGATAAGAGCCTATTACTGGGCCTCTCAATTGGTGGTTCTCAACCACTGGATGCACCGGCCGTTCAACGACCCAGCATATCGTATGGATAGGTATAATATGCCCTCGGGCAATTATCTTAGGGCGCTATATGGGGGAAAAAATATTTGCCCAAACATATTCCGACTTCCACTACAGTCTCGGTTTGGCACACGGCAACGGCTGCACTGGGCTGGAAAGGCAAAATCACACAGGTTACCCCTTTACTGGACACCGCCCAATTAGGCGTGCTTTCACAATATTCAGGGTTTGATAAATGGGATCTTATTGGCCTTTCAAAAGTGGGTGATATGTGGGTCAAGGGGAGAGTAGTTCCGTTCGGAGACTTGCAGGCCCAGTACCAACTCCATGAGGGCGAAACCTTTCGCTACCTACAGGTGCGACATGCACTACAGAAAGCACTGCCTAAGGGTTTTGAGCTACCGGTCTCCTCCCCTTTAGAGGATAGACTGTTAGATGACTATCTCCCAGAGAGAGCAATTTCGTTAACTTACCGGAAAATTCTTAATAATTTGCCCGATGCCTTAGAGAAATTACGGGTGAAATGGGCCGGGGACCTGGGTGATTTGGATGAGGACGACTGGAGGGAGGCCCTGGCATCACCAAAGGAAGTGGCTATTCGTTCCCGATTCAAGCTGGTTCAGCTTAAAATACTCCACAGGGCATATTATACTAATTCTGCGCTATTTAAAATGGGTTTGCGGCAATCCCAGGACTGCCCTCGAGAGTGCGGGCAGCCAGGTACCTTCCTGCATCAATGGTGGGATTGCCCTGGGCTTCAGGATCTCTGGCTAAGGGTCATATCAATCATGGTTCGAATCTGTCATAAATCGATTGAGGCCTCTTCCTGTTTGTGTCTGTTAAATGTATGGGAAGCCACGGATTTAACGAGGTTTGAACAGATTTGGGTTACATTGGGCTGCATGGTGGTAAAGCGAAATATTGCTAGGTCAGGGGGGGGTTGGGGTGACACTGAGGCTCACTGATTGGGAATCCGATATGGATTGGTGTATGCAGGCGGAGAGAGCGATATACAAAAGTAGGGGGATGTCCGGGGAAGTGGACCAAAATATGGGGCCCGTGGAACGAGAGTAGAGGATTTCTTTGTGCTTAATAAAGATGCAACTTCATTAAGTTTAGAAACGGTGACACCGTAAATGTTCTTGCTTTTTATCTAAAGTCTGGTATAATGGCAACTGTATGGTCTGTATCCTGATAATTGCTTTTTGTTGGAAACTGCAGAGTTTTGTTTGACTTTGATTTATGTTTTCTTAATAAAAAGTTTTATAAAAAAAAAAATAATGCCTGTGAGCATCACTTCTATGCAACCCTTGAGCAAAAGGGTGAGAACTACGACTTTCAAGCTCAAGGCAGACATTGGGCATTTCGAGAGAGTGGCTAGAAAAGAGAGGGCATTGTCCTTGCAGATAAGCTACAACACCCAGTGATCTGTTGTGATAGACATCCAATTGGCAAGACAATGAGATCCACTCCACCAGAAGCTGATGGTGGAAGGAAGACAACTCAAAACAGTTTTGAAGCTGCGGAGTCAGTGGAAGATTGCAGGTAGGGTAGATTGGAGCTACTGCTGCTGACTTCCCTCAGGTCTATCTCTACTGCAAAAAGAGCAGTAGAATGGTTACAGGGTCTAGACCGGCTGGGAAGACTATGCCCAGGAAAAGATGCAAAAGTGACAAAAATTGTTAATAACACTATTTGGAGAGGCTCGCCCCACTGAGTGTGCTGGACCACATCTGTTTTTGAACTGTCCAAGGCGTCCACTCACTCACTGAAGAGCCTCTTGCCATCTAAGGGTAAATCCATTAGGACTGCTTGAACATTCCCAAATAAATCGGTGGAGCACACCAGGTGTACCGTCAGGGAGTAATCTCCATGGCCAAAGAATGGGCTACAGTGTTTAGGGGCATCCAGTCCATCATTTACAAATTCAGAAACTGGTTACTTCATGTAAGCTGAAAGGATAACTACAACTAGCATTTCAAAATCCCACAATGCATGGATGTACCATCGTAAGAGGCATGTTGCGTTTGCAGAGTGCCCAGCTAAATAGCCCAAGGCAAACACGTTGCAGCACGTAGAACAAGCTGTTTGGACTTTAGGCACCACAGTGAATTACAGTGGGTATGTTTCAGTGATTTTTCACCTTCTAAAACTAAGAGGTAATCAGTGTTTTTATTTTCAACTCACCAAAATTTTGATGGGGACAATGTTTATGGAGTGTTGAAAGTGGACAATGCAGAAAACTTCGTCTATAGTGTTTTCACTATAGCAGGGCCATCTCTAACCTGAAGTCTCTCTTGGTTATTGAACCAGGGACACCAGCGATGAGCAACAGCATCCTGTACTGCCCAGTAACTGCCTGTTGGACTTGGGTTCAGAAAACCTTTACTTCTCCATCTGCAAGAATTAAGAAGGCGTAGAAACAAGCTCTATTTGGAACTACCCCACACCAGCTAAGGTGAAACAGGCAAGTAGGAAACTGCGGAACAAGAAGTCACTTTTTTCATTCTGATTTTACAAATATTGAATGTACTTAGAATCACGGTTAACAATAACAGTGAGTGGGTGATAAGGAAATCAGCAGGAACCCTGTAAACATTGAATACCGAATATTATTCAGATGGAGGCAGTGGCCATTGTCACAGCCTGCTCACTAAAAGGTTATAGTGAGAAAGTTATTGTCATTGAAACATTGTATTCTTGTTTGTCCTACTTGATTCAATTGTTTGATCTTGAGAAAAATGTTCCCTGTGCCTACCGGATAGATGACCACTGCTATCGCTGATTAACGAGATATTGTAACACACAAGTTAGTTTAGTGCTCTTGTTGCTTTTATATTACGATTACAATAAAGATGTGCTGAAATCTAAAACTTCCAACATGTATTGATGTGATGGAAGATGGATTCCAAAAATCACAAAATTATATTTTCCTTTTATATTGATAATTAACAGGCAATGGCACCTCACATACCCCCTCTACTCCGCCTTCCTCACAGAGTCCAAACCTCAACAAGGGACATCCTGTGGGGCCTTCTGAGGTTTCGCAGCTGCCCCTTAATTATAGTTTTTACATTTTTTTTTTTTTTTTTTTTTTTTTACAGAGTTTTATATAGCGCGAACTTGATTTGAATCAGGTATCAGAGAGCTTTACATAGCACCAGTTGCATTACATGAGGACACATTCATTTTTGTTAGGCAAGGGGAGATTAAGTGATTTGCCCAGAATCACAGGATGTTCAGCGTCATTGCCGAGACTCGAACCCAGTTCCCCAGATTCGAGGTCGACCGCCCTAGCCGTTAGGCCAACTCCTCTCCCCTATTCTCTTGATTCATGAGCTGCTCTAAACAGAAGGGTTCTGACTGGTAAATCAGGCACTGCCCATGGACAAAGGAGACAGGGGGAGCAGAGGGGCAGGAATGCCAGAACTGACAGACCGGAGATTGCAGAGAGCCAGGGGAAAGTTCCATTGGGGAGTGGTGTCCAGTGCAGGAACACTCCAAATTGGAGTAACCAGGAACTTTACAAATTTCTAACATAACATAACAAAGGAATAAAACACCGTCAGGTGTCTGTTTGAGCAAATGAATCTGCTCCATAAAAGCAGCAATTAAGAGCATTGTAGATGTGCTATGAATGTGTCACCCTGCTTATGGAGTGCTCAATTTGCTGCCTCTCCTATATCAGTTTTGGTTTCATGGAAAAATAAATTGTGGCCGCATCAGTACCAGAATCTAACAGCACAGTGAAATTTCACGTCATAGTAATGGGCAAGAAGAAACTTGCAGGCATTTTTCACAGCAGCATTGTTCTTATGCATATTCTGTGCGCCACTGTACTTCACCATCACACTTTCGGTATAGACCTGGCAACTCAAATAAGTTATAAAGTCCTTTATAAGAAGGGGAAAATACCAAGGAATCCACAAGGGAAATTGGTAAAAACAGTCCCAGAGGCCAACTTGGTTGGCTTTCATACTC
This sequence comes from Calotriton arnoldi, assembly GCA_963921515.1. Taxonomy (NCBI): domain Eukaryota; kingdom Metazoa; phylum Chordata; class Amphibia; order Caudata; family Salamandridae; genus Calotriton; species Calotriton arnoldi. Next base: position 1,143,404 of record CAWUFW010000115.1, read on the forward strand.
CTACAGAACTATTGTTACCACATTACTAAACAGTCAATGGACAGCAACCAGAGCAGCAGATAAGGGAACATACTCTGAAGAGCGATGGAGGCACAGATGCAAAGAGTTTCACAAAATCACAGAGGTGCCTATTGGAACCCCATTCTGCACTAAAAGCAGGGCCACAAAAAAATATGCTTCTCCTAGTGTTGTCAATGAACCACAGACACAGGCTTCAACTTGAACCTGAACACAAGGTATCCTTTATGCCCATAGTTCCATACTTCCAGTTACTACAACACAAAGAGATGGTAACCAATGCAGGATGTAAACACTAAGATTTAAAAGACAGTGCTAACATGGACTTTTCGTGATAATCACTCAAGAATGCATTGAACTACAATCATCTATGCAGAACATTTAGAATGATACTGGGTGCCTCTTCCAGCATTTGGACTGTTTTGTGGTAAAAGCAACAGTGCCCTTTACTGTGCAGTAAATCTGATGATCCATGTCTTTTGTTGACGGTGATAACTATTAATCAACACTGTGTGTTGACAAACAAGTGTATCTAATAATTGTGAATTTGTGCTAAAACGTTCATCAATCGCTGCATAGCGTATGAGCAGAAAAAGTGTGTGGATGTAAATTTCTATTTATTTGAAAGATACTGTGGGGAAGACTGGATGTTCATGCCTTCTCCAACAGTGTTTGTAGACATTATTCACGCTAGACGCAAAAGAGGCAGCTGCAGCTTAAACAATCATTGTAAGTGCAATAGGTCTCAAATTTGCTTGAGTTAGATTGAGTTAGAGCCATTGGCATTGTAAATGACAATGTCTTTTACCCATGTGTTATGGACTGTATGTATGTGGTGTGTAGTGGAATTGTAGTGGAATTATGAGGGTTGGATAGGAATTGTTAGTTGTGGAATTGTGTGGTGTGGAGTGCAGTTGTGTAGTGGAATTATGTGGCACAGTGTGCAGTGGAATTATGTGGATAGTAATTATGTGGTATTGAGTTATGACTACCTTTTAATGCCGGCATGGGGTAACAATCGTTCTTGCTTGCATTAGGCCCTATGAAACCCTTGCTATGCTACTGGGTCCAATTTCAGTAACAAACTTTATCACACACTGATAAAAACCACGTATTAAGTGAGCGCGGAAAACCGAATGCCACAGTACGAGTAGCAAACTTTATCAGTGCAGGCAAGCTTTAAAGCGCACATAAAATCCTATATTTTTAAAACCAAAAACACTTTGAGAGGTTGAAGAGCGCCACACCAAAAATATGTAAATGTTTGTCCTGGGCTTGAATATGTGGATTAAAAAGTGTCCTGCATTCAGGTACATAAACATTGTGTAACACAAGAAAACGGTTTTAGTTATGCTTGTATGAAGCAACCAGGAACGAAAATGTAATTAGTTTAATAGAAATTTGACCACACGTTCCGTCCTTAATAATATCTCCTTTAGGGCAAGTGAAGCGTCTGCAAAACTTAGAAGTCACTCAAGCAAAATCAGAAGTGATGGAAGGTAGAAGTGAAAATAAGCTTATAATGAAAGTGATTACAGAGAAATCCTAAAATATAAACTCCCAAACTGTCTGAATTACTTCCCAAAACTGACTTATTAAAGAAATTGATAATGAGGCACATATGTTCTCCCCCAAGTAATGGCTAACCTTAAACGGCTGCATACGCCACATGCAAAATGAAAGAAAGAGTTAATTACAAGACCTTAAAGAAGGAGTAGGAAAATGAGTAACTAAATAACGCAACATCTGCTGGGCAGGTTACCCTTACTAGAAATGCAAAACAACATGTTTAGTGGAAAACATGGGGCGTTGTGAGATAGTAAAGTCTGTGAAATTCATTGACCCTCCACAGTCCCGAGACTGCAGGGAAAAGTTTCGAAGGCTGCCCACACGACACACAATGTAACAGAACGCGCAGGATAGGCTGACAGGTATTTAATTGAGCACCCTAATGGGCAGGCAGCTTTTTAAAAAAAGGCTTTGAAGGGCGCACAGGTGAATGAGTTCATGAGAAGACATTACAGAGTCCCCCCCCAAAAAAAAATATGAATAGCTAGCATTACTCAGCAAGTGCAAGCAAACCTTATGGAAACGAAAAAGCAAATTTCACATAGAAAGGATGATGAAAAGAGAGTAATAAAAAGACCCTTATTTCACTGAGCCCCCTTCATGTAGTGCAAGCAAACATAACGATGCCTGTCCATGCCACATACAATATGACAGAAAACAAGGGTATACATGATCCAGTTTCTAGCATTGCACCGGTGCAGAAAGAAGGGTTCTGTGCACTTCTTTTTCCCATGCATAAACTCAAAAAATCTCTGAGTTTACATAAGCTATAGACAGCAGATCTCAGAATAATGAGAGTCAATTACTGCCCTTTGATTCTGAGCTCTGCTGTCTGCATTCTATGCAGTAATCTGGCTATTTTTCGAGTTAATGTATTTGCCGAAGTCAGAAAAAATAAAATCCACAGACCACTTATACATCTGTGCAACGCAAATATCGGAATAATGATACCGCCATGATGTGTAACAGGATACCTTAAAACACAGGCAAATGTTAAAAGTATGTGCAAAGCAGAGACACAAAATCATGAAAGTTTTAACCCGAGTAAAAACTACGAGAATAGTATGTAAAGAATAAAGCACAAGGAAACAGCCCAAGAAACCCAATAACACTCTTTGTGTAGAAATCATAGGAAAAATACATGTATTCTACCGTCTCTTTTGAAGTGGATGGAAACTTTATAAAAGATGTGAACGGCACACACCTTTTTTTAATTAAACCAAAGTATATTCAACCATTCATGTAAATTGCAGCCATTAAAAAATGTGAAGAAGAGGGTGTATTGTGCACAGAATGTCACGGAAAGGACTTTAAGAAAGTGAGCAATTGGGTAGGCAAATACTGCAGAAGCTGTTTAAAGAAGCCAACTGCTGATAGTGACTGACTGTTTCCCTATAGATTACTTACTGTTTTAGCACCACCAGCCCTCTGACAGAACACTGACAATAAACAAGCCCAATCTGCCTTAAAAGGAATCCCTAAACAAATACCTCACCAAAAGAAGCCCGACACTGGTCCACATCCAAAAGTGAAAAACAAGCCCAATTCCCTTTAAAAGGAAGCCCAAAACCAAACAAATATCCTATCAAAAAAAGCCCAACTGCCGGTCGACATCGAAAATTGCAAAAAGACAAATAAACGGTCTTGTGGCTGATAAGCGATATTAATGATGTGTATGCTTTGTGACAGTCAGTGCACGCTGGGGGAAGCCAATATGTGAACGGCAAGCGTGCCTGCTACAGGGAACAATAATTGTAACATTGAAAACATGAAAGGGGTGCCGCGTTGTAACATGAAGCGCGGCGCCCATGAACACAACTTATATAAAGAAATGCCTTAGGTGGAGTAAAGTTTAAATACTAGTGTGTTGAGGTAATGCACAATGTTATCATAGCTGTTAGTGAAAATGTCCTGCGGCAACATGGCCTCCCTTTTACGATTGTGTCAGTCACACCTAAAACAAGACTTCAACAAGCCCTATCCCCCTTAAAAGAAAGCCCAAAACCAAACCAATATCCTACCAAAAAAGCCCTACTGACGGTCAACACTGAAAATTGCAATACAAGTAAAAACAAAAAAAGTTTGAAAAAACAAGCAATGGAACAGGAGGCAGCACTAACACAACTGTGGCATTAAGGGGAGGTGGGAGGGAGGAATGCTATATTAAAATGTAAGCAGCTATGGCGCCAAAGCTGAACACAGACACACAGTAACAGAGCAGGAAACCTTGAAAAAAATAGTCCTCCAAAGAACAGATATAGAACCATAGCATAATGATAAAGTACTTAGTCCCTGCTCTGTCGGAGGGACGGAAGGGAAAAAGGAGTGACAAAGAAGCAGGACTGACCACTAGCAAGCAAGGATTTTTAAAGGGCAGAGACAGAGACAAATGAAAAGCAATGGCAAGCAATGGGCAAAGTTGAACTCCACAAAACATATACAACGGGTCGCTAAGAGACAGCCCAAGCGCGGTCTAGGCTCGACCTAAAAACTATAGAATGACTCAAGAACAACTCTTTTATACTTTCCCACCTCTTACATAAAGGCAGTAATGATGTGCTGACATTTTTTTCAGAAATGATTTAATGGGGCAATTATTTTCAGGGTGTAATATTTTAATGCTGAGAAAGCTGTCATAGATGCCAAAATACACACTTTTGAGGGAAGACTCAATTTTATGAGCTAAAAGCACCTTTATTTTAGCGGTTTCCCAATTAAAATTGCTTTCACTTTACTGTAAGTCAAAAGGGAAAATACATGTCTCAGACTTATTTTTTCTGAAATCTCCATCTTTTCTTGTATCATAGAAATGAACAATCTGTTTATGTAAAATTGAATTTTGATCAATACTATTGATTAAAATATTGTAACAACTTGTTCACACGTCATCATACTTATGCTTATTGATATTAAAACTATGGCAGAAGAGTAAGTCTGCCATTTTATTTGATCAGTAATTTAAATGGAAGCACATTTATCTTTCCATAAAAAATCTCTTTTGAAGCACATTTTTCCAAAACAATGGCAAGATCAAGTAGTAAGTATAACATGCATTGCCATAGATTTCAGACGTCATTAGTGATGTAATATGTGCAGTCATGAAATGAAATGAAATGAAATTTGTACTTGTAAAGCGCACTGTTACCCTAGGGTGTCCTGGCGCTGTACGCATACCGCTGTGGAACCCTTCCTGTCTTTTCCCTGTGAAATGTCCACTCCTGGGCACCCCCAAGGTGAAGCCAGGCATCCCAGCGCTGGTGGGGCCGTTGTGGAGATTAAGCAAGCTATTGCCCAGAGTTGCAGAGTGGGACCCATGATTAGAATAGGCACCGAGGCGAGAATTATCAGGTCCGAGGAAATTGAGCCCAAGACCCGCCGAGGCGGGAATTGAACCCTGGTCCCAGGCCAGATCTCTGCATCAGGGTCTGCCTCTCTAACCATTGAGCCACACTTCTCCACAGTTTACCATAGCAGTGCAAGTTATTCTTATGCCAATTACATATAACTGGTGAATTGCGTTTTTGATTTAAAACCGAAGGATTCTTGTTATTAGAAGACCAACATATAACTCCAAGTTAACCTTTGTTTTTTTTCCAGTGAATTCCTAAGATTTATTTAAAGTAAATTAAAATATTACTACCCTATTTAAGTATAACTCCACTGTAATCTTTGTTTTTTTCAGTGAATTTCCATTGATTAACCTAAAGTAATATCTGCTTATGCAGCGTCTGTGGTCAACCCCGCCGCACAGAGCCAGAGGACGTCGTTGATGGGGGGGGGGGTTGATTCCTGCGGCCAACACCCTGTCGCAGAGCGGCAACCATCCATGGACCCCCACCCATCATTCTTCCTTTTTGTTTGCCAGTTACCGCGAGAGTGCAGGGGCCCACACAGGCTCTTGTCAAGAGTCCCGTGGGACTGACTGACCGAATGTTTATGTTTTTGGGCCCCAATGTGGGCCACCACTGGGGCTCCCCGCATAAGGTCCAGGAGTCAGGGTGCCCTACTCTTTCCCCTACTTTTCAATTTTTAAAAAAAGTTTCAGGACACAAGGGCCGATTCATCTTGTCCTGTAATGGGGGCCACAACATTTTCTTTCATGTTGCGGCAGCCAATGACATTGTTCGGTACTGCTGGGTCCCATGTATAAAACCGGTCGAGAAGGGGGGGAAAAAAAAGCCCTCACGTCCAATCAGATCCCTCTTTTTTTTGTGCTCCCGCAGGACCAACACTCCAGATACCTCTAATTTTTTAAGCTTTCTTTCTTGAAAACGGCTGCACACCAAATCACAAAAAGCACGTTTTCGGAGTGAAGATCTAGCTTTCTGCCAAATTCTATGTAATTCTGTTCAGCCGATTTTACTGTCTCATTGTCTAATTTTTCCTGTGGAAATTGTATAGGGGAAAAAAGTGTTTTGGGACCTGCCTTTTTCTCGACCCCGCTTGACGGATCACTCTGAAACTTTCCAGGAAGGGGCGGAGGTGGAATATTTTTTGAGAAAAGTTTAGTGAAGATTCGTCATAGGTCCCAAAGTTATTAGCAAAACAAAATACGCTCTTTCTATGGAAACTATGACTCGCGTATAACCACACTGTGCAATGCAAATATATATAGGTGGAGCGGCAATCAGCTGTTTCGGCGGGAAGCTGAATGTTCTGAGGAATCGAAATATGTACACACCTACACACAAACACACAAACACATATATATATATATACAGACATACATACAAATATATAAAACTATATACACATACCCTTTTGTTTCCAATTTTTCCATTATTATTACAATAACATTTTTTGCTGAAATGTTACATTTAAAAAGTTTAATTTTAACAATCAGCAATCACTAATACTAAAAGTAGCATTTTCATTACTGTTTTTATTTTTTCACTTATTTAACTGTACTGAACCATATATATTAAAGGTAAAGTACATTTCAGTACGTTAATAACTTAATGGCATTTACCTGCGAAGTAATGACTCCTTATGTGTGTTCAGCAAAACTTACCTGAGATGTAAAGACTCCTGATGTAATTAATACCTGAAACGTAAAGGTAGCACACACACTGTCTAGAATACAAAGGTTTCAGAACTAAAGAGGCAAGGATTTGCAGCAGTCATGAAATATGAGTGAATGCAAAACGAAATACACAGTGCCCCATTCAAATAATCCATTTCTGCTTGCTAAAAATGTTGCAGATATTTTATTTTAAGGTAGCAGCCCTAAATTTCTGTTTACTGGATGTGTATATCATAGCCTGTTTGGAGCGGCACTGCTTTATTTTGCCAAGAGTAATGTTTAGTAACAAATTCTATCTTTTGAACATTGTTATTTAGGTTTAACAAATTTCATTTATGATGTACTATATCTTATATACCCATCAACCCCTGCGGTGCCCAATCATTGTGAATGGCTTAATTACCAAATAGTGAGCCAGTAGTACCTTGAGAGAATGTGGTTACCAGCCTTTGCTTTGAATAAGATGTGTCCGAAGGTGTCCAAGTGCATGCTATCCCTAACTCCTTATTCTCTCTGTTGTATTCTCCCGCCCAGCCCCCCACCCCCACTGACCTTACCAGGGTTTTGGGGCTGGTCGTATATGCAGTTTTTTCCCCTTGTTTTTGCTGGGGTATGTACTCTGTCTCTTTGGTGAAGGGAAAGTGTCTCCGGAGCAGTTTAGTTATAAGCCTAATGGACCAAGAATACACAAGGGATACTGTGGTGAGTAACCTGCTCAGTTACTACTTACTGAATATACTAACCACCTTAGTATGGTATTGAAATGTTATTTTTTTTTTGTTTAGTAAAAACTATGCAGTAACAGTATACAAACCCATATACGTATTTAGCCAATTTTTATAAAAGCCTAAAAACCACAGTGCTAAATACGATCCCATAATTGCAACAAAACCAGAAGCCAGGTTTAATGTCTATCAATATTGATTCATGAATGTAAGGAAGATGTTAAGTAAATTCCTGCCAAATGTAGCCAAGGACCTACAGTACGTAAAATATCACAACACGAAGAGATGCAATTGCAAAATGGTCATTTATTGCCTACAAGGGTTATGGGAAAGAGGAAAGTTCACAAGTGCAAGAAAACAAGCACATACCATTTAGTCCTGTACATCATGTGTGAGCAGTACTGAATTTCCATAGTGTGGAAATGTATTTTGACATTTAACAGGAGTTCAGATTCCACAACACCTCCCTTTTGAGCTGCCATCTCGTTGAAAAGGCGAGACTATTACTAGATGAGTTGACCTTACTGTTTTTAATTTACATTTTTAGAACTCTGGATGTCTTGCACATTCACTGCTACTCTGCACAGTGTGCAAAACCCCTGAGTTGAGCTGTTCAATCCAGGGACCCCCTGTCTTTGTATCAAATGTGACAAATAAATGGCTGGTGTTTTGGTAATATTCAAAGTTTCTTATAATGAAAAATAAAAAATAGACAAAGATCAATAAGTTGATTTTGCTCAATAATGTAGACTAAGCAACCTAATGAGTTACAATTACATGGCACTTAATTAAATCATTTTAGAAAAACAGACATTCGTACCTCTAACAATATTACTTCTGCGTGATTTACAGTTTTCAAATTATTGACCTCAACACTTGCTTTAACACAAGACAAAATTTGTATAGCTGCCTCTGAGAAATGTCGTCCAAAAATCTAAGCAAAAATGTAAGAACTGTTACATGCTAATCCCAGGTGTTCTACATATCCAAACCAACAATGAGGATGTCTAAAACAATAAGAGTTGGAATGTCGGAATAGCCTGTGGCATCTCAAAGGAGACTTGCATGGAAATGTGCCTAGTTTTGCCAACCAAACATTAAGGCAGGTTAAATAAATGCTTTCTAACAATGGTGTTCAGAAGTGTATAAGACCCTGTGGTCTTTGCCATTTCCTTCCATATTAATTCTCAACCTAAATTGCTTTCTCTATTACGGTCACAGGTATGCAGTAAACACACTGCAACATGTTTTCAGGAGTAAGATTTTAAAAGTTTAAAAGAGTATTTTTCTTCCACCCAAGCCTGTATCACATTATGCATATATGAGTTGGGGATTGGAGAGCAACATTAGGGTGCAATTACCAAAACAGAAGGCTTCTGTATCAGGTCATTTAATCAGAAATCATAACATTTCTTCTACCACAGCTAAACTCTTCTAAGGGTACCTCTGAGCAGCCTATGCTCTTGACAATTTACCCCTTCATTGGCCTTGTGTTAACTATCAAAAAGAAGAACAATAACGAATAAAAAAAAGGCTAAGACCTTATGGCCAAAAGTTGCTCAAATCATAGACAGTTCAAGTATACAAAAAGGCATGAAAGATGCGAAACCTTCATTTATGACTTTGCTTTCAATTAGAGTATGCCTGCCCTGAAATGTGTAGCTCAGAGCATGGTTTTCTAATTTGACAGAGCTTAAAGAGATAACCTTTTCATTGTGAACCTAGCTACATCCAGATTTCAAACACACATTCTTTGACTGAGTCCCCTCCAAATGTTGCTTCCTAATGAAAGGGAAGGCATTTATCGTTGAGAAATGCACAACAATTGCAATCTCCAAAATTCAAAATATAAAAACATTACAAATGCATATCAAATCAAATATATACAAACAATCCTGCCAAAATTCATTCTGTGGTAAATAAGAGAAAAAGCATAATGGCTTGCCTCCTAAGCCAGCTGCCTCAGAAGTGTCACTGCCAAATTGCATTCAGCACTGGATGTAGATTGGAAATGGTTAACATGTGCCATTCATGTTGTGCTTGCATTTCTTGTAGTTTTGCATTTCTTTTAATAGATTTGTACTGGGATAGAGTTTTCATAAATCAGCCTTTTGCTTAGATTTGGACTATAACATTTCGGAGTTGTTAAAGCGAGTTGAGCAGTGCCACTGAGACTGTGAAGTATGTCAATGATGGGTGCGCTTGCTCTGCATGGAGCGAAATAAGTAAACATACAGATACTTGTTTTAATTCTGATGACTGACAATTCGTTAAAATGGCAGAAATAGAGAAGTCTGAAACTTTCAAGAACATTACCAACAGAACAGTTCACATAAAAATGTCTTTGGCTCATACTTAGTATGCCTACAAAAAAGAGACCTGAAATTGTAATTGTCCTAACCATGACAACACTTTCACCACTCAAATTACCTCTGATCTTGAGGCTTATAAGGTGTGAAATTGGTGGCCGACACTATCTCTATACCGAGAATTTCAGTAAAGCAGATGTTAAATAAGATCTGAGGCAATGACCTAGTCACTAGTGATTTAAGGTTGGAGAGAAACTGTCCAAACCATTTTATAATCATCTGCCCACAATGGCACATTTGTAGTTCCATATACTTGGGAGAGGAAAAAATAATACACGCCTTCCTTAGATCTCCAAATCACGTTTCTTTGCACTACAAAAAGGAAGCAAGCTTAGGAGGTACCCTGGAAGAACAAAGATCAAATCCTGCTTACTTACATTACATTCCAGTACTTTCAAAACAAACCACACTTGTGGCGTGAAGTTCATTTGTGAGCTTTATGGAAGCTAAGAGCTTGGAAATCTGGCATTTCAGAATAAAACTTTCTGTGATCAGCATCACAGTAAACTGCTATCAGAAAAGTATTTTTAAGTTTGCACTTGGATGGTAAATCCAAATTAAGATAGTAGATACAATATTCAATTGCAAAAGTACTCAGTGCTGATATTTCTTTCAGGTTTTAGCAACACACATACATCTATGACTAGGTGAGTTGGAAACCACAGTTGACACAGCCTCTAAGATAATTTTACAATTAGCTAAATCAATTTCTTTTATAAGGCTAATCAAAATAGAACACTCTTTGGGGAAAATAATACTGTGTCTATAGGTGATCATTCGAAGAGGATCCATGCTTATTCTAACTTAGTCATGTCAACTGAAACATATAACCAGAAAACAGCTAATTACATCAAGGTCACTGGGTGTTGTTTCTGTTACTCTTCAAGCCCATACCAAACCAGGATTAAATAGGATGCAACTTTATTTGAAACTCGGTGATTCAGACAGGCAAACGGACAGACCACAATGCTTAAATTCATCTGCACGCTCCCCTTAAAAAAATGAAATCAGTAAACAAATGTTTTCCTGTTGGATACCAAGAACTAAAGTGGGTAGAAATAACGTACACCCCAAAGCAAACATGAAGAAAATCTGGTCTTGGAACCCCATTGTGCCATATCCACATTTACAGCGTTGGTTTTCAAATATCCATAGGCTCTATTGAAAAATGTCAGAGAACAAAAAAAAATATTCAGCTACTTTGTACAAAATTATTTTTTTCTTCTTTTTCCTTTTTACATAAAGCTTCACAAATCTTTACAGTCAAACTACTCAGTTTTAAAAAGTTGTTTTAAGAAAGGTGTTAAGGTTTTGTTTTTCCTCTGCTTACTTAGGCAGCACTGCTTCTTACAGAGATGAGGGGAGACAAAGAGTAGAACACAAAGTGAACATTACAAGGAGCAGTATTAAAGTTTAAGCTGTTTGCAGGTGTCAGCCCTGAGCAAGCTGCCTTGTCCCGAAAATTTAACACAATTTTGACACGAAATAAACTATGGTGTGTAGTATTTGTTCGCCCATCATACTGTGCAAAACATTTCAAGGATTCAGGATCGACCAGGTGCCCCTTTCTTCACTCGATGATGTAAAAGGCAATTGAAAAGTAGAACGGGCCCCCGTTTGAATGGAATGTGCTAAAAAAATTACAATTATTCAGACTGAATAATTAGAGTGCTTATTTGCACACGCCCCTTTCATGCCGCTTTGAACTTCAGGTCAGAAACAAAGGTGTCATACCTCAATTTCACTGCCTTGAAAACTCCACACTCCCACAGTTTTGCGACTGCAGCATTACTGATCACCTGAAATGGCAGCACCAAATGAATACTGCTCCTTTCACACATAGTAACATTATGTAAAAGAGCGCCATGCAACTAAACCTCGTCTCTATACTTCTCTCGATGTCCTGGTGCGTCAGCTGGCGTGCAGCATTAAATCACTTTAAAATGAGGACTGACAGAATTATTATTTATAAAAACACAGTTTTAAAATATACAAGACAATGGACGTTATAAAGGGTGCGTTTGGAAGCAGAGAAAATCCAAAGCAACACCTTGCAGACTGCCTTATGCATATCCAAAAGTACAAAAGGGACCAGTGAAGCTTAATCTGTGTGGTTCCTATACAATCATTACAGGTGAAACTTAAATTCCATTTTATACAAACAGATTAAAAAAATATTGGGAGTGAAGTATGGTTGGAACTATTGCTCTTGTTGCTCGATAAATGTAGGCAAAGGAGGAGCATTCTGTTAGTGCAGCCCTCCAGAGCAAAACCTATTCCCATCCACCCCGAAATAACAAAGGTATTGTCTACATAAAATATTTTTCCATGTTATTTTACTCTACTATGGACCTCAATATAAATTGTGTTTACATAGGAGTCTATGTCTAGCACTGTACACATTCACACATCTCTCTGTATAGTCCATATCAACATAAACACACTTTTATACAGAGGTGTAACGAGGTATTGTTAAAGGGATACCTTTAAGATAACACATCTTATTACTAGATGCTCAGTGCTATGCATCACTGCTAAATCACACCCATTTAATTTCTTATTCTTATGGACAAGTGTGATAGTAGGCACTTTTTGGCAGTCTCTGCTGCATTTCGACAGTCTATTATCTGCTGGGCCATTAATAAAACTCATGCAAGGAATATTCTACACTAAATACACAAACGGATAGCAAAAGGATTTATCCATAAGAAACAACTGCGCGCCATTTGGGACTGACTGACAATTATGCAAATCAAAGACTGAAATGTGTTCTTTCAGCAATAATATACATTTACTGGATAGAATGGAATTTGGTTTGCCTGTCAGTGTAATTTCATTTGATAGATAACAAGCTAAATATTTGTTTGATCAACCTCTTTCAACGGAATGTCTACTTTTCACGTTAGCGTACGGATATCAGATATTGAGGAAAGAAGTGTGTGAAATATTATTAAGATGTATTGCAGATAAAATCCCGTAGCAGCAAAAGAAGCATAATAAAGGGGAAAACGGTTAACACTGGTAGCCACCACTTAATGTAGTACTGAGGCCATCTGTAACTAAAGAGTAGTTAATCAAAATGTCCAAACACAGTCCAGTCACAAACCAACAAGATTTAAAATTAACCCACATGGTTCTTTGCGCATCCAGCTACATAATGAGAACCTTATAAAAGCGTGTGATGGTTGTTTGGCAACTACGTCAGGAAAATAATTATCTCAAGGCTTATAACGGTACCCACCAATTACTCCCGAACTCAAAAATCAGATACAGCAGCATTGCACATTTTCAGCTGGTGTTTCCCTAGCACATTGGGGATGGTGCCAACAACAAAGACCACGCAGGCAATTGGCTGAGACTTTCTACAGGATTGCAAACCAGTAACTGCTCACCCACAAGCAAAATTAAGAACCAGATGGTAGCCTACATAAAGGCAGCAGGATGAAGTCTCAAATGGTGGCGAAATGACTTTCCATCTGCTGTAATCAGTTTGCTTGCTGGTGCCAATCTCAGTTCATCCTAAACATTGATATTACAAAATATGTTGCATCTAATCCAGCGTGTATTTATCTTAAAAAACTGCAACAATGCAATTTCTCTGCCTATCGTTTTTCCATTTCCTGAGACGAGGACAGCGAAAACACAACATGAGCTGGTACACATCAGCATGCAAGTAGGGCAAATAAATTAAAGTTTCCTTGTACTTCAGTAAAATAAATTGTTATATAGCACTAGTACCAAATGAGAGCTGTTTAACTTAGTGATAATGAAGTAAGGGAGTGAAAACCGCCTTGGCAGCCCCTTGAGCTAGTCAGTCCCTAACACTGAGCTTTTCAGGCACTGTTTCATTGATACTGAGTTGGCCTATGATCTACATAAAGAAACATTATAAAAAACGAATTCTACGGTTCCTTATCTGCATCTCAGAATTTGATAGTTAAAGAACAAGATTTCTGGTACTTTAATTCAGTAAGTCGGATGGTAAGTAAATGCCAGATTCTTAAATGTATTTCTCTTCCTTGCCAATACAATCCTTTGTTACAGCTTTGAAAACGTGGCTGGCGAAAATGGGTATCTCATATGTATTAAAGGGGCAGGCATTACTTTTTTCTCCAATTCAACAAGAGGTATCAAACAAACTTGAAAATTATCGCGGAACCTCTCGAAGCTTTGGTAACAGTCAACAATGCACAATAAAACGAATAAAACATTCTCCTTGTTTTGACGATTAACATCAATAGAGAGGACATATTTTCCTGTGTCTAGCTCTGCCAGGTCTAGACATGTTTTGCAATATATAATCTTGATGGAAATAAAAAAGTAGATTTGTGTCACTCAAAATAGCTGAATGTAAATTGCCATGATAGACTGTGGATTAGGTTTCTGATAGCACATATGTTAAGGATACCTTCTTAGTTGACTCATTCCTCCAATCAACTTAGTTATCACTAACGACTAAGATGCACATTGCAGATTTACTAGATTTGTTTATTGAAGCCTGAGATGCTATGGAATAAGTTCAGTGAGAAGAATATTTAAATAGATGCCTTAACCGTAAAGGTATTCACCTTAGTCAAGAAGTAATGTTTGCCCAACACAGCAACTGGTGCTTTTACATTTTAATAAAAATAGCTGGTTAATTTACCGGCCAACTTCAACAAGAGATTCTGAAGATGCATCAAGAAAGGCAAGCCCTTTTTCTTTTTTAAACCTGCCCTAGCGGAACAAGCTATTCTTTAATCAAAGGTTACATTTTTGAGCCTGATTTAGAGTTTGGTGGACGGTTACTCCGTCAAACGCGACTGATATCCCGTCCGCTTCCTTAGCAGTGCATCATATCCTATGGCCCTTGTAGGAAGGTGGACAGATTATCTGTCTCGTTTGTGACAGAGTAACTCATCACCAAATTCTAACTTAGGTCCTTAGAGTAGAACCCCTCTTTGGTTTTGAAATATTGCCTCGCAGTACTGGTTGAAGGTAATGGTGGCATTTCATGTCACATTTTAGTAAACTACTGAAAATTCGCAATGGAGTTACTAAATTTAAATTACAATTCATTTTGACCACTAAGGAATGCTAGTTTGAAACAGTAAATGTTTATATTTAACGGATTTCAAATCGTTGCTTTAAATACTTAAAAGCAATAAATGCTAGCCCGAGAAAACGTAGTTTGGAAAATGGGCAAATCAAGAGCTACATATTGGTCTTGTTTCACTTTGTAAAGCTCTCCTCATTCTCTTGCGAACCCTCTTTCCCCCACTAAAGCTAAAATAAAAACCATAATCCCGCCCCCAAGGTACAACAATTAAAAGATGTACTAATTTAAAACCAGCATGCAAATAATACTTTGGTTCCAGCCCTAGTGTCAAGTTAGACCAAAACGCACCAAAAATGTGCATTTTTTCACAGCAAACACGCACTGGAAGGAGCCTTGAAGAAACAGCATAGAGGATGGCCATACTTCACTCCTGTCAAAATTTGATTTTACAACTGTACATGTCCATAACAAAAAGGAGGTGGCCCGCGAGGGGCATGGTGTCACTACCTCCGGCTCGGCAAGTGGACACCATTTACAAGAGGCAAGAGCGGAGCATGAAGTTCAAGCTGCGCTAACAGTGAGAAATGGTCAGATGGGATGTGAGGGTGTGGACATCCAGTAATCTTGTTCTCTTCCATCCAATGCGGATCCAGAGGTCCAAGGACACCGAGTACTTTCATGTGAGTCTTGGAATAGAAAATGTAGTCAATCACGCCCTGGGGATAGAGAAGAAGAAATGCATTGAGATGAAAATAGTTTGTTGCAATTTGTTTCATTTCACAAGACAGGCTGACATCTTACATAAACAACCCGACACTCAAAATGAAAAAGTTACTTATCTTTGGTAAAGATCTTCTGGTGGATCATTTATCTAACTGCTGATTCCTCACCTTTTTGAAAATCCCCAGACACCAGGCTGAAGCTGGAAAGTTTGCAAAACATTCCCACAATCTAGCTGCTCGATGTAGTGCATGTGTAGCGTCAATGGAGCCATACAGCATCAACCTGGTGCACTGATTTCAGGCCCTCGTCCATTATTATGAGCCCTTTGAGTCAGAGACTGGGACAGCATCTGACTTAACATGTGTGTTCAGTGCAACATTTTTTTCTGATTGCTACTTCTACTTGCAGTACTACTTCTACCTGTAGATTCATCATCTTTTGAAAAGATACCAGAGCATTAACTGCTCCTAGCTGGTGGGTCTGAAGGAGTGGTCAGACAAGGACATCCTGCAGCATGGAACGAGAGAAAGGGCCATCCTTTCTACTGCCAAGTCCAAGCAATAGTGTTTTTCAAAAATGTGAAGGGAAGCCAATGTGGCTGCAAACCAAATATCTGCCACAGGATCTCACATGGCCAGTGCCTATGTTGAAGCTTTCAGTATGGTAGGAATTAGTGGTTATTCCTCTAGAGGTTCCTTTTAGCAAGAGCATATCACATTTTAATGCTCTGGGACGATCCAACGTGACAAGGTCCTCTTCTGGACTGTGGTACCCTACTTGCTGCCTACATATCCTACAAATAGCCATTGTCAGACATGATATATCTTTGGTAGGTGAAATAATGGGCGACTCGATGACAGTACAGTCAATGTAATCTCTCTTTTACGTTAATGGGATGGGGTGGAGTGAAAAAAGTATGACGAGCAATAGACTGCCACATATGAAATGGTGTCACTGCCTCTGAAAGGAAAGCGAGTCCTCAGAACCCATCTGTCTCAGTAGTAACAGGTGGAAGGTGGATAAACAAACCCCTTGCAACTTGCAGACACGTCATGCTTAAGTGACGGCCACAAAAAACAATTTCAAGGGTCAACGGTTAAAAATGGCAACTGTGTAGGGGTTCAAATAGGACCTCCATCAAGTATGTCAAAAACAAATTTAGGTCCCAGTGGGGCATGACAATAGATGCAAGGGGGAAACATATATAAGCCCTTTCAAAATTCTTAAAACAAACAGGGGCTTAAGCAAGAAATGTTGATCAGGAAGGTAAATGAACATCGACAAGGCGCCAATGCAATCTTTAGCTGTGCCTACTGTAGAACTTGCAGGGATAAAATGAAAGAGAAAAATATAACACATCTGAGAGGTCTGCCTTCAAATGATCCAAATTCTCAATTGCACACCAGGTAATGTTGTGGCTCCACTGTGCAGTGAACACAGAGTACATGGAAGCAAGATAAGTTGAAAGAATAACATTGTCCACATCCGGTGGCTGGAGAAAGGAGCTCAGGTCTCCTGGCATGAGACTAGAGACTTTGGAAGTTGGGGTACACAACCAGCAGCCCCCCTCCCGACTGGGAGAGGAGGTCCACTTTGAAAGATAGTTTGACAGGAAAGACCGGAAAAACCACAAAAGGTCTGTATATCACACACTACTTGGTCAGGCTGAGGTGATTGGAATGACTTGGCCTGGTTTTGGCACAATTTTCTCAACACCTGAGAAGTCAAAAGTAAGGGGGAAATGTATAGTGAAGCAGAAAATTCCACAACAACCAAAATGTATCCCTTCAAGCTCAATGCAATGGAAACTAAAGGGCACAGAACTAAGGGCAGTGTGCATTCTCCCAAGTACCTAAGTAATCCACCTGGGGAGTACATCACTAGAAGATGATGTTGTGGATGAAATTCAAACGAAGATGCCACTCATGGTCAGCAATATGGCACCAACTCAGGCAGTTGGCTCTAGTGTTCAGGAAGACTGCTAGATGGTTGGTGGCCATGCACTTGCAACCAGGCCCACAGCCTCAGAGATTGGAGCCCTATGCCTCCCTGCTTATTGAAAAACCACATTGTGGTAATTTAGTCTGTCGGAACTCAAAGGGTGGGCAGGATAGCATTCATGGCCAAGGGAATCACCCTCAGCCTGAGCAGGTTTATGAGTAATACCAGGTCCCCTGGAGACCTTAGATCTGCAGATGAGCACCACGCCCCAGGGAAAATGTATCCATTACTATTGGGGCCACTGATGGTGGTGGAAAAAAGGTTTCTATTGTACAAAGGTATCTTATAAGACCACAACAGCAGATCTATCACCGTGTCCAGGGGTGTTCTGATGATGTCTGAAGTCACTCTGGCTGGAGGCACCACTGGAGAGCCATCCTGGGCGCGACAGATGGGCCTGGAACTAGAGGAGGCAGACTTTTATGTTTGAATGTGGCAGAACTGTGTCCACTTTAGGGCATACAAGCTGGAAAGATGCCCTAACTGCCTGACAAATGTTCTTCTAGAACGCAAGATCTTCTAATGCACCCAGCACTAACTATTCAGGAGACAAACTTAAGTGTAAAGATGCTGGGCTGTGGTGCAGTACTCCTCCCTACGTTACCCCTTTTATCAGTAATGCTGGATGAACCATGGACATGAATGGCTCAAGAATTTTGTACCTAAATTACCTTAACCACGCAGGGGTTATGAATGTCAACCTCAATTTCAACATCTTAGTTGTACTCACACGTTCAAGTGAATTAGAGAGAAAGGTACAGCCAAATATCCCTAACCAACTTATCAAAAAGTAGTTGCCAAACTACCCGATTACATACCCCTGCTATTAAAATATTATTATTTCTTGCTCTTGATTGTTGGTAAAAGAGCGAGCCAAGGAGTTTCCTAGTTACTCATGCCTTGCTGAAGTTGTCAATGGTCCAATTACCAATCGAGCTTGCCAGTGCTGAGGTGTATCGTAATTAGTACCCTTAATTACTTTCTATTTGGGGTCATGATTAATACTGGCACAATAATGGTGCAATCCGTTATTCCAGGCAATTACAACAATCTCTAGTCCATATCAATTTTACAGTCAGCTTTCATGATGCAAAGAAAGTATAAAGTTCTAATTTCTGCATTAAAATGATGACTATGTATTCACCTTATTTCAACAGCAAAAACTGCTGAAAAACACATCTTACATTATGACTACAAAATAAATATTAATAAACATAAAGTACTACACATAAATGAAAAACCCGAAGGACTAGTTATCAAATCTGTTGTGTGCCATTTTGATATAGGAGGTGGTGTTGCTACAGAGTCCATGCACTTCTACCAGTATTACAAGTGGCCAGCATCAGTTTTAAATTTGTCACAGCTTAACAGCCAATTTGCTAAAAATGTGTAGCCAAATGTTAAGTCATCTAAGAGAAGTAGAATCACTGAAAATAGTCTGTACCATTCAAACAGTGACTGATAAATAAAGTGAAGACACTTGCTAAATTCAAAATAAATCAAAGAACTAATTTACTGTATTTCATTTAGATATTACAAAACTATTCAAAATGGAAAACTGAAAACAAACATTTTCTCTGAAGTCTGGCACTGGTACCGACAGGCTGGAATGCCCCTGAAATCATACAAGTAATTAGAGTTGCTGTCACCACCATCAATGACCCAAAGCTGAACACTCACTGAATAGCTGAAGCCCAAAACGCAAAAAGACACCAGGACCCTGGTCCTAACGAATAAGATACTTACCTTCGGTAACACTTTCTGGTAAATATTCCATCTAACCGTAGACTCTTCAGCTTTGGAATATTTCCCAGGGCCATACTGGACCTGAAAGTTTCACAGCAGTACTCCCGTGTGCCACTTGCTGGTGACAGGCAGTTTCACGTTGACCTCATTCGGCCCTGGAGATGAAAGAGCCGACTATAGGTACCACCCTTGCACGCCAATGTCAGTTTCTTACTTGAATCCTTACATGACTTTGGACGCAGAGCACAAAACAATTGGAGGTACGAGTGTGCAAATCACTAATTTAGAACCTTTTTAGATCGTAAAACGAGACCACTCCAAAGAAAAAGGAGGTGGGAGAGGATGTGGTCCGTCGGCTAGGACTAACGACTTTGGTGCTGGAAACCAGGGTTCGAGCCTCGGGGTCGAGTCCGCATCCTGTGATTCTGGGCAAATCACGTAATCTCCCCGTGCCTGAATGTGTAATGTAAATACAGTGCTCATGTAAAGCGCTCCAATACCTTCGGGTCGAGTTCGCGCTATATAAATATGCAACAAAAAAAAAAAAATGAGGAGTCTACTAGAGTATCCACCAGAAGAAACATTACCATTCCTTTAGAATAGATTCAAAAGCATTACCTCCCAAGGAAGAGGGTCTGTGAAGTGGGCTCAGAACCGAAAGTCCTACATGGGCGAAATCCCCTTCCCGTCAAAGCAGTAGTGCTTTGTGAACTTGTGCACTGATGTCCTTGTCAAGGCTATTAGATGTCAAGAATAGGCCCTCCGCCTGCCGATGCAGTGGTAGCAGCCTTGGCGGAATGGGCCCTTAGCCCTTCTGGAGGCTGCTGCTTGGCTAATAGGCGGAAGATCTTAAAACAGAGGATTAGCCACCTTGACAAAGTCCTTTTCTGCACCGCATGACACCCAAAAGGCTGGTTGTCCACCCAATGGTCTTTGATGTGATCGATGTAGAAACTCAAAGCTCTTTTAGGGTTCAATAAATGAAGTATCTCCTCCTCTTTTTAGTGGTGCGGAGGGGCACAGAATGCTGGAAGAATGATGGACTATCCATCGTGAAAAGAGGTAACAACTTTAGACATAAAGGCCACCCTGGCCCTTAACGTCAGTTTGTCAGAGAAAAAGGTGGCATAGGTTGGCTGCACAGAGAGCCTGGAGCTCTCTCATGCAACCAGCTGAAGTGATCGCAATAAGGAAGGTGGTTTTAAAAGTCAGAAAACGCAAAGAGCAGCTGGCATGAAGGGTGTACACATGAGGAATAAGGACCAAATTAAAATCCCACTGTGTCATCACAAATGGTTTGGGAGAAAACATTTGTATCAAATCTCTAATAAACTGAATAACAACAGGTGATTTAAAGGACAGCTGGTCTGGCATAGGCATAAAGGCTGGAAGGGCCGACGCATAACCTTTAATGCTTCCCTATGCAAGACCTTGCTGGGCCAAAGATAAAACAAATGACAAAGCATCAGACATTTTAGCTTGTAGGGGGGGTCTGTATTACAGACTGTATACCAGGCTACAAATT
The DNA here is from genome assembly GCA_963921515.1 of Calotriton arnoldi. Lineage (NCBI taxonomy): Eukaryota > Metazoa > Chordata > Amphibia > Caudata > Salamandridae > Calotriton > Calotriton arnoldi. The sequence continues at coordinate 1,164,141 of CAWUFW010000115.1, forward strand.
TGTCCTTGCGCCCTGAATAAACAGATTTTGCAGAGGAACGCCTGAGCGCGAGGATGACATCCACAATCTCAGAAGGTCAACTCCTGACACTGAGTCTCCATGCATGAAGGTGTAGATTGTGCAGGTTGAAGTGGAAAACCCTGCCCTGTTGCTGCAACAATAGATCCTTCTGAGGCAGTAGCCTAGTTGGAGGACAGATTTTCATGCCCAGAAGTATCGGGTACCACACTCTCCAGGCCAAAACTAGAGGCGCTAGGATGACTAAGGCAGGGTTGTTCATGATCTTCTTCAAAACTCAGGGCAAGAGAGCCAGTGGCGAAAAGGCATACAGGAGCTTCGTACTCCACTCTAGCCTCATGCTCCACTCTAGCCTAAATGGGTCTCCTAGAAAGAGAGAGTTCTTGGGAACTACATCCTGCAGACGTTTTGATACTGTGTGTTCTTGATGGTGATAAAAGGATCCAGTTGGGGCTTTTCCTACTGTCAGATGATGTCCTGTGCCACCTCAGGATGCACCAGCCATTTGCGATCTGCAAGTCGTCACCTGCTGAACTCGTTCTCCCTGGCACTTAAGGTTCCGCTGCTATGCGGCTCATGGCACCACCAACATTCTAGGTCTGGTACCTACTTAATGGGTCTCCTGAGTAGTTTACTTGCACGTGCCCAAAGCACCTTTATTACCTCTTTTCGGAGAAGTATGTGGTGATAAAGGTTTTATCCTCCTTCAGCGTAATGGGAAGTACCTATTCATCATGACTGTAGGTTAATCAAGCTTGATTATTTAAAAGGATTGCCTAATATAGTATTTTCCTTTGTTTGAATTCCATTCATTAAATATGGCACAACTAGTAGTTTTTTCTGTAAATTGCAAGCAAGCAGTAACTACACACTTAACTATACAAGGGCTCACCACTGGTGGTGAGGAAGTTACCTTCGTGGTTGAGGCACACAAAGCATACAGATGTGAGGTTTTTTTAATGCCTGGGTTGATTTTCCTGCAGTCGAAGCCAATACACAAACGTTTCACACATACAATGAGACAGCAGGTCCAGCTGCATTTAGACAATATGAATATTTAGAAATTTCCTTAACATACCAGGAACATCATAATAGGTTCCAAGGAATCCTCCCACCCACAGTACACAATGTCAGACTGGGTCCTCTTGGTAATGATGGGGCGACCTGTTCAGCGTTAGCAGGCTATACACCTTATCCTAATGCACAACAATTACATCAGCGTGACACGCTTGCTCTTAAACTATTTAGTTAGACTGTATCGATGTCTAATAAATTATGTTCTGTATACAATCACTACTGCCTCAATAAGTGCTCCTCAAGCTGGACAGGCTCAATTGGCTGTGCCTGCAATTAGTCCTATTGCACAAGTTACTAACTTGTGTAACAATATATCTGTAAGAGACAGTAGTTAGTGACAGATTCCTTACCTTAGAATATCCCCAGGCGTCAGGCTGGATCCGGAAAGCTTTTGCGTAGCAGTACCCTTGCGCGTCGGTAGGCGGCGTCGTGCGGCTCCGCGTCCGTCGTCGGCGTCGAGATCGCCGGGATGACGTCGCGGGCAGTACTTAGACGCCGCCCCTGTGCGCTGACGTCAATTCTGTACACGACTTTCCGCGCCAGGAACGCAGAGCCATGCAAGAAGCTGACATAGGTGTCTGAAAAATACTAGGGCCCTGAAAGGGATGTCCTTAACCCTAGAAATCAGTTCGCAGAACGGGGAGGATGGGTGGGGCGGTAAGGAATCTGTCACTAACTACTGTCTCTTACAGATATATCGTTACACAAGTTAGTAACTTGTGCATCTGAAAGAGACACGTTAGTGACAGATTCCTTACCTTAGAATAGATACCCCAGCAATACGAACCCTGGTGGTGGGTCTGCGAACAGATTCAGACAAGGAAGTCCTGGAGGACAGAGCGGCCAAAGAAGCCGTCCCGCCGGACCTGGCTGTCAAGGCAGTAATGTTTGGTAAACGTGTGCAGCGAGGCCCACGTAGCTGCCTGACAAATATCCTGCAACGGAACACCGCGGCCTAAAGCCGTGGTAGCAGCCGTAGCCCTGGTGGAATGGGCACGCAGCCCAACAGGAGGCTCCTTCTTAGCCAAAGAATAACAGGCCTTGATACACAAGATGACCCAGCGGGAGATGGTCCGCTTGTGTACTGCCTGACCTTTTTTGGCGCCCACGTAGCCAACAAAGAGCTGGTCATCCACCCGGAACTGTTGTGTGCGGTGGAGGTAAAAGGAAAGCGCACGTTTTGGGTCCAGACGGTGGAGCCTCTCTTCCTCTCTGGAAGGATGCGGAGGCGGAAAGAAGGTGGGCAAAGTGATGGTCTGCCCAATGTGGAAGGCAGTAACCACCTTTGGCAAGAAGGACGGACGCGTCCGAAGAACAACCTTGTCTGGATGAACAGACAGAAAGGGGGGTTTGCATGAAAGAGCCTGGGGCTCACTCACCCGCCGAGCGGAGGTGATGGCCACCAGAAAGGCTGTCTTCAGAGTCAGAAGACAAAGAGGACAGTTATGCAGAGGCTCAAAGGGAGCGCACATTAAGAAGGTAAGAACCAAATTTAAGCCCCACTGAGGCATTATAAACGGAACAGGAGGAAAGAGGTGAGTAAGGCCTTTAAGAAACCTGTTAACAACAGGGGACTTAAAAAGAGAGGGCTGATCAGGAAGCCTGAGGAAGGCCGAGATTGCACAAAGATAGCCCTTGATGGTACCCAGGGCAGAACCCTGTTGGGCCAGAGAAAGAAGGAACAGAAGAACCTCAGAAAGAGGGGCAGAAAGGGATTCACAGCCTTTGCTGTGCACCATGCCACAAACTTGTTCCACCTGCAGGCGTATACCACCTTAGTGGAGGGACGCCTGGCTGCCAGAATCACATCACAAACTTCGGGAGGCAAGTCGAAAGGAATCAACTGCCGCCGCTCAATCTCCACGCAAGCAGGTGTAGACTGGACAGGTTCGGGTGGAGGACCGTCCCCTGCTGCTGCGACAGAAGATCCTCCCGAAGAGGCAGACGGATCGGGGATCGACGCTCATACTGAGTAGCTCGGGATACCAAACTCTTCGAGCCCAGTCCGGAGCCACAAGGATGACTTGGGCCCGGTCGCGCCGAATCTTCTTCAACACTCTGGGTAGAAGTGGTATAGGCGGAAAGGCGTACAACAGACCGCAACTCCACTCGCGACGAAAAGCGTCGCCAAGCGAGCGCCGCCTTGGAAATTCCAACGCGCAGAACTGCTGACATTGCGCGTTCTCTTCGGTGGCGAACAGATCTAACCAAGGCTCTCCCCAAAGCTGAAAGAGACCTCCGAGTGAAGACGCCATTCGTGATCCATGATGCACCTGCGGCTGAGTTCGTCCGCCCTGGCGTTCAGGGAACCTGCCAGGTGTTGAACCATCAGGAATATGCCCTGATGTTCCAGCCATGTCCAGAGGCACAGAGCCTCCTGACATAGGGTCCACGACCCCACCCCGCCCTGTTTGTTGCAGTACCACATGGCGGTGGTGTTGTCTGTGAACACCTGCACTACCCGCCCTTTGACAGAGGGAAGGAATGCCTTGAGTGCAAGTCGGATCGCCCGGAGCTCCAGAAGGTTGATATGGAGCCGGGACTCCGCCGGAGACCAGAGGCCTCTGATCTCCGCCTCTCCCATGTGACCGCCCCATCCCAGAAGGGACACGTCCGTCACAACTGTGTGCTCTGGCTGGGGAAGGGAGAGGGATCTGCCCATGACCCATTGCCGGTTCGAGAACCACCACTGCAACTGTTTTGCAGTCCCCTCCGAGATCTGGACGTGATCGGACAGGTTGCCCTGGTGCTGCGCCCACTGGAACTTCAGGTCCCACTGCAGAGCCCGCATATGCCATCTGGCATGATCGACCAGCAGGATGCAGGAGGCCATGAGGCCCAGCAGCCTCAGGGTCATCCGTACCGAAACCCAGGATAGAGGCCGAAAGATCGGAATCATAGCCTGAATATCCCAGACTCGCCGTTCGGGAGGATAGACCCGAAACTGCGTCGTGTCCAGAACTGCTCCGATGAAAAGGAGCTGTGGAGAAGGATTCAGGAGCGACTTCGGCACGTTGATGGAGAACCCCAGCGAGTGCAGGAGTTCGGCCGTAGTCTGGAGGTGGGAGACGACTGCCTGGGACGAGCCCGCCTTCAGCAGCCAGTCGTCGAGGTAGGGGAAGAGTGGAACCCCTGCCCGGCGCAGATGAGCTGCGACCACCGCCATCACTTTCGTGAACACCCGAGGGGCGCTGGTAAGGCCAAAAGAGAGCACGGTGAACTGGAAATGCTCGAGGCCTACCGTGAACCGCAGGTAACGCCGGTGGGCCGGCAGGACGGGGATGTGGAAATATGCGTCCTGCAAGTCCAATGCTACCAACCAGTCTCCAGGGTCGAGAGCAGTCAAGACCTGAGCTAGGGTGAGCATCTTGAACTTCTCCTTCCGGAGGAAGCAATTGACGTTCCGGAGGTCCAAGATAGGATGCATGTCCTCCTTGTCCTTTTTGGGGACCAGAAAGTAGTGGGAGTAGCAACCACGTCCTACTTCTGGGGTCGGAACGCGCTCGATGGCCCTCTTTGCCAAGAGGGCCGCGACTTCCTTCTGAAGAAGCACCAAGTGATCCCCTGACATGCGGTGGAATTGAGGTGGCATGGCTGGGGGGATGGTCTCGAAGGGGAGGGAGTAGCCCCTTCGGACAATGTCCAAGACCCACCTGTCCGAGGTGATGGCACACCAGTGGTGAAGGTGATGGCGGACCCTGCCCCCTACTGGCGTGCTGTGCACCTGAAAGGAAGGACTAGGAGGGCTTGGAGGCCGCGGACGGGGCGGGGTTGGTGGCCTGACCCGCACGCTGGTTGCCTGACTCTCCACGGCGGGAGCCACGTCCTCGGCCACGCGAAGACGCTTGCTGCGCGGGCCGGTGGCTGGGCAGCGGACGTGACTGGGCGCCCCTTCCGTGTCCACGAAAGGGGCGAAAAGCAGATGGCTGCGGAGGGCGTACAGCAGAAAGGCCCAGGGATTTAGCCGTAGCCCACGAGTCCTTAAAACGCTCCAGCGCATGGTCTGCCTTGTTCCCAAAAAGACCGATCCCATCAAAGGGCATGTCCATAAGAGTGTTTTGGACATCACCCGAGAAACCAGTGATTCTCAGCCAGGCGTGACGGCGCAGCGCCACTGTCGTCGCAAGCGATCTGCCTAGCGAGTCGGCGGTATCAAGGCCACATCTGATGGTGTACTTTGCCGCATCTCTTCACTCCGCAATGACGCGGGTAAGCAGTGTCTGGACCTCCTCAGAACACTGGGGCAGAACTTGCGCCACCAAATCCCACAGGGAGTGGGAATATCGGCCCAAGAGGCAAGTGGTATTGACGGACCGCAAGCCAGCACTGGAGGAAGAAAAGACCTTCTTCCCACATTGATCCAGGCGTTTGGATTCCCTATCCGGGGAGCGGTAGGGAAGGCGCTTTGGGAAGCAGAGGCTTGGACCACCAAGCTCTCAGGGGTGGGGTGTTGGGAGAGGAACAGGGGGTCGCCCGGAGCAGGGCGATGGCGTCGGGCCACGTTCCTATCCACAGGAGCCCCTGTGGTGGGCTTGGACCAGGTGCCCAAAAGAACGCCGGAAAGCGCCTCGTTAAACGGCAGCACTGGCTCCGAAGAGGTAGCCGCCGGCTGAAGCACTTCCGTCAGGATGTTAGTCCTGACAGCCACCGTAGGCAACTGGAGGTGTAAGGCCACAGCTGCTCTACGCAACACCGTTGCAAAGTTTGCTCCCTCCTCCGTTGCCACGGAAGGAGGAGACAGCATGCCAGGGTCAGGGAGGTGTCCAAACCACTGGCATCCCCAAGCTCCTCAGCCCAGTCCTGATCAAACTCACACTGCTGTGTGAGAGGGTCATCAGACCCCTCCCAGTCCTCTGCGTCCTCCAATTCTGGTTCAAAGTATGGAGGAGGGACATGCGGAACCCAAGGTCCCATCGGCGTCGGAGCCGGCGTCGAGCGACGTCGGTCCGGCGCCATGTCCGGATCCGGAGAGAACCGGGGAACGACGCCGCCCGGAGCCCCGGGCGGTGTCGGGAACGGCACCGGAGAGATCGGCGCCGGTGGAGGTGTCGTCAGGTCAACCGGCGTCGATCGGGGTTGTGGCAGCACCGGAGCCGGGGTCGAGGCCGGGACCGGAGTCGCCGGCGGCGCTGTAGGAACCCCACTAGGGCCCGCGGGGCCCGAAGGCGCACCGGGGGGACCTTGAGGCCCGAAGAGGCGGGCCATTGCCGACAGGAACTCCTGTATCTCGGCCGGAATCGCCCCCGAACCCGGGAAGGACGGGTAATGCGGGGGCGGCTCCATAGGCACTCCCGGCGCCGCGGGGACGGTGCCGACAGGACCCTCAGCCAAGTCGCGAGACCGGCGAGGGGAAGTCGTCGAGCGATGACGCTTCTTAGACTTCTTATGCTTCGACTTACCGGAGGAGTGCGAAGACTTGGATCCCGACGACCGATGAGGACTCTGCGACCGGCCCCTCGACCTCTCATGTGACCGGGGCTTGGCGTGGCGCGGAGTCGACTGCCGGACCTTGAGGAGCTTTCGAGACCGCTCTCGCAAAGCCTTCGGGTGCAAGGACCGGCAGTCGGGGCACGACTTCGTGTCGTGGTCGCGGCCGAGGCAGTAAAGACACTCCTGATGCGGGTCTGTGATCGACATCATTCGACCACAGGCGTCGCATGGCTTGAAGCCGGGAATCCCTACCAACACCTACGGAGTCGCGACACTTGGAGAAAACAGTGAAAAATCACCAAAAAAGTTTAGTCAAAAAATGACTAGGGCACTGCTCTTCCCGGATCTGCGCTTAGTGGCGCGGAAAAGAAAGAACTGACGTCAGCGCGCAGGGGCGGCGGTCTAAGCACTGCCCGCGACGTCATCCCGGCGATCTCGACGCCGACGACGGACGCGGAGCCGCACGACGCCGCCTACCGACGCGCAAGGGTACTGCTACGCAAAAACTTTCCGGATCCAGCCTGACGCCTGGGGATATTCTAAGGTAAGGAATCTGTCACTAACGTGTCTCTTTCAGATAACATTAATACCATAATGGGTAAAATACCTACTAAACGGGAGGAAATCCCGGTTTAGATCACACAAAACACAAATCAGCTTGAGGCAGTGTTTTCCCATACGGGACCCCATGATGAATTCAGAATTCTCGCTATGTATCTTTCACTTGGTATAGCTCCCCCTGTGGAGGAGGGTAATACATGGGGTACTGTTTTTTCAGCTACATTTACCATCACCCACGGTACTCCATCCATTGCTGTTTTACCTGAAGACCTTAAATAGATTCAGGTTGAACATAGAGCAGCCCCTGCCCTCGATTGGGGATGAAACTTATTGGCAACTTTGCGACAATATCCTCAATTATTTTAAGCAATATTAAGGGGAGGAACCTGCGTTGGTGATACGCCAACTGCTCACTACAGTTCCAATAGCGGACTAGGAATGCTAACCCCCTGAAATTATTTCCGAAACCTATACCTCTATAGGTCGTGACAATTTGGGATTCAGGCCTAATAAACCACAACTCAAAGGCAAATCTGATGCTGAACTTACCAAGCAGACACCAGAGTCCTCTAAAAAGCGCAGTGATAAAAACAACAATAAAGCAAAAACACTGACTGGATCTCCGAATCCAGAGCCTTCCGAAAAACGTTACAATTTGCGTAACAGAGATACAATTAAACAGCTTGATAGGTATCAGTATTCTGATACACGTCCATCTAGTTCTTCTCAGGACTCTGCAGACAGACGCAGTGGTGGGCGGTAACCCTCAACAGTGGAGAGTCGTCGAGCCGAGTGCCAAAGCCAGTGGCAGGCACTGTAATAAATCACAATGCCTTTAGGCTCACCTTCCAAAGCTCTCAATCATGGCTCATTAACAGATTTTATAATGGGCTGTGACTGGGGGCTCTGGAATTAAGGCTGAAGGCAATGCGAGTTTCTCACAGTGCCTGTCAGTGGGCCAAAAATAAAAAAATATAAAGTAAAACGTACTTACCCACGTTTCCTCGGCAGTCAGCTCGAATCCTCCTGGAGCCTCACAGCCAACCCTCGCCAAATCCCGACGCTAATCTCATGCTGCAGATGAGCAGCATGAGAGCAGCGCCATGATTGGCTGGAGCCGGCTGCCTCGACGCTCCAGCAGGCACAGGGGGCCTGTGTCTGCTCTCCACCTAGCTGTTGTAGACAACTAGGTGGAGATGTTTACACTGCGCATGTCAGGCTGGCCATCGCAAGACAGCCGGCCAAAGTGACATGCGTAGTGGAAACTGGTGGAGTGAGCACCACTCCCCTGCTGCCAGTCAGCAGCAATGCCCTGCCCCCGAACACTGCTCGGGCTGGGAGCAATGAAATATAATAGGGTAATTCAATGTATTACCCTTTTATTTTTCACTTTTGCTGTACTGGCAGCAGGGGAGGCGACACTCCTCCACTCTAATGGGGGTGCCGCCGCTGGATAGACAGTTAGAGAGAGGGGGACGAGTCAACCGCAGGCAGGAGGAGAATGTGAAACCGAAAACTGACTTGCACGCTTTCCTGACGTCATCATAAAAAAGAAAGCAAAAATTCCACAACAAAAAGCACAATTTAAAAAGAAGAAAGTAGGCGGACATTCCGCTAAATATGTCGCAAATACTCAGAACTCTTCTTCAGAACAAGACGTGAGCCGCGTGAGCGAGGACTCTGCTCGACAGCGCAGCAGAGGTCACTATTGCTCACCAGACTCTTTAAGAGTTTCTGGTGGTGAAATCGACTAATGACTATGTTCAAGTAGAAACTCCAGATCAGCTGCTCAGCCCTCCCTCCTAATAGACTTTATGAAATAGATTTACAAATTAAGGTGATTTACCACGTACTAGTAAAGTAATATTCTGGCAGAATTTAACTAATGACTATGACATTCTCCTGGCTGAGACAGATTGGCCTCCAGAGTTTGTTATAAAAGTCCCACAAGGAGAGGATGTAATCGTGCCTTCCTTTTCTGTTTTATTGAAGATGTTAAAACAGCATACGCTACAGAATGGGGTCTTGCTCAAGCCCCAAAATTATATCGTAACCAGGAAGGCTGGGATAAGGAATCTCCTTATCATATTATACCTATACGGTCCAGCCCGCAAGTACAAGCACAATACCTTATTAAACGTGAGGCTAAACACCCTGACATTCTATCACAATTAGATTATCAAGGTGTTATTGAGCCTTGTGTATCCCCTATGAATAATCCACTGTTTAATGTGCTTAAACCAGATCAATCCATTCGTATAGTCTTAGACTACAGACATGCACTTTTGCATGTGATTCTGCAGCTCTACATGCCAAGAACAGATGCATACTGGTAAGTAGCATTTTCCGTTCGAGGCATATGAGCTGCAGAATACATACTTGTGCATAGACTGTATAGCAGTGCTCTCCCTTAGCGGTGGTTACCTGTATCTGTTGCAGTGGTTTGAAAAAGTGTTTTAAGAACAGCCTGACCCACAGAAGCTTGTTGTTTTGCCTGCACATCTACACAATAGTGTTTGGTGAAGGTGTGTGGCGTAGACCATGTTGCTGCCTTACAAATGTCATCTAAGGGAATGTTCCCTAAGAATGCCATGGAAGCCCCTAGTTTGCGTGTTGAATGCGCTCTAGGGGGAAATGTTAATGTGCGTTTTGCTTTGTGGTAGCATATTTGAATACGTTTGACTATCCACCTGGCAATTCCAGTTTTGGAAATTGGGTTTCCTTTATGAGGTGGAGAGAAAGCTACAAACAGTTGGTTTGTCTTCCTAAAAGGTTTAGTTCTGTCAATGTAATAAAGTATAGCTCTTTTAACATCAAGTGTGTGAAGAGCACTCTCTGCTACGGAATCTGGTTTTGGGAAGAAAACGGGTAATTCCACAGATTGATTAAGGTGGAAAGCAGAGATTACTTTGGGAAGGAACTTTGGATTTGTTCTAAGAACCACCTTGTTATGATGTATTTGAAAGAATGGTTCTTGTATGGTTAAAGCCTGGATCTCACTTACTCTTCTGAGAGAGGTGAATGCGACAAGGAAAGCTACTTTCCATGTAAGGAACTGCAGTTCGCATTTGTGTAGAGGTTCAAATGGGGGACCCATGAGCCTAGTAAGGACAATGTTTAGATTCCACACTGGAGATGGTGGGATTGTGGGAGGAATTATCCTTTTAAGGCCTTCCAAAAACGCTTTGATGGCAGGTACCCTAAACAATGACAAATGTTGTCTGTTTTGTAGGTAAGCGGCAAGGGCAGCAAGATGTAGTCTTATGGATGTGTATGCCAGATTACATCTTTGTAAATGCAGTAAATAACAAATTATGTTCTGAATTGAAGCATCTAGTGGGTCAATTTTGTTGTTATTGCAGTAAATGACAAATCTTTTCCATTTGGCTGCATAACAAGCTCTAGTAGTAGGGCGTCTAGCTTCCTTAATAATGTTCATACAGTCCGGTGGAAGGTTGAGGTAACCGAATTTTAGGACTTCAGGAGGCAGATTGCTAGGTTTAGTTGAGCTGGATGTTTTCTCTCTCCACGGTTCTGTGTCAGAAGCTTTGGGGAGAGGTGTAGCTTTTGGTGTGGAACTACTGAGAGTTCCAGGAGTGTTGTGAACCAAGGTTGCCGGGCCCATGTTGGAGCAACCAGGATCATCTTGAGAGACTGTTGTTTGAGCTTGCGCACCACTAGCGGAATGAGTGGGAGTGGCAGAAAAGCGTACGCAAATCTGCCTGACAGTTCATCCATATCGCATTGCCTTTGGACAATGGGTGTGGATACCTGGCGGCGAAGGTTGGGCATTTTGCGTTTGCATGTGTGGCGAACAGATCTATGTCTGGGTGGCCCCACATTTGAAAGAACGGAAGAAGAACTTGTGGATGAAGTTCCCTTTCGTGGATTTGTTGTGTCTGACGACTGAGCAGATCCGCAATCTGATTGTGTACCCCTGGAGTATGTTCTCTAGAAGGTATATCTTTTGTGGGATGGCCCATTTCCATATGCTTTGCGCTAGTTGGGAAAGCTGTAAAGAATGGGTCCCCCCTGTTTTTGTATATAATACATTGCTGTCATATTGTCTGTTCGGACAAGGACAGTTTTGTTGATGAGGTGTGTCTGGAATGATTTTAATGCTAGAAAGATTGCTAGTAACTCCAGGTAAATTGATGTGGCGCACTTTTTGTTGAGGGGTCCACTTGCCCTGAATCGTATGGTTTAGGAGATGGGCTCCCCAGCCGGTGAGCAATGCGTCTGCTGTTAGCACTATCTGTGGAACGGGGTCTAGGAACGGCCGCCCTTTGGAAAGGTTTTGTGTGTTCCACCACTGCAGAGAGTGATGAGTGCGGCTGTCCACCAACACCAGATCTTAAATTTGCCCTTGAGCCTGGTTCCACTGACGTGCTAAACATTCTTGTAAAGGGCGCATCTGAAACCTTGCGTGTGGTACTATGAAAATGCAAGAGGCCATCATTCCTATTAGCTGCATAAACACTCGAGCTGGTAGTGAGTGTTGAGGTTGAAATTTTGTTATGAGGGTTTGCATACTGGCTATTCTGACTGGATTGGGGTATGCCAGTGCTTTGGAAGTATCTATTGTGGCCCCTAGATACTGATGTATGTGGGACTGTTGAAGTATGACTTGGTGAGGTTTATTGTGAACCCTAAGTCATGAAGCAAGTGAATTGTTTGTAGAGTGTGGTGAACACACTGGCTGTATGACTTGGCTTTTATGAGCCAGTCGTCCAGATAAGGAGAGACATGAATTTGTTGTCTTCGCAAGTGGGCGGCTACTACTGCCAGACACTTTGTGAAGACTCTGGGTGCTGTAGTCACTCCAAATGGGAGGATCTTGAATTGACAGTGCTGACCGTCCACTATGAACCTTAGATATTTCCTGTGAGCAGGGTGTATAGGAATATGGAAGTAGGCGTCCTTGAGATCTAGAGTGGCAAGGAAATCGCCTTGTTGGAGCAGTGGGAGGACCTGTTGAAGGGTGACCATATGAAAATGGTCTGATTGTATGTAGATATTCAAAGGTCTGAGGTCCAATATTGGTCTGAGAGTACCGTCTTTTTTGGGGATGAGAAAATAAAGGGAGTAAACCCCCTGTGCCTTGATGCTGAAGGGGAACTGGTTCTATTGCATGCTTTTGAAGAAGTGAGAGAACTTCTTGTTTGAGGAGAGTTAGATGTTCCGTGGACGTTGTTTGGGCGGTATGGTTGGGGGAGTTGCGGTAAGTTCCAGGCAGTAAACATACTGGATAATTTGTCTTACCCACCTGTCTGTAGTGATGGCGTTCCAGACAGGTAGGAACTGTGAGAGCCTTCCTCACACCGGAGTGGAATGGTCTGGAGGGAGAGGAGGGAAGTCATTGTTTGGTAGTAGGGGAGGTTCGGTTATTGTTACCTCGACCTCTTCCCTTGCTATTATTTCCTCTGTACCCACCTCTGAAATATGGCTTGTTAGGTGATGTTTGTGTGGGACTCTTGTAGGTGGAGGAAGTAGTGTCTGTGCTAATGTTTTTGGATGCGCCCTATAAAAGGAGCGACGAAAGGAACCTCGTGGTGTTTGAAACTGTAATGCGCCCATCGATTTTGCAGTGCCTGTGTCTTTTTTCATTTTTTCTAAAGCTGTATCCACAGCTGGGCCAAAGAGGTGCACTTGATCGAACGGCTGGTTTAAAATAGTTGTTTGCACTTCTTGCTTAAACCCAGAAATGCGCAACCATGCATGTCTACGAAGTAAGACACTGGTGTTGAGAGATCTAGATGCGTTGTCTGCTGCATCGAGGGCACATTTTATGGATGCATTGGTAATTAATTTGCCCTCTTGGACCAGATCATTGGCCTTGGCTTTGTATTGGTCAGGTAAATGTTGAATTTGGTCTTCAAGTTCATCGTAGTGAGCCCTGTCGTATCTGGCAAGCAATGCTTGTCTCCAGTGATTGGCTGCTTGGGAGGCAACTTGTTTACCTGATGCATCTAGCAGTTTAGACTCTTTGTCTGGAGGTGGAGCATCACCAGAGGTTTGGGAATTAGCCCGTTTCCTTGCATTGGAGACTACCAAAGAATCTAAAGGGAGTTGTCCTTTAATGTAAATTGGATCGTTAGGGGCAGGCTTGTACTTTTTATCAATTCGAGGATTGAGGATCCTGGTCCTAACAGGGTCTTTAAATATGTCTGGTGCATGTTTAATGACACCTTTAAGCATGGGCAATGTATGAATTGTTTTTTGTGACTGAGCAAATGTGTCAAATCTTCGTCCATGGGGTCTGAATGGAGTGCAACGCCATGATATTGCGCAGCCCTATTAATGAGCTGACTAAATCCTATGTTGTCATCTGGGGGGGAAGGCCTAGATGGGTATACATCCGGATCAGGAACGTCCGGAGGATCTGTGGGATTGTTGTAATCGTCCCATGTATCCTGTGGTGGAGTAGTGTCATCATCAGGGTCATCTAAAGTGTCTTTATCGTGTCCACCCCCGTCCCCTAGATCATCCTCATCCTGTGGTGAGTATGGAAGTATTGGAGAAAGTCTAGGAGAGTGTATAGGAGAGTTTGTAGGAGACAAAGGTTTGGTAGGAAGAATAGGAGAAGAGGGTCTTAGAGGTGAAGTTGCAAAGTCCCTTTTCTTCACAGGTACCTCAGGAGGGTGTGAGGTATCTAATTTCCTCTTCTTTGTTGGGAGACTGACAATATGGCCTGTTTTAGGGTCCACATGTAAAGTCTTTTGATTTGGATCAATAGGATCTGGTCGAAAAAGCTCTTCCTGGATATTGTCTCCTTTCAGTGCCGATTTTTTCGGTACCGAACGTGGTTTCGATTTGGACTCTGAAGCTGTAGGAGGGGTCTTGTGCTCTTTTGGCTTCGACGCCGGCGTCGAGTCGAGAATTTTCTTCGGATCCGAAGGTTTTCGGTGTTTGTTCGGTTCCGATGCCTTATGGTCTTTCGGTGCCGAAGGGTTCCGTACCGAGGCCTTTTTGGACGTAACGGGAATAGGGTGTATCCCTGATTTCGGTACCGAAGGTGTCTTAAGGGTACAGATATGCGGCTTGCTCGGTCCCGAGCTGCCGGAAGGCTTTTTCTTTGTCTTCGGAGCCGGGCCCGGAGGCGGGGCTTCTGAAGCTTTCCCTCTGTCTCGACTAAGGCCTTCAGGCGAAGTTTTGACCGGAGCTTTCTGTTTATCTGGTGGGGCAGGGGCATGGACGTTTGTACTCACTCGTTGACCTGGAGTGATGTGGTCATCGGAGTCGGAGTCGTCAGCTTCGGAGACGATGTCGAGCTCCTCTGAATCCTCTGCAACATCGGGGCCTTCGTTGAAGATGTTGTGTGGCGCCGGTGTAGCCTGTTGAGCCATAACGTGTCGTCGAGCCCGGCGATCACGAATAGTCTTTTTGGAACGAAAAGAGGCACAGGCCTGGAAATCCTTTTCTTCGTGTTCTGGCGAGAGGCAAAGGTTGCAGACCTTGTGGTGGTCACTGTGTGGAAATTTAGCTCCACACTGGGGGCATTTTTTTAAATGGAGTCCTTTCCATTAGCCGTAGGCCCGAATGGCGCCAATAGGCCCAGCGGCCCGCATCGACGACCGAAATGGAAGATTTTGAAGTTAGCGCGCCGAAGGACACGCGAACGAAATAATACCGTCGAGAGGTGATGGGTGCGCGTCGAAAAGGGTTGGAAACACGGTACCGAACCGGAGCGCAGCAAGTCACATCCGAACCCGATGGCGGAAAAAAACAATCTGAGGATGGAGTCGATTGCCATGCGCACTATCGTCCAAGGAAGGAGTCACCTATCTTGTGACTACAAAGACTTCTTCCAAGACAACAACAAACTGCAAACATCCGAGCCCACCACCAGATGGCGATCTATGCACAAGTATGTATTCTGCAGCTCATATGCCTCGAACACAACATTGTTCGTAAAAAATACAAAACTACATTGGACATTTCCAATGCTTTTTCTGTCAAAATATAGCATCTGAAAGATGTGATTTAACCGCCTTCACAGCGCTAGGGGCCAAGAGAAGATTCTGTATGCTCTCACAAGGGTAAAAGAACAGTCCAGGTCTGTTTGCTGCCCGAGTAAAATCAATTCTACAAGAAATTGACACAGAAGCATTGTCTTATGTTGAAGACATTTACCTCACAAATAAAGATGATTTAAACACACATTTAGCCAGGGTTGATTGCATAATTCTGGGTTCGCTGAACAATTGCTTTAAATTCAATCTTCCCAAATCTAAAATTGCCTTTCTTAATGTCCTGTTTCTGGGATATGGGTTGTCAAATGAAGGCAAAAGCCTAGCACCAAATCTCCTAGAGAAATGTGCTATCTTGCACACACCAAATACATTAAAAAAGCTTCAATCTCTTTCAGGCGTTCTAAACTTTGGTAGAACATACATTTCAAATTATGCACAGCGGGTTAAACCGTTGTACGATTTAATTTGTACAGATTTTTGGGATAAACAGACTACTAAACACACTACTATTCTCAGACGTTTTACAGACTGACATGCTTGAGTCTAGACATTACACACTCGTGCTTACACCACCAATTTAGTAATCCGCATAATTGCGGGGTACACTGGATACACATATGTTTTATTCAATGAAGGTGAAACAGTGTAGACTGCTTATAAATCGCATTTACATTCCAATGCTGAAATGAGTTTTGCATCAACAGAATTGTTTTTGACTGCAGTTCAAACAGCTGTCCTGTTGGGACGTATATTGGTTCAAGGGAAACGCAATATTGTGGTAGCACCTGTTCCAGCTTTAGAGGCTGTCACCAAGGCCAGTGTTCCTAATGCAAAAGCCTTACATCCAAGATGGATACAGTGGGCCACTTCCTTGACAGCTACTGATGTAGATCATGTTTTTCAGTCTACCTTACAAACACAGCAATACCTCCAGGATGAACAAGAATACCCTAAATCTAATGAAATTCTACTTCTAGATCATTATGATTTTATAATCTATACTGATGGGATGGTTCAGCCCAGCCCGCAGTTGGTACTAAGTACAAACATTCAGCAGCATGTGCTGCACTGAAAGGTGCTATGAAAGATGGTGTGTTTCAGGCACAAAAAACATGTAGAGAAACTTTTGGTGACTGTACTGCTCAGTGGTCTGAATTGAAAGCTTTGGTTCTGGCACTACAGAATACAGATCCTGAATTTCCCACACTGACAGTGTGTGATTCCTCTTATTGTGTCCAAGCCTCTAAGATAACTTATCTTAGAGTTGCTTGAATGGCTTCACTGATTTTAAAGGAAAGGCTATCAAGAATTAATTGCTTTGGGGCAAGGTGGACGCACTTAAGGAATATTTGCCACAGGCTCATGTTATTCACACATTGAGTCATCAATGTGTTGACATGCACATAAATAAATCTCTTGAGCAACCAATTGTATTTCAAAAAGTCAATGCAAGATAAGTTATTCCTTCTTTGTCTTTTATTCTTTCTTCTTCACATATGTATAAATGTCTTCAATAACAATTTCGTAGCCAACACGTGTTTTGTCATTCAGTATATAAACCACTGACTTCATCAGGTCTACAACATAAATTACACACTAAAAAGATATTCAATACATGTATGATTATAACAGAAATACTAGATTCACACACACATCTACCACTTATATATACATCCCATAAGGAAGGCAAATGTACTTGCAAATCCCAGACCTACATCATGTCAGTAAGTCAAAACATGTGTCCATTTCAATATCACACATGTGTACAGCATTAGTCCAAATTAATTAAAAGAAAGGAACTAAAATAGTCCCACCTCATGTGATGAGGAACATGCCATACTGCTACTTGTGCAACATTAGTCTGAATCAATTTAGAAAAGGAACAAAGGCTAGACCCACCTCATGTGATGAGGAACATGCCGTACTGTTATTTGCAATCATACCATAGTGCCACCTTATAACTCTTAGGTCTCTCCATACACAATATCTCTCTCTAGCTCACCTGTCCGTAAATCATCACACTGCTATATTCCGTAGTCCTGTAACCATATAAATGGCCAAGGTCGCCATAAAACCTGTTTGGAACATACAGTAGCCATCAGAGCCATATCACATACAAGCCCATGTCCATAAATAAAATCATATAAATCCTATACCTCACCAAGAATGAACTAGTTCCCAAAGTTCCTCTTCATATGTATGTAATGTATCCAATGAAAAGAACCATCCTTCTACAATCCAGAATGAAACAGTATTTTAAATTGGAGATTATGTCCTAATAAATCATGTCCATTATATCTCATTATCCCACGTCACTTATGATATACAGTCAAAACATATCCTAATCATTAAATCAGCCAGACGAACAATTCAAAAGTAATACAAAAGCCCCCCTCAAATTGCGTGGCATTCCCATCTCAAATCACTGACCGCAAATGAGTAAAAGAGTAAAGGTTACACCTAAATTGGTCTCCGATCACAGAAGGCACATTGCACATATCTATATTACATAGTATTCGGTACGTCAAAGGGAACAAAATCAGTAGCGCATGCACAAGCAAACGCATAGTATCATACCGCTTTCAAAATACCTGACATCTTGGACATCACTGAAAGGAGAGTACTCATCCGTGTGCACGAACCAGCGTACTGATCTGGCGCCATTTTATGTCGGGTATATATACCTTTCGAGTACCCGAATAAATTGTTCCAAAATCCCATTTAGAAAGATTCTATTGTAAAAGTATAAACCGCAGTACTAGTGTTACGTGATCCACAACCCTAATATATACAAAATAAACAAATGTACAACTTTAACTGATTCGAAAACTGTTAATCGTACTTAACCAATATGGCGACCGATATCATTGTAATTCTCATCAATAACATCTCACATAAGTATATATATATATTTTACCTACTGGCGGTTGCCAGTAGGTAGTTATAGTTAGGACCTAGTTTCCACAGAAAAATAGTTTTTTGATTTGCCTATAACTTTGGTGCCGTTTGACAAATCCTCGTGAAACTTTCAAAACTAACGGGCCACTCACTTCAGCTGTTGTGGTGAAAGTTTCGGGGTGATCTGTCGAGCGGGGGCCGAGAAAAAGGGGGGGTCAGAAAACGCTTTTTATCCAGGTTATTTTCTATAGGAAACTTTAGACATGGCTACAGCCCGAACTGCTGAACAGAATTACACCACATCTGGCAAAAAGGTAGCTCTTGGTTCAGAAAGCACTCTTTTTGTTAAATGGTGTAAATCCGTTCACTAGTTCCTGAGAAATTTAAAGATTTCTCAGATATACAACTGTGGCCATGGTGGATACGCGGACCCTTCCGATCTCGTGCCTGAGATCTGATTGGCTGCCAACACTTCAAACCAGGAAGTGTTGGCAGCCATCTTGTGACTCGGTTGAACCAAGTCACAAGAAAAAAGGTTAAAAAACAAGAAAAAGGCGGCAGGATAGAAACACCCTGACCATCTAGGCCTGTTCAGGGGGTTCCACAGGGACCCCCAGGGCCCAAAAAAGCATTTAAAAAAAACAAAATGATTTTGGCGGGATTCGTGGTGGATCCGTGAATCCGGCAGAAAAAAAAAAAAACACAAAGCGCGGGCTCCCGTGCTTAATTTCTTTTAGGCCCCCAGGTGGGCCAGGCCCCGGGGCTATTAAAAATAGTGATGCGGGTCCCGTGCAGCCCCAGGGACCACCACCTCCCCAGGGCTATATGTACAAAAAATGCCTGGGGGAGCTCCAGCCTCCCCACACAGCCCCGGGGACTGCCACCTCCCCGGGGCTCATAGTGTGAAATGCAAGGGGCCACGTGGCCCCCCTGCAGTCCCAGGGACTGACACCTTTCCGAGGCTATGTTTAAAAATAATGTGTGGGGGGCTCCAGCCCTCCACACAGCCCCGGGGACCACCACCTCCCCGGGGCTATTTCAAAGATGGGAGGGGGGCCATGTGGCCCTCCTCATGTAGCCGTAAAAGGCCCTGGTGACCGCCACACCCCCCAGGGCCGGCTCCAGCAATGTACCGGGGTGCCCCCCTCCGAGACATTGCAGTTTGCTATGGCTTGTCGGGAGCACTGTTCCCGCCAAGCCATAGCAAACATTGCTTCGCTTCATGGAAGTGAGAGCATTGAAAAATACTCTTGCTTCCATGAAGTGGAGCAGAATTGCTTTTGGCCAGAGGTAGCTGCATGTTTGCAGCTCCCTCTCTCCAAAAGCAATGCCGGCTCCCGCAGGAGGTGGGGAGCCGGCAGGAACCGCTGGGGCCTCGAGGCTCCCCCCACGGTCCCCAACGACCTGGCCAAACCCAAGGGGATGGGGTCCCCGGGGCTGAAAGCGGCTGGGGCGCGTGGCCCCCCTCCCTTAAAATAAAATAATTTCTTTTTAAAGAAATGGCCGAGCCCCAGGGGATGGGGTCCCCAGGGCTGAAAATGGCATGGGGGAGGTGGGCCACTCGGCCCCCCACCCTTAATTTTTTTTTTTTTAATTGGCCGCGCCTCGGGGGATGGGGTCTTCGGGCCGAAATTGGCCTTAGGAGGGGGGCTGCACGGCCCCCCTCCCCTTTTCATTTAAAAATATAAACATAGGCCAAACTCCCCCTTTAACTTAATAAATAAAAAAATAATGGGTCAGGCCCTGGGGAATGGGGTCCCCGGGGCCCAATAGGGTGAAAGGGAAGGGGAGCCACACAGCCCCCCTTCCTAAAATACAAAAACTAAGCAGGCAACTCCCCGGAGGCCCCCACCCCCTTTCTCCACTACTCTGCAAACGCGCCTCCTGGCGCGCTCTTGGTTGAGGGATGAATCCTCTTCGTTGCTGAGGGTCCTAAGGGTCCAACTAGCCTACCCGTTACCTCCAATAAGCCCCACACAGTGAGATTGCTGAGAGGTGGCCAGAGGCCACACCCCTTTTCGCACCAAAAAAAACAAAGGTTACAGGGACGTTATAGTTAGCAAACAGAATTTTAAAAAACCTTAGAAATTCATTAAAAAAACAAAGGTTACAATAACGTTATAGTTAGCAAATTGAATTTTAAAAAACCTTAGAAATTCACTAAAAAAACAAAGGTTACAGAGACGTTATAGTTAGGGTCAGATTTCACTCATACAAAACCAGAGAAATTCAGCCGTTATAGTTAGCTGAGTTAACTATAACCCGCGCCCCCGCAGTGCACTGCCTATGACCTCACATATTACATCACTCATGACATGGTCAGTGACATCACTGATGACCTCTCAAATGACATCACAGATGACATCAGTGATGACATCATCGACAACATCTTTCAAGCACCCACTCACACCCCTGTAGAATCTTTTATACACCCACTGCCACTCCCACATAACCATTCACAAACCCATTCACAGAGCCATACCAGTACTTACACACCCACTCACTGATTCATTGATCTATACACCCATCCACTTGCTCACCCATACTGCCACTCATAGACCCACTCACTCACTAATACAGCCATTGACATATCCACTCATCCACCCATACAGGCACTTACACACTGAGTGAGTCACCCATAGAACTACTCACACACCTAGACACTCACCCATACAGTCAATCACACAGCCACTTAGTCACCCAAACAGTTACATACCCACCCACTTACTCATACAAATTGTAACACATACTCACTCAGCTATACAGTCACTGACAGAAGCATGCACTCATCCATATAGCCACTCTCACATTCACTCACTCACGCATACAGTCACTCATATACCCGTCACTCACGTATACTGCCTTTCACATCCTCAATTACTCACCCATACTGACACATGCACTCAATCACCGACACAGCCATGCAGACACTCACTCACCCATACAACTTCTCACACGCAATAGTGCCCCATACAGCCACTGACTCACCAACTCACTCATCCATACAGGCAGTCACACACCTCCTCACCCACAAACACAGACACCCAGACAACCATAGAGACAACCACAATCAATCAATCGCCCATATAGTCATTCACGTACCCACTAACACACTCATCCACCCACTTAGACATCAACTGACAGACAGATACACACATTCACACAACCAGTCACTCATCCATACATTCACTGAGACACCTAATCACTCAGTCACGCACCCACTGAGCCATCCATACAGTCACTCATACACCCAAAGATTCACCAATACACCTTGGTATATATATATTTAACACTCAAACTTTTTAAAAACACTCACGGTCACTGGATGATATCATCACTGATGTCATCAGTGATGTCACTGACCATGTCATGAATGATGTAATGTGAGGTCATAAGCAGTTCATTCAGCTAACTATAACGGCTGAATTTCTCTGGTTTTGTATGAGTAAAATCTGACCCTAACTATTACGTCTCTGTAACCTTTGATTTTTTTAGTCCATTTCTAAGGTTTTTTTAATTCTATTTGCTAACTATAACATCATTGTAACCTTTGTTTTTTTAGTGAATTTCTAAGATTTTTAAAATTCTATTTGCTAACTATAATGTCCCTGAAACGTTTTTCTTTAGTGAATATATATATATATATATATATATATATATATATATATATATAAGTTATAAAGAAAAATTATTGTAATCCGTACCGTACAATCCTAATAATCAAACATATCCCGCTATCATCTGTAATTTACTGTATCTCTAAGAACGATCAAAGCATCATCCTGCAACAACATGATTCTATTAAGGCGACCATCTATAAATGTACCAGTAGTGTTTACGATCACAAAGTACCAGCCAGCTTGTAACCAATTGGTCCGATGTCCAATCACATATGCTTTACATACTCCAATTCAAACTGTTACTAAGTCTTATCAACCAAATTATACTGTTGATAATAATATTGAAAATATTAAAAATAAATGTCAAAGTACGATCAAAACATCATCCTGCAATCTAAATGCCTTTAATGCGGTGGCCATCTTTGAATATACCAGTAACGTTTAAAAGCAAGTAAAGTAACAGCCAACTTATAACCAATGAGTAGCTTCCAATCACATATGTTTCACATACCCCAATTCAAACTGTTACTAAGTATTATCAGCCAAGTAATGCTGATAATAATAATAAAGTTTAATTAGTAATAATAAAAAAACAAAAGTGGACAGTACAATAAATTCCGCTCAACGCAAGGGGTTAGTAACAAATTTAGTCTCATATTCGCTAGGACATAACCCCTTACTAACTCACATTTCTCTTACCAGAATACATTTTCTCATGTACATATAGTGAGAGAACAAGAATTTACAATTATTTGTCTGT
Organism: Calotriton arnoldi; assembly: GCA_963921515.1. Taxonomy (NCBI): domain Eukaryota; kingdom Metazoa; phylum Chordata; class Amphibia; order Caudata; family Salamandridae; genus Calotriton; species Calotriton arnoldi. The sequence continues at coordinate 1,186,478 of CAWUFW010000115.1, forward strand.
ACATATGCAGCAGCGGCATTCCACTCTGAACAGGGACCGGCTTTCCCCTCTAAGGCTTACCGAAACACTATAGGCACCCTGGGTGCTGCTGTGCATAATTCCGCCCTCTAGCATCCTGAGTGGAACGGAAAAACCATGACTTAAAGCAGTCCCTAACAGCTACAGTATTAGGTTCAGGCCGTAGTTGGATCCATCTCCTGTACGGAGTCCAGAGAGCATTAAAACATCTACCTAGAAGGTCTCTGGGTGACCAGATTCCTTACAAAATTCTCTTTGGGGTCCAGATGAATGTTCCAGATCTTGATAACTCTAGTATGGCCCATCCTACCATGCCTGTGTTTCCTGTTAAAGGTACTCAAACTGTGATTTTGCCACTGCTCTCTAGTAAATACAACAGAGCTGTTTCAATGGATTTGATCAAGCTACACCATGTGGTTAGTCCTACACTGCAGGTCACATGGGTTTCGGAGTAGTTCCTTCACACCTCTCCCTACCCTGCACAAAATCCCTTTACATGCATTAAGCAGTCCAAAACTTTCTACAGCCTGGCTGGGGTCTACAGATACTGAACTTTTTATCATACCAATTAATAATGCTAATGCAGGATGTGTTCCTAATGTGAGTTTGCCGTTTTTCACTGCTGCTCCTTGCAATGAAGTTGTTTATTCTCAACCACCTTTGGAGGTACCTACCTGATCTCCTTTGCACGCTGGGTTCCAATTTTTACTTAGACTGCCTTTCGTTATGTTGTCAACATTGAGGATTTTTCTTCTGATTCTTCCTATACCTCTGTACGTGGTAGACGTGCATTTCTTTCTTTGGCTGAGATAGACTTATCTGATTCCTCCATGGTCCTATAGTTGGATTTTTCTATCATTATTTTTTCTTTTTCTTTAGATTGGATTTATCACAGTTTTCTTTCTACTTTCAATTGAACACTATCTTCCAGATCGTGCTTCACCAGAACTTGTAGCGGAGGTTCTTACACCCCATTCTTCTTCACATGTGATCCGAAGAGACTTGTCCCTGGTGAACATTATTGCATTTCTGGTACACTATGGTATTGTCTGGGATAAAGTTCTCTATGACATTTTTGGTTCAACAGAACTTTGCAAATTCCATATGTTTTTAAAGTTGCTATGGGTGACTTTCTCTCCCCAGGTTCCATTGCCAAAGAATGGGATGTTATGAATGTTTCTAATATGCTATCTAAATTAGAATCGCACACTGTATTTGAGAATAAGGATTTGTAATTGAATTCTGCAAATTATGGTGAAATATTTTGTTACCATCATTATGGACATCACTATTTGCAAAGAGCTAGTGCTCCACGTACTGTTTTTAACTATACACAGTGGGAACACGGACATCACCTGTAGGTAGTCCTAAAACATATTTGAAAAAGTTTCCTTATTTTTCTGGTCATGTCCCTACAGATCCTGTTTTGTATTATTATAACCTTACACCTTCGCCTGAAAAGAATAATTTGCTCACATAAACCAAATTTATTTATTCCAATTAATTTATTTCACCACTAGCCATACACGGTTATGAATATTGGAAGAACAATGTTAAGCTTAAATCTGTTTGGGGAAAACTGAAACTGGCAGGTCAAGGGCACTGATGCTGTATTTCTGGCTTGTAAGATCCTTCGCCAATTTATTATTTTTCTAAACAAAAGAGTACAACAGACATGTCTTTGTTTGGCTAATATTAAAAACGTAAATACGCCAAGCATTAACTCTGTTGCAAAATGTGATGTTTGGCAACAGTTTATTAATTTCACGGAAACACAGCTCAATGAGATGGTGCAGAAAGGTACATACAATTCGTCCTTTTCTAGTTCAGGTGGGTGGTTATTATGGCCAGTTGACACCAATGGCTGCAATTCCCATTTTTTAAACTCTTCCACTGGGTTTACAGCAAGCAGGCCAGACCCCCGGTATATTCAGCAACAACACTCAGGAGTGATTACTACCTAAAGCGCAAAGTTATGCCATCAATGATTAGAACACTCAACTTGTCAGCAGTTAAAGATCACTTATCACTACTCTCTGATAATATGGATTTATAAGATTTTTTATTAGGTCCCAGAGCCCCTCGTCCGCAATGTTTCATTTATGTCACATACAATGACATTTGGAAAATTTCTCAACAAGAAACTGCTGTAAGATTGAGACAAATTGATAAGGAAAATCTAGAAAAAGCATGGCAGTTGTCGATAACGGGATGATCACAATGTTCACATGCATTTATTCTTTGAATAATATTGTTTCATCTGTGTTTGATATTAGACAGAATGACATGTCTATGCTTCAACATGGACACAGTCAGTTAAGATTGATTTTACAATTACGTTGGACATTGAAGGTTTTGATCAAATCGAGTGCCATGGAAATATTTAAATGCAACTGAATTTTTTTGCCATATAATTTGTCACGTAGGTAGAAAATCGTGGCAAAGAAGGAATCGACTTACGCGATGCTTAATATAGAAAGGTTAGAAACATTAGTTTTTGCTGTAGCTAAAACCCCATCAGCCACATGGCGGATTTACAGATTCATTTCTTTACCTATATCAACGTTTCATTTCACCTCATGTCTAAAACACTTTCCTGTAGGCAGGTATGAAGTAATAGATGCACATTTGTTTACATCAAGCTTGGTTTTTGCCCTTTCAGTATAAATGTATGCACAACAGAGGTTTTTGTTAATCTACAAGACTGTGGAACTTCTTTAGGACACTCCTACGTTGCAGGGAGATAATACTTCATGGTGTCTGTAATGCCTCAATGGCTAACCTTGGGTGTTATCTGAAGGGTGTTCCTGTGTTACTAATAAAGCCTGAATTTTTGTTACTTTCAAACTGCAGTTACTTAATTTTCAATGATCAGAGCTGCTGCGGGATGAAACCAGGTGTCCCTTATGTAGTCACTGTTTCAAAGGTTGTGAATTGCTGCATGAATGTCTCATTTCCTCCTACACATTCTCTGGGGGAACTTACTTTGTGGCCAGAAGTCCCTCTTTCACAAATTAACTTTGATAAATTGAGCAGACCGAAAGCCTTCTTGTTTCAAAAAGATGTGGCTTTAACATCTGCCCGAAAAACTTTGGATCTCCAAGGAGCCCATTCCTCAGATGAGGTACAACTACTGTTGTGCACTCTATTACCACAGCATTTTGGTGAACTGATGCACTGTATTTTTAATGCTTCCAACACCACTGGAGTGGCATACTTTTTAAAATTGATTGAGTGCATTTGTTTATACATTTCAGACTGTGATTGGAGTTATTCTGTCCTCTGTACGTTCATTATTTTCAAACATTTTTGGAGGTATTCCAATAGTGCGGTTTCTTCTGGTCACTACTTTGGTTCTATTTTTTGTTGATTTGCAATGGCTATCCCACAACACGTCCTCCTATGTCTTTAACACATGATACAGTATTTCGGAGAGTCCTTGTTGTTAGAACTGAACGAGAACTGGATTCTGTCTTTCCAGTCCGTATGGTTTCAGAGAGTGGAGCCCGTGTTTCACTGCCTATGGTGCTCTTTCGATAGTGCAATTGACTTATGACTTTCCATGCAATTGTCCCAGTTTCCGGGCATAAATCGGCTTGTGCGTCCTTTGCGGGTTGCACCAGTTGTGTTGTCCTGTGATTCTGCTCCCTTTGCTGCAAGATGGCAATTATGAGCCTACGCCGGATGCTCTTTCAACTTCTGGTTCCTCTGCAGAGGCTGCACTCCTGCAACAGATACCTTCGACTTCTGTTGACTGGACTGGAGATGACTCTCTTTGCCACTTGCATCTTGTTGCACCGGCCTCTGTTGACGTGGTCTCTGCGGACGCAGGTTCTGTTGAGGGCCCGGATGACATCCTGGATGTTTTTTTTTGTATTTATTAATTTGCATGGTTTTAAATGGGCCTTTTTTAATAGCCTTTAGCATCTGTTTGTTGTGTTAAAGTTTGTATGTGAAATGCAGGGCTTTTTAAAGATACATAACACACTGTTTTTGATATAGTTTATATATTATTGTTTATTTCTCTTAGTTGTCCCTCATCCGACCAGCAGGAGGGTGCTATGCAGCTTGCATTTAGCTTCCATTTTAGTTCTTGTTTTAACTTAGCCTCATTTTCTAATAGTGGTTTGCTCTGTTATGTGCCCGAGTTAGGCCCATGTAACATAGCTGCACATTTTCTTACATTATCCTCTTATGCACAATAACATTACTGCTGTGACCTTTTGCACATATTTGTGTGTATGACAATGTTGGATTAGTTTCTCTGGAACTACTTCTGTTTACACATCTGGCTTAGCACATTATTATCACAATGCCTCGAACACCAAGTACAAGGCCTTTAAGCACAATGTACGTCAGCTGAGCCTGAGGGTCCCTGTATGCTGAGACTTCACCATGCAGCGGCTGACATCTCCGTGAGGGGTGTCAAGTTCGTCACCAGGACGGGGTCCTACATTCTCTCCCGCCAGGTAATGAGGTTGGATCATCCTGTGGGGGGATTCTTGGCTCTACACCTACACACACTCTAGACATACACTGCGTAGGGATTGCATAATAGGAGTATGCCCGATTACTACATTGTTTTAAATGCCATATATACATTGTCTCAGCACCATGGTGGAACTATATCTGTTATTTACTCTTTTGGTGCTTGTAATCACTTTCACTGTTTACTGATTATCGCAGCACATGTATTCTATGCAAGAATAACGTTGGTTCAATATATATATATTGAAAATGTCCTACTGTGCATTCTTTGTATATTTCTCTAAGAACAAAAGAGCACGAGTGACTGAGTGGAAGGGTTCTATATCTGTTACCATGATCCCTGAGGGGTCATGGTCGTCATGTTCAGTGGTTGCCAGAAACCATTCGCACCGTGGTTGGGTTAGGGGGGCTTATGGTGGCACTGTGAGCTAGCTGGTCTTTAGGCCAACATATCCTGCGGGGTGCCCAGAATCAGTCTAGACTCCTCACCCAAAGTTTATGTTGTCCTCAAATGCGCAGGTCCTACGGATTAGTGGGAACTACATGACAGCTCAAGTATTTCTATTGCAAGAATGGCCCTTGCACGCATTTATTTCTGATAGGCATTGTCACACTGTAGTCTGCACAATTAGTTCCAGGGTCGCACAAATTCAGACCCTGAGGCATTATTTTCTTTTCTGTGCTTGCAAGGAGACAACTCTTCTGTTTTAGTCTAATAATAAATGCTGCCCTGCACCTTTGACAGTTTCGATTAGCTTGCCATTTTATTTACATCGCGTCCGTGCTGCAGTCTGAGAGAGGAGGACTTCTGCCAAAGTCATAACGGAACGCTGCTGTAAGATGCAGTCCCGCTGTCCCCGACCTTCATCCTGAGAAGAAAGATAGCTGTACACTTGGAGTTGCATCTGTGAATGCACTGAACCTGGCTTCCTAACATACCCTACCAAGGTATGGGGTTAGGTCATTCCAACAGACTGGGCAAATGGATACACCTGATATGCTCTCGTTAGCATAGAGGCTAGCAATAGATTGGAGTTACAGGAACATTATGAACAATTACCATGAATGAATAGTATTTTTCACTATTCTAATAATTTGTGTCTCATCTTTCTTACAATCACGTCATGTTTTATTTGCAAAGATTAGAGCTTTTCAATAAATGTTTTAAAATGCAATATTGTATTTTTTCTTTGTGACACTTTGGACATGCAAGAGTGACAAAAGAAAGGGTTAGATGTGTTCTCACTATTCCCTGGTGGGTGGGGACACGAGAGGGGTTTGCCGCTGGTTAGGCTGCGGTCTAGCAGCAACCACTGAGAGGCTTCCTTTGTGTGGGGTCCGCTGAGGCTTCAGATCCACTACAGAGCCTGCATACGCTACCAAGAAAAGTGGACAAGCAGGTTGCAAAGTTGCTCTCAGCGAGATCCTGGACAAAGACTGGAACATCACAGCCCAAAATGTCCTGGACTCGTTGGGAGGGTAGAAAGGAAAGGAACTGAACAGTGTGCAGAAGAGCTCCTTTAAAAAGAAAGCCACTGCATAGGAGTCAGGTGTGACTTTGGCTGATTATGTAGCTTTATTTTCTCTCTTGAGGAAGAGGGTCTGAAGGAACAAGTTGTGGCAAACAGATATTTTAACAATAACTGTGTTCCTTGAGTTTTCCCATTGTGACTTCATATCTACACAATGTTTAATGAAGCCAAGTCTGGAAGTCCACATTGAAGCAGTACAAATATAATGTATGGAAATATGCTGGAGCCGAGACACTGATGCACAATCTTCAATAAGTTCAAAAGAATTCATAAAAGAAATTATACAACATAAGCCAGTAATACATGGACAATGGGCATCCAAAACATAAATGCCTAGAACCCGGTTCAGCTCTCAAACCACTCTTATCCTTGAATTCCAAAACATTCCATATTCTATCACTTCATTACAGCCTAAATTCTCCTTACCAAACATTATATAACTACACATTTCCTATAAATATCAATGTTGCCCCTTCTTTGTTGTAAAATGCGCTTTAGGTTACATCTATGAAATTTACGGACTAACGCACAAACTGATAGAATGTCCTGAACAATCCACGTAGATATTGCTCAGCTAGTTATTTGGGAAACCCATAACCTTAGGAGCGTGTGCCACTTTTTTGCTTCTTTAGTGTCATGAATTTAGCATGTAGCGGTTTCTTTCACATCTAAACAGGAGGAGCCAGTTATAGGTGCCAAATATGTTAGATTTCATAACAAATGAAAGTAGACAAATTGTTGGATATTGAAACATGATTTCACCTTTGAAAAAAGTGTGGTTTTATCTTCATGATCACCGTCTCTTTATAGATCACCATATAAGGTTCTGGGACAGTTACTGCTTGCAGCTCACAAACCCATGTTAATGATGTAATAGCAATTAAAAAAAGTTTTTTTTTGTTAGAAAGCCAAATGATTTAATGTTTCCTTATGCATGTTAAATGTGGATGATTCAACTTTTTTTGCTCACTCCAAAAATCGGAATTGCAACTTGAACAGAAAACTTGGCTATAGGTTCAGAACTTGGTTATTCGTAAGGAGTGTCTGATTTTCCCTGAATGTGTGTCTGATCTCTCTGCAACCTCAGAGGGAGGTTTCTACAACACAACAAGTTACAAATCACTTGTCACAGATAAGTAACCCTTTTCCACTTATTTTCCGAGTGTTGTAGATCACTTGCTGTCCTCTGACTGTATAGCATCATGTGTAAAGAAAAGTAACTGAAGCATAAAGTGTTACTGTGGCCGTAAACAAAAACAAATTAAAAATGTAACACTTTGTTGCTGTCCCAGGTACTGTCCAACTCGGTTTAAGAAGTGAGCTAGAACAGTAAATATGTATATTTATATACCCTTGTGCATATGCAGATACTGGTTTGCTTAGGTTTTTTTAAATTAATATTTATGCTGCAATCTTCGGCTCAAGAGGCATGCTAAACTGGACACAGATACCTGTGTGTGCCCTCTTTCTAACGGATATACAAATATGAACCTGTATGTTCTCTTGTTTACATGGCTTGTGTGTCATTACTCCATGCAAACAATAAAAATAGTTAAGGTATTGAAAACATACGTTATGTTGATATATAACATGGAGTGGATCATCTCCTTCCTCGCCGGAAGAACCCAGAGAGTCCGCCTCCCCCCGTTCAGTTCCGAGGCCACCGAAGTCATCTGCGGCGTACCACAAGGATCATCACTCAGCCCCACCCTCTTCAACGTCTACATGAGCCCCTCGCAGCCATCGCACGCCAACACAACCTCAACATCATCTCCTACGCCGACGACACCCAGCTGATCCTCTCCTCACCAACGACCCCACAACTGCCAGAACCAACCTACATGAAGGGATGAAGGACGTAGCCGAGTGGATGAGGAACAGCCGCCTGAAACTGAACTCAGATAAGACGGAAGTCCTCATCCTAGGATCATCACCTCCGCCTGGGACGACTCCTGGTGGCCCCCTGCCCTGGGCAACGCACCCAAACCAACGGACCACGCACGCAACCTGGGCTTCATCCTGGACTCCTCCCTCTCAATGACCCGACAAGTCAACGCCGTCTCCCTCGTCTTGCTTCAACATCCTACGCATGCTGCGCAAGATCTTCCGGTGGATCCCCACCGAAACCAGGAAGACGGTCACCCAGGCCCTCGTCACCAGCCGACTGGACTACGGCAACTCCCTCTACGCCGGAACCACAGCCAAACTTCAAAAGACTCCAACGCATCCAGAACGCCTCAGCCGACTCATCCTGGACATCCCCCGACACAGCCACATCGCCGGACACCTGAGAGACCTGCACTGGCTCCCCGTCAGCAAGAGAATCACGTTCCGACTCCTCACCCATGCACACAAAGCTCTCCACAACCAAGGCCCCAGATACCTCAACGACCGCCTGACCTTCTACACTCCCACCCGCCAGCTACGATCGACCAACCACGCCCGCCGCCGTCCCCCGCATCCGAAGAGCCACAACGGGAGGAAGATCCTTCTCCTACCTGGCTGCCAAGACGTGGAACTCCCTACCCATCCACCTCCGCCTTACCCAAGACCACCTCTCCTTCAGGAAGCAACTCAAGACCTGGCTGTTCGAACAGTAGCGGACCCCCCCCCCCCAAGCGCCTTGAGTCCCTCCGGGTGAGTAGCGCGCTATACAAATGCTTGATTGATTGATTGATTGATTTGGCCGAGATTGCATTACAAATTAAACTAATGTGCCAATTAAAATGGAAGAGCTTATTGTTGACCCACATTCGCGCCAACCTGGATGTTCAGATTTAAGTGTTATTGAAAACATGAAGAAATCTGGATTGTTGATACGCCGCTGTATTTGAACAATTAATGTTTTTTCTAATTGATCACAGAAAGCATTGATATTTAAGGTTTTAATGGCACTGTATCTTGCAACAGAATATATTAACAGGTATATGCATTTTGGCAGAAAACTGTACCAGTGTTCAGTTTGCCATTGATAAAGAACCACTAAAGAGCTATATGTGCCAGCTCACATATTTTATGACTGGAGCTATACAAGTTTTTTTTTTTTTACAATTTGGCAGCAACATGTCTGAAAATTTAATGAATAGCTATATTCCATAATTATAATGATGGAACTATTTAGCAGAAGACAAGTATTGTGTCATTTATGGTGTAACAAATGGCAAGTGATAACTATACACTTACCTAAAATATATATCCCTGCCAAGGTGAGGCTCTAACAGACAGAGCATGGGAATCCCTCCTTGCCTACCCAAAAGCAGTCTCACACAATTCACATTTTAAATTCATTCAATATATGATCACGCAGCGGGCATATCTTACACCGCATCGCTTACACAAGACGTTTCCCACTGTAGCAGCAAATTGTCCCCAATGTGTAGAGGCAGATGCTGACTTAACCCATATGATGTGGGCTTGTCCTGCACTATCCTCCTGCTGGGCGCACTTGGCGCACGCGCTGGGGGAGTAGGTGGGCAGGCATACATGGAACACAGCAAAGAGCTGCCTACTGGGGCTCTACCCACGCCCCAAGGGATATAAAGTACAGGCGCGATTCGCAGACCTGTCGCTTATAGTCGCAAAGCGTCTCATAACCAGACGATGGAAATCAGCAAGACCAGCATCGCTCACCACTTGGAGGAAAGAAATGGAACATTGGGGCCTGGCTGAAAGCGGGGCGATATGTAGGGAAGAAAAACGAGGGTTACGGAAAATACCCATTGCCATGTCCAGGGATGAATTATTGGAGGCATTCAAAGCCCAGGACTGGGAAGAACCCCACGAGAATGCGCCCAATGCACATGTAGTAACACCAAATAACAAGCCACGCCACGGAACATATACACACTGGCGGCGAGGTGTATCGCACAGGAGTAGACAGGGTATAGATAGAGCACCCGCTCTCCTTACAGCAACCCAATATATTAAATGGAAGTGCACATAAAGTGTATATTCAACACTAAGATAGGAAGAATCAGCCCTAGACTTACTGCACAAATAACAGAGTGATGATGCCCAGTTAGTTAGCTCTTAAGGGGGTGGGGGGGAAGTTCGAACAATGGGATGTTAGAAGCAAGGACGCACTGCAACAGTCAATGACCTTCAATCAATCAATCAATCAATCATGTCACTTATAAAGCGCACTACATACCCGCGAGGGTCTCAAGGCGCTGGGGGAAGATGGGGGTGGTGCTGCTACTGATCGAAGAGCCAGGTCTTGAGGAGTCTTCTGAAGGCCAGTAGGTCTTGGGTCTGTCGGAGGTTGGTGGGGAGGGTGTTCCAGGTCTTGGCGGCGAGGTGGGAGAAGGATCTGCCGCCGGCGGTCGTTTTCCGGATGCGGGGGACTGTGGCAAGGGCGAGGCTGGTCGAGCGGAGCTGGCGGGTGGGGGTGTAGAAGCTGAGTCGCCTGTTGAGGTAGGCTGGTCCGGAGTTGTGGAGTGCTTTGTGTGCGTGGGTGAGGAGCTTGAAGGTTATCCTCTTGTTGACAGGGAGCCAGTGCAGGTCTCTCAGGTGGGGTGTGATGTGGCTGCGTCGGGGGATGTCGAGGATAAGACGTGCAGAGGCGTTCTGGATGCGTTGCAGCCGTCTCAGGAGCTTAGCCGTCGTTCCTGCGTAGAGGGCGTTTCCGTAGTCCACCTTCAGAAAGGTGCTACGACCTACCACACAATTACAAAGCTGATATCTGTACCATATACACTTTCGTACGATGGACGCCAGCACAGTGTACAAGAAAATGTTGCATCTTAAACTGTCCTTTCATATTATGAATCCTTACATGATGTCTTCTTGATGAATTATGATGTTCCTTGGCAAAACTTAATAAAATTTGTTACAATATATATATATATATATATTATATATATATATATATATATATATATATATATATATATATATATATATATATATATATATATATATATATATATATATATATATCCCTGACTTAGGAAAACAACCTTTACAATGCAGTCTTTTTCAGGCATGACCTTTACCACGCAGTTAAGAAAATTGTATAGGTTTTTACCGTTACCATGCTGAATCTATCCTCGCAGGTAAGGATGTTTTTTTAAATCATTTTTTATGTTTTTTAAAAGAAAGGTGCGGGTAGAGGTAAAGAGAGGTTAGGGTGATTTCAGGGATGGGTAGAGTTAAGGGTAGGTAGGAGTAATTTTATGGTTTAGTGGAGGGTAGACATAAAGGGAGGGTAGGGTAGGGTAAATTCAGGGCTTGAGCTTTGAACAGGCAAAGGGGAGGGTGATTTTAGGTTTTGGGGATGGGTAGAGGTAAGGGTAATTTTAGGGTTAAGTGGAGAGTAGAGGTAAAGAGTGTAGGAAGCTGCCATTTTACGTGGTAGTGCCAATGCAAGAGCACACCATGCAAAGAGTACAGACGATCCTTATTGGTTTGCAGAGCTTAAATTAATAATCCCGAGTGCTCTGTTTGTGGTAGTGTGGTTGAGCAGCTTAGGCTTATCAGAGGGTAGTGTTAAGCATTTGTTGTACACACAGAGTTAATAAATGAAAAACACAATCAAGAAGAAAATCAGAGACCAATTTAGAAAAATAACACTGATTTTTATATAATTTTAGACACCAAGATTATCGGAATCAGGGAAGTACTTTCGGAGATAGGATTTCTACAGTAAAACAGAAAAATGCTCAAATAATAGTTTTTCAGGTATGAGCCTTAAACGCGGTAATGTTATCCTAGGGGAGAAACATACACTGCATACATATACCTGCAAGCGTTTCTGGAGGGTGCCTTTTGGAACTTAAGGTGCTTAGAGGCCAAGGTCCAAAAAACCACCAGCAATTCAATATTACCTGCCCTGGTGAGTCCAAGCGCAGAGGTGCTGGTCGAGTTGGTTGCCTCCAGAGCTACGCGGTAAAGTCAATGGAAGGGTACCTGTCAAAGAAAGGCTACAAGTAGGGACTCGGGGAAAAGTCTGGCAGAACCCAAAGGGCAGCTCGGCTCTTGAGGGTCTCTGGAGCAAGGGGGCACTGGCGGTTGGCTAAGACTCGTGCTGTGGGGGTCGGGTGCCGAGGTATTTTGTCTGGCGGGTCGCTTGGGTTGGAGGCTTTCACTTCTTGGGGTCGACCTGGTGACGGAGGGCAAACAGGACAGCAGTGCCACTTTCTGGGTTGGCCTCAGTGATGCGGATGTCCCTAGTCGGTAGGTCTGTCTTGGCAGGGTTGGTGGCCTGACTGGACACTTGACAAGCATTGGCTGCTTCAAGGGCTCAGGTACCCAGGGTATTGCATGGGGCTCCTCGAGGGTCTAACCCAAAGGGGGGGTGTAGGAGAGTAGGATCTGCCTCTTATGTTGCCCCCACTTTTTTCTGATGTTTACACTGGTTTCTGGCTATAGTCTGGCTGGGACCCTGCCAATCAGGGCCCCAGCCTCTCTGTCTCTCTAAACGACTTGGAGTGCACTCTAGGTGCACTAGTGATTGGATACTGTGGTACCTTATGAGTCCCTAGTATATGGTACCTTAGGTACCAAGGGCATAGGTACTTCACAGGCCTACCAGGGCCTGAAGCATGTATTATGCCACCCCTGGGAAGCAGACTAAATCTGACACCACAGGCCTGCTACTGCAGCCTGGGTGAGGAGGTGCTAGCACCCCTCACTGAGATATAGGTTCCCTACATCTCCCCTGCACACACATTTAAACCTATCAGTCACCCCTAAGGCAGGCCCTATCAATCCTGAGGGCAGGGTGCTTAGTTTCTATGTGAGAGGGTGCCTCTGCCTGAGCAGGGCCCCCTCTGCAGCTCTCAGAGTCCATTCTCTGGGGCTGTTTGTGAATGCGGTCAAACCATATACTCTTAAGTGCATTATAACCTCGCAGTTAATGCTAACTTTGGAATGGCTGCATCAAAACATGTCGTGTTTGGTGTCAAACACCTTGGAATCATACCCCCACACCAGTACCTGGTGTGGGAGTATGATCCCACCCTTCTAGAGGGATAGACATGTACCTACTGTGGAAACGCGGTAGAATCCTGAAGAGCCCTGGCATCACAAAATGGATGCCACCAGTCACAGACACTGGGCTGCCCTCCTGCTGATGACCGAAACTCACAGTGGAGGAGGCCCAACAATAGGTATCCTGTCACAGGGAGGTGTGACCACCTCCCAGACAGGGTTTAGTGTATTGGGGCTGGGTGGGTGCACTCTAGAGTGCTTTGAAGTCCTGCACTGGGGGAGCAGAAGGCTCCTCTGTGCATACACCAGTTCAAACGGGCTCAGGGGCTACCTGCCCCTGCTCTGGCGCGAAACTGGACGAAGGGAAGTGGGTGTAGCCACCTACTCCCCTGACCCTCCCATAGGTGGGGTCATAGAGCTAGTCCCTCCCTTCCTTTTAGTATAAGATAGGGAACCCTTGACCTTGCAAACTAGATATCCCTGGACGACGCTCTAAAGAAGAATCCCGGACCTTCGACGTTCCACTACCTCTGGAAGACTGAAGAATCTCCCTTG